>JAUYWH010000025.1:9980794-10083610 GCA_034779795.1 Ctenopoma multispine | reverse complement strand
CAATTTTATTTTCACCCCCCCCCCCCCCCCCCCCCAACAATACCAGTTAACTTGGTTCCCTTTGAAAGACACACCATGACTTTAACACTGTACATTAGATGTCAGATTGGTTTCATTTTCATACTTATTTTGTAAATATCTGTGTTGTATGGAGCTTGAATTAAAATGTAAATATGTTTACTGTATTTGTAATAATTATAATCCATTCGCTGTATAGCATAGAAGTGTCATGCAGATATCCTAATTCCGTGTATGGTAATCTTGCACCATTGAACTGTTTAGTGAATGAGGCAACAATAAAAGTGCAAACTGTGCATTAGCAGAACAAGTGCTCCTTGTTTGTCTTCTCCTTGTGCACAGCCTCACTCCCATCTTCGTTCACTTTTGGTGTAGAGAGTGAACAATTTGAATTAACTCGTAGCTTTTACTATCAACACTTGAATTATTTATTTAATTATGTGTCAATTATGTGCAACAACAATAATTCAACTCCAGTTATTTACACCAGAATTCCAATTAAGTCTTGTCCACAGGATGTGAACACGAATCAGGTATAGCGATATGGCTAATGTAAACAGAATGAAGTGGACATCTAAGTTATAAACTAAGAAATGCACATTATTAATTAAATACTAATAGAAAGATTTCACTATTTCTCCTATATCACCAGCGACATAACATCTATCCCCACATCTCAACAATTTCTCCAATTTACAAATTAACACTTAATAGCTTCGTAGTTTTAGTAAGTAGTAGTAACAAGAGTCTTGAAAGGATTATCTGGTGCTGTCTTGTCATAGCCATGTTGTAAATACTTAGCATATTCGAGAAAATCTACTCAGTTAGTGTTAAATTTAGATTTTATAAAAAAGTATCGCCAAACAATCGGGCCCCATTCATTTGAGGGTGAGCTGATACTTGGTGAGTGACGGTCGGAGCAGCCAATAGGAAAACTCATATGTCTGCTCAGGTTTCCAAACCAATCGGAATATCGCTTCAGCTCTCTGCTTGTCCTCTGATTGGTGGATACTGTACGTGCGTTATTCGTCACACATATCACGTTGACATGAGAAGAAGGAAGTAAAAGAAGCAGCGAGGAGGAAGTCTGAGGTGAAGTGGACATCTAAGTAAGCTCGGCTGTCAATTGGACACTGTTACTTCACACGCAGTACATCATGGCTCAGTAAGTTTCTAACGTAAATTTATTTTACTTTATATTTGGACGGGAGATATTTTACGGGACTATTTTAGCTGGTTAAATCGTTGTAGTTGTTCTAGTCATTTTTTCCCTTACGAGTCAGACTAATGTTAACAAACTTCTCGATCAGTTAGTATGAAGTGATAAAATTGTCATGTTGCCCATTCATCTACGCTCACTATTACAGTATATCAGTAATCGTCTTTTGCTGTGGCTCTGCACTGTGCTCAGGTGCATGTTACCTGCTTTAATTCTTCCGGGAGATGCGTCTCGAAGTTGGAGCCACTTGTGATCAATTAACCTGATTGGACATAGTTTAAAAAGACGCACCTGTCTGTCTGTCTGTCTGTCTGTCTGTGTGTGTCTGTGTCTGTCTCACGCTGCATGTAAACAAGACTGTGAGTCTCAGGAACTCTCTGCAGACCTAAATTATTATATTAAAAGAAAAAAATCGGGGCAACAATATATAATAATTTGTGTACACAGACATATACACTTTCAGTGTTTTTTCAAGAGGGCAGTAGCCTCAACAATTATGAAATGCTTCAGGTTTGGAGTCACCAGACTGTCCTATACTGTCTGGATAAACTAAAGAATTAATTGTGCAATAAGGGCCTTTTGTCAGGGAGGTGACTAGGAACCCAAGACAGAAATAGAAGGACCTCATTCAATTTTAGGTTAATTAGACATAATACAGCAGTTGACCACAATTCCAGGAAAAATACAGAATGAAAATGTGTTTTTGGTGTAGTTTGATGTGAAGAGGTGGGGCTACTTCATTTAAAGTTAAAACGTGGCCAGCAGTGGTTCCTTTGAACTCAGGGACGTGACAGCTCTTCGAAATCACCGGTTGTCACTTTTAAGATCATGTTGTCATTTCCTTTGGTAAAAATGTTATTGTGGTACATATGTTATGAAGTGATTTAGTTTTTAATGATACTCTGGGTCAGATCCTCACATTAATGCTTTGTATTACGGTTTGTTTCACAGAGCAGACATTGCACTGATTGGTTTGGCTGTCATGGGCCAGAACCTCATCATGAACATGAATGACCATGGCTTTGTGGTAAGATGACTTCTGAGTTTATTTCAGTGGTAGTAAGTAAGCTAATGCATTTAGTATGATGTTTCAGTTTTGGGGTACTGGTATTTTATGCAGCGTTAAGCTTCCAATCCTCTAAAGCACTAAAATGTTTTTACTCAACAGTTACAGTTATTAGTTGGGTCAGGTTCACCCCCAGTGGTGGGAGCCAGTGGTTTAGTGTGTGTGGTTAAAACTAGCTCCATCTGTTGCAATAACATTAGAAGTTTTATAAAATATTAGTGAACGGGATCAGAGTATTTCTTTGATAATTTAAGTACATTTCTTTTACGGTAACATCTTCTTAGTCCACTTCCTCATTCCTACTGTATAAGCAGGATACTAAAATGCTACTTGTGAAATACTTGTGGTGGAATATATTTTCCATTCTTGGTGATCAAGCTTGTTCAGATTTCTTTTTTTGACTCTGTAACCACTAAACCTCTCCACCAGGTCTGTGCCTACAACCGAACTGTGTCCAAGGTGCATGACTTCCTGCGGAACGAGGCAAAGGGCTCCAAGGTGATTGGAGCTGAGTCTCTGGAGGACATGGTGTCCAAGCTGAAGAAGCCTAGAAGGATCATACTGCTCGTCAAGGCTGGACAGGCTGTGGACGACTTCATCGACAAACTGGTCTGTTTGTGCTGAACTGTATTTAAAATTAGTTGTGAAAAATGGAGTCCTTTCTCATTAAACTGATTATCGTTGTGCTGCAATCATTCCTCAGGTTCCTCTTCTTGAGGCTGGGGATATCATCATTGACGGTGGCAACTCTGAATACAGAGACACAACAGTGAGTGAGAGAATCACTGTTTAGCAGTAAAGCTTTATTTCTGATTCTAACTGTGTTTGTGTGTTTCTGTCCTACAGCGGCGGTGTAAGAGTCTGAAGGAGAAGGGCTTTCTGTTCGTGGGCAGTGGCGTCAGTGGTGGAGAAGAGGGGGCACGTTATGGACCCTCACTCATGCCAGGAGGACACAAAGAGGCTTGGTGAGTCATCACAAAATCCATTTTATACTGAACTCCTCAGGCTTTTAGCTGCGTGCTAGGTGTTAGATGTGGAGCACAGACATGCTAAAACAAACATACTTAAAATAAGTAAAAATAGTAGAATACCGGTCTTGTTCCATAACCATGCAAATGATGATTAATTTAATTGCTGTTGCTTTATCTTTAAGGCCACACATAAAAGACATCTTCCAGAGCATCGCTGCCAAGGTGGGAACAGGAGAACCTTGTTGTGACTGGGTGAGTTTCTTTTAAGTACATAATGATTACTGTGGTGTTCAGTAAAGTTTTTTTTTTTTTTTTTTGTCAGATCATATTAGAACATTCTCACCACCTTTCCTCTGCAGGTTGGAGATGAGGGTGCAGGACATTTTGTTAAAATGGTTCATAACGGTATTGAGTATGGAGACATGCAGCTGATCTGTGAGGCCTATCACTTGATGAAGGATGTTCTGGGTATGGACCACGATGAGATGGCACAGGTGAGCTATATGACGCAATCTTGACAAGTATTAATTGTGATACTGAGATATACTTGTGTACAAAAAAAAATGTTGGTGACATGATGTTGGCTGACTGTTCACTCAGGCTTTTGACAGCTGGAACAAGACAGAGCTGGACTCGTTCCTGATTGAAATCACAGCCAACATCCTTAAATACAGGGAGTCCGATGGTACACATCTGCTGCCCAAGATCCTGGACAGTGCAGGACAGAAAGGCACAGGGAAGTGGACGGCTATTTCAGCTCTGGAGTACGGCACACCCGTTACTTTGATCGGTAAGAGGAAGGAAGGAGCTGTAGACAGTATCTGAAGTATCTGGTTTCCTTCTCCTTGTTGCATTCAGTAGACTGTTAGTCATGATGACTCAGCAAAAAGTATTATCTGACACCTGTTATGGTTTCAACACAACCTCTACAATTTAAAGGCCATTAAGGTCAGTGATTGAGCTGATGTCTAGCTTTGTGGCTAGTAGGTCTCTTCCAGGAACAGGGTTGATATGTTTTTGCCCTTAAGAAGATTGAAGGCTTTTCTGGTGTGCTGCTCATCTCAAGTGACATAAGTGGGATTTGGACTTGGTCTTTGCTTTGTGATCGTCTGTTTTCTAAACAGCTGCAGGTCAGGAGGCAAGTGTAATAATCCAGGACAAAAAGGTGTCGTCATATAAACGAGCTCAGCTCTCGTTATATCTCTAACGCGCTTTAACTGGTGTTCACATTAGATTATCATTTTGTTTCCTTGATCCCCGTCAGTGTTTGACAGGTACTACAAAAGGCTTTATTGTGAGTCATTGTGGAGCAGTCAGTACAGTCTGCATGAGAGGAATTCTACTCTCAGAGGGACAACATTCCTCACCAGGATAGTTTATTCACTGGACACATAGTTTCCTCTCTCTCTGTGTGTGTGACACTGCCTGAGGGTTGCATCACCTAGCTGTCCAGTTTTTAGCAAGTCATGCTTATCCAATACTTTGTTTTCTCTTGATATAGTGAAAGAGTAAATCTCATTTCTTACGCGGTAACTGGCAAGCCCTTTTTTCCCCCCCTCCCTATAGTGTAGTGATAGCAGCCAAGCCCTGCTGTTACAACAGTATTACTGCTAAGTCATGCAGATCCTTGGAGATTGTTTTCTTTTGGATGCAGCATGGTTGGTGTTTGGCATTGGTCAGAATAATCTATGTAATACATTTTTGTGACAGGTTTCAGGAAATCTTGTGTGCAGATGGCTAACCTAGTCATTCCTCGTCACCCTTGTCTCCTCCACCCTCCCTTTCTGTTTGTATCTTAGGGGAGGCTGTCTTTGCCAGATGCCTTTCCTCTCTAAAGGATGAGAGAGTGGAGGCCAGCCGCAGTCTTTCAGGCCCACAGGGGGTCAAATTCAGCGGGAACAAGGCTACTTTCCTGGAGGACATCAGAAAGGTAGAACAGGAAGTACAGTATACTGTACTGATAAATGATATGTATATTCTTGTACAATGCCAGGTGTGACAAAAAGGCCTAATCACTGCAAAACCATGGCAGAACAGGAAAGTAAGTGTGAACAAGTGTCACACTTACAAGAAGCTTTACAAAACAATTTGTGCATGTTTATTTTTCCACAAAAACAAAACAAAAATTTGTATAAATACATCACACATTTCTTTTACAATGACTATTTAAAATCATGGCTTTTTACCGGACTATATTAATTAATTTATTTTTTCTAGGCCCTCTACGCCTCCAAGATTATTTCCTATGCACAGGGCTTCATGCTGCTGCGGCAGGCAGCCAAAGAGTTTGGCTGGTCCCTCAACTATGGCGGAATCGCTCTGATGTGGAGAGGAGGCTGCATCATTCGAAGGTGCATATAACCTAGTGTCCTCACATCGTACCTTTGCCTCACTGCTTGCTTGTGCAATGTAATGTCAACAGGGATCTTTCACACTGATGGTGAAAACTGTGGTTAGGCAGCACAAGAGAGAACTTCTTGAGCAAGCAAGAATACTGAAATGGAGAAGTTTTTGTTCATCTTTCTAAAATCTTAGTATTTTTATTTATAGGAAGAAAGAAAAAAACATCCCATAAAGGAAGTTATAAGTTAAATTAGGAAATGATGGTTGTGACACTGGTTTGCTCTGTGTAATCTGGTGTGATTACACAGAGAAGCCACAAATGTAAAGCAAATAACACTTGGTATGACCTACAGTGTGCTAGCCACCTGCTAGCCTGTGTTGGATGATGTTCAAAGGGCACTGATCTTGTTTGGAGGTTTGATTCCAATGTATAAGGAATAAAATGGAAATGATTTACATACGTTTTTTTTACATTGAGAGGTAATATTCTTTAACAATAATGGTGGCCTTTCTCCTCCCCACCAGTGTCTTCCTGGGTAAAATCAAAGAGGCGTTTGACAGGGATGCAGGGCTGCAGAACTTGCTGCTGGACAATTTCTTCAATAACGCTGTGCAGGACTGTCAGGTATGATGAAGCTGAAAGTGTCCAAAGATTTAGCTGCTAAACCACAAAGACACAAGTTACAAAACAAGTGATTTACAAAGAAAGCAGAAGCACCATCTGCTAACCTAACCAGTCTGTGGAGTTTTTGGCAGGTGGTTTTGAAACTGAAATATAGGGAAGCACTGAACACACCTGCATTAAGCACAGTTAGTTAACAACCAGCTGTGTTTAAAAGCAGAATTTTTATTTTTCATAAATGACTTTGTCCATCTTCTCCTCAAAACACAGTGGTGCAGTGGCTAAAATGAAGAATGTGAACAGAGCTGATGACAAATTAATTCAGCTACACGATTTTAAACGCATTGGCTCTTGTCGATAGAACAGGACTCAGACTGGTTTTACCTGAACTGAAATTTATTTTGAACCAGGCTGAAGTTGGGTCTTGCCCTGTTGAAGACCTCTTGTTCTTGACCAGATCCACACAGTGGCCAAATGAAATTAGCTCCAACTAAATGAAGGTTAATCTCTTTGTTTAGGAGTCATGGCGCAGAACAGTCAGCACTGGAGTGCAGCACGGCATCCCCATGCCCTGTTTCACCACAGCTCTGTCCTTCTATGACGGTTACAGACATGAGAAGCTGCCAGCAAACCTCCTCCAGGTAAGACAACAGTAGGAGCTACAGGGTCCACTCAGCAGATGGCTGATTGTGGAGGTATATCAGCTTGAAAATATCACACCCACCTGGCAGTTATTAGTTTAGGCTGTCAGGCCTACAGTGTATTTATAACTCGATCTGTTGTAATTTTTATTTGTGAAGTTTGCCCGCGTGTATCTGATTTATACGTTTTTTTTTTAGGCCCAAAGGGATTATTTTGGAGCCCACACATATGAACTCCTGTCAAACCCCGGTCATTTCATCCACACCAACTGGACAGGCCACGGAGGAAATGTCTCCTCTTCATCCTACAATGCTTAAGGAGCATTCTCACATCACTGAAACACAAAGATGAAAGGCAGAAGACGGACGTTGTCTGAGAGAGAAGATATTTCTCACATTCCACCTAAATATTTAACACCCACCCCAACAATCACCTTATTACAACTTTTTACCCATTCAGAGACGTGTTGCAGCCTATTTATCAAAGTCCAATCATAGATTACATGTTAACTTCTTCCCTGTGTGTTTTGTTGTAGCGACTTCTATCACAGTCACAACAAAGGGAGCAATCAAGTTGTTTACTCCATCTACTTATCATGCTGGCTGCTGGCTATTGCTGACCAGTCATATTGGTTCTAGGGTTTACAGTGTTAACGCTGGATTAAGGTAAACTGTTGCACTGTGCTGTATTAGGCTAAATAAAGATTTCAATCCCTTTATAATTAGCTTGGATGGTCCTTATTGTCTGGGTGTTGTAAACAGGGTTGGATGTTTGTGTGTAGTACTGAATTAGGCCTGATATACGTAAATATACAGGATGCAAAGTTTAAAACACTTGTCTTGTGGATGACACTTGAGTCACTATTGAGTGTGTATTAAATGTGGACATGCACACCTACACTAACTGGTAAATATATATTTGTTTTCAGTAACTGAAAAAAAATTTGCAACCCACTTGGGTTGCAAAAACAAACACACACCAACGTGTGTTCCACACCAAGTCTCTAGGTAGCACAGATCTTTGTCCTTTGTCCTAATTTTGACCTCAAATCTGGACTAGACTGACGTTATCAACAGCATCAGCTGAAATACAGCTTTAACTTGGTAGAGGACTTTTACTTTAAGTTTTAGAGTAGAGTACTTAAATTTGAGTAAAAAAAAAAAGGATATATAAAGAGAGTATATTTTTAGGCAAGTACTGTTATTTGGGTATTATTAGCATGTTTAGCAAGAGCAGTTTATCAGAAAAGTAAAATACTATAGTTTAACTTTCCATCTAAGTGAAACAAGTTTCTGATAAATCCCACTATCGGACAAGAAGCATTTCCCCTAACAACTGGAATAGTAATTTTTAATTGACTTCACAGTGGTTAGTGTAATGCCTCACTTCTTGTGTGTCTTTACTATATTTGTCCAGCAGGTGGCTCTAAGACACTAACGTATGGTTAATTCACTAGAATGAAACCAACATTAAAACAATGAAAACTCTTCAGTTTTACTCACATGAAGGCAGATGTACATGAAGACATGTTCAACATAATTCAGAAAACAATACAGTGGCCCTGCATTTTGTATTCTGTGTCCTTTCTTGACGATGTACTAGAGACATTGATTGAACTCGTAATCGCATGACTCTTGCTTAGGGGTAAATTCTACTCTTCTCTCTAAGTGTTGTACTGTAGTACTGTCCTAATGCACAGTACACATCAGCTCTGGTAAACTCAAATGGTTTAAATGCCCTGAGTGCTCTCCCATTTCTGGGTGAGTCTAGATCAGTGGTTCCCAACCTGAGGGTCAGGATCCCTAGAAGAGAGATACTCATAGGACAAAACATTGCTTTTGCTCTTGGCACCTTATTATTACTATGATTTTCTCTTTATCTCGTGTAGTGTTACATTTTCAATGCTGTAACAGAAACATTTGCTTAGCTAAAAATACTGCAATTCATTGATACATTCAACCTGTGCTGAGGGATCACTAATACACACTGCTTTACGACAACACCCCTACTTTAAATGTGGCATGGGAACAAAATACAATGTGATAGTTCTGGAAAGAAGAAAACCGAAAACATTCTCGCACTGGTGAATGTCAGTTGAGGTAAAGACTGAATCCTTAATACGCTACTTCTTGCTGTGGTTTGTATAGTTTTGGCAGGGATTCTTAGCTGTACTCTCTGCTGCTGAAATAAATGTGCTAACAACGCTGTTCTCACCTCCACAGCATTGAGGGATGTTGTATCTGACACTAGTGCGTGACAATTGTTATTGCACCTGCTGTTAAACCATAAAAAACACTCTCAGTGCACCTGTGCTGCCATAGCGTTGGTGTTTGCCATGTCAAAGCTTCTAGTCAGCCGTTCTGGGACCTCCGCATTTGACTCCACATGTCAGAGTTTTGATCCTGAAGAAGAACACAGCAGAAGGAACAATATAAGCACTGTCCTGTGATTAACTACATACACTTCAATGACCATAAACAGACCTCCCTATTGTCAGAGTAACATTCACTGGTATCTGCCCTTAGAGAGGCCCACTACCAAATTAGTACTACTCTGCTATTTGGATTCATCCCGTTGGTTAATGAAAAATAAATGTCTGTGTTCCTCTTCCTTTTCTGTAATAATTATTCTGGAGCACAGAACTCTCTACAGTTACAGGCCCTGTATTCTTCATAAGGCCAAATGGAGGCTGCATTAGCAGCACAAGAGGCTATTAGAGCTCAGTGAAGGCAGAGCAGGTGGAAGATGAGGCTGCAGAGTCATCTGCAGACCGAACAAATGGCAAGGAGACACCAGACGGTTCAATGATGCGTAATGAAGCAGGAGGAAGACTGCATGAGAGCTTCTGATGCACACGCGATGACTGAAGCAACTACACTAGAGATCAGGAGCAACATTTGGAATTTACTTGTTTAAAATGTTTTGTCTTTCTTACATAACGTTAGAGCCACTTTGTTTTTCTAGTAGTATTAAATATGTATCATTAAACAAGCAAAAACATAAACAGTGGTTAACATTCAAAGCCTGTGAGTGCAGTTTCAGATTTTTCTGACAGCAACTCAAGAAAACAGGACTGGGAGACAGAAATAATGATTTCTGTTTTGATAGTGTCCTTAAATACTGTGAGCATCAGAAAGTTGTAAACAGCTAATCTATGATGCTATGTGGGGCAATAAGTCAACAGAGAAGACAGTTATCTGTTCAATTTTATGATTTCTAGAAGTAACAAGTTATGTTTAAAGGGCTACTTCACTCAAACTACAAAAGCGCATACATTCTTCAAACTGGTACAAAATATGTTGATGTTTCAGATAAATATCTAAATAACTAGGAAAATAAAACCAAAATGAACAACCAATAAAGAAATGTAATATCTCTGTAAGGAAGCATCTTCTTCTCAAAGTGCTCTGCTTCTTGTACTCACTAATACATAGAATATTCATCTGTATTTATGTATATTAAGTGTAGTACCTATACCTCTCTACTTAATATTAAAACAAACATTTTTAACAGATATGATTTAGGATGCAACTTAAATATGGACATGACAAAATAGCATTCTGTACAAACAGAGGGAGCTTCATTTGGAAAACTCTATATTATATTGTATTAGAAAAGCATTTGAAACCCATGTACTGTATATTCAGCATGTGTTGTACACACCTGTTTGCAGGCTTTGGCTTCACTGCCTGAATAATTTGACTCCATGTTTGCAAAATGTAGAAACTGCAAAAGGAGCAGAGGAAGACGGAACAAAAGGCGGAGCTGCTGTTTAGATACAGGAAGCCAGAGATGTACCTCAGTGAGAAGCTTGTAGAGAAAACCCTCAGGAACCACATCACCTCCCAGAAGGCACCACACTGCAATGGAAGATCTCAGCCTGCTACTAGTGGGAGAAAGCACATTAATTCACATCTTTCCCATGTTAACAGCGGCAGGTTTGAGCTAAACTAGATTCTGCACTTTAAACAGTCAATTTGGTTTAATAGAAAATAACATACAGGTTCTATTTACTTTTTGAAGGGGGATTTGACACAGACCGTTCGCAGCATAATGAATGCTATAAATGCAATAAACAATAAAATCCATCAGCTTTTTGTCAAATGGAAAAAAAATGTCCATTGTTCTGACAAATATTTTTCAAAATAAAAACAAAAAAAGACTCCTAGGAAAACCTAACTTGTAACGGAACATGCAATCTAGCTCTTTATTTGATTAATGGGAGGATTATTAGTCCAATTTAAAAATTCTGTTTATTAAAACACAATCTTTTGTGTTCGACTTTTTTTTTGACAAGTATTCTACTGACTTCTGGAGATTTATTGACCACAAAATGTTGCCACACTGAGAAAAGCAAAGCAGGCTAACAATGCAGGATGATGACTTGATTACTAAATTATGTAATTATACCGTAGGATACTGAGAATGTATATAGAGTAGTTTGTTGCTTAATCCCGTTATCACACACTGTGTTTTAGGCTTATTCGATCTTTGCCCTACTGAAATTAATTTTCTACAGGACACTATAAATTGTTTTCTGGGGCTATTAAGTTTATCCACGAGCACAGAAAAATAGCCCACCTTTAACCCATTATACTAGATAACCTTGTGTTCGTAAAGTTTAATAAATAAAACATGACTTGGAGTCTTGTTTTACAAGATATTACCAAATGGAAAATCGGCACCATCAATAGGCAGAACAGTAACACTACACTTACTAACCAGCCAGCACTAAATACTTTATCTGATAAAATATTAAAGCTGGAAAATTACAAAAAAAGAAAAATGTTTTAATCTACATCTTATTTACACTGAGAGACAACAGATGATTAGAAACTCAAACTTTTATTTTGCACTTTAACACTAAACTTTTTCAATATACAAAGTGTGATTTCCTGCTGGTATTTTCAATCACTTATCAAAGTATCTTTGAAAATCAGTCAGCTCACACATCAACCATTTCATAAACAACACTTTGTACCTGATCAAATTTATTTTTGACCACTCTAAAAAGACACCTCGTGCTTAATAGTTCAGTGAGGACAAAGACTAAGGCACTTCCTCCGTTTCCATTTATATTTACATTTATAGGTATAAACAAATACCTCAGCCCAACTGAGTATGGTCCACTCTACATTTCATTTAGGGATGCTCCAAGAATTCTTGCAATTGAGGTGAAGAAAAGAAACTTGTCAGGATTTAGTCGTGTCGCAATTCCACTGCTGGTTTGCGTCAGCCCACCCACCAACATCTTCAGCTTCTCCATAACTGACTCCAACCTGGGCTGTCCAAGTCCAAGGTCCCTATACATGTGAATTAAAGTGTTGGTATTTCAATTAATGTGAAGTCAAAAATAAGTCATGGTGAAGAGGGTATTATACCTAGTCAAATTCAGTTTTATTTCCCTTTAATTCACAAAACATAGAAATGCATTCGTAACCACTTCAAACACAAACTTTCAATGGGAACTTGTCAAACATTCACCACAACCACCTCTGAGCTCACTTGCAAACACCAGCAGTGCCCCCCCTCCCCCTCCCTCACACAAACTTCACTAGCACAAATTCACATTTTCACACAGAGAGGGTGGTAACAAGGAGAAAATAAAACACGCAACCAGACACAGCATTCACATCAAATCAGACAGCAAGAGAAAGCTACAAAAACATACAAATAAGTCATAGCACTTGACATTGTCTTTGAAGAATTAAGTTTGATGAACGATGAGAAAAGCAGAGACCTTAGGGATCTCGACACACAAGAAATGTCCTTGTGATGGTCATTAAGGACACACTCGTACTTGCTTCTTCCTTTCACACTCGTACAAAGCCACAGGTTCTTCTCAACTCTTGCAGGCATTTGACTCTTAAAATAAAACTTTGCACAAACAGTCTTTCTCACACTTGCTTTCATTTTGCTCTCCCGTTCGCTCACTCGCACTCAGTCCAACAACAATCCCACTCAATGATCTTGAAAAGCGACAAGAGCAGACAAGATTTCTATCCATAAAAAGGGGAGAGGAAAAAAGAACACCCACCGTCTAACACAGTATATGTAGAGTGAAGCTGTGTTCTTTGTTGATAAAGCATTTACACATGGGAAGTGGGGAATAGATACTGAGATCTGTCGAACATTGCTGCCAATGAGGCGCTTCCTCCCGGGAAATTGGGAAAGTGTTGGTGAACTGCAGAAGAGATTTTCATGAAGGCTTTTCCAAAAGATGTAAAAAAAATAAACAAAAACAAAAAGATGCATTCAACCGCTTACAGATAAATAATCAAGCCCATTTCAATGGGGCAAAGGAGCTTGAGATACTCGTGCATGTTTATAAAACTTTATCTTTCATGCTAAGTCATCTCTGTGTAGCATTTTCTCAAAAACAAAAAAGGTAGTGTGGCAGTTTCCACTAGCAATACTAAACTTTTCACTCATTTAGTGAATGACTACATAATCAGTCATACAAGTATAAATTCTGTCTTTAACAAAATAAAAGGCAGTGTATTTTTAAATAATAGGAACATAAGATATAAGCAGTTCCCCCCAGTAGATATACTTACCAGAATAACCTAATAGCAACAGAAAAGGTCAACTCAAAGCTATCTACATTCCCCAACTAGAAGACTTAGACTCCATAGATGTACCAAAGCCGGAGCTGAAGCCACTGTTGGAGGCAGTGTTAGTGCCTGCAGCCCAGCCGAGGCTAGCCGAGCTGGGGCTGCTGTAACTAGTGCTGGCAGAGCTATAGGTTTGGTCTCGGGTTGTAGTGGCTGTGCCTGCTGTTGTGGTCAGACCCTGCTGGTTAGCCAGCATGCCCATCATTCCCCAACTGCTCTGCAGTGCTGCCTGAGCAGCAGCCACCATTGCCGGGTTAAGGCCGAGAGCCCCAAAGTTTACCCCACCGCTACCGCTGCCTAGCCCCCCACGATTACTCCCATAGCCCTGACTGAACCCGCCAGCCCCAAACCGCCCTCGATCCATCATTTGCCTACTATTATTGTGTTTGGGCTCAGCGTTGGAGATGTGCACGCTGACACCCTTGATGATCAAATCCTCTCCACACAGGGCTTGAGCAACCTGAGAAAGAAGTGAGCCGGAGATTATCACTACAGTCATGACATTAACATATACACTTATATACCTCATATGTTTACTGGTAATTCATGTGTGCAGTGTGATGCACCCCTTAACACAGTTCATTCATACACCCTATTTATAAGTTTGCAATATTTTTCACCATTATGACCAATGCACATATTTTGCATATTATATTCTATGTCTATAAATTTATAGAATAGTATTTTGTAATTACACCACCTACTAATATTCAGACTCTACCATTTACAGTGAATCTCACCTGGTCATCAGCAAATGTGACAAAAGCAAATGCCCGGAAGGGTTTGGGGATGAAGACATCAGTGACTTCGCCATACTGCATGAAGTACTGCCTCAGTTCATCAGTTGTCATGTCCTCTGTACAGCGACCAACAAAGATTTTACGGCTCCGCATTGGCTCATCTGGACACGCCTGACAGGACAAATAGGCACATCCACACATTAGATAATCTACATTTATATAATGTTTTTAAGTAACAGAGTTCAGATAAATGTGGGCTGAAACGGTCAGAAAATGTACTGCAGTTTGTAGAACCCAGTTGCACCAGTAGGTGACATCTTTTATCGTTGATGACTCTGCTGACCACCTGTGAAGGCTACATAAAATACACAACAGATTTTCAAAAAAGGTGTTGTGTCTAGTGCCCCTAAATAAACTTTACTCGCTGAACACATGGTGAAATCAGAATTTTTTCTATATGAATAACATGATTTTGCCCAAGTATCAAATATTATGTTCACCACTGTTATAAAATAAACACTGCATATACAATTAAATGTGGCATCATGCTATCATGTAGGTAAGCCCTTTAAATATCCTTCATAAAGAAAACAGCAAAATGAGAGTACTAGATGGGGAGGTGGGGATAAAGGTTATTTTATGTTGAAGGTTGCAACACATAGAAATGTTTAAATCCAAAATCAAAGTGCTTCTAAACTAGACACTTTCTAGACATTCAGGGAATCAATGTAACCACGATGTCTTTGAGAGTCAGTGAATTATGACTGCAATTATGTCAAACATACCTTTGAGTTGGGAAGTTTGCAGTCACACCATCGTCCATCAATCATGTGTCTCTGAGCAATGACTTTGGTTTGTGTCTCATAGTCAGTGAACCTAACAAACCCAAAACCTTTTGAGTTGCCAGTTTTTGCATCTCTCTTGACCTGCAAAGAATAAAGACATGTGAGCAAGCATAATTTAATTTACACAAATTTTCTCTGTGAAAAATCAAACATATTCTTATTAAATTCAAAGTCTAATTAATTCCACATGGCATGTCATTACCTGCACCATGATGACCTCCCCAAAGGTACTAAAATAATCTTTCAGGTCTTGTTCTGTTGTTTTCCATGGTAGCCCAAGGACAATGAGATCTGATGTCTTCTGAAAGCCTCTTTTGATTTTCACAGCTGATGCAGCATCTATCTCATCCATTTTTCTTTTATTATCTGTGAAAGATAAACAGACATGCCTTAAATCAGTAACAACAGTAACTGACATGGAAATTGACATAGGTGAAAGGTCAAGATGCTCTGAATCAGTGGTTCCTAAACTCAGGTCTTAGGGTCCCCTGTCTTGCTTGTTATCAAGGTATCATTGTCCTACACACTGGTGATTACCTGGATTTGGTCTGTTTAGTCAGTCAGAGGCTGTATGTAGGGCAAGATTAGTTAGAAAACAAGAAAGGCAGGGGGCCTCAGGACTGAGTTTGGGAACCACTGCTCAAACCTCTTAGCTGTTTGGTGGTAAAGCTGGTGCACAGCAATCAAAATACACTGTATGGATTAAGAGCTGCCCTCAACATGATTGATCAGGTTATTACATAATAATAACAATTGATATTTTATTAATCCCATTGGGGAACTTCTTCTGGACAAACCGTGGGCAAGAGTCAACAGTGAAAATTCTCAATCATCCAAGTGAAGTTGGATGACTGGTAACTGGACTTCTAACAAGAAAGAAGTGCAGCTGCCATGACTCAACTTCCAGATAACATTGGCAACAGATCCCACTGTTTCACAAGATGTTGAGATCTAGCTGCAGGGATTTGCTCCCATTCAGCTACAAGAACAGTGAGGTAATGTACTGATGTTTGTGCAGAGGGCCTGGCTTGCAGTCTTTACTCCAGTTCATTCTTAAGATGTTGAATGGGGTTGAGGCCAAGGCTCTGCACATGGCACTGATTGTGTGATTCTAACACACAAAAGTCAAGGAAGTAATTTGATGTTGAATTTATCAACGCTGAAAGAGGAAAGGACTATTCACAAATAAACTGCATGTTTAATAAAATGCTGGAAGGTGAGTATTGTCTAAAGAAAATTCATTGTATACGGCAGCATTGGGATTCCCTTTAGCTGGACCAAGCCAGACCAAATGCACACAAAAGCAGACTCTGCTGCCAATTTATTGGATGCGTCTAGCTAAAATAAATGTAGAGGATCTATGAGTTTATCTACTCTTATTATTCTTGTTTTTATATAGCACCACATTGAGGGCTGTTACCAATATTTTGAGCATATCACTAACATTGGCCTAGATATTACAGCAGAAACACTTCTCAGCAAAGTAATTAAACATTTATATATGAACCAATACTTCTCTAAAAAGATCTGGCTAAACAAGCCATGAAAGATATAAACTTCATGACAGAATACCCAGTATTAATTTAAGAGGTAACGTAACACCTGCATCACCTTTGGGATAATTGACGACGTAGACCAGGTTTCCCCAGTCGTTCTCAGGTGCATGTAGGACACCCTCTACAAGCCGGACCCCTCTCATGCATTGGGATTCTGGGTTTCTGTACCGCAGCCCGCACGCTCCTGGAAACTGTGCTGCTACAGAGGACAGCAAAACCGTGCCGTCGTCCTCTGAGGGGATCTCCATGGGCTCCTCACTTTCATCCTCAGCCACACGTATATATAACTCTGACATGGTCTCTGGACGTTTGCGCGCTGGTCCAAATGGAATCAGCTGATGGAGCTCAAGTTATTAGTAAACACCGGAATGATGCACACGAGGTTGTAGTGTCCAAGTTTACTTCTGTTAACTGGGTGAAGCAACAGAAATGCAACAGGAGCCAAACGCAGACAAACTGTGAGGAAAAACGCACTTCACAACTCTGTAACATTTAATAGCTGGCGGCCATGAGAGCTGAATATTTTCTTTCCCACTGTCTGCACGCATAAACAAGTTAGCCAGCTAGCTAACAAGCTAGCAAACTCCAGGCAGCTTCGAAAATGAATGACCATCTAGTTTCGCACTGCGTTTATTGTCAACAAACGCATGAAGACTCCTGTTGTCGGTGAGCGTATACCCGAGATTTGTACCAATATAACAACATTTACAACTTATCTTGTTCTGAAAAATTTAAGCACGAAATCGTCTCGTCAAAGTGAACATATTTGTAGCTGCTAACCTCTCTAACCTCAAGCTAGCTAACAAAATGGCTGCTCACCTTGTACAGATGACATCATGTAGTTGGAAGAGCACATTGTTGTTTTTTGCAGGGGTGCCTATAATTATACTAAAAAGAAAAACTTAATATGTTTACGTAGGGGCCACAGTTTCCGTTTGAATTGTATAAACTTAACGTATTTATGGTGGTGGTTGCGTTTAGTCGTGTTGTTCTATTCCACAATCTGCGAAAGGCGTAGTTAATATCTCGTGACTTACCCTTTAAATCTGCCCATAACTATACCCATTAAAAGCCAAACAAAAAGGTGCGCACTTGAATTAGATTTACTGTTAGCTAGTGTGTTGACAAATATTTTTTCTTCTTAGTTTAAGGGATAGCTCGCTTTTCCCTTTAGGTTAGCATTTCAGTCATTTAAATAAACTAGATTGTCATGAAATATAATGGTTAAAAAGGCCTAAACTGTTAAAATGTGTCCAAATCTAAGTAGTCATCAGGTGCAACATCCAACTAATCCTGCAGTGTTACAACCATACCATAACTATAATGTGAAGCCAAATAATATCCACTTATTTAGTGTTAAGATGAAAGTAGAAAACCAGATGTTACAGGGTTACGTGTTTTATCATAGATTTTTTTAATGACCAAAAGCTTAGTTGGAAAGTGTAGTAAAAACTTTTTTCACACACACATGCTGGAGACAGTGATCATTATTTATGACTTCTTTTGTCACTTGATTTCAGTGTGTCATGGTAAACACACCTGTTTTATCACCTCCACGCCTCACCTACAAATAGTCCAGGGTCAGAATGCCCTCTGACGTTCTCCTCAGTGGAAGAGTCATGGATCACACAGGAGGATATGGCATACTTCTTACAATGATGTGAGTAACGTATCTTGTATAACTTGAACTATTCATCATCTTGAAAATATAAGTTCAGTACTGTATTCTTTTCTGCAGTGTTTTACAGTGTTGTATCACAAGGAGTGTGTTTTGCATTCAGAAACGTGAATGGATTGATGAGCAAACAACAAAATTAACAGGTAAATCTCTATTATGTGACAACACATAGATATTAATTGTGGTTTTGCGCAATGAGAAAATGAAAATTTGCATTTTCAGAAGGAGATGTGGCATGTTTTTCTGAATACATGGAGATGTGGATTCACAGTGCAAGGATTGAAGGCTTGATGATTTGGCTGTCTGGGGTTCTACAGATTAAAGGTAAATCTCTTTGGCTACCTTAGTCGACATTTTATTTAGAAATGGGAGATATGTTTCTTTGCTTTTTAATCACCTTTGTTCTTTTCCAAAAGTTACCATTGCATCTCTGGATCATCTAAACCTCCAGTTGTCTGCCTGTGGATTCTCACTGCACAAAGACCCTGACAAGAACTTTATTTTTAGAGTCAGTTACACTGGATGTTTGGTCCAGCAACAGGTACGTCACTATTGTAAGACATACCTAGCGCATACAGTAACACAGACTCCTGACATTTGACCTCACAGCTCAGTTTGGCGATGACTGTTGTCTGATTATACTGTGGCCGTTCAGCACAGCTTCCACATCCTCACTCTGAATCTGGTGAAAAGGATAAATCGATTCGGAGGCAGACCTCACAGTTTCATAATGACGTGTCCTGTGGTTTCAACATTGCCCAACAGAGAGCAAATCCAGTGCGACCCAGAGTACATTCAGGTAACTGCTGACTGGAGTTTAACGTATTTAGGTCAGCTTTTTTTCATTTGTTTTTTATTTTTGCATTTTGTCATGTGTAGTTTGGATTGCTTTGTTATTCTGAGGAGATCTGTGTGTGTCTCTAGGTGATCAGACAAGTTCCCTATGACAACTGGAATAATGAGGTAGTAATTAAATTCACTCCTTGGAATTGTGATTGCCTTATAAATATGCACAAATATGTATGCAGATGCATATGGATGAGAAAGAGAGTTTGCATATTTGGTTTTACATTACAGTTACACTGGTCACTCTCTTTGAGTGATCACCTCATTGTGGCTCTGGAGGATGCCAGTTTGTTCCAGATGAACGTTGACATGAACGGACCAGACATTACAGTCTATGGCAGGAGGAGTGAGGTCTTAAGTCCTGTCAAAGTAAGAAACCTCAGACGTTTTACTGCCATCCAGTGACCGTTGGCAACATTACAACTGAAATTAACTATTTCTGACCATCTTGTTGGTTACATGAGGTAATGGAAAATGAAGGGGAATTCTTGGCCTTGAAGCTGGTCAGTGGTCAGTATGCCTACAGCATGGAAGCTACATGTCCAAAAGGTGAGTAGCAAGCACAAAAGTGGCACTGGAAGTTATTTTCTTCATCTGCGTCATGACTGGCTTTGTTAGTCAAGTTAGTTAGTTAGTGGTGGAAGAAGTACTGAAATAATTTGCTTAAATAGAAGTAACAAGTGCAACAACATAGAAATAAGTAAAAATCTAGCATCAAAACAGTTACTTAAGTCAGTATTAACAACATGTACTTAAAATTTCTAAACTAAAAGTACTTGTGCAGAACAGTAGCCCCAGTTAGCGATTTCTGTTTACATAATTAGATTAATACTGATAGACTTACTCATAAACCTCACTTTACTGTTGAGATGAAGCTATAGTTTTAAGTACTTAAGACAAATTCTGATAGTTTAGCCCTAGATGTCTGCACCTCTCCAAAGGATCACAAGATAAATCTGAAAGGTCAAGAGATTAATAACTGGGTTAGAAGGAAGAAAAACAACTAAGCTAAATTTGCAGCAATGCAATGCTTTTACAATGCTGCATTATTTTACCTGCGTCTTAGGCAGTTACTTCAATTAAGCTATTTAAGAGGTTTAAAGGGGCTGGTCTTTTACAGGTGACAAATCAAGCCACAAGTTTAATATTCAACACTGACTTGAATTTTATTATTGTATTAGATGCTTTATGGGCATACTTTTGTTTGAAATACCGTAGCTGTCAAATAAATGTAGTGAAGTATAAAGTGCAGTATTTCCCTCTGAAATCTACAGAGATTAAAGTACCTGAAAATTTATTTTACCATTACTTGAGTAAACTTTATTTTACATTACTAAGCCCAGTAATACTTTTTTATCCCTGATGTGAATTACAGTGACTACATCCACAGCAGAGAAAACTGTGCTGCACATTTTCAAACGACCCATGGGTTTGACCAAGCGAGGCAGCTACGACAATGAATCACTGACAGTCAGCAATGTGTCAGTGAACCAGACAGATGATTTCACTGTGCATGACACGCTTGGATTTGTTATACTGGTCATTCCTACTGACCAAATCCTCCAGACCAAGGTTAGTGCTGGAACAGCAGTTAGTACTCTCATAATTTAATCATCATGGTGTAATATATTTGGGCCAGTTTGAACTTTTTGAATTTGAGTCCTGTGCATTAAGTCGTTGAATGATTTATTATGTTGTAAAACATCTAAACCAGGTTTGTTTTGCAGTCCTGCACAGAAAGCAAACAACTCATGCAGCCGTTCTACAGGGTCGATGTTGTGCTCACCTTCAAAGAGACAAATCACAAAATGCACTGGACCATGGAGAACACGCTGCCATGCACAGGTGAGTGTTCTGCTGATGAGCACAGTAAAACTAAAGTGGTGATTAATTATTGGATATTTTGACCACTAGTCATTGACAGGCTTTTACTATAGTCACACCCGGTACTTTTCACTTAAAGTCTTTCAACTTTAGAACCTTTTAAACTGTTTAAAGTATGATATAAATAAACATAGTTTATAATATAAAAAACAAAAAAGCAAAAACAAGATAAAAAAGTTTATGTATTACTGTTATCCTAATTAGTGTATATCTACATTAACTAGGAGAGAGGATGAAAAACAACTAGGGGAGAGTTAATAACATGCAATGATGGCATAAGAGTGGACAGAGAGAGAGTAGAAGGAGGAGCTCAGTGTAATGTGGGAAGACCTCCAGCAAACTACATCCATAGCAGCATAACTAATAGATTGTTCAGAGTCACCTGAGCCAACTCAAACTATAGGCTTTATCGAAAAGGAAAAGTAATAATAAGAAAAATGCATTTTTGAGTGAAAGATTCTTTAATAAGCAGGTGAAATTAATAATAACAATAATCATTTTTCAAGGATGTACTGTATGGGGTGTTTGTAGAGTTACTACAATATAACTCAGCAGTTTTGATGTTATAAAATTGTTTAAAAAAAAATCCATACATGTTATAGTTTATATTTTTGGCTGAAACCATCTTTTCTTTTTTACTAAAATTATACAATCATGCCTTCACAGCCCTGCCTGCTGCGTCACACATCACATCCTCTCCTGGTCCAAACACCACAGTTCTGTCCACACTCGACTTTAAAGCTGAGACTTCAACTACACAACAGCTGTTGTTGGACAACACCACAATCCCTGCAGGGAAATTACACGATAGAGAGTTTTCCACAAGCATTTTTCCTCACACACAGATAGACGGTAGCAGTCTTAATTTCTATATTGAAGAGGTGTCAGAGAGTCAAAGTGACAATTTGTCTGCTGGGTTTAACAGTGAAACTCCATCTTTCATTAGTGAGTTTCATAATACAACTGTTTCCACAAATACTTCAGCAGCGCCAAATATTCTTGAGTCATCAGGTGTAACTAAACCATCATCATCAACATTGTTCAACACAACAGTTGCACCTGAACAGGAACACCAACAATTCAGCACAGCTAGTGGAACTAAAGACCAGCAGAGGCAGAAAGGACTGAAGTGGATTTGGTAGAATTAGGAACAGAATTCGTGAAAAAAACACTATAACTCCCACAAACAAAACAGCAAACACAATATAATTATGTCACTGTAAAAATATAATAAAAAAGTCACTGGGCTCATATTGTCAAATTCTAGATGTTTCCCATCATTCAAAGCTGTATATACAACTACAAGACGTGATTTTAAGGTTTTGTGGTCAAAGTCAGAAACAATGTAGTGCCATCACTTTCTTTAAAAGCTTCTGATTTGCTTATTTTATTTCTGTGCTCCTTGCTGTCATGTGCTACACGTCTGTTTGCGGTCTTGAAAGGTGATGCTGTTGTCAGTCATTGCTGTGAAGGTTGATTATACAAGCAGAAAGAAAGGCAGACCTCTGCCAGCCGGTGCCTGAGGGTGGACATTATCCAGACACAGACGAGGCAGGCGTTAAATAAACATGTGTCTATCTGAGCAGTACAAACACACTGATGTAGAGACGAACCTGCAGTTTTTACAGTCGGTGCCACCTTTCAGAGAAGCTTTGTGTTAGAAACTCACAATAAAGCGTTGAATTGATCTTGTCAGTGTTAAATCTCTTTTTCATAATTGTTATGTTTTCTAAAATGAAATACTTTATTGGTGCAATTTCTTTCTCTAGTAATACAAACCACATCAAATGCTGACTCTAAACATTCAGCTTCTACAGTATATTTTTGTGTGTTTTTGCTGCAGTATATTGTGTCAACAGGAGAGGGCACTATTGAATGAGAAAGAAAACGACAAGCTGCAGCCCGTAAACGCTCATTTTGCAATTGACTGCTTTTTGCACTAAATATATTTTTAATTTGTTTAACTTATGCTGAAATTTAAGCTGTATGTAAATGAAAGATTTCACTTGCAACATGTAGAGAAGTGTGAAGTGCTCTTTAATATATAAATAATTAATAAGGAATTATTTGGTTAAAATTTTTCTACCATAAAGTTTTCAAAATAAAATCACAGAAGTGCATCAAATTCTATTGAACAATATGACTGAACCTATTTCACTTTTGTTTTCACCTCTTTTTTTTTTTTTCACCTTTGTTATTGTGACCTCCTGGTATGCACCAAAGCGTCTGTAAATGATAACAGTGCAGTGTTACGCAGTTACATGCACCATATACAATGGGCTGTGGGGCAGAAAATCTAAACTTCCTTGTGCCTTTGGTTCCCATCTGTTCAGTGAACTTATGAGCAGGAAATGGAATAAGTGGTGCAAAAAAGCACGCCAACATACCCGGCTCTTTCATGTGGCCTCTCTCGGCCATTACCCTATCTGTACTGACTGTTAACTGTCTTTACAAAGTTAAAAATCCCTTTCATGTTTCACTGTGTCTTTTTTGTTTTAATTTCAGTGAGAGCATATGGCTTGCACATCTGGGAGATGCTAAGCATGGTGGCACCCAACCCCCACACACACTGCTTCTGTGAAGTGATCCATATATGGTCTTCATTGTTATTGCTCATAATCACTCATCATTGTTATAAACAAGTCCTATCTTGATTGCCCACTTTGAGTTTTCTCTGTAAAGACGCTTAATAATGTGAACTTTTTTTGAATTTCAAACAAACACAAGTCCTTTGGAGAAGGTGGAAACTTCTGTTAATTTTATTCCGAACTGTGGAACATCACACAAACATCTTTCTTCATTCTGCCCCGCAGCTGAATTTGCCACCTGTGACTAATCACAGTCCCCAGTTGTGCGTGGGTGTATCACTTTTTGAAATAAGAAACACACTGTGGAGAGATTTACAGTAAATTCTTTGTGTGCAAACTCCTCCAGTTAATGTCCAGTGTTGTCAAATCTCCAAAGTGGTCTGACAAACTGTGCCACTGGTGCCATGTGACCACAAACATGCAATTGGATCAGATCAGGAAATCTGATAAGTCTATCTCATCTCAACTCATTTTGAGAATAATCATATTTGTTTCTACATAATAGGGAGAGAGTGTCATTAACTGGCTGGAAATTTAATGACACCAAAATGAAGTCAAAATTACAACTGTGGACAACTTTGGGTCATTAAATGCCACTTGAGCATCCTCTGCTCTTCAGCTACCAGCTCTCAGGCAGACGGGGTTTCATGCCACTGAAGAGACGCGAGGAGGAAGCGAGGGAGGAAGGCTCAGTGTGGCTTTAAGTGGTTTGCTGGGCCTCTTCATCTCGCTCAGCGGGTAATTACAGAATCATGGGTCAACCACGCATGTAACCACGGTTACGTTGCACAGTAGCAGATGTGCTCATGACATTATCCAGCACCAGAGGAAAAGGTAAATAAAAACACATGCTGCTGGTTGCTACGGACCTTCGCCAAATTTGCGCATTCCCCTAATTGTTCCCATGTGGGCCTGCTGAGCTGGAGTAGTAAAAGGGGCGGTATGCCCAGTTTAAGAAATGCCCGTGTTTCTCAACGGGAGAAATTTATGAATGGGACAATATGTCTCTGATGGTGGTTGTGGTGATATGTGTTTATATGTGTGTTAATGTGTGTGTTTGGGATCCAGTTGAGCTGCAGCAGTAAAAGTGCAGTTTCACCCATTTTCTTTTTTATTCTTTTTTACTGAGGAGAAAGCATCACTTGATCCACTGTAATGCTGATCCTCCTGATCCTCTCTGTGCATCCCCACTTGCTTGAAGCCCTGCTGGTCTTGATGCTTTCTTTGTCAAACCATGCCTGGATGTGTGTGCGTGACAATGCACAATGTCAGGGAGGTCCCTGGTTGAACCTGAGCCAGGTCGGCTGAGGGCCAGATGAGAAATTGAGGAAGAGCCTTGATTTCAGTGATATCCTGTCTTTGCTCTGCATCTGATTACTGTACAGAGGCTGCACAGAGGCTACGATGTACTGTGGTGTGAGATTGCGTATTTGTCAGCAGGGCTACAGGTGTGTTTGTCGCACAGTGTGTGTGGTGATGATTAACAGGTTACAGGAAGAAGAGGCCTGAGGGTGGACTTGAAATTCCTGATTTAGGGACCTGCTCTGATAACAGTTTGAAGTTTCCCATATCTTCTGTGTCGCTTCCGCTGAGCTGGAATGTGGTCTATCTCCTGCTCACACACACGCACACAAACACACACTTACACTTCTTTTACACTATGACGCTAACTGCCAACAGCGCGTGCCTCCTCTCCCTCTCTCATTAACCGCAACTGTCAGATCCTCCAGATGAGGAGCAATTAAACCAGATAATAAACACTCACCATCAATTCCTGTTTGTTGATGCTGTTGTTGTTGTTGTTGTTGATGTCGACGAGCTGGGGGCTCCACTCCTGCCACCTTTGTGCTAACTAGTACTTGAATAACACGCAAGTGCAGCAAGGGAGGAGTCCATCACAACACTGAAAAGGCCTCTACCTGCTGCATGTATGGCAACACGAGGCTGCTAATAAAAAAGGTACAGTGAATGTTAACAATTAGATCCTAATCAGACACAGCTCACAGAGGCTGCTCTTTTATCCCCAGGCTTCACAGAGAAGGCAAACAAAGAGCTGCAAACTGTCAAGATAAAACAATACTTGGGATTGGTTGTGTCTTAGGGCTTCTTAAAGGGCAGTAATCTTGCCATGTGCTGCTTCCTGAGACGCCACGCTGTAAAGACTCCTGTGTTTGTTCTTGTGTTGGAGTGATAAGGCCTCTCCTCATCACGCCTCGCTTCTGATGAGGTTCGTCTCCCCTGACGATGAGAAGATGGGGAGGCGTTGGGGGGGGGGGGGACAGAGAGGGCAGCCATGGAGGTTTTTTACACTGTAGACAATAAGATGATGGCAGAAAGAAAACCAGAAAAATGTTCCTGCTGTAATACAGGGAGTAGAACATGAAGCACAGGAAACATGAATTGCGGAGTCCCATTTTTATGTTAATGTTCATGTGTATTATAAGAAAAGTGAATGTCTGTTTTAATGAGGTGAACTGTAGTTGACCCAGAGAGTCAGGCAAAGGACCATGTTCACTCCGGATTGTTTAGCCTGTGAAAAAATAGTGCCTGGGATGGTTTTCCACTTAAATTTGAAGGCTGGACAAAGCATTCTTAGGAATTTAAAGACAATACCCTTTCTTTCAAAGGCTACAAAAACATGTATACAGCTGTACAAGGAGTTTCCTGATCCAAGGGCAAAATATGGTGTCAGATATTCCTATTACCAATCAGGATGGCGTGGCCTGGAAAATAATGTACAAGATGAAACTGTGGCCTGTTCAGAAAAAGCAGAAAAAAACTGATCTGATTTCCCTTTCTCTCTGGAAAAATAGACGTGGCCTCTTGTTTTGAAACCATATTTCCCTCAAAAACACTCTGAAAACTAAACAAAATTGACAGTGTTGGATTTATTGTCTTCTGCTCTTTTGTCTTCAGTGGCCACTGTTTGTGCCTTTACCATGGAAACGGCAAGGTTATTTATCTTTACAGCCCTTTTACAATAACGTCCCTTTCCTGACCAAACAACAGAGGAAATATCAGGTCAAGCCTCTTCCCCCCTCTAATGATCAGGTCAATTCAACCTTAGTATTTCATACAACTCATGCACATTCACACGTGTGCCCACACGCAGTCTTGCTATTGATGAGAAACATACAGACGGTGATTTACATTTCCGTCTCCTTAGAGTGTGTGTGTTTTTTTAGACTTTCGTCTCTCCCCTTTTTTCTATTTGTTAAAGGAAAAAGGGGGGGGGGGGTGATGGTTTTCTATTTATGCTCTAGAAAGCTCAGAAAGAAACACTAGATGGAGACAGAGAAAACGGACTCCTACGTTTCATTTCACACATCAGGTTTGAGAATACAGTTCACAGCATGTGAAACATTCTCTTATAGACAGACTTGGATATATTGTTTCTAATTTTAGGCAAATCCACTTCACTTCCGTAAAAATCGTGGCATACATTCATGCACGGGCAATTTTTTGGGATAACCATGACCCGGATGACTGAGAATCTTCCTGAGACGCTCAGGTTATTAAGCTTACAGGAAACATAATAAATGTTACTTGCTCTGAATGTTGTATTCTTCCTCTTCACAGGATAAATCTAATAATCTACTTTCCGCAGATAAAATGTGCTTTGTGCAGTCATTTGCAATCATCTTGCAAATCCTTGTGACTTGTATATACTCCAGTATACTCGAGCTGTCGGGTGCTGTCCCCTCTCTTAACATGGGGTAGACGAGCAATTACTCCTTTTAAGGAGCTGTTCTCATGAAAGTTGCCAAGAGTATATGCAGACTACTTCCCTCAATCCCCAAAAACAGCACAGATAATAGAAGAAACTGACATTTTAGATGAGGAGGAATAAGCATAAAAGCATGAGGTGTGTATAAAGTGCATGTCACAATTAAATTACTTAATGGGTGAAAGTCCCACGATAGATCACATGTAATTTACATCAAGAGTCACTGTAATAAAGACTTTGTAAAACTTACATTGAAATTCAATTAGAGTGTTGAATGCATAACCAAAGCCGTGAAAAATGAACTCATTGGGGGTCCCTTTTCATTACTGCCCTGAGGCAAAAGAGACCATTAATTTAATACATTCCATGTTTTTTCACATGAGCATTTTTAAGTTAGTGCACAATTCTGTCCTAATGTATCTAATACAAAGAGAGAGCTTGCCAAAGACTGCATTATACAAGCAGCGAAGAACCCTGCCACCCCCTCTCCAGTTGTTACCTTGAGTAGTCAGACCACTTTCAATCAGTCAAGCTTGAAAAACAACCTGGCCCTAAAAAAAAACAAAGCAACAAAAGAAGAAATTATGATATTGTTTTATTGATTCATAGTCATAGTGAATGCTCTTGTACTGCAGGTGCCGCTCCTGGCACAGAGGCGCATACAATGGTGCTGACTTTGACTGTAAACAGTTAAACGGCATGTCTTAATTAAGATATTACTGTTTTATCTTAGAACAGTGGATCTGCACCCTTCAGTCAACCACAAAGCCAAAACAAAACAGAGACCCCTTCAGATGTTTCGCCCTTAAGAGGAGTACTAATTAAAAGACTATTTCATTAACTGTTCCAGCTTGGTAAATATAAGTTTACTAGGGGTCAATAGACTTTACAACACATAATGATTTGGAATATAATTACTGTGTAAAGGGAGCCATGAAAAATATCTTCAAAATGAAGCAAAGTTGTTTGTCAGTCCAACAATGACCCCCTGTGTCAGTCTTGGTTAACAGAGTTCACAGGGTGGGTCATGTTAGCTGCTGTCAACTTGATGCACCAACAGTTTATCAGCCTCCGTTGCACCTTTATACAACACACATGGCAGCGACTGGGTGAGCGGCTGGGGAGCACCCGTAAACCACAGGCTCTAATACTATTGTTGCAAAAAGGTTAAAAAAATTGCAAGTCAGTTAATATTATATATAAGTTTATTCTTCAGCAAAGAGAATTAGCAGAAAATGCTCAAGCTGTTTTAAATAACATTTAAGTGTCTTTACTCACACTGCACGTGTGAAAATATTTGAATTTTCAGGCACTTTTTAAATGTTTTTTCCTGCTCCAGTGTAGATTTTTACATTTAAAAATAAGTTTTGTATTGCACACACAATGATCTTGTTCAACTCATGACTCTGCCTCCTCTTCCTATTGTTTTTTCATATTCTGTACACACAGGCTACTAATGAAATCAGCCCATAGAACAATGCCTCATGCAGTCAACAGCTCCTTTAATGAGTGAATGCAAACAGCAGAGCTGCATGTGAAAAGTCATAAACACATATTTCTTTGAAAGGGTAAAGATGAGAGCGACACTAAAGCCAGTCCGGACAAGTCCTTGTGAAGCAGGGGAAAAAAACATGTATTATTCATTGAAAAACTGTGAATGTTAGTGCTTCTTTTCCTTGTTTCGGCACGCATTTTTCCATTTGTCTTGTGATGCTAAATTTTTAACGTTTTCCCCACATAGCATTGACGTTGCATACAATTAGTGACTTTACAGGAAAATCACTTCTGACACCACTGTGTTCACAAATTATAATACTTCAGATTGGGAAAATTCAGCTGGGAGTATGGGGCTGGGAAAAATATGAGAGTCATCTAAATATTATATGCACTGCCCTGGAAAAGTGACAAAATCATTTGAATTAACAGAAAAGATGTGAAAGCTAATTGAAAACTCTTGATTTATTTATATACGTTTAGAAAGCTCATCACGTTTTCAAGAGCAGGATGTGCCCTCTACATTCATGACACCATATCCTAAGCAGAAAAAGAGCAGGAAACGCTGAAGTGCATATTTGATTTATTTATTTTCACCCAGACGGATACTCAGAGCTTTATACAGATTTTGCCATTTGGAGGCTGAAATAATGGATGGGGCGCTCATTCATTTTTAATTCCTCCATGTTGTGTGAAGGGTAAACATGCTGTTTGAGATGTCTTTTCTCTGCTGAACTGTGTTTTCTCATTATGAGACTGTGTATAGGGAGCAAAAACTAGTCACGAAAGTGCTTAAAGTGTATTGCAACAAGTCATTGAGGGTGCCTTTCCAATAATGTTTATTCCCAAAAGCCACTCATTTCTGAATATCTAAAAAACAGCCTCATTAGGTGATCCCTGTCACATTTTATATATGTGTACAAATTCAATGATGGTTGTGGTTCTCTTTTAATTAATTTGTAGTGTTCTGTGATTTAAGGACAGGGATCTTTGTTGACAGACTATCCACCCATGGGAAGTTATTCTGCGAGTAATGCAGTGCAATAGCTCTCAGTTTGGACCCAGACACCAGCCCACAGATCCACCGATAATTTGGAATCATTTTTAATAAGTCATAATTACACAGAGGGTCTGATTGTGCTCTGCAGCCCTTGAAAATGAAATATGTTACATTGGGGCCTGATGGTAAAGGATATTGCTTGCCGTTCATACATAATTGAGCGATCCTGAATGTCAAACCAGTGGGAGAAAATGCAACAGAAGCAACAGTACACCTCACCACAAAGCTACACAGCATCCTCTCCACTCTGAGCCAGCCAGCAGAAAGGAACATGTGTTATGTGGTGTACCAAAGTGCCCGAAGGAAGTGTACATTGACAGGATTTGTATTCCCGGCTACTTAAGGCACGACCAATCCCACTACTTACTGCTGCTCTTTAAGTAACTACCTTGTTTTTCAGTGATCTTCAATAGAAAAAAAGACCAAAAAAAGGCAATTCATATATTTAGCCTTGAATAAACTTTAAAATTAGACTGTTATTTTTTTTCATTTCAATTAAGACAGAAGCTCAGGTAATAAGAGATGTTTTCCATCATCTTTTGTCTGTCGTCTTTTTCTTCCGGTCTCTTTCTCTCTGATGGAGGTGGACATCTGGCAGGAGGAAGAGAGTTGACTGTAAACAGATAACCTGGCTTGGTTGGTAAATGAAATACACAAGAGCTTCGGGATGGAAGCTTTTTATTTCCTCCTCCTCTTCATAGATAAATGACTCGCTGTCCCCTGAGCAAAAAGCCATCTTTATATTTTTGACGTTTTCCTGTTTAATGTGTTGTATGTTTTATAAGGCCCATCTTTATGTTCTGCCTTTTTGCATTTTATTTTAAACCTCAAATGTAGTTATTGATGCCCTGCCTCTAGTACATAATGCATTATTTGATAGTAAGTACCATTTTTGCATATTGACGGTAACAAGAAAATGCATGTATGGAAATTCTAATATAAATTGACTTATATGTATAGGCTTAGAGTCTGCTCGCAAAGCTCTTCTGTAAATAATATATAGTTCTTTATGCTGCTAATCCAGAGGAGCAGTTTTAAAGACTGTCAACGTAAACAGGAAAGAAAAAAACAACTTGGACCTTTAGCTTTTAAAGACTTTTATCTTATATTACAGGAATGACAGACTGTTCCTCTTTCTAAGTCTTTTATACTTTGTTTCAAGCGGAAGCGGGGGAAGAGAGATGCATAAGGAGACGAAGGGTGATATTGATAAGGATGGAAGGTGCAGAGGAGTGTACTCCAGTGTAATGCAGCTTTATGATGCCCTTTTTCATTTAGCATGAATGGTTTTTATGTTTCCATTTCTTGGGTGAACGGGGATGAAAGCAGACTGAGGGGTCGAAACTGACTGAGGACACACTGGGAACATCAAAAACACTTTGCCTTTTTCACTGTCAACACACAAAAAACCTTTTTACTCAAAATGTCTCAACCAACCTCAACAGCTGAATGTGTAAAACTGATATTCAGGGAAAAAAATGTGAATGACTTTGGCTGCTAACTGAATTGTTTCCCCTCAGATCACTTTTTTCCCTTAGAAAGCCTTGCTGATAAGAAGCTGTTACAGCTGCTCTGAAAGAAATTCACCCCTCATTAACAATTCGGTTAAATAGTTATTACCTTATAATCAGATTTTACTTGTCGGGAATCTTTACAGTTTGGGAAAAAAAAAATTTTCTCAAAGGAAGACATTTAAAATAATGAGCATGTTCCTTCTAAGGAGGGATTTCTTACAATTTTATCACATTTCTATTTAGTATTACGTCTTGGACACCATCCACAGCTGAACTCTAAATTCAGTTTCTGGAGATTGTTTTCTGATGGCAAGACAACCTATAGGCATGATGTTGTCTTTGTTAGTCAGTAAACCAAAAAGTTACATTAATTGCACAAAAATAACTTTATATACTGTAAAATCTATAGTAACAACTCCCATCAATATCACAGGGTAAACAACACTACTAGGACAAGTACAAACTGTAGGTTCTTGGACATAGTCATAAATGAAGATGTCATTACTGCAAAAACGCTTTAGGATGCAGTGACAGCCACCTATATCTGCTGTGTATATATGTGTATATATCTGTGTGTCTACTACAAAGTAATTCAAACAAAAAGTACAACATATCTCCAAAACATATTAGAGTAAAAGTTTGCAATCTGAAAATCGAGATACTGATAAAATACAGTACCCAAATGTCTTTTATATTCCAGCACGGATGCGAAAAATATGAATTGATGATAGTTTCTTTTCTTATTTTAAACCCATCCTTCTTTTCCCTTTGCTTAATTTTTTGGCCATCTCTTCATGTAATACTTCACATCAGATAACTTGCAGTCCAAACCTCTGACACAAAGAGTGTGTTGCAGTTTCCTTTTCCTCTACACATGTTTGCCAGGACTTTGTGTTAGCTCTGTAGTGGAGATAAGTAAAAAAAGGACATGAACTTTTTATGGGCTGCACTGTTGTGACAGGTCGTATATTTCTGATGCCTTTGTCACTTAATGTACTTCAATAGAATTATTTCTCCTATAGATAAACATAAACTCAAATCATTTATTATTAATTATGGGGTTTTATTGTACTCAAAACGTATAACATGTAAAGACAAGTAAAAAACTAAATATTATATTTACTATTATAATGTCACATGGATTCATAACGTGGCTCAAGGGCAGATTCTGCCTGACTCAGTGCTGACTGATACACTCTGTTACATCTTTATCCACTTCATCTACTGGCACTGAGTTTAAGCAGAACAGCTGATATGTTTCTTAACAGGGAAAATAAGGAAATTGTAATAATCTGGACGTACTTAGCATCTGATAAACTCATATAAATTCTTTATATCTGGATGTGAACAGACCTCCACAATGAAACAGAGACCTGAAAAAGGTTTGTAAAACATATTAGATGGACGACTACCTTGATCCTTACTTACTCATCTCCGCTCTGTGATCCCAATATTGATACTAGAGTTTAAAGCATCCACTTCCCAGGAACAGGGTATCATTTTTCTGTCTCTCAATAAGGTTTTGTGGTTTTATCCTCTGTGTCTAAGGCACATAAAGGCTTTATAAGGGTGCTTACAGACAGACTTGAGTAGAATCAGGCTTTTTTGAATCTGTTTAAATGATTTTAAAGGTGGGGCTGAAGGCTATGACTCTCTGATTTATTGCTTCCCCCTCTTAGTTCAGATTGATGTTTTGCTTTTCCATGCCTTCCTGCTTTTATGGCATCATCTTGTGTCCAGAGATGTGGCTCCTCCAATAAAGAGCCTTTTAACTTTGCTCACATTTCTATAAAAACAAAAGGATGAGAAACTGTTTTGAAAACTTGTGGAAATTTATTATATTTTACCAGTATCTGTACACGCGTGCACAAAGTATGTGTGGCATGACTGAGAAATTCTGCAAATCCTGTGCTCTCAGTAACATAATACAACATAAAAAAGAAACTACATTGATATTTTATTACTGGCAGTATATTTATAATTCTCCTTGAGGCTTTCAGCAAGGGACAGCCAATCACATGTTATTTTATGCTGCTGTATAAAGACTCATGCAGCAAGAAAATCCTCTGAACCACAGCGTCCTCATGTCATAAGTGTCACATTGGGCTGTTGTCTAAACAAAGACATGGCCTGGAAACAAGAAGGAGTTAGGGGGACAGGTTAGGCACAACGAGAGACATCCATTTTAATTAAATGTTACACAGTCCCACTCCCAGGCCTTAATACAAGTAGGCTTACTGCAAAGATCTCATTTAGGACAAACAAGATGACTGCATCTTTCTCTAACTATCACCCACAGCCGAGGAGCGCCCTGTGAGGCAGGGCTGTAAAATGACTGATGTTTGTAAAAAGAGACATTTCTGCCTAGTAAGCACTTCTACAGGGACGCTCCTGAGTTTTTATGTGCGGGTTCATAAACTCCCAGACTAATGCACTCTGACACTCTGTTTTGATATCATTACAGCATTATACTCATCCTTTTTTGAGTGAAAAAACGCAAGTACTTAGAAAGTCGAAATTCATAAATAAATTTATGTCAAACTGCACTTAATATTGATTTTGTTAGTGTACAGATTCAATAATAAGGTACAGAGTGCATGAATATTTAAATATAATCTTCATTTCTGCATCTCCTAATGGCCTTTTCTCCTCTACACTCAATTTAAACACAATTTGGAAACTATAATGTATTGAAAATGACTGGAATTCAGCAATAAATCATTGCTGGGATACCGTGGGCCTTTTAAAAGATAGTCTAATATTAGTCCCCAGGGAGATCCACACAATTAGATTTCTGTTTTTTAAACTTAGCAATTATTATTTCAACCATTGTTTGACCAGAAAGTGTTGTTTCCCCTTCCCCAATTTCCATGCTGAAATTGAAGTAAGCCTAAATGTACTGCGGGATAACGTATCGAAACGTCAAAGGTCAAATTACAATCTGCGAAACCTCAACCTCAGCGCACAACAGAACATGTAAATGATCTCTACAGCGTTACTTTGTTTTCACTGTTTGCTTGAAACTCATCTACCTGCATAAAGTCAGTTATTGTTAACAGCTAATGGATAAAAGTAAAAGAAGAGTGATGCGTCGTTCAAGGCAGCAGTCCAAGCTAGCGTAAATGAATGAACAAAACCCTCTAATAGGCATGTGGAGCCACAGTGTGCGATCCATATGATGGCTATCAATAATTCATTCTTGGCTTTGGCCTTTTGGGAGACATTAAGGTAATATGAAGAGCAGTCAGGCCAAATGGTTTGCAAATCCTTTTTAAGCAGGATATACTGTATCATTTACCTGATTTCTACACAAGTAGCAACTTTATAGTGAGTCTAACTGTTTTAGAAAAGCACAATCAAAGACACTTGTGTTTCGCTTTATTTGAAAGATTAGAAGTGGGATAGCAATATCAAAACAATTCAATTGTGCTCATAGCGGTAGCTTTTATTTTGTTTTGTGTAATGTGATAAACATAAATGGGTGTCACTAACAATAGCAGAAAATAAAAAAAGAATTTGTAGTAGCACACAGATATTTTGGAAAAAGTAAGAAAAACTGAGGATGAAGGATTTTTGAGTAAAAGAAAGGATTTATAAAACAATTAGACGAGGACCAAACCTACTGTAGCTCATGTGTGCTTCACACTCTGCCATACTGACAGCTGCTAATAGTTTGTTTCTGGGGCTTGCGTTGGGCCCATGTGGTTCTGGTTCCCTAATCACACTTTGTTGTCTTTACTCACCCTCAGAAAAAGCACCAATTCAGCATTAACAATTGGCTTTTTAGAGACATTTTGATTTGTCCCTGCATTTGGAGGGCCATATGGATCTGATTTGTTTTGGCGAAACAGGCTTCCATTCACACACAAACACACTCAAACCGTCAATTGATCTCATATGATAAAAGTTAACAGAAGATTAGCAGACTATAATCCTTAGCCCAGTGGAAGGATTTTCCTAAAAATGGTTTTCCAAGTGACACCTAATGCCTCTGTGAAGTATGAGGACTGTCTGTGTCTCACCTTGTTTTTCTTTCATGTGGACAACATGTGCACACATGCAATAGAGACTTAAAGCAGTCTGACTCTGCAGCTCAGTGATTAGTCCAGAGACATCATATTATTTAAAGGTGGCCCAGCAACAGTGGCTAATGGCCTCCCTGTCTTTATAAGTTATGGATGTAGCCTTTTGTAGTGCAGGGTCTCACATAAAGACCCCTCTTTTTAATTCACAGTCACCCATGGTCAGGCTAAATGGCTGACAGTGGAATTGGAGGCCCACATTTACTCCAGTATTCACACACACTCTGTTTCATAAATGGCTGTTGACACTGACTAAAGAGCTCGATCTGCTTTTTATCCAGCGTTTCTACAAGGTTAAAAATCCAACTGAATGTAATACTTTTATGCTTGTGCATGAAAAATGTCTTACTGTGAGAGATTAATGGGGAACAGACCTGTAAATATGTACTTTAAAAGATGCAGCAAGGATCACATTAATGGTACAACTGATGATGAAGTACACACAAACACAGCAGTCTTCCCAGTATTTAAACCTGTACTGTATTCCTCTGTTATTTATGTTGAAAATTAAAGACTGTGCGTTAAACTTCACGACTGCTTGTGTAAATTATAAGGAGATATACAAGATATCTACAGTAAATATATTTAGAGTGTGTGCTGGCGGTAGAAAAAATAGATTCCTTTTTTATAGTTTTTACTCGTAAAAACATGCCAGTAAAGAAGCATAATCTCGGTAGCTTTACATAAACATTGCATGCGGTGTGGTACAACATGTACACCTGGCAGCCATGGTTAGTCTCTAATTCAAGCTTCATAACATAAAAGCTTGGCCTGGCAGCCTTTCGTGTTAATTGTGTCTGTGCCTTGAAACAAAGCTTGTTTTTGCAGCCTAACACTGATTACAAAATGTTGCAGAATCCTGGTCTGTGCATTTCTGAGCAGCACTTCATTTTTTTCTTGAGTAGATTATTAAAAATTGATCATTCTTTGTTATAGCCTCATTTCTGTCGGTTTTCATATTTTAATCCTGTTTTAAGGAAAACACGATACATTAATCAAATATGACAGAACATACTCTTAATGTAATCATGCAGGGGAATATGAATTGCAAATGCCTCACCACCACCACCCTCCTCCACCCCAAATGTACTTCCATTAATGTTACAAAATAAAATAATCATGACCATTTTAAATAGAAATCAACTACATGGAATGCAGTGGAATATATTAGAATTGGGTTTGTGTGAAATGGAGAAATGCAGAGGCTTTACATCAAAAGCCAGCAGTGTAATGCTGTGAACAAGCGCTGGTGCCTTGGGACAGCAACTCAAGACAAATGCGAGATGACGCATGCTTCGCCAGGCCCCATTTCCTCACTGATCGAGATGGAACACAAGTTTTCTGTGTCAAGAACAAAGATTCTTCTTAGCTGAGATGATTCTTGACTAATGGTACATCATCACATCCTACGCTGCCCTTGTTGGCTAGAATGACAGGTTGAGCCTAGGAGTCCTGGATGTACAAAAAGTGCACTGCTGAGATTACTCATCTTTTCGCTCAGACTAAATGTTTAAGAAATTTAAGATTAAGACACAGGATTAAAAAAGGAATAGAAAATCTGCCAACAACTTCAAAAACAACTGGAGCTCTGAAGTTACTGAGAACTGAAAATTAGTGCACTGATGACATCCTGCAATTAATCTAATACATTATGAACGTCTAGGCACCACTATAGATCTGTACGGGATTGCATTTACGGACTAAAATATCTCATAAGCATTTATAAGTTTTCCTTAAAGAGATTGGGACTGAGCATTCCAGAGACATTCACTTGAAATGGAGAGGCACCTTTCAAAACAAGTCAATATTCAGCACAGAAGAAAGAGGTCCTAATTAGATTCATTTGCCTCTTGGATCAATGTTTTCCTAGGGATGTGAGTTATAAAGTCAGAGTGGAGCATAAATAATCAAAAACAAATAAAGATGTGTGTTTGGAGAAATATGGATGAAAGTGCTCATAAAATCTCAGCCCAGCAAAAGCAGAATGAATATTTAAAGATGGGAAGGAAAGAAAATAGCTCAGGTAGAAAAAAGGCACTTTCTAAAAAGGTCTGACCTTGGCCACAGAGTGGAGGAATCCTTTAGAGGGTACCTTGGCCATACTTAGTGAAAAGTAGATAATTTGTTAATGTCACGCACTTGTTGGAAATGGCAGATAAATGGATTTCAGCCATTATTTTCTGGCCTAAGTGAAGTGAAGGAGGAAACGTTGCGGAGAGGACAAACCCAGTTATGACTGATAAGTGTCTAAAAGCTAATGAAGGCTGGCTAGGCCAAGGTCAATGGCTGCTAGTGAGATGCTATGTGCTGCTCCGTTGTCCTGCCGCTTAAATATAGAGGAAATATACATTGAGCTTTTAACACCTTGAAACATAGGAGAGACTGGTATATGAAATATGGGCATGTAATGGCTTTTTAATGACGGCCTCCCAGCCCACTATTCTGGCCTGAGATTGGAAATCGGAGGTGAACCTTGATATCACTGCGGTAAGTGCTTGTAATGCACCGTAACTTCTGGCCATCCTGTTGAGTGAGACAGTTCAGGCCAGGAGATAAATGCCCCACACTGGACAGGGCCTCTGCTGGCAGGAGGACACTGCACTCCCTGTGATCCCTGCCAGACTTACTCAGTAGTTCACAACAGGAAGATGGCCACATGTACAGATAAAAATGGGCTGAACTTTTAGGCGTGTAGGTGGGTCCTAATTAAATGCAGTCGAAACAGCTTATGTGTTTTAACTTACCGTAGATACATAATACTAATTCATTCATACTAGGAAAACCTAACTGTTTTAAGCACAAGAATAAAAAGTGGCTTTTGATATTGACTGGGGTCAATTTACCACCCCAGGACTCATCTTACATGTAAAAATGCTTATTTAATAAACTTTTGGTTCCAATTTGTTTATCAAAATGAAAAACAAAATTCTTCATTTGAAAATGAAGAGTCCATATCATTTAGATATTTGGCTTGTGCCCTCTTTGTGATGATGCACAATGCTACTACTGCTGACGATCAAATAGATCAGTCTCTATTAAATTTCATAATACTAATATATTGCCATTATATGTGCATGAAAAAAACAACAACTTTTAATTCCTCCTAAATTTCCTTGACACAAATTTTCCTCTCACAGGACCCAAAATATAATTTATGTCATTATGTGTAGCATTGTACTGTAAAAGTATAAATCTATCTGTGGTGAGATGACAATACCTGGTGTCCCTGAAATCATGGTAACTATTTTTAGGTGAATCAGGTCTTTAATGATCATCCCTGCAGCAGTACATTCACATACTTCACAGCACTATCAGAATACATAGACACAGAGGAGACGATGCTGGAAATCCTTCTGCTACAGTTTGGGTCTGAGCTGACCCTTGGCTGGACTCTCAGTTTTGACTCCCATAATCCAATCAGCTGAGTGAATAATTACAAAATAATAACACCGGTGCAACATCATCTTGGCTCCATCCAGTAGAGTGGCTTCCCTTCCGCCACTTGTGTGCTTAATGTCCTCTAAAGACCCATATTACACCCCAATTAGATGGCACTCTTGTTTCCTTACATCAAGGGCTTGACTCTACTGGCTTGTCACCCTCCCTTGGCCTAATCAATTTCATTACTCCAGTTACAGCCCCAGCCCCGGGAAAGCTGTGCCCTTAAACTTCAGCTCCTGCTTCAATCGATCAATAGCCCACGTCCCTGCCAAGGTTCCATTTAAAGTTCATTTATTTCAAGCCATCATATAAAACAAGACAGAGCATCGATGCAGCCCCACTTTGTTTTATTTGACTGAGGATTTCCACCATGACACTCAAATCCACTCCAGTTTACTCACAAAGCTGTTCTGGGAATAAGCACCAGGTAGGATCACAGCACGACCAAGCTTATTTACTTCCTGTTTTCCAACCCTGTGCTCTGAGTCACACGTGCACCTCTGCTCTATGTATTGTAATACAAAAGATTTGCTGTTTATTTCCTTTTGACGACATGAATATATACATATATATACACACCTCACGACTGTTCAGAACTCATGTTCTTCCCCTTTGGGACAGATATGATTTAAAGTTACGTTTTACCACAGGTTACAAAAGCTGAATATCAAGAACAAACTCTTAAAGTGTCAGTGAGTTTCTGTGAATAATCACACTTGTAAAATTTCACAGAAATCTGTGCACCTGCCTTCACAGTTCCTCATGGATCCTGCAAGTGTAACATCCTATATTATCACAAGTTAATTAATTTCAATGATTAATGAAATATAGCTAGGTCTGTCTCCACCATTACATACTTTATTTGTGAAGTCTATAGAGATGCCAAGCTTTGGTGTGCAATTATACACAGAATTAAGATTCTTAAATATTCATAAGGGTTATATAGAAGATGATGATCATGATTGTGAAAGCTTGCATCTTCAGCCCTTCATTAACCACACAACTTCATTATCATTCACAGCTTGACAAATCAGTGGCATGGTTTTGGAAATCTAATGAAGATAATTTGCTTTGGATATTGTGAATGAGGTCCCAATTTACATGAAAGTGGCCCCCAACATTGACTGAAGTGGTGTGTTTTACTTATTTTGCTGCTTGGAATGTGTTGCAATGTGCAGCGTATGGTGGGAAAGAGTAGTGGTTTGGTTCCAGAAATAACTTGGCCATGCAAATTAACAAATTTAAACAAACAAATTAGGATCTAAAGTTTCATGACAGGTGTCAGGACAAAACTGAAATGACTCTTCAGACTTTGTTGATTTGTGTTGCTGGTGAGTCAATGCTGACGGTTAACCAGAGCCAGTCTCCTCAGACGTCCAGTCACTGCCGCATGAGAGTGACTTCACTACCTGTCAGAGAACATTTTCACACAGCATTTTTATCTTTAACCAGCTGCAGTCACAGCTTTCAGTACACACTTTACAGTTTATTTTAATTATATTGATTAACCAAGACTGAGAATTTATCAGGATCAAAACAGTAAATTCGAATGAACGCTGACTATAAATACATTTATCAGATAATCATGCAGACTTTTTTGCAGGATAAAGTCAATTTTGTACTAATAATATTATCTCATTCTTTTAGTGTTTTGCACAGTTTTAGTGGATAAACATTTCTTTAAAATAAATAATAAAATCCTTAACACACAGTTGTTAGTATAACCTTGTGGACCTTTAAATCTGTGAAACTAATACTTAAAACATCCTAAAACTAATGAGGAAATTAATGAGCATCAGCAACATTTTTTCTTCTGTTTAAAAGTACTTATTTTAAGTGATTAAATAAGTATAGAATTAAAGGGTTCTTTGTAAAAATTACAGCAATGACCTCAGACTCCATGAAGTTTTAATAATAGCTCCCCCAGTTTTAAGAGCAATGTTTCGTGTTGACCTGAGCGGCGCTGGCTGAGCTACACTGCAGTCTTTCAGAGCCCTGCTTCGATAGCGGAGGCTTGTTTCAGTAGCACATTTGGTTTTAAAGCAAAAAAAAAGCTTCCTTTGGTACAATGAGCATGTCAGCTTTGCCACACATGGCAAACCCTACTGCAGTAGGGCTTGGCAGGGAGAGGCTCGTCTCTGGGAGTGATTTCTTCCAAAGCTGGCCCAAATGAAAGCATCTTGTTTTAATCAGGGATTCTGGCTGCGATAGCTGCAGTGGGAGCTGTGAGGACTTGGCAGTCGGTTGCAATGCAGACTGTGGCACTCGTACAAAATACACAAATATTTCCACAGTAATTATGTGTCAAGTTAAACAAGCAATTGAGGGCTTGAGCTGAATGTGTTGGGAGGGAGCGCTAAACGAAAGAGCACGGTGTGTTACTTGCATGCAGGGGATTGAGTGAGACCCCAACAAGACAAATTAGGCAATGAGACTTTGATAGGATTTAGGATATTTTTTGGCTCTGGCAAATGCAACAGACCGCACTGTAATTGTGAATACTCACTGGATTGAGCAATATCATGTGGTATTGCCACGTCTCGTTCAGTGGAGGAAGGCGCGCTCAGTTCACAAGATACAGTTCAAAGACTGGGTGGACAGCCAAAGGGACTTAGTAATTGTGAGATTAGTGACTTGTGCTTTTTTGTGGGTTCTGGTTTATACAGGCACATTTGTAAATCTACATTGGCATTGGTACTTGAAAATGAAATATGATAACTGTCTGATGCTATGATTCAACTGAAGCTGCCGGAAAGTGTGGAAACATGGAGAAATGATTTTAAAGTTAATATGCGTATAGTAGTTTTAACTTTATTGTAGCTGACATGTTGAGAATTATTTAATTTTATTGTGCACCTGGATCTAGTGTGCCTCAAAATGCACATTACATCACAGAACATCACAAAAGCAGAAACTTCACCGACCAAATTCTACTAAGCAAAGAAATTCACACTTTGTCTCTTTTAACAATGTACTGGGTCTGCACAAAAAATAAGTCACTTGTTCCGTTGCCCATTGTCTAATTTCCCACTATGTTTTACTAAAGATATACTGAAAATTAACAAACAAATACCAGTCTGTGATGACAAATGCAGGTGCAGTTTTAGGTGCTGCATGAAGTCCATGAAGGCAAAATAGACATTTACATGAAGAGTAATTTCACCTGACTGAGAAAGACTTTTCCAGCCACACTTCTACATCGATATCCACTTAGAAGTGATATTAAATGGATAAAACAAAGCAGAGCAAATTCTGCAAGCAGAGCAAAAAGCTGGAGTTTAACCACTGACTGATCTGTTGTTGATTAAAAATGGACAAATTAATAGATCAATTTGCTATAAATTTCAGCTCGAATTTACATACATTAATGTAAAGTAGCAATACCCCAATGAAAAACAATACTTTTTTCCATGATTAAAAAGTGAGGGTTAAAAGTCAAATGTGAACATGCATGTTGTAGCTATCCAATAACAAATCCAGACAGAGAAATTGAAAACTGGAGATTATATCTTGAATTTGGAGATGTTTTACAAACAATTGAATAACCATGTGCTCTTCTACAGGTTAAAGAAAACAAATTTTATCACCTATTGTTCCCTAATGTTCCCTACTAGTTGGAAACACCAGCATTGTATGCACTTATATCCTGAGGAATGTAAAAATAGCTACTTAAATCTAGTGAAGAGAATATCCAACCTGAAATGTAGTGAAGGAAAACTGAAGCAGGACCTATACATATATATCTATAATTAATAATAAATAAAGACGGTCTTGCAGCAACAAAGTCACAACATCCCAGGCCTCACTGTACTCTATGTCTGAGCTCCACCACTGAGCTTCTCACAGCGGTATAGCTCTGACACTCTCATTACACTCAATCCAATATAAGCCCCCTCATTTCTCTCCATATTGTATGGAACCAGCGCGCCAAAGTGACACCACCTCTCAGAAAGAATATGCTCATTAGCAAAACCAGCTAACAGTAGATCTCCCCATGTCTATTAGTGTTACATTTACCTCTGGCGTGACAGTGATTCATCACAAATATTAGCTTTGACTGGAATCCTGTCTCTGTACACTTCTATTGCTGCTGTGACAACCATTAAATCACCTGCCACAGTGCAACCACTTTAGTGATGCTGCTGTTGATGCCTGGCTGACCCATCTAGCCCCAGCAGTACATACTTCTGTTTTATGTCACACACAGTTCAGGACCAGACAAGTCTCTTCTTGTGAAATACTGTTTTTTTTCTACATTTCATTCAGACAAAAAGAAAAAGAAAATTACTTGAGACACACAGGAAGATCTGGATGTTACACGTGAGATTTTTCTGATTTATCACATATATCTGAAAAACAGTGACATTCTTTGTTGTCACTGTTTGTTGTTTCTTAATTTCACTTGGTGTATTTTATTCTTTAAACCTAAAAAATGTGCCTGTTTCAGTTTTATGCTCTTTTTGTGTTGCTTTCATGAACTGGTATGGGAATCGAGAAATAAAGTAAACAGTTGGGCTCAGATTCCATTTCTTATTTAAATGCTCACATTGTCTGCGCCAAAACCATGATTTCCCTCCTCACTCTTCTACACACAAAGCCTACCTTCCCAGGTGCCAGCTACAGATGGTGATAAAAGGTATTTGCTTTTTGAAGACGTTGTCTTGGGTTGTTGTGTAAATCCATTATTTAGAATATCCTTGGATGGATGTTTATTGTTATGAATTTTGAGAAAACTTCTTGCTTCCTGGTGGTATGAAGCATGAAGGAAAGGCCCCTGGATATTTCAACTGTGCGACTGTGCAAATTCAAAAGTTTTAATGAAAAGTGAGACGAGAACAGTTTATTTGCAGTAGGCCCTGCAGGTTTCACCCCAACAAAACACTGCAGCCCATCATTTAGCTGATTGGGACACTTTTAGATCGACTGCTAAAATCATCCAGGGCCTCTGGGACTCAGTGGCACATTGTTGAGGCACAGCTGTAGCTAGGATCAAAATGTCCTGGTGGCTCATCTGGTCATGTAGTTTGAATTGAGAGTGGGAACTTTGTGGAAATCATCCGCCTTCCATATTTCCTGCTGCTCTTCACTGCAAAGGTGCCAATAAAACAAAAACGAGCCATAAATGCTTTTAGACAACAATGAAATAAAGACGAATTAACCTTTTTTAAGAGCAGCTACACAAACAGAATAATCTAGTGGGACTAGTTGCACTTTTTTTAGTGGGTAATTTAATTAACTAGTGGAAGATTGCACTGACTAGCATCTAATGTTTCACATGAAACACATCTAAAAGACATTTGCAATAAATATTCACAGAATCCACCCATAAACAACAATTTTAACAGGTAAATTGTAGTTTTTCAGATAGAGTGTCAGGATTTTTGAAGGCATCTAATTTGATCATAACTGTCACACATGGTCTCATCTCTCTGTCAGCACCTTACTGATCCTGCTGCATCGTTATTGTGAAATATACACTATTTTGAACATATTGTAATAATGCCTAAAACGGAGTTCCCTCTTCAAAATGGGACCGATAATAGGAGAAGAAGTTGGTCACAGCTGTTTGGTGAAGCACGCAGGAGAAGCTCTGGTACTGAGAAGCGCCAGTGGGAGGCGCTTTAGCCGTGTTGTATGGAAACTCCCGTGTGCAGGATGGAGTGGCTTTTCTCCTGAGAAAAGTTTTTGACAAGCACTTCTTTTATTTTGTTCATCTTGACAAAAATCGGCACGTTCGTAGCCGTTTTTATGATGTGGTGTTATCATTTAGGGGATAGTTATCATAGACACAAATGCCACAACAAGACACTTTATTACTACTTTGCGATGCAATTATTGTTTGTGCGTCGGAGGAGGACACAATCCGTAGTTGTGTCTATGAACTCGATGTTATAGATTTTTTTTTGGTAAATGCCACACGGATGAACAGACTATGCACTGTTTCTTTTTCTTTATACTGGACCTGTTCGCTCCGTACTGTATTCGCACAAGTTTTGCCGTTTGGGAATTTTTGCATCTTCATCATGACAGAGAAAAGCTGCAGCGAGCTGAACCACTCTGTTGTTCATGTACTGCTCTGTTGTTCACAGGGCGAGTAGTTTTAACCAAAACACGTGGCAGTGGACAAATTGTTTAAGACTCAAACGCCCAAATGTTGCTTATGAAATGAATAAAGTCCGTGCAGCGAGTGACGGATGGGCCGAGGGTCAAGGTGATGTTTCTCACATTTCAGTTCATTTGCACAAACACAGTCAGACGCCTCGATCCACTGCCCGTCAGTGTCGTTAATAACAAAGGACAGGATCCTTAGCCCATGTGACAACGCCTTGAAGTTGAATGTGTCTCCGGATAAACGCGCAAATGTGGAGAGGCAAATCCACACAAATAGAAATGCAAAGTGTAGCCCAGTCCTGTAAAGAAAAGGGTGCACTAGCACCTAAAGGAGACTCTCCCAGGACTCTCGCCATGTAGCTGTTCAGCTTTATCACGGGGGACCTGCTACAAATGGCAGGTAGGAGAGAAAACAGCTGAATGCAAACGATCTGCTCTCTTCTCGTTGGGTATTAAACACTTTATAGAAAATTAAACCTTTCAGAGGTAGCAGTAAAAGACCCGGGTGCATCTGTCTTTTCTCAGCTATAATAAGACATTGGTATCCAAACAATGCTGGGATAATGCATTTAAATACAAGTCCTATTATTTTTTATTGTTATTTTGCATTTTCTCATTCCCTGCATCGCATCTTTGGCTACCAGATGTGTCTCCACATTGAAGAATTATTTCTCCTCCCCTGAGTCAAATAAATGCAATCAATATGAGTATTGCTCTCAGGCCTTGAAATATTACATTAATGTTCCATGTGGTGACATTTTAGCTGGAATTTCCAAATACATCATGAAGGCTCAAATTAATATTTATCAGCAAGAGGCTTTTATGCTTTGCAAAACAGTATTAGCGTGAACTCCAATAATCGTGTCCTCTAAGCAGGGAAATTGTGTCTGTATATAGGCTTGAACAGGTTTGGGGTAAGCCTACCAGATGTCTCATCTTTGTGTCATTTCAGGTAAATTCACAAAAAATTGTGATTTTCTGGATTTCTTTTTGTTAGTAACAGCATGTATTCTAAGGCTCATTAATAAATATTTACATTTCACACGACTTTATTGCTTTTCTCGCAGGAGGTTTTCAAAATCATATTCTCTTAACTTAAGGGAGGGGGGGCGTAGCATTGATATTATTATTTATTCTGGTATGTTAAACAATTTGTCCTTCCTGTCTTTGCTGATCAGAGCAGAAAAGCTTAAGAAATTCAGAAAAGATCGATTTCTCAATATGTACTTGAACTCACCAGGTAAAGGTAGGAGCCACCAAACAGGGCAAGTGTGTTTATGCACACACATATCTAATGATATAATATGTGTTTCTTTCACACAGACATCTGCACGACTCCTTGGTAAAGCTTTAGAAGATTCATCTTGTCAATCTAGCAAATTGTAATGTATCTGTGACCACAGGGAATAGCATTCTATCGTTTATAGATCTGTTTTAAATTATTCTTGTCATTGAGCCCCAAATTTATGCTACCATTGATCCAGTAAGGAAAATATGAAACGAACTGGGGTTGCTATTTGATGACTCTCAGGTCAAGGAGATTTTAACATTGGTATTATTGAGCGTGGCATCTGTCATTTTTCACCTGGGTCACTGCCCTCTTCACTTTCCCTGCTCTCATCTGCTGTAACAACAACAAACACATTTTAGTTCTGTATGAAACCTCCAAATCACCTGCAAGGTGATAGTTGTAGTTGCAAATGTGTGTTTATGTGCACTATTAACTGTTACAGATTGATGCTAAAGTTTTCACGCCAGTGTCCACAAGAACAGTAGATCAGAAGTAATGTCACTGAGCAATGTCTATTTTCAGTCGATTTCTTTCTATTTTCAGTCAGATAGCCAGACTGTGGCAGAGCATCATCGCTCTGCCTCTAAGCTCCGCGCAGAATGAGCCAGGTGTTGTGGTAACAGACTTCCCCTGTGGCCCACTGATGAAGAACATCTGGAGTGCTTCTGTTCCGCCACTTCTTTCCTGTCCCCAATATGACCAGGCGATGTAGCTAACAGTGCAATGCATGTCGACACATGGCTCCAAGGTCCCTAGATAGGGTATGAGATGCTCTGATATTCATACCTGATGGGGCTGTCCCATTGACACGCTGTGCAATCTTTCCATATGTGTGGCTGGTGTTAGGTGTAAGGGTGCTTTACCCAATCAGAGTTTACAACTTTACAGGTAACTGCTCCAGTAACTCTTTCAAGCCTGTAGTGTGACACACACCAGTGCTCAGTGATGTCTGAAAAGCTAGGCTGTGACATTTTGTCCCCAGACTTCGAAGTGAATACAGAATATAATATGGAAACTCATGTCTGTGGAGTGTTCCTGAATTAAATTAAAACATGTGAAAATACAGTTAGGTTTATGTTTTAAACAGTATTAATCTATGCACAGTGTGTCATGGTGCATGCCGTAGTGTATTTATAAATAAGCCAGTTTTGTTTGATTCTGTCTTTTTTCTACTACTAAAACATCTGCACTGAGAGATACTGTGAGAGCTGTGTGTCAGTTTTCAGCTGTAAGAGAATTTCTGTTTTTGACAACCTACATTTACAACATGATTAATAGCTGGGAATAAAATTCTAAAGCAAACAAAGTCACACAATAATACAACTTTTCTTTTACAATACTGCAGGCCAGTCTGACAAGTTTCATCAGTAGTGGTTTACTGAACCTCAGATACAGATTTTCACAAACAAGCTGCACAGATAGCATACTTGTGACAGCTATTAATCTCTTAAATCTTTTAGATGTGCATACACTATGTCATCCTGTCCTACATTTAGTTTCATGAACAATGCATCAGTGAGTGTTTTTGTCTTTCTCCTCTCTTGACAGCTGTAGCTATAAAAGAGTTAAATCTGCTGGAACCTTGCCCTGTTGGCCAAATTGAAAGGCAAGCACAGTGATCCAAAACAGCCTCTACAGAAATAAAACAATATATAGAAATGTGCAATACTGGGATTTAATTTTCCCACCACCATCCATTTATATAATACATGAAATGAACCTCAAATTAATTTGCACCAAGGCTCTAAAGTAACAATGTAATCTCGGTGTTATAGCACAGTTGCAAATGGATTTCTGTCTCTTGTAATTTTATAAGAAGCACTCTAGGGGTCACCTTAAAAGATGTCGCTATTTTTTAAAAGCCAAAACTATCCCATGGCCTGTCAGCAAAGGGAATCACTGCAATGCAATCTGTTTTGTGCCATCGATTTGTCTGGTATTGCATCTTGTCACATGGTTTTCCTGTTAGGTTTGCTGGTATAGGCAGAGATGACTAATATTATACCCAGATGTCTATAATAAAGTGTGGAGTATCTCCTTACTTGTCCGCTATCTGGTCTTTATAACTTCCTGACTTGAACCCTGCTAACCGTTAAAGGAACAACATTGCATTACATTGCACAAAAAAGGGATGAAGGGGTTCAGCAGAATATGATGATGCTTCTATTAGTTCACTCTTTCTGAGGAACCTAAACAGATTTCTGCAAACACTCCTTTAATATTTGATTCAAATGTTTTGTTAGATATAAACATTTTCATCAGACGTAAGGAAAACTGAATAGTCAGACAGGAAACCTAAGGTCAAATTGTGGTCAATAATAAATAATTTAACTTTGATCAATATACTATATGTGTTCTGCCATTTTTAATAAAACACAGAAAAGGTTTGGAGGCACTGAAAAGTCATAAAACATGTATCTTTCCCATTTCTAAAGGGCACATATGTGACACTTGTCAAGCACCACCTGTCATGCTATCAGTCACTTCAGGTCTCTCCTGTACAGCTATAATGTATTCCATCTTATACTTGAAATCCACTCTGCATTTCCAGAACTTTTCATACGTCACATGAGCCCACCCAGATATCTCTTTGGCCATAACTCAGTACCTAAATTTAGGCAATATATTAAGACGCTCTCATCTGGACCTGATCTTTTTTTTTTGTCTTTATGTAGTGTTTAGTTATTTAATTACCACAAAGCCTGTGTGAAGGTCACTCAGATTACCCAATTTGATGTGATTGAAAAAACGTGTTCATGACAGTAGCAGATAAGTGATAACTTCTTTCTACTCTGTGTTATTGTCCAAACACAGTGAAAGTCCCCCGATCAGATGGCTTGTTAATTTTCTCATTTCAGCGTTATATGGATTTTCCAGTTGCTGCAGTGTTCATAAACAAGCCCCCCCACTTTTCAAGCCCCCCACTTTTCAAGCCCCCCACTCTTCAAGCCCCCCACTCTTCATGTGTCAACATTTTCTCTGAAGGAGGAATTTAGAGCTCAGAAAGTTTATAAATAAGCCTTCTATCAAGTTCCACAACAGGTGTGACCCCAGTGTCCTAAAACTGAACACTTTCTGCGGTGCTATTCGGTAACTCAGTAAAGGAGGACAAACTATTAACTGCCTTATCGTGTTGGAAATTCACCTCCATTTATGACAAGTTTCTTTTAGAAAACGTGTTTCCCTTTTGTACACTATCTCTAAATCACGACAAACTGTTAGAGAAGATCAATTTGATAACACACTAGCTGCTGTAGTGGGGACAGACATGTGAAGTTCTCTCTCTGCCAGGGGACTTTGATATATTCAATGAAGCTTTCAAGGATAAACGCCATATCAGGTGATATACTGTACCCAACAGCACTCAACATGACACACTGAAAAGAACACAGCTTGTCCCCGCGGTGTTTCAACAAATGCGGTGGGAGGGGGATTGTGAAGCTTGCCAGGAAAGTTACGAAGGACCAACTTCTTTTCAACACCTAGCCCCACAGTTAAGCAAGCACTTATTTACTATTACCACAGCTCTGACTATTGCTCAAGGTGTAAACACGCAAGCAAAAACTAAATAAGGCTTTAAAAACATTATTAAAATGTAAAATATAGGGTGGCATTTAGAAAAGTATTACTGTGCGGCAAGTAATTTAACACACTAGATTCAGAGCAAAGCATACAAACAGAGGCCAAAGGATTCACAGTATTTTCTCAAAAAGGACTTTTAGGGAAAAGGAAAAAATCAAGGAAGAATTAATGCAGCTGAGGAATTTGTATCCTAGAAATAAAAAGAATGTCACTGTGGTAAGGCATAAGTGGAGCACAGGTATGCCTGTTAATGACATAGAGTGTTTCTTATTTTTTCTTTGAGATGAGATGTTTGAAATACTTATATCAACCTACTAAAATGTATGCATTTTTAAAAATGCACCACAAAACTGTAGAAACACTTATTTTCCGTACATTCTTGAAAGAAAGTTGAAAAACGTAATTTGTAATTTGAAGAAAGTTTCAGAACCAAAGAGGATCAAAAAACTGTATCACAATGTGAATCAGACACAGTGACAGTTTCAGGTGATTTCTCAAATACAAGTGGTTACTTGTGCGTGACTGATGTACTTTACTAAACTGTATGAGTCACTCTTTAAACTGACTTTACTTCAATCTTGGTATATAGTAAGAACTAAAAGAGAGACCTACTTAAAACCAGTTTACCAGCATTTGACCTGTGAAGGAGAATCAGCAAGTGAACATATAAACTCATGTCAAAGGGTACAGCTCCTATGCAGCAGCAGCAAAGTATGATGAGTATGATGTTACACTTTTTTTGTTGCTAATACTGTTGATTGTGTGCATCATAATTATTGCAGACACGGGGATTAACACACCATTTTATTTTACCACAACATCGCTGGTAAGAACAACCGAGGGATTGGAGACAATGCGTAATGGTGGGTAAAATGTTCTCCTCCATGTCACTCCCATGTCCTTAAATGTCCCTCCCTGTCCCCTGTCAACTGAGAGCAGTGTTAGTATTAGGAACAGGTGAGCCAAGAATGAAAGCTGACTGGATTACTTTACATTATTTCAATCAATTATTCAAATGCCCCCATTGCCTCCATGATGGCTTGACGAGGCATGCCAAATGCTTGCAAGTAAGGATACATGCTTATGCAGGCTAAATACTCACTTGCACAAACTCACAACAACAGCAAAACACCTCATTTCAGTAGTGTTGACTGGGCCTAACTGTGGAGAGATGTCAGGGTCAGGTCGACCTGCGTGTGGTCAGCCCCAGTGGGTACTAGAACTAGTTGAATTTAATTTCACCGTAGTCACAGACACGCAACTAAAGCAGCACACAGTGAAGAGGGGAGAGGAATAAGTACAACCAATCAAATGCAAGAGGAACAGGCTACCCTTTGTCCCAGTGTGTAACTTTAAAGAGTGTCAAAAGCTAATAAATATTTTAGAATTAGGTGTATGTCAGGGGCAGCCCCACTCTATCAGGCGTCTGTTCTGTTTACTCTCCCAGGGAAACAGGTGCAGCCACATGAAGGAGAATTTCATTTCAAAAATAGCATTTAGCATTTTACTCCTCCTGGAGGCCTTCTCTGAGAGAAATTCTCATGTAATCATACACCATGGTTACTGAAAACTTCTGAAGTTGATCCACCGAGACATATGGTGTCTTAGAAAGAGGAGGAGACGCAGGGGCTTGAGGGACATAAATAGGATTTGGATGTTTGGTTTGTGATTATTTGTAAGGGGCACATTTCTGTAACAACTGCATGATATGACTTGTTTTGCTGCTTCATAATCCAGGTCTTAAAAGTAATTGTTTGCAGGTATGCTACAAGTGTTCTTAAAATACTATTAATTTTCCACTAGATCTAAAAGCATAAAATATTGTGCAGTGCAAATATCGACAATTAGTGTACAAAACAATATACTCAAGCTTCACAATGTCCTTTATCCAGAATCTTGAGTTGCAGTATTGTAACATGTTTCTAAGATGGCTTTGTGGAGAGGGCCTGTTTGTTTTCATCATTAGAGGAGTGTGCTGTCTCCTGAACATCCAGGTCGAGCTCCCACTCCCTCTGAGCCTTTGCATCTTATTTTTGAGTTTTTCCATTTGCGTCATCAAATGCTGCCTGCAACATAATGAGAGATGTGGCAATTAATTTTCTTTTAATCAAGGTCGAAATGAAGTAAATTGGTGCAGCTTGGCGAGCCCTCATTTTCTATTTTTGCAGTGATGCAAAACAAATACGATAAAATTATGGCCCTCCTCACCTTCTGTAATTAGAAAGCATGGATGATCAGAGGGAGATGATATGTACAATACAGTACCTCCAGCCATGCCTCTCCCCCCAGAGATCAGATTTCAGCTTTTCTGAAACAAATGACCATATTCTCCTCATTTTGCCTCTTTTATTTTTCTGTTCTTTCTTCCCTGTGCTGGAGTTACAGACAGAGGGAGCAGCGCAACGTGACACTGACTGCAATGTTGTTGTAATGCCTCTCAAATCTTATTAAAGACCACAGCTGTGAAAGACCTTGCTGACTATACACATTTCCATTAACAACGTTGTTTCAGTATCTCCTCAAGCTGATTAGGAATTTATTAAAATTAGATTTTACCTGGGTATGTTATCGTCGCCATATGGTGCAGTGACCACCACTGATGAAGGAAGCATTTGTTTTTTTTTTGCTTCGACATGTGAGTGCAGCTTCTGTAATTGTTTCTTAAGCAGATTTAGGCATCAAATGACTGTTTTGAATTAAAAATACATCTTATCTCAGAATTTATAGTTTGTCTTGAGAAAGGTTCATATTGGTGTGATTGCAGCAGTTTTCATGGAGGACCCACACCTTAATTTCCTGTTGGAAGTGATTGAGGAAGTGGCCACCTACTTCTTATTGTCTGCTGTTTTAACATGCAAATAGCTGAGATGGAAGAAAACATATTCACCCTGGATGAAAGACAAACAACTTTACCACAGGGACTAAAAAAAAAACTTCTGTATATTTTATTTTTGCAAAAGATACACAACTATTTCAGAGAATGGCTTCTTCTTCGTCTGTGCCTTTTTCTTCAGGTCATGAGAAATTCATGCTTACCGCTGAAGTTTGACAGAAAGAGTAATTCACTGGCTAAGGCATTTCAGCTCTTGCCCTCTGCTGCTCATGTGCTGCGTACATCTGTCACACCAAATGTGTCTCTGTGCGGCCTCAAACACTAGGTGTACACAGTGTTGAAATGCACTGGAAAAATATATACAAAGGCTTGATCGAGCATTAGCTCTAAGTCAGCACAGTGAGGTGGGTATGGTGACAGCTGTCCAATCTTCCCCTCTCCCCCCCTGCCTCACCAGCCACCATCACTTTTCAAAAATGCTCCCTGTTTACCATACATAGGCAGCTGCCACCACTGTTAACTTCTATAAGACAGCCACCTGCTAAAGGACATTTGTACATGTCTTTGTTTAATTAAGGTGAATGCCAGTTCATTGGCCCTCTCATGCAATGTGACTGAAAATAAGTCGGCCTCGATCAGACTCCTGCCAGTGGACTCTTAGAAGGCTTGTAGGAGGCACTTTCTTGTGTGATAGAGAAGTTTTCTTTGTCAAAAAAATGTTTTTACAACACAACTTATGTGTGATGCTGCCAGTTGCATATAGAAACGTAAAACCTAACAAAATGTCACACCCATGTTTAACTGTGTTCTCATGGCTCACGAAAATACAGTATCACTTACTTTGTGTAATGTGAGCTTGTTTTGATGAACATAAGACAGGTATTTGGGCTGGTGCAGATGAGGGGCACACAGAGCTCTTAGCCAGCTGCTTTCCAGCTTGTTTTTTGATTTATGTCATTTTTTTCAGAAAAGCTGCAGGTTGCTAGATTGTAAAAGTTTGTTTTCATACCATTTAAAAAAAATACGATTACCTGAAGGAACTTTCATTTTGGAGGACTTCTTTCTCATTTACTTTGGTCGTGTGTGTATTTTCACTACATACTAGGGCAATACTGAAAGCACTGAATACGTCATTATGCTTCTGAAGGAACAGGCACATATTTTGGAAAACGTGAAAACCACTATGGATGAGTTTGATATCAATTTCACCTCAGTGTGTTCAGCTGTGAGATACTGTAGATCAAGTCAGACCATGTTTAGACCAGCAGCAGTCACTCTGCAACCACCAACATATGTTGGCTCTTTAGTTTTTAACTACAGGAATATTAAACTCAGACATTGCGATTTTTAGGACAGGTGCATGTTAGAGCTACTGTATTTCTCGACCGATGGTTGCTGGAAGCAGCGACTTCACACACCATCCCAAAAGTGCTGTCCTTATAATGAGCTTGTCTGATGACTAGTTTACATGATAACAGGACAAATGATAGTACTGTAAGTGAAAGACTTTTTGTGCCAGTATTGTCTGTGCTGATTTAACAAACCATCCTTTGTTAGAAGCTTCTGTATGAATCTGTATAAACACATGTACAATATAGTCTCTCAGGATGAAACAGACACTTTAGTTTAACCAAACTGTATGTCTTTACTAACCTTGGACTGCTGTGTGATTAGCTTTTAATGTTTTATAATTAGTAGTACCAATGGCAAAGGAGTCAGCAGGGCAGAGGTGGGGTGGGTACTGTATGCCCTTGAGAGCAGGCCTTATGAATCAAGGGCTGGCAATAAATGGACTGGATCATTACTGAATCAAGTGATCTGCAGAATAATCTATTGATTTTCTGGTCTTTCTCACTTCTTTATTATTCTGTATCACAGTATTGCAACATCAGGAGGAACCCACTGATGGATGGGTTGCTTGGACCTCTGCAGTGACCGTGGGGGGTTTGTAGCATATATAACATGTTCCAGGGTATTAGGCAATAAATACATATAGAAACTTGTAGATTTGTCTTGTCTTATAAGGTATGTTTTTTTTTCTTAAATTAATCACTGACATGCTTAACTATATACAGAGGTTCAGTGATTCTAAACATGTCACAATGTTGAGGTTTTAGTTGTACTGTAGACTTGGCCTTATCAGTATTAAATATGTACATTATACAACAATGTACAGCCACAGATATTAGGAGATAAGTCTGAACTATGGACAAGCTCTACAAAAATACATTAAAAAGATTTTTAGGGTGAATTTATTTAAATCAAATAATGGAAGGATAAAGGTTATCAATTCATGGCGAAGGGTCAAATGCCAATGAAAACCTTTAATCCCCTTAAAAAAGCATGCGGTTAAGTGCTTCTGTGAAATGATTCATCTTAACCTTGAATTTTGGGGGGCTGGCAATTTTGGGTTGAAATGCACAAAAGTTTAAATGGGACGGATTTCATAAAAGAGACGGTAATATGTCAACTCAACTAACAAATGTCCCAACGTACTGTTGAAGTACTATATATGGAGCAATAGGTCACAATCCTGAACCCTACAAGGAAGGTAGAGATTAAAGCACCTACCTTGTTAGTTGACTTTGCTATCGATCCTCTTGATTCTTTATTATGTACAACAGGACACATCACAAAACTGCTAATTGGCAATAATCTGTTTGTCAATAGTTCACAAGACTGCAGAATTTAGATAAGGAAAGTTCAAGTTTAAAATACATTATCACAGCCTCACCGTTCCTATGGGCTTTACCCCTGGAATACCTTCAAGGAGTCTCACGCTCAGAATATTTTACAGTAAATTATTGACGTTCTGTATGTTAGGTGGTAAGAAAGGAGAGAGAGAAAATGAAAACAAAGAGAGGAGGTGACATTAGTGATCTCATAGGGAGGTAAACTTTAAATGGGCTGTTGTAGGCGACATTGGTAACTGAGATTTTCTATTGTGATTGGCTATGAAACGTTCACCACACACATAACGAAATAAACTTCTTGTGAAATGACAGGAGGACAAAATGTTTTATATTTTAATTTAAAGATCTAAATAATGAATAAATATCAATTATGCCACAAAAACAACCATATTAGCTGTAAATGAAACATTAATCTCAGCCATAATGTGACTGGATCTGGCCTAAACTTTAAAACTACACTAATTATTATATTTACAGCACATCAAATCACTATGTGTACTGTGAAAGCGGTAGCTCATAGTAAAGAACCCACAGAAAGAATACTTAATATGGATCCATGCAGCTCCTCTCAGTTTGCAGCATTTTAACTCATTGTTTGGACCTTCAACGTCACGGTTTTGATTCGGTCTCACCGCTCTCATTAATCTCATTCAGATCCTCTACTTACACGAGATTAGCAATACCAAATATGTAAAAATACTCATTACAAAAACACTCTTTTGCATTCAGACTGTACCTAAGTAAAAGAGCATGTTATCAACAAGTAATCCATCCATCCATCATCCTGACCACTTTTCCTCTTAAGGATCATGTGAGTGATGGAGCCTATCCCAGCTGTCATTGGGCAAGAGGTGGGTTACACCCTGAACAGACCATACAGAGACCAATATACAGACACTAGACTGTTTAAAAGTAAGTCACAATGCAGGCATAAAGGTTCTAGTCAGTTATTATATATGTCATACTCTACCCTAATATTTAAACAACTGTTTGTTATTGTAGGTGACTAAGGTGAGAGAAATTCTGAATTGTTCTACATCAGTTTCTGATTATTTAAATATCTGAATGTATCTTATTCTAAATTAGCCTTTATGCAACTAGTAGGCCTACTGTATATATAGCTGTCTGACTAAATTAGTTTAATTAATTTAGTTTAGCCATAAGTACTATAAATTAGATTAACTATAAACTATTCGACTATATAATTTCAGCTTCTGAAAGTGATGACAGAAAGTGATGATAATGGAAACTCTGTGATAGACAGCAGCGAGTTGGAGGGGAGGCGGGACTGAAGTAGTAGTAGTAGTGAGGACAAAAATATCTCAGGCTAAATATACATATTTTACCTGTTCATTTGATACAAGAACAAGAACAAATGTCAAGAAACAACAGACTTATGTTTTATACAGCAGGTAATTAGTAAGACAAATTATTATGTTCAATGCTTGTTTACCAGCAAACCACAGAAACATGGGAAATGCATTAACTACTGTGGCACTGTGCAGAAAAATCAGTCGGTGAAACTCAGTGTTTTTCAAATATTTTGACAACTTGCAATCGCGTTACCTGAACATGCAGGTACAAATATGTTACAGGTGTTTATAGGTAGTACAGCCACACTATAAAAGTCCTAAAAACTGACACAACTGAATTAATTCAAAACAACAATGGAACCAGTTGTGGAGTAAAAGACAGTGTTAAAGCAGCCTGGTCTGGCAAGGTGTCTGCTGAGACCACAACCACACTCCAGGCCAGGTTTTCCAAGCATCACCTGCTAACCGAGAAATTCAATTAAGGACTCCTCTTCCCACTTGGAGCCGGTCTCCAGGGCAGATCTTCCGGGCGACTCGCCCTGTAAGAAATTAGAAAATGCTACAATAAAGCCCGAAAAACTGAAAAACAAATGTGTCAACTTTAATAATGATAGCTCTCACGCCGTCCGCCGTAGACACACACGTCCCCTAAGTTGGAAGTCAGCGAAAGAAAGCGAAGTACCACAGGTAAGAGTTTTCCTTTTCCTCTACAACTACTCTACACGCTCGTTTCATTTCCAAACGCATCACTGTCTGCGGAAAGCGACGCCAAAGTGTTCCTCGCTGCAACAGTGTCACCGAAAACGAGCATTAGTGAGGAGTTTCAAGCATTGAAGAAACGACACCGAGACGCGGAGACCAGACGCTGAACACGGTGCGAGTCTGTCAGCGTCGACGCAGCAGCGGCAGCAGCAGCCGGCAGCAGCAAGTCTGGAGCGTCTCACACGGGCTGTTAGTGAACCCGGTCTACCTTCTGGAAGTACCGGCGACACGACCGAGCTCTCTTTGAAACTTTGAAGAAAAAAAAAAAAAAAACATTCGCGCAAGGATCAGATTCAAAGCTGTCAAAAACCGGATGAAACCAGCTTCGTTTTAAAGTTCAGACCGATAGTGCAACTTTTTCGCACATTCGTACTTTTTCGCTTAAGCGAACTGAAATAATCTCATTCCCCCAAAGCACAGTGTGTAGTAGAAACAACATAAAAACCATGTGATATTTTATTAATTATTCAGCGGCTCAGACCCTCAGACACTTCTCTAAAACACCCAAAAAGACACAAATGAGCGACCTTGCGGTGCGACTTCACCGTAAGTCCTAGTTTTTGTTTAGAAAAACTTAGTGAAACTCCGCTGGCTGCCACTAAACAGGTAGTAGCTTTCATACAGTATCATTTACTGTAAATAGAGGAACTACTATAAATGCAATCAAATATTCAAAGCCTGAAATGCGGAAGTTCTGCTGTTTAAGATTGTAAATAACTTTTACAAAAATATTTTTTTCCCCCTCGTCCTGCATGTGTAGTTGGTCATTTGCTGCTGTAGTGTCAGTAGCCAAAAGTGTAACTGACTTCAGCACTGTGTCTCTACTAATTATATGTTGTGCATAAATACCATAAATAAGTATCACCACAAATATCACATCCTTATTAAACGTATTTGAGAAAAACATAAGCGACTGCTTTAAAATGTTCACTTTTCGCAGGTTATACACCTCTTTGACACCACACACACACACACACACACACACACACACACACACACACACACACACACACACACACACACACACACACACACTGTATTTGCTGTAGTAAATATGATTTTTATTTGCTGCAGGTCCTGCTCTCAGTGGCTGTAAGGCAGGTTTTCTGACTTCCACCTAACTGCAGGACAAATACATACTTTGTGTGTTTGGTTAGTTGTGATCACTACAAAACACCACTATGATGTGAGATTTAATTTAACATGCATTTGTAAAGGGTCACTGTTTGTTCTCTGGTGCATTTATAAATGTCTGTACTGTGTGCTTGCCACTGTGTTATTATTCTCAGGGATGAAGATAAGGACAGGAATAGATCACTGGCACTTTAAACCCGGAGTTCTCATATTCTCGCCGGATCTTTCTCCTTTGCTAATTATTGTGTTGTTTTCAGAGCAAATATGTCATATCCATGGCGACCAGGCAGGTTTATTGTCTCTCCCGTGCAATAGCTCACAAAAGTAATTAATTATCCCTCTTTTCTCTCCCTCCTGTCTTTGGTTAAACAGATCATTCATGAAAAGCCATCTTCTATATTAAAAATGCCACTGCTAGTACAACACAAGGTAAACATGAAAGTTTATTTCAATTTAACTGTTTTGATGTCCCCTTTTATGCTTTGATTCTTTGTCTCACTAATCAGTTGTAAATTAAATAATTTTATAATAAAAAAAAAAAGATTCATTATGTGCATAGTATGTGCTTTTGAGGTATTTTCCATAATACCCTCATAATGCTGCAGCTGTGCAGCCTAACTGTTGCAGATGTATTCATGCATGCAAAGCAAGCACACACTTGACACTTAAACAGGCAAGCTTAAAAACACATGTTTAGACATGAAATCAGCATGCATTTTGTGTGATATGAATAGCAAGCATTAGCTAGACTAAAGATAAGTTTACTTTAGTGGTAGCTCTTTTTGTGAGGTCACTAAAAATAATAATCATCAGCAGGTGAAACAACAGGGCACAATAGTTCACGTTAGCGCACTGCAGGGTTATTGTGCATGGTCCTTTATGCATTCTGTCTAAAGAGAGCTGTAAAGTGATCAGCTGAAGGAGTTTCCAGCTCTTAATCCTGTGTGCTCCCTCAGTGTAACTGTGGAATGTGATGGCATGTGCGCGCAGTCCAGAGGTCCATCTCTAGCTGGACACTAGCCAGCCTTCGCTGTCAGACCAGCGGTACAGGTTCTCATCTCTCTTCGGCATTGATGAGACACTGCAATATCCATCTGTCAAACATACTGCCATCTCTACCTCTCTTTCACTCGCTCTCTCTGCCATCCTTATTTCATAAATTTTCATCCCCGGCGTAGGTGAAAGTAGAGCTGGGTAAATCTCCGGAGCTGAGGAAGCTGAGAAGCTAATTGTCCATTTGTGCTGTTTTAATTGCAATTTGGTTTGTGTGTTTAGTTCAGTGTTCACTGATGTGGTCCTATAGGCCTTTTGATTGGAGCTCTCTCTGTCTTTCTCTCACTAAAATGACACTTGAAATGCACTTGAAATGTTGTCTATGGTATTTGCTCCTGCTCCACTTGACTAGTTGAGAATCACATTGTTGTAATCAGTGTGCGATGCCTCCAATGTTCATATTTCTTGTAGCCCTATCAATCAGTGGAATGCCTCATGTCTCATAAGTACCCATCCGCATCTGTCAAGGGATGTGTAGAATTAAACCCATGTGTATTACTTTACTGTTTGACCTTGGCTGTGGACCTTAGGTCTTTGATGTCAAATGAGCGTCAGCAATCCCAGGCAGCTTTTGACAGGCTTCAGGAGCCATTACTTTTGTTTCCTAACACATAAGCTTTATCAATTACCCTCAGTGTAATGATTTTGTATACAAATTCACATTACCACAACTATAGTGTTTTGCCTTGTAAAAATATAGTGCCTTCAACACGTACTGTTATACTACCACAAACAGCACACATGTTTTTTTAATCATCATTATTGTTTTTATTTTAGTGCTGAGGAAATGTCCTTTTTGCATGCTTGATCAGCCAGTAGAGAAATCCAATATAATGGAGGTTCAAGGTGAATTGCATCCCGTGCTTTTCCCTCCTTCGACTGCAGGAATATTCCAGAGCAAAATAAACAAATCACACAGACAACAGTAATATAGGGTTGATTTTGAAGGCATGAAATAAGTATCGATTAAATCCTGCAGTTCATAGATGAAAATGGCCTTTTTGGTAATTTGTCCTAGGTCCTTTCAATACGATGCAGAAAGAGAGAGAGGCATGGAGTGGGGGAGAGAGAGACAGACTGCAGAAGGGGTGGAGAGGAAGAACAGAGAGAGAAATAAGACAAGTGAACAGCGAGAAAGAGAAAGACAGAGAGAAGAGCTTTCACGGAGTTGAGAAAGGAACATGCTGCCCCTTTCCGAGCTCATTATCATTCTTAATAAGTCTTAACGAAAGAAGGAGCATTGAGTGTAAATGCACGGTAATCCTTATACTGGCCAAGGTTAGTAGGGACGTCAGCACATGCACGCCGTTCCCAGCTGGCCACTTTAAGACAGGGAGGGGACCAGAGGAGCACAGTTAAGGATAGATGTTCAAGGAGAAAGTGAGGACATTTAGACACTGTATAAAGGTTAGGCCCTTTCCCCCAGCCTGTAGCTTTTCAGTGCCTGCACCACCTGGCATTTAGTGAGTAAACAGTTTTGCATCCGACAGAAAACAGCCATATTTAGCCACAAGTCCAAGTGTAGGTTGTTGTACCTCAGAAGAAAAACTAAGATTGACAGGTGAGGAGAACAAGGCTCGATTTAAAAATCTAAATTGGACAGTTCTGAGTTTGGCACCAGTCGCCATATGGGATTCACTCCTGTAGCCATTGGCTTCAGTGCATGTCTAACTCATTATTGTTTGGGTGTGGTCCAGAAACAAGCATTAAGATGAATTGGATGAACTGGTGACCAATTAACTCACTCAACAAATTACCAGTCACTTGAAGTGGTTGTTCGACTATGTTTGCTTTAATGGAAATCCAATGCATTATTTACTGTACTGAGCTAACAATCCGGTGTCGTGTCACCCGATGCATTCAACAGAGTCAGTAAATTTACAGTATTTCTGTTTGTTAATCAAATCAGACGTGATACATGTCTGGCACATTAATTTTAATCCACAGTGAAACCACACCAGGAGGTGATTTTTATACTTCCAGTAATTAGTACATTGCATTGAGTGTTTTTTCACTTTGTCAGTTTTTAAGCTTGTTTTAAATCTTACACACTGCAGTTCAAGAACCTGTGATACTTCTTAAGCTAAATTAACGTTTGATAAATGATTTAAGTGTGTATATAAAGCAAACCTGCCTCCTTTAATTGCACTTCTGCAACTTTCCATCGAGGATAGAAAACATAATCCTGTTGGGGTTACATTCCCTATTACATTCCCTACCAAAGTGCATTTGTGTTTGCAGTTTAGTTGTATAGAAACACAATTTTTTTAATTTGGAATTCAGTTGCGAGTCATTTCCCATTATTGATAAAATATGAATCACACAACATGTTTCACTTTCATTTCATTTTTGACCAAAATATTTTGCTTTGTTTATTCTAAATACCGTATTGATTTCTGTCTTTACAAAGCCGAAACAAACGATGTTATCATTAGGGCTGCGCCATATCGTAGTCTATGATATATTGCAATAATTTCTCCTCCTGATAAGAATTTGCCATAATGTGATAAGGACGATATAGCTGCATGATAATGTGTTTTCATACACATCAGTATTAAACTGCACTATTATCTCTTATATTGTTAGAGCAAAAATATCATGAAATATTGTGATATAGTTTCAAGTCTATATCGCCTAAGACATAAACAAACAGAAACATAAAAGCTCTGGTCTGCTCTGAATGAGCAGTGTCACTAAATGGTGATCACCGATTGAACTCTGTGTCTCCAATCACTGATAGCTGATCCGAGAGGTTGTTTCCATATCTGAGCCCTGTAATAGTCCTGTCATTTGTTGCAGGACTATTATAGAAAAAGGAGGAAAAGGTAGCACTTAGGCCGACGCAGTGAATCTCCTCGCTAACACAAACATGACAGAAATGTTATGTAAGAACGAGAGTCCTGTCGAGTACTAGTAATGTGACGAATATTCTTTCATGTCAACACGTATACAAATCACAAAAACCTATTTCCTTAGCACAGTTTGCTTTTTTTTGCTTTTCGGGGTGAGAATCTCGAGATTTGAGTCAGATTCTCTTTCTTTGTGTCACAGTCCAGGATTATTTCTTCATTCAGAATTCATTTTTAGTTCAATATCAATTATTGTGTCAAACCATATCATTTGTTGCACTATGAAACTTAATTTACTTACTTGATTAAGACTAATCTAAAAAAGCAGAGAAAAGTGTGAGAACGTGCAGCATTTTTGTTTTGATCACTTGCACTGTACTCCACCTGTTGCCACATATATATTTCATATATTTATTTAGTTTGTCCAGAATGTCTTAGGATCAACCAACCATGTTGACTGTAGAAGGAAAATTTGTTTCTCAACCTAATCTCCAGATTTAGAATGCAGATGTATTTGAATTTTGACTTTGTGGATCCCTCTGGGACTGTGTTGTCACAGTTGTTCGACAAAGAGACAACAGTCAAATAAGCAAATGAAATTGGATCTGATGGTGTGGAGTGGGAGGTGCCCTTTTGTCTTTCTCAGTGAAAGCCATCTCTGCGCCTTTATGACATATAAGGATGATTTACCCAGAGACAGATGTTCTCAGACCTTTGCCCGTGAACCATTTTGCTCTATTTTTGCCCTTTTTAAAGGTTAAGAAGTAAAAGACGTTCCCTGCAACATGTCACCTTGTATGATTGCTCTGATGTCAATTACTCTGTTCTACTGTATGTTGAGTTTAGCGGCTGCACTGACTTAATCTGACTGGGCTGAAAATGTTGGCATTTTACACATGGAAGAAGCTTTTAGAAAATTTTCTTCATCATTCTCCTAAGTTTGGTTGAAGCATGGTTGCCAACCTGCTCCATTACTGCCCCCTCCTCCCCACCACCAACCCTACAACCTCCTGGGAGCCTTGGGAGGCAGAGAGCCATCACCATGGCGATCTCAACACAGATCCCCCACACACCGGTCCATTGTGACTGGCGTGCGTTGAGGTGAGAGGGAACAAAATGTCACGGCAACAGGTTTTTGTGTGTTTTTGTTTTTGCCTCAATTCTCTGTGGGATTGTACTCAGATCCATGTGCTCTGTTACACTAGGGGGACTGTTAGAGTTAGAGAAACAAGTTGATTGCAGAAATGAACAGTGACATGGAAATAGACTGTAAATACTGAAAAGGGCATGTTTTTCTTTTCCTTCATTCCTGAGGTCATGTTTGCTTCCGTGCAATAAAAAACAAAAGAAGTGTCACAAGTGTTGCTCTTCTTATCTGATTCAAACCTACAGTAGGTTAAAAAAAACCTGCAGGATTTTCATGTCTTTATACTTTGCGGCAAAGTTTAAATCATGCAACATCAATTTAATCAGTACCAAATCACAAAAGATGATTTGGTTATAATGAAGTAGTTTAACGTGGTTAAAATGGGATGTATTTTGACAGTAATTTACATTTATGTTATGATGGTTGCAGATATTGGTCACTAAAAGCCCCTATACCTCATGGTCAAACTTGTTCCATCCTTCAATGTACTGTCTGTAGTGGTTTGTGATTAGCTTAATGTAATGCCCTTCCAACTCTCAGTTTGTGCTGACCTTTGACCTGTCTTCTACACAGGTGCTGGGGAAGTAAGGGGGTTTAGATAATGTAGCATTGAAGAAGTGAAGCAGATTTTGCCCCCAACCCTGAAGATGTTGACTGTGTCCGATGATAGGTCCAGGGTTGCCCTCAGTCCCAAAGGTTGGGGGGGGGAGGTTCAGGCTGTGTCAGAGGGCGTAAGGGTGTCTTCAGACACACAAACTTAACGTCTGGCATAATGTCTGGGCCTTCTGCCCTCTGCTCTGCATGGGATACCACCTCATATCTTCTGTGATATCACCTTTTAATGTGGCTGACTTGTCTTATCTTAGTATTTTTATACATATACATATATTTTTCTTTAATTTTGGAGGTAGTTGTGCAGTGTGTATACCGCATAAATATGCATTAAATCCCACAATAACCTGTTTTATTATGCAGGAACCAGAAGCCTCATTAATATTTGTTGATATGTAGCTATAGCAGTCAGGTCTTTTTGTGCCAAGCCTGTAAGTCTGCCATCTCCGCTCCCAGAGCAGATGCAAAGGTGCAGGTCCTGAGAGATCCTTTTATGTTTGGAGACCTCTCCTTGTTCCTTGGACTGCGACCTCAACCACAACGCAGCTCTGTCTCAATCAGCTCTCTGCTGTAATCCTACTTCAGAATTCCTCTTGGCTAAGGGAGTAAATAAATTTTTCAGCGTTTATTAGAATACAGCTTGCCAGAAGGGACTCCTCTCTCCTCTTCTATAGCTGCTCCAGTAATTAGCAAATTGATTAGGAGAACTTCAACACACCTCCTTGGCTGTTATCTCCCCATTCTAGGACAATATTGCTGTGCCATGGGACAGCGTAAATATTTTAAGGGAAACCCTCAGTGAATCTCATTAAATGGCTATGGGGCAGAGCAGCTGTCTCCTGCTGAAGGTCCCGGCCAATTTTCTAAACTATGATTAAAGAAAAGTTTTGGATTATTTAAACATGGCATGTCCTGTGGGTTTTTTCTGTGCCACCGAAGACCTCTGTGATTCCCCCCATCCGTTTGTGCCAGGACTGCCCTTCTCCCTTTGGATCTATTAGTTTGAAATCATTTGGGTGATGACTCTTTGAAAGTGGTGGTCATTCTGGGATGCCATGTTCAAAATGCAACAAAGACCCCTCTTTTATGCACAAATGCTAATTAAAATTTTTACCCCTCATCCCCAAGCTGCAGAGGGAAAGACTTGGTAGCAATTTGGCAGATAATCAAATTGCATTTTAAATTGAGCCGTTTAAAGATGACTGGGGTCTGCTCACAGGAAGACACATTGGCACAAATTAAGCTCGAATAAGCTGCTGTGTGCATAGGGGAACAATACGACAAATTCACACAACAATCAGAGGATGCATTTATGTAAATGGACAACATGCTATGTTTTTGATGTTTTTGTATTAATTAGTTAAAAGGAGCTCAGGTACACAGTCAGATTTGTTGTTCTACAAATGCATGCATGCCAGGATACTGTGTTTCTTTTAATTATGATTTCCTTCTTGCTAAGTGGCATTTTTTCCTAATGTGTCCTTACAATCTGACCAATTGCGGTAAAATGCTAATAAGACATGATTTGTTAACGGTTGTGGTACCTTGGAAACATTTTGCTCTTAATTTTAGATTTTCAGCCTGACAGAAATGGCAAACTGGGTGGAAAATGTTGTCAACAGCTATGTTTGTCTACAAAAATCTGCGCTTAGAAGCTGTCCCCTCACATTTGGTATACATCATTAAGTTCTTCGTGGCCAATCAAAATGTCTGTTCACACAGCATTCCAGTACATATTAGTGACATCTCGTTAGCAGAAAACAGAAAACTGACACAAAAAATTTGGGAAACAGGCCTGAATTGTTTATCTCTCAGAATAAGTATAAAGTGTGATTCTCATGAAATGATAGAATTGGACCATACATGCATTTTCCAAAGCCTCTTTAATCCTCCCTCTGTGTCCCTAAAAATCAAAGCACCAAATCATCTGTTTAGTTTTCAACACCCATCTTTTTCAGGCCACATTTCCTGTAAAGTTTTATCATTTATCACAAGTCCAATATAGCGATCTGAGCTGCTTCATATCCATAAAAACCACATTATGGCCAGAACAACAAGTGATGCTTGACTTGTAAGTTTAAAGGGTTCTTAATTGGCTGTGATCTGCTGGCTGTACAGCAGTGACTGTGGAAGCTGTAATGATCCTCAGTGGAAGATACATTGGTTTTCTGGCACCTTAATGCCGCATGTATCTGAGGTTCTCTGTTTAAATATTGTCTTCATCTTAGTATCATAACATCTTGACATAACAATGGTTTTGACCTGCACACTATAGATTGAACAAGTACATGTAATATTGACCTCCAGGACCTTCTATACACATACGCACATCAGCAAAAGCCCCTTGAGATCATTTACAGTGATTCCCCAAGGCGGTTTCCATGTTTATGCTTGAGATTTGTGGTTGAAGGCAGCCAAGTACATTCAGAGAACTCTGCCTTACATTATTTGACGCTCATTATTGAAGCATTTATGAATACAGTAGGCCAGGAAAAACAACTCAGATATCTGAGATGTTTTTTTATTTTTTCTGGTGGAACATGTTTCACAATAAACAAAAGTTTAGACATGAAACAACAGGTTTCTTCTTTGATTTGAGATTATCCTTTAACCAATTTGTTTCACTCACCGTGTTGAGATCCAATAATTCCTTCGCACTTCCTTTTTAATGCTGTATATTAATGTTAAATAATGGTAATCTTGAATAGTTCCATTTGGGCAGCAAGTAGCTCAGTGGGTAGAACAGTCATCTACGAACCCCGGGGTGATTCCCGGTTTGTTCAAGCTACATGTCGAGGTGTCCTTGGACAAAACACTGAAACCCCACAGTGGTGCCATCATCTGCCGCAGCTGTCCAAACAACAATTTCCCCAAGAGAATCAATAAGTTATGTTATTATAAAGTGTTTTTTATTAAATATAGATTGTAGAAGGATATAAACTATAGTTAAATATTATATATTAGTGTCTTTTAATTGTCTGTTGTGTTTTAATTTTCATTTCTAATATTTGTATGCCCACAGTCTGATAGATATTTTTAAGAATTATTTATTCTTTGTGAAAGCAACTAAAAAGACAATTGGAGCAACACAATCCTTGTTGACAAATATTGTTGCAAAGTTAATGACACAAGAGGGACTTGATTGATAAAGTGGATGACTGATCATAAAACTGCAGTCAATATTTGGCTGTAGCTTTATTTCCTCTCTGAACAACAGTCTGCCAGGATGTCTGAGATGGCTAGACACACGGCAGTGGCAAAACACATATTTACACTTCAGTCTCTCCTCAGCATGATGATGTTACTTCTGTTTGCCGTACAGTAAATAATATCCCATGATGCTAAAATGAACAGTCTTAGAGTATTTATTCAGTTGGAGCAAAGGGTATTGGTTAAAGCTGACCAATTTTAGAGTAGTATGGGATGAAAATCTCCCTCTAATTACTGCACTATGTGGATCCTTTGGTCCCAGTCCCTCTGCTGCAAATGATGGTATTAAAAAGTCTCTTTTATTTATAGAAATGAAATTTTAGCTTCAGAGACAATAGGCTAGTTCTGTTTTACGGTGCAGCAGACTTTATCTTTTTAATAAAAATTCCTGACTTGGTGAAAGTTTAATTAATAAGGGACTTAAAGCTAAAGGAATGAGCAAGGGACTTGGGTCTTTAAGGGGGTACTTATTTTTCCATCTGGGCTATCCTCCAAAAAAACTGTCAATTAGTGTGTTAAGCTGAAGAGACAAAAACGTCATTAGTTCTTGCAAAATAGAATAATGGGTTTTAAAAGTTTTGCTTTAGAGCTAGCATAAAAGCACAAGAGTGAGTCTTGTATTTTCATTGATTTCCTGCAATTATAAAAGTTTGAAGGAAGACGTTATGCTTCAAAGCTGCATGATTGCAGAAGCAGACATTTTTTCTTACAGTACCATAACAGTTTGTTGTGTGACAGTGTATACTGGCTTTCCTTTTGTTTGTTTTTTGCTACTGTTTTGGGAGTCCTATAAAGTAGTTCCTTCAAGTTGTAATCGTTACTTACGGTTTAGTGGTTTTGCCAAATGTCAAGAAGCACCTGTTAAGCATTTCACTTTTATTCTACTTATACTTTGAATCTTTTTTTCTACTTCTTTACCTCATGTTTATTTTCTGAATTAGATTTTCTTCACTGGGTAGTAATTGTTATATTATAGAGGAAATATCTAAATAAACTAAACTGCTTTTAATGCATTTTCCAATAAAGTGTGGCAGAGGGATTATTTGATTATTTAGTTAGGTAGTTGAGAGAATAGAAACCTGGCAACTTCTGTGCAACACTGAACCATGCATAAGTTAGGAGAAGCTTGTTATTTATGTGAATTTTATATTGAATCAAAATTTGAAGTGTCTTATTTAATTTGAGACAAAAAATGCGTATTGAACACGTGAAGTTTTATAAATTAATTGTGAAGTGGCAGTGATACCACATGGTAACTTTGAAGTAAAAAAAACAAATTCTGTTTCTTTTACTAATGTTGTTTCATTGTGATGATTTGATCATCTGCATTATTTACATGGTGTTTGTATTTCGAATGTTTTTATATGCCATAGAAATCTCCATCAATTTTCATATTGTTGTACATACACTAAAGATGAGTTTGAAAAAGAGTTTATTCAAATGAAGCACTTCCATTTTGAGCCCATTAATTCATACATAGAAGTCATGGTATTGAAACTACAGTACATTAATCTCACTATGTCTTTTTTACATGAAACTTGCCAAAGGCAAAGTATCATCAGTGTGTTTCAATCACCTAGAATGCTGAAAGTAAATTATTTTTTACCTTAAAGACAATCTTTGTAAAGAGTGACGGTGGTGCTTAGATGAGGCTTACATAACTGGTCATAGTGCAAGAGGTTTTAGGCGCTGAGCCCAAAATGTCATTGACTTGTGCCACACACAACAGGAGATGTCTTTTGCATCACAGTGTGAGTGCTAGTAAACGATTGGTTACAGGAGGTCCTCCAATAAATTAATTGTTTCCACTTCATGGTTAAGTATGTGCTACTCTTCCAAATCGAGTGCTGGTACTTGGTTATTACACTTTAATAGCTTGCTTGCCAAACTAACGATATATTACTCCATGTGCTGGCTCAGATCAGAGAAGATGAATTGGCTATTAATTAGAGTTGCACTGAGAGGGCACAGGGGAGAAACTACTCATAGCCTTGCAATCAGTGTCAACTGGGGCCCTTTTCTGACTGGGACAGCCAGGGCAGGCCCAGGTCACTAAGTCTTATCATGAAACCCACTGAATATAGTGGAAGAAGCAGCATCAAACATGGACACCATCTTGTTGAGTCAAACAAAGGACAAGAGAGTTTATCGCTGAGCAGCTGTAGTTTCATCTCATGATTTTTGTCAGAAGTGTGGACAGAATGGCAGAGAAATGTGGGAGGGTTGTTTGGCTCCGTCAAGTTCCTTAACAAAAGCGTCACGTCCGAAGGACTTTGAATTAGAAAGTTATGGAGGAAATATTTGACGGGCAGAGATGATTTGTGGGGAATATTATTGTTTGGCTCACTTTTCTTGTGCAGCCTCTGAATTAGCCCTTTTATCACAATTAATTAAGCTTGCCTATAGGAGATGTTCCATCTTGAGCTCATCCACACAGGATAAATAAGTCAAAGCAGCAGGATATATGTCCTTTTATTGGCTGACTTGATCTCGGAAGCATCTGTAGTGGGGGGAAGCTGTCTCTGTGCTGCGACTTTGTAGAAGAGCCTTTGCCATCACTCACTTTGAATGCTTCTTTTATGACTTGTTTTGTTAAAAAACTCTTTTTTTAATGCAAGGTAGTAGGAGTTATAGCCTGTCTATGCCAATTAGAAAATTTTGACAGTTTGTTATTCATGTCATCGCCTTTTTAAACACTTAAAGGCTATACATTTCACCATGACAGGCTGCTCCGAAATTGCCACTAAATATTATTAAATATTTTAACAAGTTCCTTGTAAATATGCCTTAAATGTTAGAACGATGGGCAGGAAGAAAAATGGCTTTGCATCAACTTATTAGAGGCTATAAAAGTGGCAGTGATTTATCATGAATGTGGAGCAACTCAGGCCATCTTTTTTTTTTTTTTGCTTATTCTGTTAGTTGCTTTGTCCTGATGTGCACATTAAAAAGAGACGCATCATGTTAAAAGCCTGCAGTATCACAAGTCATGAAAATGTTAGCAGCAGATATTGTTGTACCTGTGGTCCTTGAAAGGCAGAGTAATATATGCCAACAGCATTTTAAAGTTTTAAAGCTTCTCATACCCATTTACAGTCTCACATTTTGTGATATCACTGGCTGTAACAGAGCATGTTTATCCAAAAATCCAGTTGATTTGTTGTTCCACAGACTAGGTTTGCTTTTAGCTTTGATTTTACTAATATTTGAATGATGTTCAGAGTGTATCTATCACTGTCTGTCACATCTGTCAAAGAATGAATGAATGAATGAATGAATTAAAGTAATGCCTCTGTCCTGTGACACTGATCAGTTGATAGCTTATCATTACTCAGTATCCTCCAGCTTCTACAGTGCTGTTATTTTCTGTGACGGTGTTGGTTTGATATGAATCAGAACACTGTTGTTGTGTTACTCTTAGACTTTTTCTAGTACTGCTACAGATTGCATGCCTCGAGTGTTAAATTGCAAAAAAAAAAAATCTAAAAATAGAAATGAAGATGCAGTCTTGAGGTTCGTGGCACACGTTTTCATTAGGACTGGGAAGTTAGTATCAAATCGGGTTCATTTTAAGTAACATGACTGTGTTTGAGTTCCAGTATTTATGTGTCATGTTTTGGCAATACACCGAGTCCCCCACACTAACCCCCACATTCAAGTTTTTAAATGTACCTTTTTACATTTCAGTTACAGTTAAGTTCAATTTCATGTGCTTTATGAACAGTTGAGTCATTATTACCTATTAAAGCTGAAAAAAAAGAAACAAAAGAAAACGTTTACACACTGAATCAACAAGTTTCCATAATCAATAATGTTGATTATAACAATATATCATTTGTGTGGAATGTGCTGATATGTCACAGTGTTAATGACATACTAAAAATATGTCTTTATGCCAAAAAGATTTTTTAAAACAACCTGGCGTTTTGTTGAAATGAAACGGGCTCTCTGATCTCAAAATGACAAGACAGCAGCGTACATTTTGTCTGATTGTTGGTTAGTACTACTGCCTTAGAATAGTCAGTGTGATATCTGTTATATTTAAGACAAGAACTTCATGGAAGACACTCTAGAGCAGATGCTAACGGCTAGTTTGGCTACACCACTCTCTAGTTCATTTGCAGGTTGTAATCAGTTTGTTTATATGCGTATAGGCCTATAAAACTAAAGGATGTTGATTCACATTAACATGGCACTGTATCTGTGTAAAAATGCGAGCGCATTTCTGGTTACAATCAGCTCTAGTCTTGTTAGCATTAGCGTTAGCAGCCACCCATCACAGATTGGTGTTTTCAGGGACAGTACAGAATGTAGGTCGTGTCTAAGTTGAAAATGGTTCCTTTGTTCAAAATTCAACTTTAGATGAGTTGACTTAACCATTTTAAACCTAACGCCAACAGGTTTTTTCAGCATTTTAAAATCACCTTAACTCTTTCACCTTTTGAAAAAAATCTGAATTGGAGATTCTGTGCTCGACATTACATAATACAAAGCATGTGTTCACAGCAGCGCTAGGAAAACGAAAGTAAGTTGGCTCACTTTCACACACTTGTTGCTGTCGTGTGTGTTATAGTTCAGAGTTCATACTGTACCTTCTAAATTTTGTATACACGTACGTTTTGCATTTCTTATTCAGTGATAATTTCAATTCCATTTTCTGTGGTTGTCTGTTATTACAGCCTGTTATGACACAAACAGTACACAACTATCAGATGTTGAAAGGGGACACAAGCACATACTGACAGCAGGTTTTATGTCATTTTTATTGCTAAAACAACAAAATAATTCCAGGAAGTCTGTTAAAATTCTAGGGTTCAAAGGGTTATTTGATAGATTCATTGACAAAAACCAGCTACCTCAGTGGTTTTAATTATGTGGTCTCATTGTCACTGAAAACCCATTAAAAAAGCATTATTATTGCCTATTTTTAAAAATAATATCCATCTGCTCCAGTATCAGACTGTTAACGTTTCAGGAGAACATGCAGGGAAAAAAACTGTACAACCGGACTGTGACATCAGTGCACAATATATTAATCTGTATACTTGTTGTGGATATTGTTTAATGTTCAAGGATTGAAAACAGTACCCACCTAATGAACAAGCATGTAAAGATGCATTACATTACAGGTAATAATCTATCTCTCTTGCTTTATAGACATCGTGGTTTTGGAATGCTCATTATGGTATGGTGTGTTGTTGTCTTTGTTTCTTTATGATTCTATGCTGATATTTAGTAATAAAGAAGGAATGGGTCATGTAATCTACAAATCCCTCACTCTTTTGGGTAGAAGCCACTACAGTATTCTTCAAATCTCTGTGCTGTCTGTGCATATCACTCTTACTGGTATGTGTGACGTGACGGCTGCCATGTCAGCAACACGGCACATCTCTTTTCTCCCTCTCTGAAGCTCTCTGTGAGTTTTCCCTGGAGTTGGCAGAATACGAGTGCCCCCTTGTCTGACTGACTATAACCTTGCCACCAGCTTGTCTGTGTGTGTGTGTTTTTTTTCAACTCTAAAGACTTGAACAATGATGACTCAAGCCACGCGCAGTACACCTCAGGGAAAATACAGTGGAAATAAAAATAACAAGTGGATTTTTGACTGCAGTCAGATGTGAGAGGAGGCATGCTGGCACTGGGCTAAAAGCCTGAGTAGATTCTGCCCCCCCAGTTTATTAGATTAGGCTGTCTCGTGTTCAGGAAGTGCTGAAAGGCACTGCAGATTGTATCTGCATGAAATGCTGTCCTTACGTCCAGAGACAGTTGCCAGTCCTAGTCTTTGAAATTCCAAAGTAGTTCTCAATCCAGTTAAGGCCTGATATTGTGGTTGTCTCTTTGTGGCCCTCCTGCTGAGGGCTCTTATTAGAAGGGTTAAGTATGAGGATGCCTGTGTTGGTATTTCTGTGGTTGCTCATCGGCACACCGCACATGAATTTTTATAAATTATTTATTTTCCTGACACCACCATATGGTGCAGTAACTTGTTTGTCTTGGAGCATACTGGAGAAATGCAAGACATAGACTGGATTACTTCTTGTGTGTATACATTGGAGACCCTCTTCAAACAATGCCTGTTTTTTGTTATTTCTTGTGCTGGGTGGGCTGTGTTGATGCAATTCTGTGCAACTATCTACACGAGCTTTCTTCTCATCTACTCGAGTAAAGAGATAATAAACATAATTGGACCAAAATCTGGAGAGGAGATGCGTAGAGGCTGCTGTTGGTGGTTTGCAGCAAATGGGAGAACTAAGCAAGAAGCTGGAAAGGCCCTGGAAAAATGGGGTCCTGATCTTCTTTGAAATGCCACAATTAATTGCTATGCGTTGTCCCCAATGCATGGATGATTAAATGTGCTCCTAAACTGCCCTGATTTGTGGGGGCACCTTGCCGATTTTATTTGCCACTGTTAACATTTTCATTCCTGCATTATGCATGGTGCTGTGGGGTAAGGAAGTGCTGCAAACAAATGGCCTGAGGAATTGGCATAAACATAGTGTGTCATAAGGGGGAGAGGACTAACAGTTCTGCATCGCCTTCCTCAGCTAGTCTTCACCAACAAACTACCCCGCAGTTTGGCTGTAACGTAACAGAGTAGTACAACATGTTTATCAATGTCAGTGACCTCAAGTATTCAGAAATGTAGAATGTAAATGAACCAATTGTATATGGCAGATGTAAGGACTGAGCTGGGCTCTGATAAAATGGAAAATGCTTATTTGTGCCTTTATTAATCAGCAATGAATGCATGTCTGATAGAATACTTCTGTCGAACTAATTGAATATGATTTCTCCTCCTTGAGCATGTATAGTAGGCGGTCACTTTCACTAGTTAATTCTGACAGCTAAAGCAATGTGGTGCTGGTTCCTTTGTGTTTAGGGATTTTAATTCCTCATCGCAATAATCAGTGACTGATGGAAGCCCTAGTGTTTTATGAAGGCATGCCAAATGACATGTGCTCCCTTTTGAACATGAAACACTCAGAGCAGAAATGTGAATTTTCACATTAGAGGCATATTAACTCTCTGATTAGGATTTACTTGATCTGGGATCTTGGCTGTTTGAAGTGCAGCACTGTACACATGGCCTGCCTGAGATGTCAGCTGTCATGGCATTGGCCCAGAGTCTTACACTTGGCAGATCTCCACCTTCTCACCTCCGGCTGACAATGCAAATACAGGCAAACAGTGTGTAGCCACTGGACAGCTCTGTGTATACGCATGTCATGCAATATTGATAGAAAAATGTCTGATCTAAGTTGATCATCAAAATGACGGTCCTTCGTACAGTGATCATCTGCAGATTTGAGATGGATTTTTAACTCACAAAGTAGTTCCATACTCTCATGTTCTTGCAAGTATATATATTTTTCCTTTTTTTTTTGCACTGCCTCTATGTCATCAAAAGGCTCTGCATGACATAAACAGTAACTAATGCACTAGGCAATGGAAAGAGGGCAGATATTGTTTTTTATGGCCTGACCTTTGAGGCATTATTATTGTTTTGATGAATAACTGTTTACTCTGAATGCAGCCATTAAACAGGTTTTCTTAAGATTTGCAGTCATTGCCCCTGACACAAATGGCAAAACAAAAACACTTTATCCTGTTCACAGGTAAGGTGAAGCATGCTGTCAGTGGATATGGAAAGACTGTTTTAGTGAACTGGAGAATAGTGTTAAATAGGTGGCAACCAGTTCATTAGGATGCCTTACAGAGCATGAAAAATGACCTTTTCCCTTGTAATTGTAGTCTGAGTTCATAGATAGTTGACTGGAACCAGAGCACACTGTACATTGACAAGGATCACTGGAAACAATTAGCATTGCATCTCAGCAGTCAGTCTGCAAGCAGCTCTCAGTTACCACGTTTTTACACCTTCTTGCCTAAATGCCACTCTGACTTGATTATACATGACAGATAAGTTAGACAACAAAAAAAATACTTAATTTAATTTATGAAGTGCCCTGAACTGTATCTAATACACAGATGCAAAAAACAGTAACCGTGTAAGAAAGTGTGTAAAGTATAACTCTTGATTTTCTGCAGTGTGAAATTATTTATGGGGAATTCACTGCATGTATTTTTTTAAGTTTCATTTATAAACCTTTACATGCATTTTTAGTTACAAAACAGTCCTACTCAGGCTGAACAATTTCAAGAAATTATCTAATTACAATAATCCTTTTTTTATTTAATCCTATTTATTATACTTAATAATTATTCAACAATGATGAGCAATACAATGTTAGATAGATTAAACATAAACTGTTCATTCCTGTAGGCCATGTATGTGTGATGATGAAATAATGTGTATGAATTCATATGAATGACTGGTGTAAACATTATTTTGAAAGGTAGTGAGCTTTGATGTAAGACTCTGCTAGGGCTGGAGAAGACGTCTGGCTTTGTTTTGAGTTTTTGGAACTAGATTACAGGGACACCCAGTCTGAGTGTTACCTCTTAGACTTGCTAGCTAGCTACACATAGTGCTGCTGTTTGAGTGCCTTCACGAACTTCTGGAAATCACACACAGCAACTTCTTGTAGTTAATTGATTGTTGACTGCAACATTCTCTCGGACTTAAAAAAAAAAAGGGCTCCTGAAGTAACTCGTTGGTGTGCCACCAAATATTTAAATGTACTAATGAAAGTAAAATTTAATTGCATTTACCACCATATTGGTGAAAATATTTGTAATACAAAGACTAGCAGTGCTCAACAAAACACATTTGAAAGAAACACACACATAATATTTAAATAAGTTTTAAATTTTGACACAGATATATTTATAGCTGACACATAATATTGGTGAAAGTAATCAATTACACTGAAAGAGATAAAGTGTTATGTGTTATATATGAAATGTAAGTGTTTTCAACATGGTTTTCTCAGTTTGATATCAATATAAACTGAGACTCTTTGGGGAATGCAGTAAATCTGTGACACGTGGAAAGCATCAAAAATATTAGGCACATCTTTAGTTTGTTTGTTTGTATGCTCCCATATTCATCTTAGGTAACAGCTACCATAAAACATTAAGATATTTTCAATCATTTTTCTTCTTTTGAATCTTCATTGCTGTCATCATCAGAATTTTCCCTCCTACTCTGTGGTGTTTTGATAAAACAAATGTGGTTGAAGAGAGCAAATATTTAAGATATCTGCAAATGTGATGCACATCTGTCAAACAGCCCAAGGGTGAAAACCAGCACATAACAAGGCAACAAATGCTGATCCGGGACTTCTCTGCGGCAAAATAAAATATGGCTCAAGTTTTCATTAAGGTGCTATTGATTAGCTTTTCCTGGCAATGAATTATGGATGACATTAAATAAAAGGGAAAATATTTTTATGACTTTGCCTAGACCATGCCAGATTCCCCCTTTGCCTCTTGTATGCTCGCCCTGACAGGCATTTTGTTTTCTCTCGAATTTTTGTGGCTTTTGAGACCTAGACCAAGTTTTAAAACAGTTATTTCACTTTGTATAAAACAATTAGGTATACTGTCTACAAAAAGTGAAGAAAAAAAAAACCAAAAATTGAAAATTATTTTTTACTTTCTTATTTAATATTTCTAACACTGCTTTTAAGGTGTCACAATGCCCATAGTACCATCTCAATCCCATTTTGAAACATAATCCTGGTTGCTGCTCTCAGTTTGTATGCTTTGTACATTACAAACACACATTTTCATGGAAATTTCTATGTTGCCTCTAATTATGTGGTTACTTCTTCTCCGAATGCCCAAGGTTTCTGCTTGCACCTGGGGATAGTAATTGCCAGTATGAAGAGTTTGTCTACACTTATTAGCTTAGAGATAATCTTGACATGAAATCTTGAAATATTAAGTCAGAGGTAGTTAAACTGGTTTCTAATTTTTATTGTTAGTTCTCATCAAGCAGAAACCTGCTTGTAGATATCCTTGATCACTGAGAATTGTTATAGTCCTATAGGATTTTTAGTGCTACTGTTAAATTAGTATTCATGTTCAACATTCAAAGTTGGAACGCTGTGTAATATTGACATAACAACAGAATTGAATGATTTGCAAATCCCAATCTATTCACAATAGAACACAGAAGACATATAAAAGGTTTAAACTGCGAAGGTGTATAATTTTTATACATAAAATAAGGTAATCATGAAACTGATGGCAGCAACATGTCTCAGAAAAGTTGGGACAGAGGCAACAAAAAGCTTGAAAAGTGAGTACTAACAAGGAAGAGCTGGAAGAACATGTTTGGGTAATTAGCAAGAGGTCAGTAACATGATTGGGTACAAAAAGTAAATCTTAGAGAGCCAGAGTCTCTCACAAGTAAAGATGGCTTTGAAAAGCTACAAATTGTCAAACTATTTCAGAATAATGTTCCTCAACATAAAATTGCAGACTTTGAATGTATCCTCATCTACAGTTCATAATATCATAAAAAAAAAATCTCTGTGCACAAGGGGCAGACGACGCTGCATTAAAAACAGGCATGATTCTGTGATGGACATCACTGCATGGGCTTAGGAATATTATCAAATCACTGTTTGTGAACAGAGTTTGCCCTGCCGTCCAAATATACAAATTTTAGCTTTATCATACAAAGAAGAAGCCGTTTTTTTTACAGTGGTATATGCTCCCATCCAGACAACTTCTTTCTCAGCAAACTTCACCTTCAACTTCACCTTCAAAAATGTTGCCACACCACTGTACTGTCAGCTATCTTATAAACTGCTTTTTCCTTACAATTGCACAAACAGTCCTCAAGACCTTTATTCTCGTAAGTCATCCAGAACTGAAGCACTTCCTCTGGTGGCGTGAAAGAATGAGAAACTAAGTTTCGTGTTAGATCACGTTTTCGTATACGTCTTGTCCCTGCCATATGCATTGGGGATGGTTAGCGGGGGGGTGTTGGTGGACAGCTGCCGCCTAGTACTAAAGCTGAGGGGTCACCAAAGTTATTGGAATTTATGACACATGGATTTAAAAACTACTTGCTGCTTGTTTGTTTTTCTCGGGGAAAACAAGAAACACACTCATAGAAGACAAACATTAATTTTCCATCAGCGCACACAATCTTGGTATTAGTCTTGACTTTACCTGTGTGTCACTGGAATTAACCGACTGTTGGTGTTGAACACTTTTATTAAAATAATTACATCTCTCTTCAGTAAATAATAGTTCAACCTGTCTGTCCTGTTTCATGTTCTTGAACACATTTTGTCTTCCCGCATATAAATTGTCTGCTTTCTTAACTAGGACAAGTTGCAGGGCCAGTTTCTCAACTGAAACATATTTTTTTTTTCGTCTGTCGTGTTTTATCTTGAACTGTGAATTCTTATGCACAATGTAGTTAATTTTAATGCACAAAGTTGTAAATATGTTAGCATAAACTGTAAATAAAATATCCAGACTTTGTATGAAGGATATTATATCATATACAGTGGTGCTAGTTATGTAGCTAGTTAACTTTCTTGAATTTGGCCCAGTTTGCCTATGCAGGCTTTTATTCTACCTGACATGTAAAATAGAGTCATTTTTTGAGGCATGTCTGAGAATGAGCATTCCATGCATTCTGTATGCTTGGTTTCAGAAGACACAGAACACATACAAAAGTGTGTTCCTGGCATTTGCGTCATAAAACAACAACAAAAAAATTGTACATTGTGTTTTTACAGAAATGCAACCGCACCTATGGGTTATTACAGCAAATGCTGTTTGAGTCACTCTTATGTAAGTATCTTTTTTTCCTCTGGTATTGTTGCTTTCGTAAGGACATATCACATCAAAAGCTTAAAGTGTTCAGACTAGTTTCTCAATGGCAAAGACACTAAGTAGTTGTGACCTGAATAATTTTTTTTTCATTGATCACAGCCAATACATATGTTTTATTTCTTTTTTTTTATTTCTTAGGATTAATTCATTCTTGTCTGGTAGCTTCTTTAAAGGCGGTGGCATGTAATGTCTGAGGTGGAACTAGCCTCACCTTACCCATACGAGATCCCTTTAAATAGAAACATTCAAATGTTTATGAAATGTTAAGTAAAATTTTTATTGCTAGGTTAAAAATAGGAACACTCAGAAAGTTAGTTATGTTTCATCTGTATTCTAAACACCTGACACTTCCTCCATTACATGAATAACTTTTGCTGGGTTAGACATGTGAACTGTTGGACTAAGAATTCGCTGAGTAAAATGTGTTTTTAAACAAATGGCCATTTTATTGTTTTAGGTAATACACAAGGTAAAGTGCTTTGAAATCTGACTTTGGTAGTTCATTAAGTTGCCAAATAAGGATGATCAGTAAATGACAAGTCTGATATAAGGCTGCATAGTTAATAGGAAATGTTTTGGATGGTGACAGTGCTTTATAAAGGAACGTGATGACTGCTAGCTGCTCTTCAGTGTTCAGACTACAGGCACTTAGTGCGCCAGGTGTTTTGCCCAAGATTTTCCACAAGACTAATGGAAAAGTGCCATATCCTTTAAACGTCCCATTAATATGTCTTATAAGACTCACCAGTACTGAAACCAAAAGCTCTGTTTTATTACGGTTTCTTGTTTTTGTCAAGCATAGCTTCCAGGTTAAGTTTTCAGGTAATTATAGCGTTGTGCACACTAGAGTGGCATAAATTAGCACCTTGGGGGGAGAATCAGTTGGCTGGATGCCCATCATTGCCTGTATGGCCTGGACATGATAAACACACATGCACACATGCCTGTGAAAGGCCCCTAAAGTGTGCGGCAACATTTTTAAACGAGAATGTGTCTTGGATCCGCATGATTCAAGACTGAATGTTCTGTTTCTCTCTCTTCACTTCCAACTCACCTGAATCGGTCAAGGCAGATGGCCACCCACCCTGAGCCTGGTTCTGTTGGAGGTTTCTTCCATTAAAGGGATTTCTTTTTCCCCCATCCACTGTCGTAAAGTGTTTGCTCAGGGAATTTTGGGGTTTTTCACTGTAACTTTGCATGGTCTTAACCTTAATATGTGAAGTGCCTTTAGATGACTCTGATGTTGTGTTTTGGGGCTATACTGTATAAATAAATAGAAAAATATATATTAAAGAATAATGTAGAGTAAAAGTTGATGTGAGGGGACACCTCATGAATGGCTGAGGCTTTAGACCTTGCCGGTGCATGTGCTTTATGTGCAAGTTATCATGTGAGATCTTTCATATGGTTTCAAGAGTTTTTCTATCACACATACCATGCAAGATAACTTATGGAAGTAGTGTATGCTCTGACAGATGACACTCATGGTAGAAACTGCAGAACAGAGAGCAGCAATTCCTCCTTATTACATGTGGAATTTCCTCCCAGCTGATTGAAGTATCAGCATATTGCTGCCATATTCCCTCCCACAAGAGCCCAGAGTTTTAATAATTTGCAGAATGGAGGGGGCAGATGAGAGGCTATCAAAGTCACTTGTTTAATCTTTGAAGCGCTGCCATTTGCTAAGTTTTCTACAACAAGAAAGCTCGTTTATAGTTTTCACTGAAAAGCAATGTTAAAAGCAAACAACTAAAACCGTATTAGACAGTCAACATTAAAGTGCACTGTTTACCGAGTGTGTATGTTCTGTATCAATATGTGCAAAGAAATATTGTATGTACTATGTTTACAGTATGATCATGTGGAGAAAAAAAAAACTAAGTAATCTCATGTGATTTAGCTGTACTATGCAAAGTTAATGTAATCCTCTAATGTTTAGTGTAACGCATCAATCATGCAAAAATCTATTGTTGCATTAGCCTTGAAAGAACAATAATAATAAAAATGCTATAATGGTTTTAGCTTCCTTTCCATAAATCATACATGGAGGCTGGGGAGGGGGCATCTTAACTTGCCATTTCAGCTCATCTGAGCAGTTGAAGGGATGCTGAATACTGATATGATATTGAGCAATAATCTGCGCTGCAGTTGGTCACTTTCAACCTGAAGTGGTTTGAAATACTGCATGGACGCTGCGTGCTGCTTCTAACCAAAGTTGACCCAACACCTTCTGCGGTGACATAAAGCTGTTTTCTATTCAATAGCCACTCACAAGAGACTGTAAATCAACAGTAAATGCATAAAAACAGTGCATAGCGGAGGATTTATTGTAACACTGCCAGTCCTTTTAAACAGATATTAAAATAAGACGCAAATCAGTCGGAACATCATTGAACAGGTCATTCTCACTTCAGTTTTGAGCTGGTTTGCCGTAGCTGGCTGGCTGTCTGAATTTAGGTTGATAATGACACTTGACTAATAACACAGCTTTCTATAATGTTCCGAGTGTATATGTCCATTGTGTATGAACAAAATGCAAATAGAATGAACTCATGATTGGAGTACAGCGTTTTTTCCAGCGGTTTAACAGCACACATTTGGCATCTGAATGTAAAAGTACAAAAGTTAAACTAATCTCCTGTTCTGTAAAGTTATCAATATACAGTCATGTAGCTAAACACATACATATAGAGAGAATTGCTGAGAAGAAGAGCTCAGCTTTCAGGTTTGATAAGTGGAAGTGCATTTCTATCGTGGTTTCAACCTGGGACCTATACAAGTGCTTGTCAGAGTAGTGCTACGAGTACTGCCTGAAGAGGCTTTTCGATTTCACAGAGAATACACTCTTCCGAAGAAGTGGGTGGAGAAGATAATTCTCCAAAAGAGTAAGAGGGGAAAAAAATACAGAATTAATAAACCTTTTTAGTCTGCATAATCATTCATTTCGAACTTAAACTGAACAGTGCAACAAAACAAATCATTTTTGGGGAAAGAATACATGTATTTTAATGCCCTCAAGCAAAACTAATTAAAGACGACACCTCATTTACATAAATAAGCATTATAATTTGCATGCATGCACAAGGGAATAGAGTCAGAAAAGAAAGCAATATTTTGGAGTCTGCTAATTTCATTTTATACAGGATTTAAGCTTAATAAAGATTCATTTTGGAGGGGAAAGGAAAATAATCAAAGGGGAAATTTGAACTATCTCCAAAGATGCAGCAGCCTTCTATTCAAAGGGTTCTTTCTGAGTCACCAGATGACTCCTAATCTGGAGTGGCACTTCCTGGCCCAGGTCCAACACCAACTCCTTGAAAGGTAAAAAAAAATTTTAGAGCCCAATTTATTAGTATGCAGTTCTGGCATCGGGTGGAGAATTAATGGCGGTGACTGATAATGACTGTAATCGTGGCACAAATGGGGTGTTGAAATAGCAAACAACGGGCACAAGGCATGTAATGGGGATTTTATTAATTACCCAAGGTCCCTAGCATGAGCGGTCTCCAGGATTTACTGTGGCCATGCCAGCCGGTCGAGTAAGGGTTGGCAAGTCTAATCTGACAAGGAAAGGGTCACTACGGAGACCGCAGGGTGGACAAAAGAGAATGATGTTTGCATGTTAAAGCACTATTTTACAATATTTTGAAAGTTAGTATTGAAATGGCAAGAGGGCTCGTATTCATCAGGGTATTTCATTGGGTTTGTATTATGATATTGAGTACTTCACACTGAATAGTTACAAAGAGGTTGACTACTTTAGCAACAAGAGGCAAATTTGCTCATTCAGCAAGTCTTTATTCATATAAGATGACAGATCAAAAGACCAGAAACAATTCAGATAAACGACTCTCTTTCTTCACAGTATTTCAGTTAAGTTATGTAGTAAATGCAGGTATGTACAATGAAAAAATCTCCCTCTATCTTTATGTTGGCTATTAGAAAAAGAAATCAACATATGGTAGCGCTGTCAGGTAGGATAGCCCATTCACACATCAACTCATCAACAAGAGAGGATTGATTAAAAGTCCTTTTTATTACTCACTGCATCCTTAATGGACGCTAGACTTTCAAAATGGAAGAAACAATTAGAGTTTTACTGCTTTGTGGGCACTACTGATTTATATAAATCACTGCACGGGTGTAAATTTTCCAATAAAAGAGTGAACCACTCCTAGCATACATAATCAACATGTCCACATTTGGTACACACGCTAGACTCACACAATCTCTATAAATTGGTAGGACTCAACAGTCACACCAATTCAAACTCACTCAATCAACACCACTAGTAAACATACCCAGTGCTTTAGGCCCAGAAAGATCCAAATCTCCCCAAAGTAAAAACATGGATATGACTGTATGTATTTCAGTGCTGTTAAAAATAAATGTGTGATAGTTATAATGCAAAGCTTGTGAGAATGTGGTTCATCTGCAGTCTTTCTGATACCAAGTTAACGATACACGGAAAAAATCATTTTGAAGGTAAACGGCCAAATATAAGCCTAGTGATGTGAACATGGTGTTTCTTTTTTCTGGGCGATGTGGTCACTGTGATATCCTCAGTTGGAACATGAAACAAGGAGAGACATGCTGTGCAAGTAACAACATAAAAATGCCACTCCCTGTATTATAGTTAATAATCTGAGGTTTAAAATAGCATTTTAAAATTGCCTGGGTACCCAGATGCAATTAAAGTGATACCCCAAAATCTATCTTTGGAGTATCAAATAACCACCCTCCTCTCAGTAGGCTTGAAAAGTTGCTGTAGTTTGAAGTTCTTCATCATTGAGAAAACAGCTTTGGTCAACTTGTATTCATATCAGCTACAAGACATCCAAACAGGGAAAAGTTGTCATAGAAGAAACAAAGTATTAGAAAAAAACATGAAAGTTTAAAACTGATGCTTCAGCATAGTCAACTTGTCTGCTTCTCATTCTACTGAAAGACTGTAAACTGCCTATATGGATAAATACTTTATTCTCTTCACATTAGAACAACGAGGAGGATGAATTACAATCACAAAGTAAATAGTTCCCTTGCACATTTTTTTCACCTAAAAAATGTTCAGTATTAGAATGTGGTTTAATAAATGCAAGCTTTTCTTCTTCGCAGAGAAGCTTCAGGTTCAGGTCCTTATTTTAGTCCTTTATAAACAGTCCAGTGTTATTCTCATGTTATGAGTTCAGTATGAAGTCAGTGTAGTTGGATCACTCCACTAGAACTTCCACAACATGAAAACATTGCCCAAAAATTTCAAGTGGTGGTGTGAGCAGCCAGAACGCAGCAGCCAACACCACAGTCGGTGCAGTCTGAGTAAAATTTAAACAAAGTAATATGTTAATCTAATAGAGTACCAATTTGTCCTGATTTGTACTAAATGCCCTGAGAGTATAGAAAGAAAATGCATGCCCAGATTCTTTGTTCCTTTTTCATCTCACACAGAAAAAGATCTACACACACACACACACACACACACACACACACACACAGACACACACTTGCTGGCGAATACACACGCACACACACAAGCCTGTAACTTAACAGCTGGATTTTATTTTGAAGTAAAACCAACAGTGGTGGGAAGACTTTGAAATCATCAATAAAACCATGAAGGAAACAGTGAGATCTGAAGTGATTACATAAGTAGTGTGGTGTAGGCACAGGATGTGTCTGTATTAATAAAGTAATAAGCCTGAAAACACACAAACTCCATTTAGACCATTAGTCTTTATAAAAGAAAGTTTTAGCTTAATATTGATAGTGTGATAGAGTGATGAGTCATATCAATGTTCTGTGAGTAAGAATCTTTAAACTGGGCTGTTTTTCTGTCAGCAAAGTTTAAAGTAAAAAAGAAGGTATAAAAAGTAAGGTGGGCCAGCTGCACATCACATTTATAGGAAGTGTAATGATGAACTTGAATGCCTTTTTGCTCAAGTCAAGTTGCGTGACAAAGGTGTGTGTGTATGTGTTTATATATTGTACCGTATATTTATCTCATTCTTACACCCAAGGGCAACTGTTGGTAACATAACCTCATAAAATTTCACCATTCAGGTTCAGATTGTCTCTTTTTGTCAGCCACTTGAATTATGGTATGAGCAGTTTGACATACAGTGATCCTCAAAACTTTTATTTGATAGACTTAAGCTCAGATTTCATAAATTATGATTCTTTTAACCAGAAATTCAGTATCTTTCTTTAAAGTGAATGAACTTATTTGACACCTTAAATTCCAACCTTCAAGCCACCATAATATCCACCGTTAACAGTTAACACATTGGAGCTCGTGTGATTGCTGTTTTATCACCAAAATCAAAATATGTACTTTTTGAGAAACTTCCCTCATTCACATGTTCTGACAAGGCTTTCACAAGTGGCTGGGCTCTGGGCTGTGTTTATGGTATTACAGCACACTTTGGTGTGCTATGTATTTATTTAAACATTGTTTTTAAAGGCATTGCAGAAAAATGTCACCTTATTAAAACAACTGTTACACACCCATGGAAATAGATTACAATTATATACAAGTATAAAGAGATATTGATCTGCAAAAAACTTATACAGCATGTTTCTTCTACTTTATTTACTTTGCTGCATTAATAGTGCATGTAAATGTTAATATTTTGCACAAAAATGATTACAGTAACAGTATTACAGGTCTCTTGCATGTTTATTATATTACTACTGCTGATAGCATTACAAATCTGTATACGTTTGAACCTGAACCTGCTCACCCCCAGTTATCATTCTAAACATCAGTTGGATGCAAACAACCCAAAGTACATTTTTCATTTAGTTATGAAACACTCATATTCCTGAGGCTTTTTGTTTTGTTTTTACCTCAAGTACCTGTTTCAAGGGTGTGTACACTTTTTTCAAATTGTTATGTCATGTGTGAAAAATGTATTGAAAAACAGTCATGCCATAACGTATCAAAACTTGTTTTTACGTAATGATCTAGTTATTTTAAAAATCAGCCCCATCTTAAAACTCACGAATGTTCGTTTCTGGTTTTGTTTGTTTTGTTCCTCCTCTTGTCCTGTGTCTGAGGGGGAGAGTCTTTGAAACCAAAGTTGGCAACATTCCTTTTCAGTGACACATAAAGAGGTATCACCTTATTGCTCACTTTTTGTACACATGAATAACACTAAGGACTGAACCGGATGTTCAGGTTTGGATCTGAAAACAACAGTATAGCAAGAAAATTGTAAGAATTCATGATGTGAATAGATGTTAACATGGGACTCATTGCTGCTGTGCTTCTGTGCTGGAACATATACTAGATATTCTGTCTGCCAGAGGACACTTCTTCTGGCAGAGGCTTTTTTTTACTGAATGATCTCTACAACACTTACAGAACAAGAAATGTAAAAGAAAGCTTTTGAATTAGTGTGCTGGATGAATATTGTGTTGTGTGAACTAGAATAGACAGGAAAAACACATATGTACCGATTGTTACTGGAAACCACTGAACAAGTTCCGTGCTAGTCGGAAATAGCAGTCCCGTGGGTGTTTAGGAGATCCCTCTGTGTTCCAGAGGTGTCTCAGACAGGCGTGTTGCCTCACCTGGTCCTGTGTTTACCTCAGATGGTAGGATTAGGAGGCAGCCATGTGGAAGATATGACTCTAATCCGTCGTGCCTTTACTTGGCACTCAGACATGGTCCTCTGCAATGCTTCCGCTCTCCTAAAGGTAGAGCAACGCCCTTAGGGAATGTGAGAAATATCAACAGCATTTTGAGACTCTCAGACTGTGAAACAGCAATATTTCAACAGCCACATGGGGTGCAGTTTGCCTTGTGGAGGAGGGTCTCAGGTGGACTGTTTGGGGATCAGTCAAAAAGGTTATGATAGGATCTTATAGTGTTTCTTTAGCAATCATCAACCAGTTGATAAATTCAGATGCACAAGATAGATCAGTGCATCATACATTGTTCTAGGCTTGTGCCTGGCCAAACATAACCTCATCCTTTTTTTAGTTCTGCAACATGGCAGATAATAAACTAAATATGCAGGCTTTACCTCTTTTTTACCTCTTTTTACCTTTTTATCTTTTTAAGAGTGCCAAAGAAGACTTGCCTTGATAACTTATATGAAGTTGTATATTTTTTGGTACATTAGTGCACTGTAACATTTTCAAACTGAACTTAAAACTTCAGCATATAGTCATTTTTTGTCATGTCTACCTGACAGTATCTCCTTCTTTTTGATCATGAAAACTTGTATATGGTGGTCCAGAGGTGCAAAACATAACATTTCAGACAACACTATATTTCACCCAAAACACATTAGGATGGATACATTCAACTGGTCAGTGTATTTAAATACTACTGTAACATGCCTGTAAGTCACTTGTTTGCTATTAAAATATCAAGCAGCAGCTCAGATCAGCTGTTTCTAAATCATTTTAATTCCTTGTTTTAAATTGACCGAGTAAATATGCTGTTGTTAGTGCGTGTGCTTTCCACAGGTTTAAATACAACAACGTTGTACGTAGCCAAAGAATGTCTACATGAGCTACGAGGTATCACTCTGTAACACCTCTGAACAATCTGAGAGGACCGGGTGCCTCTGTAATCTAGTTCCGAAACAATCAGATGTCGTCTGTAGTAAAATCATCATCTGATCTTGCATCAGTTTCAGAATCACTCAGTTAAAATGTTCATATGTCAGTAAAAATCAGGAGCAGCGTTTACAGGTCTACAGTATGCTTATTTATTTCTAGTATATACAATGAGTATCTTTGGAACAAATATTTGATAAATAAATTATTAATAAACACATTTACTGTAGTGTGTTGGAGCACTCAGAATGTGCACCAGGTCGCAACTCCTCCTACCACAAGTACTTTGTATTCAAGTTTTGTGGTCCCACCACACTGGTCCTGCTTCTTTGAAGTATCTCATGAGATTGCACACATTTTATTACAATGTTATAGCATCAACATTTACAATTTATACTGGAATTATATTGTAATTTCTCGTCATTGTATTATGTGATATGATTTGTGTTTCTTTTGCTGTATTTTGCACTTCGGGGCTACCGTACTTAAACATTTTATCGGTGAAATTTGAGTAGTTTTGATTTTTTAATAGTGAAATGAACACTTTTTTAATAAAATGAATAAAAAAGATTTACATCACAATGACTAATTTTGAATAATAAAGGTGTTTTGTAAGAGACCTAACTACTGTCCTTTGACAACTTGCTAGCGGCTTAAGTTTCACACAGAGCATGAGACATGGTCTCATCTATATTTTATTGCGCATGTAACTTACATCTAGGAGACTTTGGAGTTTACAGCTTTATTTTGTGTGTTTTCGGTCTGAGGACTCGACCTTTGATGTCATAGCGACATCACCATCTCCATCACGAATAGTAGAAACCAAAACTTATTTATCCAATGCACTGATAATTAAGCCGTTCTCATTAGTGACATAATTGGAAATGTAATTAGCAATGGTAGTAATTATTGCATTTAATACCTTTTCTCTTTAGTTATCGGGCTCATTCAAAATGGTAATTAGCAGTCATGTGAATTTCATACTTTTTTCCTAATTCATTTTGGTCGCAAATTATTTTAAGATTGCGAGGAACAAATTTTGATCACCCAGTAACTGCATCATGACAATAAAATATAGTGTGTATACTATCATTTTGGGGTGTAGAGGTTTTGCCTGGATTTAAAATGTGTGACCACTTTGAAGATTTGTGCATTTGCATTTAAACTGTTCTTGGACACATTGGCAGTAGCATCTTTACTGCATCTGGTCAAATACTTTGTGCTTTAAATCTCTCATTTCAAATAAACTACATGTGATGGTAAACAGCTGTTTTATGTTTATCTACAGAATTCAGATGGCAGTAGAGTGAGTGTTGGCCAGAGGCGATAACTTCTCAGCAGATTTAGCTTCAGTACAGATTGTTCAACGGGAAGGTGAGTCTTAAACTTATTTCCATGTTTCCCTGTACACTGTATACCAATATTTGCTGTGAGCTTAATAACAGATGTATTCAATCACTAAGACAGTGATAAAGCAGTAAAAGACATTTCATGTGCAGTATAAATTGGGGGTGGACAGGTTTACCAATATCACAGGAACAAGAACAAGATCAAGAAAGTGATTTGTAATTTAGTTGTATGAAAACGCACTTCACCCAGTTGTCATTAATTTACTGTCTCCCTCAGTGTGAAACAAATTATTGGATCATTGACTTTACTTTTATAAAACACAAAATCCAGCTTGTAATGTGTGATATTGATGTCTGTTCTCCATGTTATAGTTGCACCTCTGTTTCATGGAACAACTTAATTGTCTCAAACATGCGCACAAGCAGCACACACGAGTCATGATACCCCGAGGCCTAGATTAATTAAGCTATGAAAACCCATGAGCAGAGAGCATTCAGCAGGTGCCTGTTTGCCTTGGTATGGGACTTGTTTTTGGCAGTGGTGCAGTGGCTCATTATAAATCTATAATTAAGTTAAATTTTTATTTGCTTTTTTAACATTCTGTCATAGGGGATCAACATGGCTTAAACTCTGATTCTGTTAAGTGCACTCTTGGTTATATTGCTATTATATGTTATTCTGATTCTTTATTCTTCCTTAGGAATTATACTTAACAAATATGTGAATGAGAGGCAGAGAGTGATACTGTATGTGTTATTTGCAGCCTGTGTGTCCTACAGGTGTTTTTTGTTTTCAACATGCTGTTTAGGTGCATTTCATAATTCTTAAAATCTCTTGATTTGTTCTTAATCCAAAACAAGCTGATCTGCTCGCCCTCCCTCTTTCTCCCACTCTCTGCATCTCAGCATAAAAACAAACATTGCGCCCTCCTGCTGGCTGAAGGGATGGTCCTCAGAACCCCCACAGTTCAGCTCATCCCGTGTTAGTGTGCGTTGGCAGCGCTAAGTGAATGTGATGAAGCGGCTCTCTCAGGGCAGCGTCTGTTATTTTCAGTCACCTGCCAACAAATAGGGAGGGTGAGATGCACAGTAGGGGCCTGAACGAAGGATGAGCAAGGCTGTGGGAGAGAATCCCCCTGCCTGCAGGGTGGTCAGACTGAATGAGAGTCACCACCGCAGCGGTAACGTTTGCCAAGAGCTTGTTCAAGCTAACAATGAGGCCTGTGGAGGGGCAGACTGGGCAGGAAATTGAGGTTAACAACATTGTTACATATTAAACAGGTTTCTGCTGTACATATAGGGTGTGGAGTAGTAAATCCCTGAATAGTCAAGTGTTGTATTCAGTAATCAAATCTCTAGAAAATTGTACTAAATCACAATAATTATGTTTTTTTCTAGAAACGCATTTTAATGAGCTTTTGTTTAAAGAGTCATTCAAATTATAGTGAGGTTACACACAGTTGGCAGTGGACCACTGTAGTACGGTGTGTTTAATATCTTTGGTTCATTTAATTCTAACTAATTACTGTTTCCATAAAACACTATACAGTTCTTAAAAGTCACTGAATTTCAGAATAGTCACAAACAAATGCTCATATTAAGTTATACAATATAGGGCTTTTGCAGTATCGTTAAATCTGAATTTAACCATACAATCCTAAATGCTGTTGTAGTCATACAAGTAGTCAGAGATTGTGAATACTACACATTTACACAGGTGGTAATTGTGCATTACAGTATAGGTCTTAGCTCTAGTTTTCGCAGCTAAGGCTTTACTACTGAATCTAGCCGCTCTCCTTTACTCTTTCCCCCGCTGTGCTTTGCCCAGGGGAGAGACGCCTTCTACATGTTGTAATAAGGGTAGCTGATATAATGAAGGTCATTGTAATCAGAGCTAATGTGCCAAGGAGTCAAGACACTGTAGCTTTATTTGCCAGCAAGGCCCGGCATTTGGTACCCATGGGGATCGGGCTGATAGTGTTATCTTTGCTAACCTAGCTAACCTGACTCTAATACAGGCCCTGCTCCGCTGTTTGAGTCGGTGTTGGAGCTGAACTTTTCCCAGTGATCTCCTCTATGTGTGGATGGGCATGGATTGGGCTCCACTCTATTCTATACTGGTTAAATCCCATCCTAAGGTGTATTGCTTCTCTGAGTTCACATACTGTATTTTGAAAGCGGTGCTCCCTCTTGCTCAATGTCTGACTTGGAAAACAGGCCATGCTCTCATAGGCTTCAATTGAAAGTACTTGACATAGAAACATTACATTGACATCTGCTGAGGACTAGCTCGTAAGAGATGACCTCTAAATCTAATCCTGTCCCTCAGGATATGCAAATGTCCTCAGCTCAAATTTGATTTGTTTTTGTCAGTTCAGGACACAGCAGTTTGTTTACAACTGTTCCAACACAATGTAAAAACTACATGGTGCAAATAACTAACTCTACTTTACAAGATGTTTTACAACCTTGCTCACCAGACTGTTTTGATATTAAGGTCTTCTATAAATTTGCTTTTAACTTTGGCATTAAATTTTTTTTTTAGCTAATAATTTTGTGTGAAGATGAATTACATATCAAGGTAAGGCTTAGCTATTAGACTGAAGCAAATCAAGTGATAAATCAGTAGTGAAAAAAATAATAATTTACTGTAATTACTCTATTTTCTTGCTGACATGTAAATGCTTTATAGAAAACCTGTGAATAACATGTTAGGATGTGAACAGATGATTATTGTCAAAACTATGAAAAGCTTTGCAGCTGTCTTGGACATCTTTTTTCTTTCATGAGAACTTTCAGATGTGTGATGACCCATATGTGACTGAATATTTATCAGGAACCCCAAAGTCCATAAAATCAGAAACAAAACCCACCTCTAGTGGGGAACCTCAGAAGAACCTAAAGGTTGATTAACATTTCTCTCACTTTTTTATAGTTGCCTTTTTAATGTGCTGCTTTCTGTATGAAACATCAAAGATCTTTTTTCCTATTCATCTGAGCACCTCCAGGAAGAAATAGGCTACCCATATCTAACCCCATGCGAGTCCCTTGGTCCCATCATTCAAACTTCCAAGCCTCTCTTTGTGGCTTCCTAGAGGACCACGGTGAAATGATCTCTTTTGTTTCGCATCATTAGTTCCATCTGTTGTGCGAGCAGGCCTGTCTGTTCCGGAGCATGGCAACGTGATGGTCGCCAGGGGCGATTGGAGACGCTACTGTCCCGGTGGCTTGTGGCTCGACCTCCGCCACCACATTGCCTCGTCCGTGATCCCCATGACACTCCCACACTTGGTTGACTGTTTTTACTTATTTATTCATGCATCTGGGGAAAACAGAAGCACAATGGTGCTTTATATGCATGAAACACATTTAATTTAGTTGCTTTTTGAATGAAATACATTATTGGTGGGATGCTATTTGTGACTTAATGCTTAGTGTTGATACTCTTTAGCTGAAGAGCTCAGTTTGTAAAGTTATGATAGTGAAGCAGTATACACTTTTTACTTTGTATGCCCACTTTGTGCTGAATACTGACATTAATAGGTCAGATTTGTGTGCTTATTTTCTTGCAGTTGGGAGTAAATGATGCGCCAAACAGATGTAGCATTTTCTCGCAACAAGGAAATATTTTATTCATGATTCACATGAATGATAAATCTTCAGAAATTCTTAGCTCTGATGGGCATACACAATTTAACATCTGTCTTTCTCCGAATATTTAATCACAAACCAGAACACATGGGCCTCAGTGTTGGATTTTTTCTTTTACTTTGCTTAATCTAATAACATCTTTACAAAGCAAAGCATCCTGTAAAAAAGTCTGATGTGAAAATCCATACACTCTGCTAAAGAAAAATCCAGAAACAGATGCAGGAAAAATCTTGCTCTTGTAAGACTGTCTTCCATCCCTATCACTATGAAAACATGCAAACCCAACCATACCTAAGACAGGGAAATGTGGCCTTACATTCTAATTATAATTTGTAATTCTCAAATGAATATTTCCATAATGTCCCCCAAGTGAATTGCTCTGGCCTTATCACCACAATGTGAATGTACAGCACAAGGGCATCCGTGTGCATGTCAGTGCGGAGATCACCAGATCATTTTCATTGAAGATGGAGCCATCAAAGGTCATAGCCATCTAAATGACCTAACCTTGCAATGTAACACCTGGGTGTAAAAGTGGACTCATTCTATCTATTGGGATGGGTGTAATGTACCTCTAATGTATAAAGTGCAGAAATAAAATAAGAGTTATAGTTTGGTAGAGGAGGTTCAGTGTGGACTAGAGAACACTGTAACTCTATAGGGTGAAATAGCTGTGTTGGTATCACCCGAGGTGACAGTCTATTGCCAAAGTGCTGTATTTGTTGGAATCATTATGAAATAAAGTCTGTGAAAAAGGGCAATATTCAGTTTGAATTGATTCCTGGAAAACGCCAGAAGTGAATATGCTTTCATTTTGATAGTATTACTATGGACAAAATGTGTTGTGTCAGTTTCTCCTCGCCATTACTTTGCTCCATTAAGGCAAAACCGACTGATTTTATTTCTGCCCAGTCTATTTTCTGTGATAAAATGAAAATCTGAGAGCTTTATTAAGTCTTGAGTGACACCTAAAGCTGAGAGCCAACAGGAAAATAAGTCATGTGGGATCTAGTTTCAGTTCATTTTTCCTCAATTTCCATCTCCTGATCAAATACTGCACTTTCCAGTAGGGGCCTAATGGGAGTGTCAAGTTCACAAAGGCCTCTCTCCTCCTCTGACTCCATTACCTGATAACAGCACTCGTTTTGATACGTATTTGCACAGTGCGGTTAAGCTAGGCTTGTGCTGTGAACATTTGTAGCAGGCTGTAATTGAAGGTGTATTGAGGCCATTTTTATTAATTTGTACAAATCTTCTCTGCACATGTTTCCAACTTGCTATAAGCACTACCCCATCTCATTTTCTTTCCCGTATTTGACTATTTGTACTGCTCTTTTTAGTGAAGCTTTTGAATGCTGCTCTTCTTCAAGCCAAACAAACATTACCACTGATGTCTTGGGTTCAGGGCCTTTCAGACAACCTTTCAATAAAACAAGCTCAGCTGTGAGACATACAGGATCTCACATGCTGGGCAGCCCCGCTGAAAATACCCTCCCTCCTGTTTCAAAGCCATCAGCTTTTGGTTCCCGCAGGAGAGCCAGCATTATCCTGCAGGGTTTATTTAAACTTGTTAGGAAGGTCTTTCCTTTTTTATACAGTAGGTTATGTGACATTTAGGAGAACCTCACCACATATGAAAGTGATTTTATTTGACTTATTGATCCAAATTATGTCAGTATATATGCCGATTTTCTGTGACAGGTTTTTGATGTGGGCTGTGTGGTGCTAGGCAGGCCACACCTGCATCTCATCTGCCTGTGGTATACGCATAGGATAATGGATACTGAGATGCCTGGAAGGAAGGAAAAAGACAGATGAAGATAAATGAAAAATGACTTGTTTTTATCAACTTCTTCTCTTTTCTTACCCGTATATATCTACGGTATAAGATGCTCAACTTAAATAAATGTCATTTGACCAGCTCTGGTTATGGTGTCACACTTTGACATGTGGTATTTTGATAGAATTCATTAAGTTGTGTGGATAATGGCTTTTCTGTTGCATCACCTTATAGTATATAGAGCTGTATTTCACTGAATGTAGGAACTTGCAGTGCATCACTCCTCCTTAACTGCCTCTTAAATTGTCAAACTGGTCAGTTTCAGCGTGTTAGTTTTTTGTAATATCTTGGGAGGACAACTATGCGTTGGCTCAGACATTATTGGACCATTAAACCACAGCCCCTCCCACTCTCAAGCACTTTCAGTTCTGTATAAATGCATTGGAATTACTTCCAGAGGGGTAGGGAGGGGGTGCAAAAGACTACTGGAAAAGCTACTTGTTCTCTTAATGATGTCTTGTCCTTTTAAAAGTAGTCATCTTCGGTCACAAATGGATGAGTACGGCAGGGAAGCACCCCAGGGACTGAGGTCATCTCAGCCTTCTTGTTTCAGCACAGGAGGTTACTTTCCATGAGGCAGTACGATTTGCGTTAAAAGTTAAATTTGTTCATTGGATGTGTGTGTGTGTGTGTGTGTGTGTGTGTGTGCGTGCGTGTTGGGGGTGAGGGTACCATATACCACATAGTAATTATAGTGAGAGTGGATAAATCTGCAATTATTTATGATTAGTTTGCTACCCACTAATAGTTGTCACATGAGAAACATTTATGTTTCAGAATAAGTGCATTATATGTATAAACGGAATTTCTAAACTAATCAAAATTTTAACTGATAGAAGTCAGAGACTTTCTCTATAAAGGGTTATGTTGATTATTTTATATAAGCACTTGGCACTTTTAGCATCATCAAGTCATTGTAAATACAGTGTCTGAGTTTAAGCCTGCATTGTGAAAGAAGTCAGGAATTTTCGCATGGGAGTGTGCACAATGATAATCCATTCATTGCCAAGCGAGGGCATTAAACTATCAACACCCATCTATTATGGTTACTGTCGTGATTGCATGAGTGAATAGCTGTCAAATTGAAAATTTGGTTAAACAGTGGAATTTATTAAGTCTTTATTTTGACCACTTCTCACTGGGGTAGCAGTCAAAGAGAGCTAGTCAAAAGCACAAAACCCATTGTGAGCAACCCATTTTTTGTTAAACAACACAAAACCTCAAATATATTATTATATTAAACAAGCAGTAATTTATGGAAACATTACACTATAGTTATAAAATACTTAAACTAAGGGTACTGGGATAGTAAGTTAAGAGTCTTAAGGCATAATGAGAAACTAAATTCCTCATGCCAAGAAAAATGCTGGGGCAGTGGTACAATTTCTTTTTCAGTCCCAGCACCTTTGGGCTACATACAAGCGCACATCAAGTGGATGAGGTGTAGTCAGTGATATACATGACATGCGTCTCTAAGGACTCTTTGATTTGTATAATATCCTTCAGACAAGGTCATAGCAGTTCCTATGTCTTTGAAGAAAAAGGAAAGGAAAGAGAACATGTTCCCCCTTCATAGTGCCTGTGGAATAGAACAAACGTGAGATCATGGTGTCAAGGGGCTTCCACTCTTCAAAGTTGATATGAATCAGACATGAAACGATTTAGATAAAGTGATAGTTATCTTGATTCCAGGCGCCGTTCATTGAATAGACACAGTAATGCATAGGGAAGCTGAATAGCTGTGTTTTAGTGTGAAATCCTGGGGAAATGTATCCATCTGGTGTATGAATAATTTAGATGGCTCAAGTTGGTTCCTGTTGCTGTTGTGTTTGCACTAAGCTTGCTCTCTCAGCTCAGCACCCCCTCCACCACCCACCCTCCCTCCCTGACATCACTCCTGAGGCTTGTTTGTGATGCTTAAAGGCAAGTTGGGCCACATGAGGAATCACGGGGAGGAGAGACTCCCGTTCTTTCTCTGCTGTGCTTTCCGTCTCCCTTCTTTCTTTCTTAGACCTACACAAATCTCATAAACAGTTTAACACCCACTGACACATATACTCCACACACACGCACACACTGTAGATACAGAGACTCTGCAGATGTGCTCTAAACATATGGCAGACCTTGCATACCTTTAAAGTTGGAAAGTGTTTGGTTTCAATAATTAAAATCTGATCATTATAGTGCACTGAAGACTGTTAATAAGACTGAGTGTGACTGATAAAGGATTTGTACATAACACTTGCATTACACAGCACTTAACAGGGATGCATCAGAGTTGGTGAAAGTTTTTCCAACATAGAATCCAAACACACTAACACACAGTCACATATGATGAACTTGAAAAAATCTCATTCCATCTAAGCACATACACACGTACTGTTAAATGCCAAATGTACACATACACCTACGGAAACCTGACAAAAGCATGCAGGCAGTGTTTACTGACATACACTTAACACACTAACATGCAAATCCACTAATATGCAAGGCCAGCTATACTTGCCCTGCATTGTTTAATTTATTGTAAAAATGCAAATATGCTCAGGTTGAGTTGTGTCCTCTGGTGTAATCCAGTCCCTGTCTTTAAAGGAACCAGCCAGGATGAGGGAGGTAGCACTCAGGAATAGGAGGAGGGAAAAACAGAGAGAGAGAGACGGAGAGAGAGAGGGAGGAGGGGGTTGTGACAGGCCCTTGGAATCTCAACCTCTCTCTCCTGGCGCCCGCACTAATCAACCCCTGTAATTTATGCAGAAAATATGATTTATATTTAATTTCACTACACTTGCATTGTTAATTTGAGATGTAATTAACGCGTCGCCACGGCAACTAATTTCTCAATGCTGTAAATTATCACCGCCTTTTCATCAAAATTCAGTTACTTTGGCTCCTGTGTGCAGTGTTGTGATGCAATTAGGTTACCAGGGCAACCCCAAAGTGTTAATTTTCTTTTGTTATATTGCAGCGAGGCAGAAGTTTTAATACCACAAGTCATTTTCACTTTTTTTGGTGAACAAAGCACTTGGATTTTATTTCTTACTTGAGCAAAAAAAGGGAACAGGGGTGTTAAACTGTGCCTGTGGAACATGCTGCTCATGAACACAAGTATACAATTCTCTGCGTTGCCTTTTCTAGCACTTGTTAATACTGTTGTGAAGTGGACTGATTTATAGTTGAGAATTCTCTGCTATTGCAAGTAAAGGTGTTTCAAAGTTGTTCTTTGGTAAAGGGTTTATTTGTCAAAGGGGAATCTACATTATACAAATGTAAAATGTTTTCACTGGTAGAATTTAGGAGACTCAGACTTTCTCCATTACACAGTCCTCATTCCTCTCTCTCACTTTGTCTTTCTGACATACAAACATGCTCACACATACCATGGCACATTTTTAGTACTTACGCTCCTTTTATTCCCTCAACAGTGACTGTGAAATGACTCAATATTTTAATCAACTGTATCTAATTTGCACTCCAGCAAAAGATAGGGCCACATGTGTGTTGTTGTTGCCCTGGCTGGCACTGAGTATGCCCACCGGATGGCTCTGAGCCGCCCTGGATTGCCACGCTTGCCAGTCTCAGTGGCCCACTCAGCGTGTCCGTCTCCAATCCTCCCCCTTTAGCTAGTCTTCAGTGGAAATATCAGGTCATTGGCTGCTAAGCTCTGGTTAACTGCAAAGGTAATTAAATTTGTAAGCAGGCTTTTTGAATCTTTTTAGCCTCTTCGGTAATACCAGCAGGGATTACAGCGTTTTTGAACCACAACTCTGTTTTGATGCCCTGGCAAGAAGGGGCCAAGTCCCAGTGACCAGACAGTGTTCACAGCAGCCAAAGCCCTAACTGTCTTACAGATCCAAAGCCATGACGTCTTCTTTACTGCACGTTACACAGGGAGGCTTGTCAGAAAATGGTGGGTAAAGAGCAGCCTTGCCTTTCAGATGGAGGGATGTCCTTCTGCATTAAACTAGTCCAAATAAGTTTATATATTATTCAGGTCACCTAACATGTGGTCAGTATATCTATTTTATTTACTTTCACAGATGCTACCATGGTGCTGATTTGCCTCACTTGTGATACAGAAGAAAAAGAAAACTACTGTGATGTAAAACGTTTTTCATATCATGATATTGTCCCTGTGTGACGTTAAATAGCAGTTTGACATTATTTGCTAGGACAGAATAATATAAGAGGATTCAGTGCATGCTCTCTGTAGAGAAAGGGATCATGTGGCGAGCACCAGCAGCCGCACTTTAAAAATGCATATATTTTTAAGTTGATTAAAAACACATATTGTTGGTATAATGTTACCTGTTTTCGAGCATTAAGCAGATGCAAAAGGAGTGATATTTCTTCATGTGTGGATTACATGGCAGCTATTTAATATCTGAAAGCTCCAGTGCTTTGATCCCTCCCTGTCTGATCTTTTAACTATAGATTAACTCCACCACAGAGTTTTAAACAAGCTTGCACTTGCCTTAATCATCACACCTATAGTAAATACCGAGCATTTAGTAGAAACTAAAATCTATAATGCATTTCGTCGTCCCCAGAACAGTAATGTAAATGTGTAACATTTACTTCTTGATTATGTAAACACTGTAACAACACTTTTTTTTAAACAATAACAGCAGCTTGAATGTCTTTCTTAGGCAGAGCATTTGTCCACTGATGTCAAATTTTTTCTAAATGACAATTAGATGTCACAATGGGACTGGGCTGCTTACTCAAAAGCAGTGTGATAGGACATCTAACCCGTCCGTTAGATCTTGCTTGATTGAAACAAGAGAGACAGAATATTCTTGCCATTGTCCTGGTGGATGAAAATTATGAGTGTGAAGAAAGGTCATCAAGGAAGTTTTTATTTTCCTCGCTCCTTAAAAAACACTAAGTTGATTAGACTTGTTTATTTATTCAGGTCCAAAAGAGTATTTGCTTTTGTCGCATTTATTCCCATTTTGCCAGCACAAGGGGCCCTGGAAGACGAGTTACCAAGGAACACAAAATTTTAATTAGTGTATTTTAATCATTCAGGCTTTTCAAGCTAATCCACAGACCCCTGAGAATTCCCAAGATGCAGCTCTGTGCTGCTTTACCATTTATTGTTGAGTCTATTATAATTACTGTTAGCAGGTGGGGGCAGGGAGACGTTTATTATGTTTTTCCATCTTTATTATAATTACTAGAAAAAATGAAAGGATGCTGTTTCATTAAGTTTAGAGATGATGCCATTTTCCCCCTGTTTTTCCCCTCAATCTCCTTCCTGCTTTTGTTCCATAATGCTATTGTACTGGCTTTCATTCCAGGGCTTTCATACGTTGCACAGCTTTATGAGAAAAAAACAACAAAAAGAAACAGATCTCTTATTAAGAACAGAAGAGGAGAAGATGGTCTTAAAGAACTTAATTTCTGAGACAGTTTTACTCTTTCTCTTTTTTTCCAAAGCCTAGCAGTACTCTGAGAATGAGGCAGACGCATCCTCTGAAACACAATTGTTTAATAGAGTTGGAATGGGATCAGAACAGAAATGCAGAAAGTAGAATATGTTTGCCTCTCTTCAACACTTGTCAGTAGTGAAAGATAAGAAGACTGCAGTAAATCTTTAAGCCCCATGCTTTTGGTGCTCTGCAGGGATTTTAGCATCTTCCAGAAATATTTTATGTTTGTCTGTTTGTTTAAATACTTTTTTGCCACTCCCTCTTCCCCTTGAGTCCCAGATGTGTGGCACTTGTGTATTTAAGAAAATCAGGCAGCCGTTTTCAAGCAAGTTTTTCATTTTTCTTCACTAGATGTCTTTTTGTATCTCTTTTTGTGATACTTTGTAAAAGTTGGAACGTATGGACAGCCAACTTTTAGTACAAGACTTGCTTTCAAATGAGGAGAGACTTCAGTTGAAACTGAATGTCTTTGTGTGTGACAGATAAAACGATGCCAGCTGTTTCTGTGAATGCCACATGGGTTGACTAGTTGATCAGAGATTGTAGTATGGTTATGTTGGAGTCAACTACATCACATAAAACTTGACGCTTGCCATCATTTCAGTGCCTGTCAAGGGCACCATTTTGGCAATGGATCTAATCAATTTTCTTAAGTGAGCAGATCTGAAGCTGTCACTTGGCTAGAAAGCCGTATACTAAAGAAATGTATTTAAGAATGATGTCATTAGACATTTAGTTCTCTGACTGATGTTGATGAACACCAGAATGTTGGAATTCATCTAAAAAGAAAAAAGAAAATAATTTGTTAACAGTCAAACCAAATGTGTATGATATGGATAATAAATTGATTCACTTGAGGTAAGAACTGTAGCTTACTTTGTGAAGGACTCGGGGACTGTGTTTGCATGTGCATTTTATGGTTCACTGGTTGACTTAAATAGAAGGATTCACACTTATTGCACCTGCTACAGTAAACCAAAATGTCCATTTGACAAGACTTAAACCGTCCATGAGAGCATTCTCTGGGATCAAGCTTGTTGAGCCAGTTCTTTGTATTCATAACAAATAACTGAAAAACAGTAATATGCTATATAATATCTGATATGTAATATGATATGAAGCAATGTAATATTAAAGCCTTGCCATCATGAATATCCAGTCTGTGCTTGTGGTTGACTGAGTATTACAGCTATGACCACTTTGTTGCTATTCAAATTGAAACTATTGAAATCTATATTCTCAATCACAGAGAAGCTGTTTTACTACAATGAGTCCTACAATATGTGGCAGTTTTTGCATATTTACCTACTAGAAATTAGAGCTCGTTTTCTGAGAAATAGGCACATGCAAACTGTAGGTACCTCCTGTCCATTACAATAATACTAAGAGTCCACACTTTAGGAGAATAGGTGGAAAGTTCTCTTTAGCTAGTGAGCATTGGTGGCTATCTTGGCAGCATTTAGAAATCATTAAATAAGAAGTTAAATAGCATTTTGTTTCTGCCCACACAAATGCAGCTAGCCCCTTTCTCTCTATATTGTTTTTGGAACATATTTGGTTACGGTTGTGGTATTATGGTTTGTGATGCCTGATGAAGATATTCATCATTTTACAGATGATGCTAAAATGGGCTGTGAATGGAAACAATGCTTCTGTGCCAGTGTACATCAATGTGGAAGTTGTACCGAAGTAGTGTGGCCTAACATGAAAGTTAGGATATATATATATATGAGATATAATGCATATTGCCCACTAAGAATACTGTATTTAAGGCACCATGTTTGCCTATCTGAAATGTGGTTCAGATTTGCTGGATTGCTTAGAAGGTGGCAAGAGATTTATGGAACATTCACTCTCATGAACTTTAAAGGATGGGTCAGTAAAAGCTGATAGTGAGTGAGTACTGACTTTGCAGCCATGCGCACCCTTGGAGCTCGACAGATTCAGATTACATCTACATTAAGCCAGGTAAATTTGAAAATGCATGTTTCTCTCTCCGTTTTGGCTCTTCCTCCAGACTGCTACTGTAGCTTATTACGAACGAAGTAGTATACCATTTGTTCTTTGCTTGTTTCCCGTGGCTGACTTAATTGTAAGTCCCTTACTCAGTAGGAGGAGAATTACCTGCCTACCAGTCTATCTGCATTTTAATATGGAGGTACAGGTGTTATGGTGTGTATGGGCAGAAAGGAGCTTGAAATGTTTCAAGACTGTTGCTAAAATTGTTATAATCTGTATGCTCTAAACAATGCGTGGAGTGGAACTGGAAAAAGTATAGAGTTTCTTCTTCACTTATTTTTTGTGGCTGCCTTGGCTGTCAGTAATCCATGCATGCTCAATAGGAGGAAAATTACCCATGTTCCTGTCTATCTGCATTTTAATGTGGAGGAAGTGCAGTAAACGCAAAAATTCCTGGTATGGATACATGTTGCTTTGGCACAAAAAAGACATTTAGTACATACCTGACTTAAAGTAGACAAAGCCACAGAGAAAGGTAGGGAATTACGTACAGTACAGGCCAAAAGTTTGGTCTCACCTTCTCATTCAATGTGTTTTGGGGTGAGCTGGACCGCAGAGTGAAGGCAAAGGGGCCAGCAACTGCTAAACACCTCTGGGAACTCCTTCAAGACTGTTGGAAAACCATTTCAGGTGACTACCTCTTGAAGCTCATGGAGA
>JAUYWH010000025.1:9915153-9980694 GCA_034779795.1 Ctenopoma multispine | reverse complement strand
TTTTGATGCCTTCAGTGAGAATCTACCAATGTAAATGGTCATGAAAATAAAGAAAACAACATTGAATGAATTGAATGAATCCAAACTTTTGGCCTGTACTGTATATTGTGTAACAAAAGCTACACTGCTGCGGAAAGTTGAGAAGGCTCAACTTCATGCAAATTTCCTGTAACACAGTGTGAGTGGCAGCCAGGCAAGAGTTTATCACGGTCATCTTCATAGCTGTGGAAACAGACTTATTTATTACTCTGCATTCATGAGTAATCATCTAAATAAAGGAACAACTTGTGGTTAGTTTCCTCTTTCTTTACATGTATTTAAGACATTTTGTATCAGAAATTACGGTGACAGAAAAAAAACATTTTTTAAAACAAATCACCACCATGAAGGCAGATACATCAGAAACAACTGTCCAGCCACACACTGCCAGCTACTTTGGGTCCATATGTGTGATTGCCTTGTTACACCTTATCATAGACAGTCCTGCCTTTCAGTCACCCCTATTAAAAAGTGTCTTTTTAGATTAGCTTTACATTTATTATAGCCAGTGAGATTCAGATGTGAAGTGGTTTTCAGCTTCGTACTGTAGCTGAAAGTTACTTTGACCTTTACTCCCCTTAAAGCTGCCTCTTGGACTTGAAACTGCCCTCTTTCATTTCACTTCTGAAATTCTTATTTTCATTGTGTATTTAGTACCACATCACTGCTCTGTTCAGGGGTGTTTTTGAGGGCAGAACAGTGAGGGGAATAAGCAGTGCTCTCAAGTGGATATTTTTCATGTTTTCATGAAAAATTCCACATCTTCTCATGAGATGGCTTTCAGGAAAAAAGAAGATATATTTCAGGACATGTCCTAGGAAAAAATAATTAATAGACCTTTGACGTGTGAAAGGCCATCCTAATGCAATTATAGAGTCTTTGTGAAGTGTCAGTATTTTGGAATTATAAAATCACTCTGGATTGGCAGCAGTAATTACAGTGGGTGAAAGAGACATTCTCTCATACCTTTGCTGATACAGCTGAGTCTTTCTACTCTGTTTAAGGCTTTCCTAGTTTTATATGCTGGCACTAAATGCTTTGTAGTTTTGAACAATAAAAATTTAAGCAATGTATTTAGTTAGGGAAAAATGTGTTGCATTTAGCATAATAAAGATGATCTTAACTCATCATTATGCAATGGAAAATACTGCTGCTGTTAATTGTCAATCTTGTTGACATTGTAGTATTTTACATGATTCAGGCCTTATTATCTTTCTGTTCTATATGTGTCTATAGGTGTTTTTATTTTATTTTATCACTTTTCATGCTGTGATATAATATTTCTTGTAATTTGAAATATGATTAATTAGTTCATCACGCAGGCAAACAATATACTCCTGCTGCTTTGTGAAAGTTAAACTGGGGCATCTCTTCTTTGACCGTGCGCTGTTAGTCATTGGTATATAGAGTCAAACCACCAACCCTGACCCTCCTGGATGAAGCTGCTACAAACTGAGCCATGGCTGCCCCTACATATTTGAAAAGCCCTTGTAACTCCAGAGGGAAATCTGATAAGTTTCCTCCAAATTACATCATTCGAGTCAGTTCCAGATGGGCTAAAGACTACAAGTTTGAAAAAAAAAAATAAATAAATCTGGGGATGTGGAGTTAGGTCGCTGTTCATTTCTGCCACTACTAGAGTAGCTCAACATCTATAGAAGGAACATGCTAAATAGATCTTTTAGGTTGTAGAATTTGACAGATTATGAATAACAGAGTTATTCTGTGAAAGAAAATGTTTGTGTCAAAACTAGTGCTGTCAGATAAAAGGTCGGGGTAACTGTCTGCTCTGGCAGTATGAGAAGAAGTTGGGGTGAAACTTAGTCATATGATTAAATTGTGTTAAATAATTTAGATTTGTTAACATTGTTAACAGAGTAATTATATTCAGTAAGTGACAGCGCTAGTCAAAACCAAGAAAACTAGATAGTAAGCATGGAAATGTTAAAAAGAGGAAATTAACATGTCCACAGTGAGTTTGATAAAAGCATTGCACCGGCAGCTGTAACGTAGTAGTAAGTGTGGAACAGAAAGAAAAAGCTAATACTCAAAGAGATCTTAATCTGTTGTCCTTTTTTCAGGACATCATGGAAAAATTTAATCTGAATTTAAAAAGACATAACTAAGTACTAACATCATAACAGGGAATAAATGCTGTGTCTGTTGTACAGTAACAGGACAGTTTTATTGGACCTCTCAGTAGCATGGCCTTGATAAGCTTTGTGGAATAATAATGAGTGCATCTGTTCTTCACACGCAGACTCCAGGTAATGTTTAGGTTTTTGTATAATAGTAGGGCAAGTGATTCCATTAACATCAGTGATGGGTCTCCTGGGGTTATTGAGGACAGAAAACCTGTATACTGGTTCTGCCTTTTCCCTCTTTTTAATGAGATTGATGACTGTTTCACCATGATGCAATACAGAGGCTCTTCTCTCAGTTTGAGTCAAAGCCTGTGTTTAGCTTGAGTGAGGCAGACTAACCAGGCCTGATAAGAGTGGCATTAAACCATCAGACTTCTCCCGTCACACTGAACCCACGTCCACATCATACAAATTACTGCTCAATTTGGCTGCAATCATGCTCTTAACATGGAGCTGGTTTGGAGAGGAGCTTTTCTAATTATGGGCAATCTGTAAAAGATTATTGTTGTGATTACAGCACAGACATGTGCCCTATTGCACAGTACATACAAACTAGATAAAAATCCAAAAGCGATACTGGTTACTGTCTTGTCTCTGTAAATATGAGGCTGATGCATTCTTACAAAATATTATTTAAAGAAAATTTTAGTAGAGTTAGTATTTTGTTTACTAAATATATATTGTTTACACATTTTTTAAATATTTTTGTACTAAAATGTATATATAGATGTGAGGTTTTCCCACATCTTTATCTGGATTGAACTTTGACACATTTCCTTTTTGCAGTCATATCAAAAAGAACATAGAGACAAGATCAAGAAATCCTAATTATAATTACAAATTACACAGAGTACAACCCGTGTATCCAGTCTGATAGTGTGTGATAATTACACACATAAAGGTCAAATATGAAATATGGGATTGTGAGAAACTCACTGTTGTCACCCCACAGCTCTATGGATGACCATATGTTTGTCTCGCTTCATGTCTGTGTCCATGTTTCTGTCTATATTGAAGTGTACTGTGCTGCTTCAGTTTGGTGTGATCCAGAGAGGTTGAGTGAGCCACCACTCCAGCTTTCAAAAAGAATTTGGCTCCAACTTGTCTTAGAAAAACTCCTCATCCACCCAAACCGCCACACGTGCCCTTTTCCTGTCTCTGTTTATTACACAGCCATGATCCTCTTATGAAAGCTTCCTCTTCAGTGGAATACCATATGTTTCTAGTTTAGCCTAATTTCTTTTTCTCATCATTCAAGACAAGCGTTTGCCAAGCCAAAAGCATTGAGAAAGCTCCGCTTCTGCCATTCTTTTTTTTTTCCTGCCTGACATGTCTCAGAATATTTCAAATCGCTGAGGTTTTAAATTAATTTACAGCCACAACAAAAGAGCTCAGCATTTTAATAGCATTGTAAGTAATTTTAAGTTAATTCAGTAACCTTTGAAATAGAGTTCAGGCAGCCACTAAATTGTGGTTGCTGTTGACGAACACAGAGGTCACAGAGAGGCTTCCAGCTTATTCATCAAAGGAATTGTGGGATATCAGTTTAGAATTGCCATTTTTTATCAGATGGCACTCAATGTGTCACTGATACTGTGGAGAAATTAAAAAAACAATTACTAATTTGGTTGATTATTTTTATAGCTGCATTTTTTCACTTTCACTCCTTTCATTTCTGAACAGCAAGCAATGTTTTTAGAATTAAAGACGTAAAATAAAAATATGTCCTTTTAGAATATTTCAGAGACACATTATGCAGGTAATTTCAGTATACGGTAGGAGTTGTAAATTGAATTGTGAATCAAAACCACAGCAGCTACACTAAATAGTATACAAATCTTCTATTATGTAATATATTATTTTGAACTCATCCAGACAGTTGAGCATTAAAAATAGGAGCATAGCTTATCATTACTAAGGATCTGCATTATTCAAACTATGTTTTTTAACTCCCTCAACACTATCCAGATTGCGTCCTACACAGTATTTCTATCCCTTTTCTCTCATTACAGCTTCACAATCAACAACATAAGTGGTTTCCCTCATAATGTATTCAATAATATGAGAGTATGGCTGTAGTGTCACCTCCTTTTTAGTGTGAATTTTCTCCCCACATTAAATGTAAGCTGTTATAGGGCCCAGAGGAGCCCAGTAGTCTATTTTCCAATGATGTTGTCAGCCATGTGGCTTACACCCCTGAGAGGTGAAGGTAATCAGCCTTTTCATCTCCAGAGGAGGGGCAATGTTGAGGTCCTGGCTGACTCCATATTTTCCTCCATCATCCTCACAACGCCTGAGTGAAGCTTATCTCTACTGAATCTTTTATTCTTACGTGGACGTGTCTTTTTTTGGGCTCTAGTACATCAGATTATTTTATGATATTCCTTTTAAATGCTTTTTGTGTGTACTTTAGGATTATCACTGCTCAGAGACAGTATGCTGGGCTATCATCTTTAGTTTTCCCATGATTAATGACAAAACAAAAGCTTAATAAAACAGCCTGAAGATGGGTCTTTGTTGTTTGTTGTTTAATAAATGTTTATGTTATGCTTTTGGATTAACTTGAGCTTGAACAAAATTCAAGGATGTTCAATTTAACTCAATTCAATTCAGTTCCATTTAATTCAGCTCAAGTCCATTGGTAATTAGGTCATTGGAACTGTTCAAATTTTTGAATCTTCCCCTAATACTGGGTTCTCTATTAAACATTTGCGGCAAAAATAATTGTGTATCAAATGTCAACATCCACCTGTCGTAACCAGTTTCAGATCTTCCAACCTACTGAAGAATAAAAACTTACATTCTTTATTTAAGATAATGCATTTCAGTGTGTTGTTGTAGTGAGGTGAATAAACAAAAATCAGCAATTTGGAATAAGATCAAAACCCAATTTGAGAAAAAGATCAAAACTCTAAATTCCCTTATTAAAGTACAAATTTCCTATAAGGCTTTGAAGTCGCTTTTCTTTGGAGAGCACATCCATGTCTGCATTTCTTTTGTGTAGGTGTTGAAACAATTGCTCTCTTTGTTGTACCTCCCTAAAATAGCAGACGTACAGGCCTTGTAAGAAAATTAGTCAATTTAATTTCCTTGAGTAATGAAAATGTCATGCACCATTTAATAAAACTGCAAGAAAAAAGTCTGTGTTTCACACACTGGAGATAGCTGGGCCCCCATGGATTTGAAAGTTTGACAGTTGCTCCTTTTGATGTTTTCTCTGAGTTTTGTTTCGTTCTTTCTTGATGTGATTTCAAATTAATCTCAACAGCTTGGATGTAAATATGAAAATGAGACTTGTTTGGTCTCTCCCGGACAACCCAAAGCACTGCTGGCTGAGGTAACCGATATCTCATTCCCCTTTAAACTGCAAATTATTTTACGTTTATGAGTTTGTCTCATCTTCAAGGTCAAAAATGTAATTTTTGCTCTTTCAAAGGGTTATAACCTTAAAAGAGAACCTCCATCCTTGCTGATTAATAAGAGACTCCTGCATTTGATGTTTCAACTGTGACATTTTAAACTTTAAATATTTTATATGCATACCTATGAAAAAAATGAAGATATGCATTCATGTGGAATAAACGGTATTGCAGAAAAGAAAGGCTGGGCTGGGTATCATTTTAATAGAACAGTTAGAGTGCAATGGTTTTTCTTGGTGATTTTTATTTGAGGTTTTTATGTGTGCGCAAGCTGATTTAAAGGCACACTAAATCATTGGGGATGGGGAGTAGTGGATTATGCATTTAATCAAGGAGTAGGCCTTGGGAGAGTGGCTGGCCGAGTCACCAGAGCATCAGTGAGAGGTTGGCTCTAACATGGGACCTGCCCTTTTTGTTCCTTGCCATAATGGGCCATTTTCATATCATTTGTAAGGAAAAATTATAGAGCATGAGCTGCTGTTCCAGCAGTGTTCTCACTGATCACTGCATGGTGTGACTGCAGATATGTGTTAAATAAAGAATACCTCTCTCTTTAAGGTCACGTAGAAAATAATCTGCCTGAGCAAGCTCTAACACGTTATTGCTTTTAGCACAACATATTATTGTTTTTGATTTATTGTGGTTGATTTATTGTCCACCTTGTGCAGTCATTTACTTTGGTAAAAGTCTGTATTCACAGTTACTATAATGAGTTGCATCCCAGAAGGACCCGATATATCCTGAAACAGAAGGGATTTATACTACACTAGGTGTATACATAGGTGTCAGTGTATATAGTGCCTGTAAAGTATTTACCTTGGACGTTTTCACTTTAGAGGTCTTTGTATGTGACTTTAAATAATTTTTCATTTAATTTGACTTTTCTTTCAATGATCAACAGAAAGAGTCTTTAATAATAATATAATGAGAACTGATATTTAATTCCCTTCAACTTACCAAACCTGGAGCTCGTAGACGACTGCCCCACCAATGTGCTAGAGGTTAATATTTTATTTTGGGCTTCCATTGATGCAGGATTTGGTCATTTTCAAGTTAAAAAAGTGCATGCTAGTGCTACCGGCTAGTGCTAAGCGCTGCCGTGGCGCTTGTGAACGGAGTGGCCTGTTCTGGTCCGGGTGTTTTTCTCCAGGATGTCCCTATTTGAAGCATTAATTTTACACTTTACTTTTGTGAACGTTCCAGGGGCTGCTGCCAAGAAGCATCCCCACAGCATGTTGCTGCCACCACCATTCTTCAGAATGGGGAGAGTGTATTTGCGCTGATGTGCGGTGTTTGGTTCATTCAAAACAGAGCATTTAGTTGGTTGTTTGGAAACCTCAATTTTGCCTTATCAGACCATTTTTGAAGAGAAACCTTTTACACACATTTAATTTAATATTTACGACCAACATGACCATGACTACGGCTTTACCTGAAGTTAGCTTCATAATACAAAGTTTACTCAACTCCAATTCCTTTAGTAGACTATACAGTCTGCATTGTACAGGTCTCTTTACCCAGGACTTTGTCCAAATTCTGTGGTTTACTTCATGTTTGCTTGTTTGTTTAGTGCAAATTGCATATAAACACTGCTAGCTACTGGTTAGCGTACTTTTGTTTTTTACTGCCTGGACTTTCACTCATAAGTGAGCAATTGTTAAGTGTGTTGCCCACACTCAGGACTCAATAATGATGCGTCAGATATGTGCTGCCTCCAAACTATCAAACATTAGAAATCGGTGATCAACGGTAACAGTCCAGTCTTTTGAACTCTAGCTAGTTGTTGCACAGAGAGACAGAGAGTTAATAATATGCTAATTCTACTAAGAGTCCACTTTGGTTTTCATATTATTTAAATTTTTTTTAATGTACAGTAAGTATGCAACTGTAAATAATTCAAACAGAATCTAAAATTATCAAAGAGGCACAATTCTGGTGTGTAATTCTAAATCTCTATAGTGAAATGTTCTTTCAGTATACAGGAAACTTTGTAAATTGCACAGTAGAGTTTTATATAAATAAATACATCTGCAGTTTTTGTCTGGTATGTGTCATCGGTTTTATCACAACTACCATAGTGTACATTTAGCAGAATATGTGTAAGAATGTGTATAAAACACATGTATGTAAACAGAGGTTTTGTCTTACTGTGATCAAGTGTTGTGTTTATTATGGGTGTCCTGTTAGCCTCAGGCAACTTCTCATTGTCTCCAAGATATTTCCATTACCACCGGTTCTTTGAAAATTAATATGTGTGCTTAATGCTTGATGACTTGCTTTCTTACTGGCCAGCAAAGCTTATTGTTTAATTTAAAAGACACATTGTGCTTTGTATGTCACAGCTGTGCAGCTGTTCTGAGGTCTTAATCAGGATGACACCACATAAATCACGGATGAATTTAAAAAGCAAATGGAAAGTAACTGAAACTCTAGCATTTAAGTTGCCAACTTTTATGATTGTATTAGGTAGAAACCACACATATAGATATTCTAACTAATAGTAGTGCACAGTTCAAAGTGCAATGATGAGAGTTCAACTTTATTTAGCATTGAGTCCTAGATTCAGTTGTAATATACGCTAAGATAATCATTGTTTTTTACCTCAAAACATTTATTTGGTCAACTATGAAGCATACTTTCCTAATAACATTTCTGTGCACTTTGATAGACGAAATATTTACCCAAAGTAGGATTTAGACAGGGACATGTTTACTATAAGGGCATGGTTTGCTTTCTCCTCCTATTTTCTCTGGTGGGGGATTAATACTGTCAATCACATTGACTGGCACCACTCAAATCACACCCTTGCAGCAAAGTGGCTGATTTTGTCAGGGAGAGAATGGCGTTATCAGTAGAACCTTGTTTGGAGACTCACAAAACCGCTAAACCCGCAATTCATGGGAGATCTGTTTACAATCTGCACCGGCCATTGACTGCTAAACAGCCCGCGCAGATCCATCCTGGGCCACTCCGAGGAGGAGAGGAGCAGAGCAATTACATCCTCAAACAGCAATCTGAGGCTAGGTCGGCATGCAAACAGACATGAAGTATACACACAAACACTGACAGATTCAGACACAAGCAATACGTTTGTTCAAGACTTTGCAGAGTCTTGTTAAGCTTTGGATATGAATATGTTTGGCCTGTCTAATGTTTCATGTGTACTGTGCAGTACAGTCATTTTGCTGACACGTAGGTCTGAGTATCTAATTTTACTTTCCCCGATACAGTAAGAAATCTGAGTCCTGATACTTAAAGATAACTTAATAGCTGAAAATATAGTGACAAAACCTGTCACCAGATGTTTTTCATGTCATGTCACATTTTCAAAGTGTTTAAGATCATCGCGCATTAAAAAGCAAACACAATATTTTGATTTAAAAAAACTTATAGAGTTAATATATAAGCTTAGTCATTTGATACTAAAACACTGACAAGCTTCCCTCTTCATTTGACCTGATGTTAGTCAAAGGTTCCAAGTTCCAACTGGACATGTTCAGTTTAAGTCAGCAGTAGGGTGACACACTGTTAAATCTTTATATCTTAGGACAACATTAAAATTGTTCAAGGGTGGTAAACCTCTAGTATCAGCTGCAGTGATGTGCTTCATTTATATTCCATGTCACCCTAAACATTGAAGCTTTTACACTATAGCACCTTGCAGTATCGTGAATCACAAACATTTTGATTATTTTCATTAAGAATATCCACACACAATAACATAAATCAGTCTTCTCTTTCTTTGTAGATTAAGCAGATTAGAATCAGATTACTGTCACATTATTTGTAACTGTTTTCAAAGTGAAAGCAATCCATATTTCTTAAATATGAGTGTACGTTGCGATGGTAATCATATGGAGGAGTGAGAGATCTTTTTATGTTCTGTCGCTTGTACAGTATACAGTGTAACATTGTATTTTCTTACACTATTGAAACAAATGATTGTTATTCAGATCTGTCTACTAAAACAAACATTTGCAAATGACAACCTGAATACTTTGCAAATGTTCTCTAGACATTGTATAAATTACTACTGTGAGCCATCACAGCAACAACACCAATTACCAACCCTGCAGCTTGTTTTAGAATTTTGTGCAAGACAGCAGATGCAAGCATGTCTTTCCACTTATCCAGCTTGCAGGGTCAGTGAACAGGTGGAGAACAAAAGACTGCTTAACGTTTGGTAATGCTAAATAAAATTGTCAAAAACGGTCAGTGTCACGATTGACTATGTAAAGAGCATTCCAGAGAATCAGAGTCTTTCTTGCGTGAGCAAATAGTTTATAACTTAAGTATAACATTTAAAAGAATATGGAGATTTAATAAGTTATAGGACATAATATCATTAAAAGATTCAGAGAATCTAGAGGAATCGTTGAGTGCAAGGGGACAAGGCCAAAAACAAGCACTGAATGACTGAGATCTTCAGGTTCTCAGGTGATTCTCAAGTGAAAACTCCACCATGCAAGGAAAAAAACAAGATCCAACAAGAACTCTGCCAGTTTCTCTGAGCTCAAGCTCTTTCAAAATAGACTGAGGTAAAGTTTTCAAACCATCTATTGGGCTAGCGAGGCAAGATTTGAATTTTTTCTTGGACTTTGTATACTGTATCCACTGCGCTAAAGAGGAGGGAAACCATCAGCCTCTTACAAGCATACAGCTCAAAAACCAGTATTCATGATGATATGGGTGTTTAAATGTTCTGTCTGCAGTTCAGACGTGTCACTCCTTGAAAAATAGGGTAGAAATGTGTTGTCTCCTCAGTTCCTTAATGCTTACAGAGTGCTGTTTAAAAGAGGTAAAACAACATAGTTGTAAACATTTCCCATTTGATATGTTGTCTTTGAACAATTAAAATACTGCCAGACACAAATGCTTTTCTAACAATGCCAAGCACATAGTTTTTTCTGTCTTACAAAGCAAGGTTAAAAGCTATAAAGCTATCACAAGAAGATTAAAAAGCATCAGAGGTGATGTCAGTGGATCATTTTATTTTGTTCACCCTACTACTAGTCAGCATCTTTTTTTTTGGTTGTTGTTAAGGACATATAGAGTTTTAATCCAAAGAGGCCGATCATTTTTTTTTACAGCCCAAGAAGTGTTCCTCGATTGGGGTGCACTAAATCATTGTTTCACTTAGTGCTATATAAAATAGCTAAAGGTTTTCCAGTAGGAACAAGTGCATGTGCTGTCCTTTGAAGACAAAGCAACTACTCGACAGACAGCTTCTCTTTATTTAATCCCTACCTTAAAAACACACGGAATTTTTGTATTTTGGAGGAACTTATTTTCTTATTATACACCTGCTTGAATAAATGAATCACTGGCTCATTATGTTTCTTGCATAAGCCAGATACATAAGTTGAAAACCTTCAGTACCTGTATGTTTAAGTGATATGTTACAATATGTGTCAGTTACATTTTATGGTTCTTGAAATGTAAGCCCCATTCAGTATAGTGCCTTGGGCATTAAAGCTTGAGGGTGATGCAAACAGCTAAGTATATTGCTTCATCCATTAAAGGATTTTAATAGTTGAGTTACATTATTGATTTTATTTTACAGTGATAAATACATCATGATTGAAGGTTTTTCACGTCAAAGACGAATTGCATTAGTGTGGCTTTTTGAGGAGTTGGAATAGAGAGTGGACGCCTGAAAGCTATAAAATCTGTAGATGTGACACTTAATGTGGGCATTACAACTGTGCTACTACAGCATTTTACCAGTATTATTTTTTTTAAAAAGTGGTAATGAGTAATCAGAAGAAGGAACTATATGTAGACTGGGTCTTTAAAATGTTATTCAATTTATAGTACATGCAGGAAAGTATGCTAAGATGTACCACTTGAACATACTTTGCATGCTCCAAACTCTTATGTGCAATGATTTAGTTTATATTATATTAATTTGAACTGTTGCAAAATAATTTTTTTTACTAGATTTATTTATCTACCTTTTCAACGAACTGTATTGCACTGGTTAGACTCTCATTATGCCAAAACAAGACATGATGCATTGTACAGAGCAAACTAATAAACAAACGAAACAAATACATCTAACCGTATGCATGTGAGAATTTTTATCTGAATTTTGGTATTTAGAAGATTCAGAGTGAATGATGAGATGTGACAATCAGTCACAGCAATTAGTGTTACTGTTAAGAAGCCTTTTTGTTTTCTCTCACCCATACAGAATGTCACAAATAAATCCTCACTTGCATTTGCATATTAATTGGATGTGAGACGTCAAGCATCTTTCATTAAGCAAAATGATCTGCATATTTGGAGACATAAAATAGTTTATTTCAATGTGGGAAAAGAAGTCATTGAAAATTGACCGCATATGGGATGTAAACTTTGGCTGATCCATTAACCCTTTACCCCCTGGAAGCAGATTGAACACAAAGCAACAACAGGCTGATTAACAATGGGATGATGTTTCTCAAACTCAAACAATAGTAAGCCAGATACAGAAAATAAAGCAGCATTGAGATCAAATGGTTGTTACAAGGTATTATTCAGTTCAATCCTATCACTGCCTGTCTTCTTTTCTTTTACAAAAATAAAACAACTGACCAATGTGGAGCATTGCACATTTTATATTTACATAATTAACCATTTATGGAATAAAATACACAATCTGTGCATGCAACAACATGGAAATTGCACGACTATATCACAATTCATACATATTGCTGGTGAGTATACCATGTTTTCAAGCTTGGAAATAGTGTTATTCCACAAATCATACTTATATTTGAATCAGCAGTTTTGTTTATCTTCTTTTCAGATTAGGCCTTGAGGGAACCCAACCCCATGATTATCGAAATCCCTTGTGTCATCTGCAGTTGTCTTTCAAAGTTATTCTCAATAGCTCCAACTCTGCTCTGCTAATTACTACCAACGACCAACTTCCCTTGAAAGCGTCATTTGAACATAATGTCCTATTGTCTCAAGATTGTGTACTTCCACTGATAAAATTCTCTTTCTCTTAGTGTGCTCTGTTCTTCAAAAGTAAATAAAATCCCAGGACAGTAAGAAATGCCAAACAAAGTGGACAAGGGGGGAACAACGTTGTTTGTCTGAAATCTTTGTGTGTCAGACACAACCATGCTTTGTCTGCCTAGTCTGTTGGCCATTCTAAAGGGAAAAGTGACATTGGTTGGTCCGATACGATTAAGGCTCACAGGCTGGTAATAGAAAGGCTGTGTATTGCGGGGTCTACATAGTTAGGGGCTAGACTTGTGAATAATTTGATTAGCTTGCAGGGGAATATATCTGGAGGATTATGTAAATGGCGGTGCCCCCGTGCAGAATTCTTTTGAACTCTTCAGAACTCACATCTGCCGGGGTCGACAGCTAGACAGGACGGCTGCCTTCTTGTAGCCTGATTCCTCTGTGTTAGAGGAAGGTGTTTAAAGGTCATTTTCAGTACAAACAGACTTGTCCTGAAAGACCTTTCTATTCTAAAGAACTTCAATTTATTTTTTGTTGATGCCCATGCAATTATCATTTTCTTTGAGTCAACAATAGCTGAGCTTAGGACAATTATTGTTGTATACTAATTAGCCAGACTGTGTGCGTGTGTGTCACCAGTAACCTCTTGCAAGCTCTGTATATGTACACACTGGAATAGCTTTGACCTGTTTACAATATATTTAAGGTTATATCTGCCTCTCCGTCTGTGCTGTCTGATTATGAGATTTTTCCCCCAAGCCTTATTTGGTGTATTTCTGGGTGGGGATATGTTTGTGTTGAGCACTATGGCAACCAAAGTCAAGGTGACCAAGAGCATGTTGCACACATTAGATTACCAGAATAGAGGCAGGAGACAATGCAGTCAGCACAAAATACCATTTATCTGCAGCCTGATTGTAGGGATTTCAGAGACCATCCCTGGGCTGGCTGTGGATTTATTGTCGCGGTGAGTCTGACTACTGCGCTCTTGCGCTCTTAGCTCTATAAAAGTAAAGGAACCACTAGTTGTACAGTGGCTTCTGTATATAACATGAGCCAGGTCACAAACACCTTAACTGCACTAGACAAGTAGATATTTTGGCTTTATATGGACAAAGGTTGTTATGTTAAAGCAGGTTGTTTAATGCCGTGTGGAAGTTTCTTTTTTTTAAGCCTTGTTCCGTTTTCCTAAGAAAATGTTATCCATATTTGTTTTGTTGAAAGACTAACAGAGCGTAACAATGTTATCACTTCGTTTGTACCATAATTCATATCTTATGTAAAAGATGTTTGAACTGGATTCACAGAAACTCCATTATACACTTTGCTGGAGATGCTGGGCTTACTTAATCAATCTCCAAAAGAACTAAAATGCTCTGATATTAGCAGCTGGTTGAAAATCTGGCAGGCTCAGAGCAGCACATGCTAGTAACTCTGGCAACTTATGCTCGCTCGTGCACTGTGGCTGCAAGTGTATGTTCAGACCTTCAGCGAAGAAGTGTTTAGGACTGCTCTGCAGAAACTGAGGCAGAAGTGCCAACACAGTAAAACTTAATCACTTTGGCAGGCCCTTTAGTTTTGGGAATCAGTCCCACTCAAAAACATGAAAAAGAAAACAAACTGATTTTTACAATGCTTAACCTCTTGGTTTATTGAAACGTCCTTCCATATGCGAACCCCCATACTGTGATGCATATATGAAATATGGAGAATGTCTGTCTTGGTGGTTATTTGAGCTCTCAGTTGGTTTCATCTCTCAGAAAAGCTAAAGTCTTGAAATATTGACTGAAAATAAGCTTGACAAAACCTCCTACTTCCCCTCTTAGAGAATGTTTTTATTTTTTTTAGTTCCAGGAATGTATGCAGGCAGTAAGCGGTTACTTCACCAATAGGAAGGATGATACAAGGACATACTGTAATTATGTTCAAAGATACAGATTCAACCCAGTTTTTACTTGTAAAACTTGAGCAATCAGTTTTGGAATCTAAAAGAATTCTCTTTTGTGGTTGTCATGTGCTATTGAAAGAGTCTGCTTTGCCCTGGCTTGTGACCACTTGTTGAAGGGGTTGGGAATGATTTAGGGAGGGCAGCTGGATAACAGAGATTTTATTTATCTATTCTAAGAGCCCTTTATTTTTGCAAGCAGTTCTCAGCTTGCAGTTGCCGCTTTCATGACTTTGTGGCAGATTTTATGAATTGTGTGAAATGAGTATGACTAAAGGGAGGAACAGCTGAGAGGGTGGATGTGTAGAAAAACGTGAAGAAAATGGAAAATGCCAGAGATGTTAACCAGAGGGCAATCTGGCTCTGTGGAAGTGCTGCTTGAAGTGCTAAATGCTGATTTCCTGTGGCTCCAGGGGAGGACAAAACATTTTACAAAGGTCAGGGACTGGGACATGGGAAATGTATAAATGTTTTCTTACTTCACACATGTTTGATTCAACACAGTTGTATTTTCATGTCATAAATGAAGTTGTAATAAATCAGACAAGCTGTGTCACTTTTGAAGGAGTTCATGGGATGTAATGTTGCTAGAAATAGAAACTTTTTCTAACATGCCTTGGTTATTCGGCAGCGTTTCTCACGGCTTTGTGAAACCTCTCCAGGCATCTGAATATGTGATTGTTCTGTGCCGGTACGTGTGTGAGGATAGATATGGAGGCATTATTACCCAGGAGAGGTCAAGGGTCGAGCATTAAGCAAGCTGCCTGCTTGGATCCTTGCATCAGAGATTTCACTCTGTTGGCCCAGGAAATACTCCTGTGTCTTGTCTAAATAATCAAGGAGTCCTTCAGCGTACAAATCTGAAAACTGATAAATAAACACAAGAGACTGAGATTAAGAGGAAGTATCACTGCAAGGAGCCCACAGTGCCAAAGTGAAGATTTTTCCTCTTAATTATAGATCAACAGAATGGTGTTTACAGGGCCTTGCTCAGGAACAGGAATACCCTATTGGTCTCATGCTGTTCTTAGTTTCATAACAATGTTGTTTGACCTTCTACATAGGAACAGTTTGTTTTAACCTCATTCCTCTAAAAATGCAGGAAAACAATGGAACAGGCCGGGGTAGGAAGTCACATCTCACCATATCAAAAACAGATTAGAAACTAAAGAAAAGGCCAAAATACATCTATGCATGAAAACAAAAGCAGTAGAAATGGAGAATATATAAGCAAAGTGCTTTGGTGCTTATATGTTATTTATGCTTCTTATTATATATTCATACTAACCCCAACCAGGTATGCCAGTGTATTTGCATATTTACTGTGTGCTAGTAAAAGTTAAAACATAGCACATTTTTTTATTAAATGACACCATGTAAACTTATTGCACTGCCTGTGTTTGTACATAGGCACAGTGTGCATTATTACACAGTATTTAAACACCTCATGCAATGAACACTATTGTAACATAGTATAAATGATGGTAGTCTGTACAGTTTTTAATCTCCCCCTTTTGCATGGTTTAACTGCCATTCTCAGAAGGTTCCTGGCTTGCCTGCTGTTAGAATCTCTAAAGAGGGACAAAGCTGGAGTGAGCATTATCACACAAACTCAAAATAACCCCAGAATTCAGATAGCACCTTATTAGGTCATGAATCCACAATGGCAAGGAAGTGAACAAAGATTTTATTGACTAGTTAGTGTTCCTTTGAGTCCAGGCAAAGGGCAACATAACCTAAGATGTTCTTGGCTTTGGACTTTACTTAGAGAACAATTAAAGACGGTTTTGCACACTTTGGTAAAATTATGTAGAACTTACAGTACACTAAACTATGCACACACAGTCTCCCACTGTCATCACCTCAGGCCTACTGATGCACATCACCTGTTTGAGTAATTTAATAAGTTCCCACATAATTGGTAGGCTATTGTTTGATATTGGTGTCTAGTCGTATGATATTGTAGGTGCAGAACTGTCACACCATGAAAACAAAACAGATTGATTGGACAAGTTAACCTAAACTGTGAATGAAAAACCATCCAAACTGTCTATTTATGGATCCACTCTGAAAAAAGTGCCTGTCTGTTTCACAACATACCTCACTTACGGTTTGTTCTATTTTTGACCTGATTCTGTCCTTGAAAAGGACAAGAAAACTGACAGTCTTTCTCTTGCATGTGTTTGTGTAGCATTCAGACTGGGTGGGGTGTATGGCGTCACAAGTGCTCCAGTTTAGGAAAAGTGACACTTTGCCTTGAAAGACTTTTTGGGGCAGTTAGATAAGGAATTTAGTGGCTTTATCACAAATGCCACTATTTAATTTAAAAGGGTGAGGCACTTAGGATCTGGCACTGGCCTTTCAGTCTAGTGATAAATTTGCAAGAAAGTGGAAAAGATTGGAGCTTGAGAACAGATTAGCAGGTTACAAATATAGAAGTGACATTATAGTGGGTATTAGTCAGGTGCTCCCTTGAACAAGTGGCTGGTTCCTGATAGGCCTGAGAATGGGGCCTGACTACAGGCTGTGGACCAGGACACAGTGCAGAAAGGCTGATAATAGTAGTAATACAAATGTAATCTCATTTTAAAGAAACCTCTACGTCAGTATGTCAATCTCAGATTAACTTTGACGGCATTGTGTCAAAAAAGGAGGTCACTGCATTGTAAATTGGTTAATTCTTTGTTTTGGTTTCTGTGTCATTATTCTATTTGTCTCTGGGTACATGTTGGCAGAAATGTGTAGGGGACTCAGCCAAAACAGAAAGAGGACTCACATTGAATTACTCAGTTTGTTCATTCAGAGAGAAGCAACAAGTACAAGCACAAGCAACACAGTACTATTGTAATATTTTTATTTAGTAATAATCTGCTGATTATTTGAGGAAGCATATTGCCGAGTTGGTGGAAAAGTTGTCCCCAGGGTCAGTGGTTCGACAATGCGATTCCTCCCGGCCACTTGTCGAAGTGAATGGTTGACATCAAAATAGTTCAGCATACTTTTTCTGTTGAATGACTTATCATTTGTAAATGTACTGTACTGTCTAAAATGAATCTCCACATAAGAAAACTGACCTCCAGGTTCGATTTATTGTAAAAAAAAAGGCCAATCTGCTAGGCCAAACTCAGTGTAAAGTATTCTGTGTAATTAATACTCTCCGCAACAAAATTGTATTTGTGACTGAGAAAGAAAATAAAATCTAACAGATTTAGACCCTGAACCCTAAGTTTGTCGTGTGTGTCTTTCACTTGTAAGTGGCTTTGGATAACTTGGATAAATGTTGTGTTTTCTCCCAAAGTTGAGTATTTTAAGATTTCGAATTTCCGAGGCCCTATTTATGAAAAATACCATGTACTTTGTACAGTAAGCCTAACACGCCCACATGTTTACAGCTTACATTCTTCTAAATCTGTCTCCAGTGTCTAAACAATAATGTGTGGAACATCTCACCTGAGGATAAAACATGCCCTTCTAGTGTTGCTATTTTCAAATAAAGATAAAAACAGTTTTGTTATACCAATGTATATATTCTCATTTCATGGTACCATGGCAGTGGTAAGTAATAATGTTAGTAAATAAATGAGTTGTAAACACAAGCCAACATGTGTTGTTTATTTTCTCTTATTCTCTGAAAATATGCCAAAATACCCCTGACTTTTGTTTTTATTTTGTTTTTGTTTTGTTCCTTTTTACCATTTGTCTTCTATGCAAATCCTTTTTTTTTTTTGCAACAGTTTTTGCAACGGTGTGTGTTCATCTTGGCAGTGTTCCACAGTCTGTTTGATGTGGTTTCCAGAAGTCCTGAACTGCAGTCCCTGGCCACTCTTTCTGTCATCAGTAGACCTGCTGTCTCTTTAGCCTCCATTGACTCCTTTTAACCTCCTCCTACCTTCCTCACATTGAAGCAGCTGCTTTTCCTCCCACTGCACATTTCTGCATGGAAATGATCTGATTCCCATTATTTAGCAGTAAACTGGATTTTGCTGTGTGCTGCATACACAAATGTACTCCTGCAAATACATTTTACTCTCTAGTCAAAAATGCACTACATTGCCGAACATCTTCCAGGCTCTGTTCCAGCCGCTGAGGAAAAATGAAAGGGCTGCCATTTCCCTGTTTTAAATATAAATTAGGGAGGCCTAAATTTATGATTCACTTTTTAAGTCCTGAGCTACCCAACACTCATACTTTCTCCCGTTCTGAATAAAATGTAAAACTTAAAGTTAATTAAAGTTAATCAGCTCTGTTGAACCCTTTTCTACTAGCGACCTCTACACGCTGTAATTTGAGTGATAGAAGGGATGGGGGGGTGGGCAGAGCTAGAAAGGTAAAAGCTTCAAAGAGGGCTTTGTAGAGGACAGTCAGTGACCCTATATGGGCGCCTTTCCTGCATATACCAGCACGTTTAAAGGGAAACTGATAGGCAGGTGAAATATCTGCCACTTACAAAAAAGAGGCAGGGACTAGAGAGGGCAGACAGGACAGAATGGATATGGATTGGGTCACAAGGCTGACAAGGCCTTCCTAAGGAAATGAATATTCCTTGCAAAGTACACTTGGTGACACTTAGGTCTAAGGACAAAACAAAAGAGCAAAGGAAATCCATCCCTCACTTTAATTTGGCATACTAAAGCACTGGGTCATATTTTTTTTCGGTCACATTACACCTTACTCACTATATTGGGCATTTTATGGTGACATTATCAGTAAAAGTATGCTGTGTTGTTCTGGCATTGTTGGTTGTGTTATGATTTGTAGTACAAATGTAGAAAAATCATTTTTCTGACTGTTCAATCTTCAGTGTAAGAAACAAGTATAGGGGTGTACAGTACAGTTCTGAAGTGGATATGTATCTACTTTCACCCCACCAGTGGCAGTACATATTATTATCGGGTGGACTTCCACTTTGTATCAGATGAAGGCGATGTGGTGGAGGCAGAGCTAAACATGCCCAGGGGGCTGGAGTGAAACCGGTGTCTCATTTTCAGGGGCAAACAAACACATACAGGGAACAGACATGGCTGTCACATCTCCCTTAGCTTCCCTGTCACCCCTGAGGGTAGTGGGCAGGGGCAACCTCTGTGTGATGGTGATGCCATGAAAATCTCCATGTACTCGAGCAGGGACAAAAATACATGACCAGTACATAGACATAAATACACAAGCATATGCTGCATATGTTGAGGCTGCTGTCTAAACTTACAAAAAAACTACCTCTCTACAGAGATCAACACTTTGACCTTCCAAGCTGAAAAGCAGCAGATTTCGTCCACAAACCTGGCTCCATTTTTAACTTTCCAGATTGATCAGTGATTGTGCTGGCGCCGAGCAGCTGTATAGCTTTACATCATCGAGGAGGAGGTTTAGCGGTTTTCAATAGTATTTCAGGATATCCTTGCTGCTGCTGCTGCAGTTTTTGGCAGACTAACAGCTGCCACCAGCATTAGTGTACAAGCAGACACTTCTTAATGTTCCCCAGCCCTGGCCTCATGTGTCACATGGACTCCATCCAGCCTAACCCAGTTGCCATACACATTTGCTCGATTGGTTGAAAGCAGTGTGAGACCAGCAATTTACAATATGCTTGAGACTATCCTTTCATTTTGGTTTAAGGTTAGTAACAATAATGTGACCAGTTCTGACGTTTTGGTGGCCTCTGTTTGCCCACAGAAGGCAAACAGAGTAGAGACACCTTACTAATTATATACGATTTATTATCACAGATGAAAAGTGATTTATTACTTTTTTTTTACAGTCTATGGGCCAAGGGAAATTAGTTACGTAGCCCTGTTGCTTATAATTTGACAACACTGCCTTGAATTCACTGAGATGTAAAATTAATTCTTGCAGCTGTTTTCAATGGGACTTTCATGTTTGCTTTGCTCACTGTTAAAAATCTGAGAAAAATACAAATGATTGGGCTTGGCTCAGTAACTTCATTGTGCAGGGAAAAGAAAGCCAAACTGGACAAGGTTCAGTAGTTTTAGGCCTTTTGAGGGTTTGTGTGTCAGGATTTATGTATTTAATTACACACTCATTCTACTAATGTAAGGGGAGAAAAAAGGAGAACGGATAAAAAAGCCCTATCAAGCCTATAAGCTTGTAGTTTCCCTCTTACTGAAAGTTGGCCACTGCTGCTATTTAGCTCCCCTTGAACTGGACTAATACTTGTCTATTCCGATTAGGATTAGTATGTGTAGCATGGGCTCAGGGACCCGGGACTGGTAATCTAATAAATCAAGATAAAAAACTCTGAGATTGGTTTACAGAGGGCTCGGATTTACTATTGGCCATCTCAGAGAAACAGGGATTAACACAGCATTTGGTGCTTTAGCTACACCCCCCGTTTAAGAGCATAGGGTGAGGGAGAGATAGAACAAGGCAATGAGGGAAAGAAGGAAGAAGACTTAGAGGGAGGGAGAGAAGGAGAAGCGCTGGCTAGGGCTTTTTATTGCCTAACAGACAGCAAGTTAAACTCGCACTGACAAGGTCAGGTTAGTCCTTGTACAAAAGGCTTTGTTCCATAGGCAGATTAAAGGTCTCTTTGACAGTTTTTACACTTTTGGATCATGTTGAACATGTTAGAAGTTAATCCTGTCTGTGAGGGGAAGTAGCCCTGTTGCCACATGAATGAGAGATAGGTGCAGAGAATGGTGAGCATACTGTGATCAATGAAAAGGAGCTACACACACAACAGCCGAGCATTAGCATTACTTACAATATCGTCTTACAACTTGTTGTTGTGTGCATATTATAGACAAATAAGTAGATATTTTTAGTTTTCATTATGTTTCTCTTGCCACATGTTGAAATATAAAGTACTGGCACGTCCCATATAATTTTGCTTGCATTTCTTACTACAGTGTGAGCTAGCAAGTGTGAAGAAATGAGCTTCAGACATAAAGAGATTTCAAAACGGAAAAGGAAAACAGTAATAAAATATGTTTATTGTCTATCTTCTGCTATATTTGGCCTGCATTAAAACAGTCACTATTGTCTTCCACTGCCAGCTACAACACATGATTGTTGCACCAAGTGACATGAAGACAATTCCACAGAGTTTTTACACTTAAACATACATTTTCCCTATCCAGAATCTCCAAATCAGAAACAAAACAGATAGTTTAAGGACAATTAGCATTGTATTCAGTGCTAGTGAATCAGCTCTGGGCTGTTTGCTGAGATGGTATGACAATGTTAATTTCCCGATTTTAAGGACAGATATTCAAGTTGACAAATTCAAGAAAACTAATGAATTGTAGATTTTCTTTTTTGTTGTTGTTGTTTGTTTGGTAGCCAGCTGAAAGGATGAGTTACCCGATCTGTGTGTTTACTAGCTGTTTACAACCTGTTTTGATCTATTTTGGATACAGCTTATGACCAGTATCTAATCCCCTGTCTCTAATGCATTATAACATTACCATTCAGAGAATTTTTACAGGTGTCAAAAGTGGCAAATGTGATTCAGTACAACAGACAAAACAATTATAATTATTTAATTTAAAGTAGTTTTTTACTTCAAACTATCAAAAATGTATGATTTGGATATGTATTTGCATGTTGAAGAGTAGTGTGCAAGCCGATCACTTGTTTCCCCTATACAGCTCTGCCATGTCATATTTTTAGCTTTTGGTATCCTCCACATTTGGAGAGAGTTGATTATGTCTGCGAGAGTTGTGTGTACTGTTCATTTCAGTAATTCCAAGATGTATTAATATCAGTGTCATGTAGAGGGACTATGCATTATATGACCTTCATTCAAGTTAGTTGAACCAGTGCAAAACCATTCTCTTTGAAACAACAAAGTGGTTTTGTTGTCTTTTACACAAATATATCCGAGACTATTTAATTTATCTTAAGCAAATAAAGTGTTAGTAAGGAATGCTGAATTGGTGGTAGTGCAGACACAAGTAAATGTACACAGTTATGTTAGGGCAGAGCCTTTGTTCTCTTTCCTGATGAACATGTAGACATAACTTAGAATTAAAGATTTATGTATCTGTAGTACTTATCTGTCTTGTGTGGTTCCACAGGGTTTTTCTGGGAAACAGGACTAAAATATCGCCAACTGAAACTTGAGCTCTTTCTCTCTGATGCCAGGGTTTCACATAAAGTTTTACATATCAAAAGTGGAATGTTCTTTCATCTGCTTGCATGTCTTGTTAAGCAATATCAAACACAAGAAATTCTTTCTACATCCACATATAAAGGTTGAAAAATCCTAGCAACACATCCCAGCTTGTGCAAAAGAGGCCTTTTCTTTCTTTCTGAGGGAACTGTTAGCAATATCACTGGGCAATTAGCAAGGAAACGAGAGAGAAATGGAGAAGCCAATTACTTCAGCGAGTTAGCTAAAGGCCATTTTAAACTGTGTGCCCATGACATAATAATGTTTATGGTAAATATTATAGTTGGAGACAGTGAGTGCATGGCGTGAGAGGCAAGGAAAAAAAGGCATCAATCTCAGATCAAGAATAATTTATTAAGATCTGAGATACGGCAATTACGTGGAAAGGACCAAAAAGAAAAAAAAAAAGAAGAAGCCAACTCTCCAGGAACCGCATACATGATTGCAATCTTGATTAAATCCCCCTGGATCTAATGAGTTGATTTTCTGCTGTTAATATTGCATTGGCTGATGATGGATTCGTTAAGATAATGGAACGAAGCTAAAATATAAATGACTCCCTGTCAAGGAGCAGATTTTCGTCATTTTCCGTCTGACACCTCCGCCGTGGGGATTTGGTGAGGCCTTTTTGTGTTTAGAGCCATCAGGATCTGGAATACTAATTGCTCATGTGTGGACGCTTCTAATGCCTCTCCTTCTCTCTACACCCCCCACCCCTTCCGATCGCCTTGGTAAGTATCTCCTCTACATCTCTACGTAGGAACAAAGACTGAGGAAGGAGCTTTCTTTCCCTCACGTAAAAATGTTTCAGTTTTGACAAATATTGAGCATTTTATGATACAATAAAAATTCAAAAAATCAAGTTGCTCTCCAGTTCAACTATCAAATCACAGAAAGAGGTCAGATATTTAAAGCTACTGTATATGACAAAAAAGTGCCAACAAAAAGAAAACATGTAAGCAGTAGGCTTCTCATATCGACCTGTGCTTTTGAGATAAATTAATAATGTGCTCTCCCTTTGGTGCCGTGCAGAGCAGCTGAGCTAGTTTCACTCTGTTTTAAATGGTCTGTCACTTAGGTCAACTGGAGTAAAATGTCCGATGCATAGCATATTGATTCCATATCACACATGAACCACAACACTGCAGTACATTTATTATTTTTCTCTCAAGTATAGCAAAACACATTAGCAATAATCCAGAGGTGTACTATAGTTTGAATATGCTGAGATAATATGCTATCATTTGTAGTGGCTGGGCGCAGTGTTGTTAATCAAAAAGGAAGTCGCTGTGTTTATGTTCACACAACTTTTAATGATGTATACTATATCTGCAAGCACAATGGAGACGTTTACAGTTTTCTAAGCACTAAAATTTTAGTGTTAAGTCTGAACAAAACCAACAGTTTTGGAATCAGAGAAAATCACACACTTCATGTAAATTATACGTAATACAATTATGCTGTATGTGTAATTTCATGTAACCTACTTACAAGAACTCAAACTTTTTCTATCATTATCGTAATCACCATTGTTGTCAAGTTTCATGCTTGGCCTGACCCTTCCTTTGTGGCGATTATGATATTGTTCCTTTTTCTGTGCAATATTATCAGGGAACCAGTCTGATTGGGCCATCCCCAAGGGCCCTTTCTTCTGTGTGTCACTTTTTGTGTCCTTTAACATGGTTTTACTAAAAAGTCTTTTTTAATCAATCAAGAAGCAGGCAGAAAATAGGCTTTGTCATGGCAGGGCCTGGGGTCATGTGATGCCTGCTCTGCCCGGTGACAGGTCTTCAAAAGGGATAAAAAGGAATATTTTTTGGGGAAAATGGGGGTTTCCATGGCACCGGCACTTGTTGCACATGGATCACCATTCTTTGGTTCTGCATGAGATCGAGGTTTCAAAGGGCTGGACAACAAAAATTAGGCGAGGAGGGGACAGCGGGACTGTGGAGGTAGCTGCCCTCAAGCCCCCGACTCTGTCCTCTCCTAGGGGAAAAAGAGAATAGGAGCCAGAAGTGACAGCACAAAAAGAGGCCTACTAGGTGCTGTCAAATATGCATGAGTAAATGGTCATTTTCTCACTCAGCAGTGTGTTCAAGAAGTCAGAATGAAACACAGACTAGAAGACACAAAATACAGAGCTATTCAGTGAGAAGTGTATTCTTGTTGCGGCTTCCACTTCGTGTAATTAGAGGTTGTTTTATGTAGAATGAGGTCATGTAAACGTGTAAGTTTCTGAGTTTATGTGTGGGAAATGAAACCAGGAAACTTAGACAATAGATTGGCAGTCATTACAGCAAAGAGGGTTATTATTTTAAACTGCTCTCTTCAGTTGAATGCCTGTTTGTGTGTTCCTGTTATTTCAATTTGTAATAATTGAAACAGTGGTGAATCACTTTAACTTTTTTTTAACAATTTTTAAGTTTAAAAGAAGTTTACTGTATGTGAGTTTGATTTGCATTACCCTTGTTTGTGTCTGTGACTAAACTGTGCATTCAGCCATATATTTTACACATGAATTAGTTTGAGCTATTTTCTCTTATGTAAAAATGTTGTTCATCGTGCTTACCTTTGTGCTCCACCTTGAATTTCTCTAAGAAATGGCATTGCGAGGTCAAGGTTTTTGCGTGTCAGGAGTCCTTTAAGCAATTTGCAATAATTTCCATAGCATCATCACTGCCACCTTCAATAACAAACAAGGTTACACATGTGTTGGTTCTCATACTCACACAATCAGAACTGAACATGTTTCAGGGTTTTTAACCTGTTCACACTTGGATAGAGATGTCAAAAGCTCCAGAAGCCTTTTAGCAGGCACTGATCAATGTCTAAGAATAAAGAAGCACTGTATAGAGAAAGAATTGCATATCCATGACAGAAGGTAATGTTGAAATTTCAACATAGACAGATTGCTATAGTTGCACATTATTACAACTTTTGTGTATTATTTATTTTGTTCTTCGAGGTTCTCAGCAGTGTGCTGTGTCTGTTTAAAAGGTTAAGGCAGTCGGGATATGTTCCTTGATGGGATTTTATCATGCTAGGCATGCTCTGTTTCCTGATGAATATATTAAAATTATTACTGTGCAAACAGAGTTTCTAATTACTGACCTGCTTGCCATTGTACTGTGCGTTCTGTATGCCCCCCTTCTTCTCCATGCCTTGTTTATTTATCTGCACCAGTGAATACAGAATAGTCTATGCAATGTCATTTCCATCCACATGAAAATGATTTTGAAAATGCCAATCTTGCCTATTATACAGTGTAATTACTTGTCTGCTTTTTGATTTTATCATATCTTCAGCCAGTGGAAAGACACTTGGAGAGGCTAAACATCCTAGCGGAGCTTGTCAGCTGATGAATTTCAGTGGAAAGAAATTGTCCAGTTTGCAAATAAAGTGCAATCTGTCACATGTACAGAATCACCAATTGTAGTTTATTGAAGGGTTTACATACTGTGTCCAGGGCACAGCCGAGAGCTGTGTTTAGAGCCAAGGCAAGTTAGAAATTGCATATTCCAGTATCACATGCATATCTAGTAAGACAGTACTAAACCTTTAGGAGTCAATTAAGAATAAACATCCAGACATAAAACTGGTTAGCTCTATAGATGACAGTAAATCGTTTGTTCATGAGAATCCTCAAAATATTCTCATGTAATAAATTTTTCAAACACTTCATAGACAAAAAACATGTTGAAGAAAGTATGTAAAATATGGGCTGAACAAACAATGCTGATACATTCTTATGTTATGAGCATATGCCTGCCACCTTTATTTTCACTCCTGTTTCTCAACTTCCAAAGACAAAAATGTTATTTTTTAACTTTACTTTTCTCACTATCTCATTTCTGACGTGTCATACAAGTATTCCTTAAGAACAGGTCCATATATAGTGACGGTGTAAGTGCGGTGGGAAAGTGTCACACATTTTACTGGAGCATCTGCACTACATCATGGAAAAGGGCAACCCTGTTGTTTACTTGTCTGCCTGCAATGTTGCACAGGGGTTGATCAGGGGAGTTGATAGGAGCTGCAATTTAAAAAGAGGACACTGCAGCTCTGAACAAAAACAATTAAAGGAAAATGAAAGATGGCCCCCAAGGGTTAAAAATAGAAAATTATCAACATGCATGCTGGAATCCTCTACCCCCCAGCCCCCACATCACCTCCCGCACCAGCAGCCCCACACCCTCCTCAAACTTACTGGGCCTGCATTGTTATGTATGATCAGATCTGCCAGTTCTTCCTCTAAGCTCCTTGTCACATTTTGACTTAATGAAGTGCAACTTAGAAGGGAATTGGGTTCATCATGCTAGTCGCACGATGCTCCCTTGTTGTAGCAAACAGGAGTGGCATGGGACCGAAGCGCTACAGCGCGAGTCGTTATCATTCCGGTCAGTCTGTTTAACACAAAATTAAACAAAGAACTAATTAGTGCCTCATGAATTAATAACTGCACTGTTGCTGAGAAGAAGTTAGGTTGCTGAGGGGAGATATAAAATAAGTAGGAAGATCAGGTTAGAATTATTATTACTTTTTCGGGGATGCCTGGGCTGTCAAGGTTAGGAAACTTTTGAGAGGATTTAAGAGTGACTCAACTGGTTTTTCCAAAGTCAGTTTCTGTCCTGAAGTAACAGTGTCTGGGTTAATGGATGTCATATAAGACAATGCGCTTTTATGCATATGAAATATGGGCATATAGTTGTGCTGTAATTACCAACGTTATATTTTAGCTATGTATATAATTGTAGCACAGTAAGAGTATAAGAACCCGGCACTATTCTCCCTCACTGTTTTGACCTTTCAGCTACATTATTCAACTGTACAGTGTTTGATCCAGAAATGTTTGAATCTGTGAACATTTTGCCATGTGTCTACGTGTCCATCTATAGGAAATTAATTTGTTTTATTCTGTACACTGAAAGACTGTTTCATCCTTACCTAAGGAGAAGCAACTATTAAAGTATCCCTCAAAGTCTGATTTGCTGAACTATAGAAATAGTCACAGACAAAGGTAACTGTTCTCTACAACTCCTTCCCATGCTAGTATGAGCTTTACAAACTATAGCCTCCTCTCTCATTACCCCCTTTCTCACAGCCGTGATCTGGAGCCTGAATCTCTTTTATGCTGTATATTAAAAAGATAGGAGTGAACGAAACATTTTTATTTTTGCGTCATATAGAGGTTTGCTACATTAAGTAAACCACCGTAGATTAGATGGGCAAATGTAGGGATTTCTCATAAACATGTATGTGTATTCATATAGATGGGAACAATCAATGTCTATTTTTTATGTTTTTCCTTTGCTCTTTTTCTCAGATGCAGTGAGCCCCTGTATGGAGTGACTCCCCAGGAAGAGAAAACGAGGTAGGACAAATCCCCAACATGACTGATTACTGTCCCCACCATCTCCCCTGTTCATATCTACAACAATATCAGGCATCTTCATTAATCCCCATGGATCAATGTGTTTGGGGGTTGTAAAAATTGACAAATGACTTATTAGAATCCCACCGTTTTATTTTCCAACTGATTAACTCACAGCAATGTCGTACACTATACAGGCACACTGATGTATCTGTTTTCCAAAGAGGGCCCCCCTCCCACTCTCCCTCGTTCTGTCTGTCTTGTTATGAGGGATCTATACAGTGTTAAAAAACATCACTAACATTGTGTATTAGAAACCTTGGCTGCAACGACTTGAAACTACAGCAACAATAAGCTGCTTTTGATGTATAAAAACTGCCATTTTATTGGTTTCCTGACATAAACAGCTGTTTAGCAGTCCTTTGCTTGACTTGCAGTACGTGAAATAGTGCATTAATGAACACAGAGCAACCCACTGGAAAATAATCAGTTAGTATATAAAATTACATAGGCTTTACGCTGGCAACAGTAAGAAACAGTATTTTAGCACCATAATTTATCATAATTTTGCCTGCATTTATGCCATATTCTTTTTAATTAGGTTACAGTCTTCTGTTAATTATAACTTGATGTTCTTTTACTCCTGCTTCATGTCGGGATGTTGTTGTGGCAGCATCCCACATTGTCATCTTGACAAAATAATATAATTTTTTCCACTATATGGCATTTATTACTATAACAGACATTAGACACAGACATCTAAGTACAGATGACATCCACCAAATTAACAGGAGTATAAAACCTTTTGTTGCTGATAAAAAATCTGCCTCTGTACAATTTGACTCTCGAGAGGATGCTAATGACTTATGACTTGAAGAAACTGGGTTGCTTTTTTTTCCTCTGCCTGAGATGAAACCTTCTGTGCTAATGATGTTAGCTGGTATGAGCACAATGCTGATGTGGGAGTCTGTCATGAGGATGCATACAACAGCCCTTGCCCCTGGCCTCCTAGTCAAGAGGGATCTAAACATTCAGAAGTGACACCGTGGGCTGTCTCATGTCAAACCAGAGACCCTTGCTATCACTGGGGGGTGGCATGGCCGTGAATTGAGGCGGAAGGCTACACCACACTCCTTTGTTTCTGGTGGTGTCACTCACACACCAGAGAGAGGACACACTCCTTGCATCAATCAGAGCCCCAGATACATGCCCAGTGTAGTATTCACAGATTTCTACATAGGTACAATTACTAACAGCAACATGAGGATGAGAGCTGCTAATCAAATTCAGTGCAGCTGAATTTACCCCTAGAAGTTCCCCCTAACAGCTGGATGTGTGGATCAATGTACACACAATCTTTGGACAGGTTGCTTTGGAAGTCTCATGAAGCAAAGTATGAGTCAACTGTAGTGCAGACTACTGTACATATCTGAACTTAAGTCTCCCCTTGTCTAACCACATAACAACAGCATAACTGAGTACAGTTAGTATAATTGGCTTTTGATATATATTAATGCAACTAATCATAAAGGGCAGCCGGCTCTAACGGGCATGACATCCCCCCACTGCTTTTGGCTTCCACAGACTTAGGCAAGGGAACACTCCCCAGAGCGGAGTCCCTCTCTTAGACAGTGGGAAGAAAATTAAACTGCCAAATTTGTTTTCATTGGTTCCAGGGACAATCTCAGGGGACTTCAAGGCTTTTAATTGAGCTCACTGAGCAGAAATTTGTGGGGCTGCTTACCAACTACAATGGTGTCTCCCTTTTACTTATCTTTGGTCTCAGTGAAATATCAGGCAGATTGGGAATAATTGCTAAGTAAAGTGAAGTTAATATGAGTGTACATTATGTGTTTTGTAATTTAAGGGCCCTTTTAAGGTTCTTTTCTACTTCCAGCTCATAGAAATTGGTTTGATAATGATCAATAATTGAAATTCAAACTCACTCTGTTTAGTGTTTTGTTGGCTTTTCAGGGCTTGTGTGTAGGAGGACAATGATTCTCTAATAAACAGGAGTTCATTTAGTCATGGATAAAGGTAAACAAAGCCCACAGCTCACAGGAAAGATAATTTGTCTCAGTGAGGTAAAAAGAACAACAACTCATAAAACTCAATTTAGTATAATTGTATCACTCAGTATTGTATAATAACAAAAATAAGAAGCCGCCTTCTCATTTTCCACACTTTTCTCTCTGCTACACTTGTTGTCCTTTTAAATTTTTCCAGTGTGTCAAAACAGGCAAAGGCTACATAGAAACGGCAGCCCTGTGTAAATATTTATGATGTAACATCTCCATGTGAATAGACTTTTCTCCCAATCCATCCATCATTACGGGCATATCGTGAAAGCCCACCTCCCGGTGGTGGCTCAGGGCCTTAGGAAGCTCAGACAGGAGCGGCGTGTCCCCCTCTCATTCAAAGTATTTGTTTTTCTTTTGACTGGGGGCAGCCCAGCTGTGAGGGCATTTCATGTGTCAGCCCCTCAGTTTTCATTCAGGGCTGACTTCAAAGCCTATTTTGGCCCATTGTTTCTGTGACGTGACTGCTGGACCTGAAAATGCCCAAACAGAAAAATGTGATGTAGGTCAAATTACAGCAGTTGTGCCTCTGAAAAAGTTGAATTCTTATGTTAAAAACATAAACCCATGGTTACCGCCTAACTCCAGCTTTTGTGCTTGTTGTCCACATATCTCTTTATTTGTTCTTAGCCGAGCTGAATGGACATTTGGAAATGTAGAATAACAAGGCTGTAGTTCAGAATGGATGGCAGAAAATCAATGTTTTAAGTCTGATCCTTTCTTTGCTGCTTCTTTTCTAAGTTACAACACTCCATTCACTAGCAAAATGTTAAATATGTAACTTACTTGCTAAAAATGTATTATAAATTACAATTAGATTGCAGCCTGTATTGATGTCCTGTATTTTGCTATTATTTGTTCCTCTAAGAGTACAGAGTGTCTGTTTGGGACTGTGTATGCATAGCTCTTAGACTTGTGCAACTGTTTGAAATGTAAAACATTTTCATTTGGTACAAACAAAGTGGGATAAAGGAGCTATTTTTTCAAGCTTGGCAGTCCTTAAGAATGTGAAGGTGCTGTAGATTTATGAGGTTGTGTGTGTTTGCAAAAGTAGGTAAGTCTACTGCCTTACATAAGTGGATTACAAGGTTTTAGGCTTTTCCCCTTGCACAACTTACCAGCAGAAAATAGGTGTTACAGACATTAGCAAAATATTGGCACCCAGACTCTCATAATATTATCATTAGCCACTGAGGATTGCTGAAATGTGATTAAAACATCACCATTTTGACAGACTGAGCCTGAAAAGGTAATATGGATTATTACAATGGTTGTAGAGCTCAATACTGCCATCCAAGTTTATCCATTTATCTGCAATGATGAGACTCCTTTGTGTTGTATAGCATTGTAACATCTCTCTAAATAACAAAAGATATCTCTCCCATACACAATTGTCATGTTGTTAATATTCAGCCCATGCAACAGTGCACGTGGGAATCGAGTGCTGAGACAAAACTTGACTCACACCGGGGAAAAAGTCCATAGAACATTATGAGCACCATGAATCGATGTTCCAGCCTTTAGTACTGGGCACTTTTTTCTTGGCTTAGGTATCTGATTACCTTCAAACAAAAATATTACTCCTGTATTGTTCAATTACAACTGGTTGAGTGCTGAATGATGCAATTCACTATCTAAGAGCTTTTTTTCTTTCTTTGTGTATACACTCTGTGTGTGTTTCATTTAGTTGGCCTTGGACGATACACGTTGAATAAATGCCATTTTTCTGTCGTTTCAAGTGCCTCTTTTCTCTCTGTGGATCCATTCAAGCTTTCAATACCTTTTCTCCCCCTCTCTTCTCCTGTCTCTTTTTTCCACAAGCAGGAGGGTTTTACTTTACTCCTTTGTCATCCTAATTGATTGCATTAACCTTTTGAGTATTGAATTTCCTGTGCATCACGCCGAGCACAATGTGGAATATTATCATAATCCTTCCAAGTAATGGACACAGGGCAATCAACAATGCTTTAGGAAAAGTACATCTTTGAAAGATGAAGCATCATATTATTTTCTGTCCAAAGACCTGGATAGGGTAAGACTGTTGAGCTTTAAGAAACTTTGCCAATAAGTGCAGTTTTTTTTTCCATTTATGAAAGACGTCAAGAATTCGTATTCTAATTCATGCTATTTTGGGAAATGATGTGAAAGTTTCTGATAGTCTTTATCTCGATGAAAATGACCGACCTGCAAAAGACTGTTAAACATGATGCTACGTGATGATGTTGACATATGATAAATTATTTCTATTCTATAATGGACCAGTGATGATCTGGATATGTAGCAGTGTTAGTTATTGGAAAAAATAACTTTATCACTTGTTTTTCTGAGACTTTTTAAAAATATTATAATCTTTCAAATCATTGTAGCTCTGCTAATGACACAATTACCTAATTCGCTAAACATCGACAATTATTTCACACAGCTTTGCAACTTTAAAAAAAATTCCAATAATTTATTGCAAGATACGTCATGTAATGCCACAAACTGAATCTCGATATCTCAAAAAGTCGCATAATTTAGGCCCACAATAAAAATCTGTAAAATGTTGTTGCCAATAGGCTACCGACATCAGTTATGCTTTCTGAACATTTCTGTTCTTATGCTTATTGTGCACACCAGGCATGAACAATTGCTTCTCTACTTTTTGCTTATGATGGTATTTTGAGTACAACTATGCACCCATGTATGAAGAGTTGAGATGAGAGCCTCTCTAAGGTCCGTGGCCCTGGGACACCACTGGTCAATGGTGGTCCACCCCTTTTGAAGTAGGAAGCAAGTGATTTACCCACTGAAAAAAACTGTTGTGGTGAAAAAGGATGTTGAGCTCTCTCGATTTACCAGTCAATCCATTTTCAAATCACTACCTACGATCTTGAGGTCTGGTTAGTGACGGAAAGAATTAGATTGAAAATACAAACGGCTGAACTCTTGTCTTTGCAGTCTTAGACAGCATTAGTAGCATATGGAAGATAAGCAACATATAATTCTGTGTTATATTAGTTCTGATAGCTGCAGAAGCAAGTCTAATTATTGTAGTATTGTATCATAAGGAGTGAAATATTGTTATCTTTCTAATCATTCTAGGTTTGTTAGAAACTCAAATTCAGAAGGCTTCACTGTCTGGAGAACATGAGTGTCTGTACAACACTGAAAGTAATGCACATCCTTGCACACCAGGAAGTGAGAATCATGTATTATATATAACCACAGTATATAATTAATATTTCAAAAAAAGTCACCACAAACTGCTCCTGCACTGTATCAAATATGTAATAGAACTTCTATAGTAGTAGCATGAACAGTACAGAATGCACATTCAAGTTACAACAAACAACTTGTCCTGTTGGTTTGAGAGAGTGAAGTAAAAAATATTAATATATTATTGCATTAACATGAAATAAAGTGCAGATAATGTAATTTCTTAACACCACATAGTTTTATGTCGAGACATCAGGGTACACAAGCTTTAGTGGTAGGGTAAGCCCTCGATTTACCATGGCATGTACTTTACCTGTTTTGTTTTTGGGGAAGTGTACTTTGAATTTCCCAGTTTTCTTAAAAGCATATTAGTTTATTATCAGTTTTACTATCCCAGAATGATATCAATGGGCATTTCAACAGGATTAGTGAAATAAATTTAAACAGACACTAGTAGTATATTCCTTTATAACACTGTGCTTCAACTACATCAATATTATTAAGGCCCCAAGCCTAAAACATACAGAAGACACTCCAAAGATAACAGTACAGTAATAGCCTGTTAACAAGGTAGGAGGTAGCCTATTGGACTATTGAGTTTAATCTGTTGATGTAGCTATTTTATTTAAACATGATAGTAAAGGAATAAAAAGTAGTTTATGTTGCAAGACCAATGTAATACCCATAACTGTCTTATAAAGGCTTAATGTCAGAAGGCTTTAGGGAAAGTGTCTCTAGAATAACACTGAACAGTCTTGAGCTTGCGAATTAAAGACAGCAAATCTTTGAGCATAATGTGACAACTGGGATAGTTTGGAGGGATACAAGTGGGCAGTAGGTTTTACTGAACAAGTTACACATATAATACGCTCATTATAGAATTAAATATGTTCTGAATAATATATTAGGAATAAATATTCAGAATTTAGTTGGATATATCTATATATACCTATATGCACATACATAGTTGGGCTAGGTCAGTGCCGGTCTGGACCAGTCTGTGCTGACAGTGGCCAGAGAACGTTTGTCAGTGTGTTAAGATTCCAGTCTATAGTCTTAAGAACCAGTCACTGCCAGTCGTCACATAGACATTTTTCTTAAACGCATTTGATATGTAGGACTGACATTGGCAACCAATGACGACGCAACCAGGCGAGACCTACAGTAACCACATCTTTATTGAAGGATTTGCAGTATTGTCTACTTGAAATGTTTTGCCCACAGTCATAGTCAGTCAACTCAGTCGTTAGGTATGTGCTGCTCTAGACTGCCAAAGACTAGACATCTGTGATCTGTGCTAGAAACTGTTTCCAACCTAAGATTTAGTTTATTTGCCCTGACATTAAATGCTGGTCATCTGCAGTCCACTCATAGCCCCATATGCTGTGTATTTCTGTTATAAACTGTCTAGTTACAGTATTGTTGACTCCTACAGACTGCTGTGTGTTTCTCTGTAAACACTAGCATAACTGCATTAAAGTAATTGATTGTTGAAAAACAGACAAAAACTGTTATCATGTTTCCCTGGCAACGGCAAGTATTATCTGAGTTCTGTTGATGAATTGAAGCAAAACACCCTGTAATTCATATCAACTCTATTATATTTTTCAGCTCAAAGAGGAAAAATCAATTGAAACAAGCTCTTATGCATGGATAGATGCTAGTTTTGATCAATATCACAGGGATAGTGCCTTTGAGTCTGATTGAGGCCAGGTTATACAAAGCTAGCCAGTGTTACTCAGGACTAATAACAAAATACAGACGTTGTGAAGGGGTACAGTCACCATTTGGGGACATATTTTGCCACATTGACCTGAGATTTATTGATCAAAATGGAATGATGTGATTGAGTGAGGATGTGGGTCAAAAAATAGGTCAAGGTCAGTCAACAGCACAAAGCCTAATCCTGTCCATCTTTTGTATTCCATCAAACGTCACTGGTATTCCACTGGGAACCTTTGGGCCCACTGCATATGGAAACTAAGGGGCCTTAGTTCAATTATACAAGCCCATTGAGCTTCAGAATATTGACATATCTCGGTATTCTGAAAATGTCATGGATAATGATCCACCAGTTCACCAGAAAATGCTTTCATAGAAACCAAGATCTGGAGGCAGGATGTGGAGTGCATTGAATTTGTAGTCTGTAGCTATAAGGTCAGGATTTACCTGCTTAAAGGTGGGTTTGACATGCATGAGAGGTTTTGTTTTTTCTCCAAGGCAAGTTATCACACGGTGTTCATAAAAATAATACATACCATATTGTAAATCAGGTGTTTTGCAAAGGCAGTGAAGGTGTGAAGAATGTATACAAAGGTTACATAACTGATCTACTTATGTTCAGTGATCATAATTAATTTACATTATCACCGACTGGTAGCACAGATGTGGACTTTACCCACTTATATAACAAACGGCAAAACTTCAGAAATATATTTCAGTTCATTGGTCACACAAAGCAGTCTAATTATTGTATTGTATCATACAGGAGGCGAAAGTTGCAATAAACCCGGAGATAATTACAGTATGACTTTTCAAGAAACTTCAGCAGAAGCCTACATCTAATGTGTTGTATGCTGTTAGGGGATCCAAAAGGCTGAAGCCTTAGTAAAGATATTTTCCCCTGGGTCTCAGTTATTGTATGGCTGTTGACTGTCTTGATGCTCATAACCTGTAGCCTTCCTTTTTGTTTAAGTTGTATTAACTTAACTGACACTTCATGTGTTGCACTTACCTGTGTTGTAACTTTTCTCAATTATTAAATGATTAACATTTCCTATAAACAGCAAATAAGCGTATTGCGTAACATCTGTAAATAGAATGACTCCTTAACTTTGCTCATTCACAAAAAAATTCAAAAACTTGGACATTGAAGAGACTTTTTTTTTCTTTTTTTAGGTATCTTTTAGTGTCTTTGTTTCTGAGTACTCAGTCTTGCTTTTTTCAGCAGCAGCTATAGACAGAATCTTAATTGATCTAATCTGGTTACTGCTTGCTATTTTCAACAGTTCCATTAGAAAACTCCCATCCTCCCCCACTCTGTCTTTCTTCCTTCACCTCCCACACTCTCTACCCCCCATCTGCCCTGACCTACATGGTAGTCACATGGCCCCGGCTCCCTGGCTTGGCATTTTATGGAAAATCTGCAGGAGATAAAGCCACAGGGTTTAAAGTGTTATCCCTGCCTGTCCTTTGAGAAGGGCTAAACACTGAATGAGGTGTTATTGCATCAATGCTGTTGGACACACACAGGCAGCAAAGAGGATAGCTTCCTCCCTCCTTCCCTCTTTCTGTATGTCTTTCTCCCTCTCCCTCTCCTCAGTTTGATTGGATTTAGTAGAGTGTTACCGCTGTGACTTTGGGGATTTCTTTTTCCCTGTCACTGTCTTCTGCATGCTTGCTTGGGTTATTTACTTAACTTGTCCAGAAAATGGACTGTGATCTGCAGCTTACCGTCAAAGCTAGGGAGAGACAAGTGTCTCATGCTAGTTAAGATATGCCAAACAGGCACCTAGACACTTCCTTGCCTGATCTGGCTTGCTTACTCCCTTGCTGGTGGTGAGGGCTTATTTTTGCACTGTGACCGAGTCCCCTTCACACTGTTGTCTGCCTGTAAATTTTCTGCTGCCCTTGCTATTCAGCCAATTACAGCAAAAGAGCTTTAGCAATTTTTCCCCTTCTCTTCCTCCTGGTGTATATTTATATATTTATTTTACAAGCGCATGACAAGCATTGCTGAAGGTTAAAAAAATGCTGAATATCAAAGTGCATATAATGTCAGCTTCTTTTCTATAACTGGACTAATCAATGGAAGTCAGCTTTATCTTGTGCAGAATAAACACATTCACAGATTGATACAGCTTCCTCACCTGCTGCATTTCAATTGTGATTTTACCACTTAAATGCAAAAAAGGACAGTTCATCTTTATATGATCAATTCAGTTATTTGCATATAATAATATTTAAAAATATTATTTATATTTTAACAATTTTTACATTCATAAATTATGTTGCTCAAGATTAAAGTGTGCTCACACAATAAACAAATGAGATCCACAAAATGAATATTCATTTATGTGAATTATACATAGTATTTCTGTTTGATGTTGTCTGCTTTAATTTCTTACAAAAATACTTCAAATTCTTATAAAACTTAAAGCAATGACGGAAATACTGATTGTTCTAACATTAAAACTTAGTATCTCTAAGAGATACTGTGCAAGTGGATGCAAATAAGTTCAGTTTATCTGGACTTTGCAGGTCTTATGGTCTGTCCCTCTGCACCTATTGTAGGTTTTATGCTGTCAGCATCTTTCCTGTCGTGTTGACATTAATCTGCTCTGTCCCATACTGTCAACCTTAGTACTTGTGGCTATATATTTAGTAAGTGGTTTAGAAGTACACACCCTTAAGCCTGTATTCTTAATAATGAGGTCTACTGTATTTCAATGTACACATGACATGTTGCTCTCTGGTATGTTTTCTGAGTCGTTTACTCTTTTTAAGCTAAGACGTAGTACAAAATATATTTGACCTGATGTCCGTGAAAGGCCACAAAATGGCTATCAATACAATGTCAAATGTAATGCAGAGCCACAAAGTAGTTAAGGAATGCATCTAAAGTGCTCTGCCAGGTTGCATTCTGGTGCTAAAATGACCAGAGCAAATATCTTCCTAAAACACGGGATAAGATAAGGCACACAGGACAGCTTTGCATCACTGTGACGCTTGGTTGTAGTCATAATGCAGCTATACTTACAACAGTCCCACTGCAACCCAAAAAAGAACATCACATAGATTTTATTGTTCTATCTCTCATAAAAACAAAACCAGAAGTTACACAAGTGATAATTGTGCATAAAAGAAGTGACACCACAAAATGCACAGTGTTCCAAAACAAGAGAGTGGGAGAATAAAGGGCTCTTTCCACCAGTGTAAAATCAGCCACGCCTAGCAGTGGGAACGGAAAGCAAAACTGCTTAATGTGACAAAATAAAGACAGAAACACTCCAAGGGAAAGTTAGAATTAGGATCCTGAAAGATTTATGCCTCCATTTTATTTATAATTTGTTTTCTTTTCCTTATTGGAATTGAGTTGCAACTGAATATTTGATGAACACAGCCTAGAAGTAAGGATGTTATGTCAGCAAGGAAACAAAAAGTAAAGAGAAAGAAACCAAGAAATGTGTTTTGCAAAGTTTGCGCTTTGGTATAAGCTAATATGCTTCTGCTTTAACAAGTGGCTTGTTAATTGAATGTGGGGGGAGTTCCCTATCTGCAGGTTGTGCTGGTTGTGCTGAGCCCTAGTGAGGCTAGCATGCGCCTTTCCGTATGCACTGCGCTGAGTGCTGGGTACTCTCCATGCACAGAACACCATCTGCATTTTGCTGTTAACGCACCTTCACATCCAAGGGAGGATTAGGAGAAAATCCCTAGGTTTTTTTCAACCAGTTGACAAATATCAGATTTGTCTCTAAAAAATTAGCTCCATCTATATCTCCCACCATATGACACACAAAAAAGATTATCTTTAATACCCAGCCAGCTTGGGTGTGGAAAAAGCAGATTAAAGTTTCAGTTCGGTCATATTTACCCAGCCACTTCAAGTACGAGACTGGCTGCATTACACAGTAGACAGACCTCTTCATGAGGAGTCCTCCCCACACACGTACATCCACCCCCACCCCCAAGCCTTTAGTTTCCAGAAACAAGATGTCTGCCTTGAAACAATTAGACATCATACTTAAATAATTCATCATTTCCCAGTCAGTCTTTCTCTTCTATGCGTCCTTTAAACAGACAGAGTGAGCTGCGAAAGGGGCTGAAGTGAATAACAGCAGCAGGTGCCTTTTCAGATGGAGCTTTGTAGTCTGCAGAGGGTGCTGAGCTGTTATTTTAGTGGCCCACTGGTAAGGAGGAGTCTGTGGCTGGGAAATGGACCTTGTGGCTGACCTGAGACCCCAGAGCTGTCCTATTAGCAGTGTGCTCTCCACTGAACCTTACCAGCAATAATTTCTGACTTCAGTTGCACCCACATATCTGATGAAACACAGCTTACAACAATACAATATGCACCACTCTTCACCTGCGAACGTAAGGAATTGCTCATTGCTCATATCTCCATTTGACAGTTTAAAAACCTTACTTCCTAAAAAGAAACCCCTTTGACCCTGAAGGAGGTCATTTGTGTTTGTAGTGACAGATTGAGCGACTGCATGATTATTACCCATCAACATGCATCAGAGGGATTTAAACATAAGAGTAAGATGCTTCTTAAGCCTCTGCTAAGTCAGTATGTTCATCCTGACCATTTCATTATCAAATGCATAATCATTATCTGCCAAGGACAGAACTAAAGGCCTAAGGCCCTACCTGGTGTCCTGGATGTTGACTTCCTTGCTTCCGCTCAAGACCACTGCCCCACCCAGAGGTTGCTTTATGAACACAGGAGCCCCATAAATGAAATTAAGGTGTCAATTAGTCAATTACAGCATAATAACTCTGAGGGCAGACATTTAGAGACAGAGAGAACCTCAGCTAAGTTCATTTCCTCCGGCCCAGGAGCCCAGCACTTGGCACACGTCACTCCCCACCCAGACTCGCTGAATAAGGGCCCCAGTGCTCTCCCTAATGTTATTTTCCCCTGGATATCTTTTTTGATCAACAATTTCCTTTCATGGGTTTGTTTTTCAGATGCAGGGGATGTACTTTTTCTCTCCCCAATTTGGCTAGGGAGAATTTTATAATTTAGTAATTAAAATCTTTGTTAGGCTTTAGAAATTGCAGCTAATTGAATTTAATGGGAAGATGAATTTCAATTTTATTTGATTAGCAGGACCCCTGGCATAGGTATTTATGGAAAAAACTCTACAAAAATATGCTGTGTGGGCTAAGATGGCATAATAGAATTACAGATAATCAGATTTCACTGTCATGAATTTCACTCTAATTTCACTATAATTTTCCATTAGATAGCTGGTTTACAAATATTTGCTCATCTGCGATGGGAAAGGCTATCTGTCTAAAATGATTACGGAGCGAGCCTTCAGAAATATGTCCCTTTTTTCCCCTCCCTTTTAAAAACCAGATTGTGAGGGATCAAAATTAGGAAGATTGCATTATGGATGTCTGCATCCGGGAGAGCAATGGGGGAGATATGATGATTACGGCCGGGGGATGAAAGCAGTGTCAAGAAAAATGTATGACTCAAAAACATAGGCCTATTCTATCTACAAAATCTCTGCTCTCAGCACACTGCTGCCAAGCAACATGCTATATCATAATTCATGTAATATCATAAACAGTGCGCGAATAAAGGAAAGACATTGCTGCATGTTGACATACAAATATACCTTATACAGTACCTCATATAAACTTCATGTTAATTGCTTTCAAGTGGGTTCCTATAATTAGATTTTGCCATGTGATTTTCATAGTGTATGTATGTAGCGGTATATACAGCTTTACAGCAATTATTAAAATCAAATGAGATACTGAAGAATCATTGTCATGAGTAATGCAAATGATGATCATCAAGAAGGGGTGTATTGCCATGATCATTGTTCTGGCTATATTTGTGTGTAAGTTTAATATTCAGCACCTTGTCTGCTTAAAAATAAATATATAATGCAATATAAACAGACGTGAGAGGGAATAATATCCCACATCACAGGCAACCTCAAATAACACTAGGGTGAGCTCTTGTTGAAGCTCACTTTAAAAGCCCCTGCTTCAGAATTAGGCATTTACACGTTCAATTTCCTGCCAATTTATCAACAACATGACAGTGAATATCAAGACCAAAACCGATGCATAGTCTGCTGAAAAACTCATCCTACTTTGATTTGTTGTGCTTAAAGTTAGATGCAGTAGTAGCTCCTCATGTGTAACCCCCCACCTGTTAACTTCACCAGTTAGGACAGACCTCCACCCTAGGCCAACTTGCACCCACTCCATCTTCTCCCATTCTTTCACTCACTTTTTGCCCTGAACTGCCACAGAGTGCGTGAGGGGTTCAAAAACACAATCTGACTCTCTGCAAAGGTCAGATTTCTCACTCGGCATGTCTCTGGGCTTTGGCCACAAAAGCCACTGAATTCACATCTTTCAACTGGACCCTCGCCTTTGTCCTAGGGAATGGAGGACTCGAAGTGGGCCCTGCACCAGACCAGCCCCTCCTGGAGTGCACTGTCAGGGGCAGCCAAACGTCTGGCCCGGCAGCCCTTTGACTGATGTACCCCTGCCTTGTCACATGCACAGGAACGCACACACACACTCAAACGTATACACACTCCACCTTGCCCTCAACATTCTCCCGCATGCACCATACAATACCCTCAGACCAGATCAAACAAAAAGCCTCACAGCTCCTTTTGAAAAGTAATGGTTTCGCTCCCAAAGATGGCAGCTTGAGGGCCAGAGGGCCATAATGCATGAACAACGAACCCTCCCTCCTGTGGACATTGTTACATGAATAGAATTCACCCTGCAAACAAAAACGTCTTCCAATTTCAAGTTTAAAGATACTGTAGTACTTTTTGTTGATCTTTTCACTGACATGCTGTATCTGTGTGGAACAAAGCGTCATTCATACAGCATATCTTACATATTAGCATCTTCTTAACAATCATATATGAAGTCAATTTAAAACTATTGGAAATAGTTTTGCAGATGATTGAGTACACAGTTGAAATAATGTTCTCACTTCTCACTGCAAAGAAATAACAGAAAGTTTTTAGGCAGTATTTAGTTTGTTCAGTAGTGGTCCAATTGACGTAATGGAAAGTAATGTAATGTAATGGGAGCTAGATATTACCAGGTCTCACTAATCCACCAACAATATATGATTGATGATGAACAGGACTGACATTTGATAAAAGATTTTATCTAACACCTTTGCAACTGAAAAAAGGTCTGGTGCCAAGTCAGGTCATGTACAACAAAAACAATTAGATTTTTATCGTGGCTAACAAAAACTGAAGTAGTATTTACAGTACAATGTTAGATCAAGGGTGGAACCTTTTGATAGAAACTCTTTTAAGGACATTTTCCTTTATGTGGCTTAGGAAGGAGGAGACAAAGCTGTTTTTTTCCATCATTAACCAGAATGAGTCATCATAATTTCAAAATCAACCAAAACCTGTTTTATGTACATACTTTGGACTCTGCTGACAGTACGCAGGAACTGAAGCTAGGACCTTGAATCATTGCATTATGGTTCACAGTCATAAAGTTGTTCATTTCCTCTTTTCTGTAACCATTAAATGCTAGTTATACACCACCTTTATTCAAAATAAAACTGCTGTTGAAAGCAGGAATATCCTGTGACCTTTCTGAGTCTAGTTTATTTATTTAATGTTATTTCGTGTCACTTTTAAAATTCCACATTTTTGTTACCATGTTTACAGTATGGACATTATGTAGAAATGGTCCAGAGACACTTTGCATGCCACTGCGGAAGAAACTGCCAGGCAAATAAGGGGTTTGTCTTATAAAGTATTCATTGTCACCTGGTAACGGCTGTCGTTTATCATTTCACCTGAAATTACAATGAAAACTGATAGCTTATCAGAGGGAGGGAAGGAGAAAGAGTGTGCTCCTGGGGAGAGAGGCAAAGAAAGTATACTACACTGCACTGAAATAGAGAGGATCTCAGTTTTGTGAGAGAAGTGAAAGAGTTATTTGCTGCAAGCCCAAGTGTTGAACAGGGTCGGATATTTTTGTCAGATGTTTTTTAAGCCACTTGTTTCAGGACAATTGTGTATGTCGTATTCAGCTATAAATATATCTGATATACAGTAATTGTCTCTTGAATGAATTCAGCGATGATTCAGTGGTTGGGGCGTCTTTCGCTTACTCTACTTTCTATAAAGCTATAATAAAATATTGGTTCTAAAAATGAGGATTTTGAACGTAGTCCCAAGGTATTTGATAAAAATGAGTCTAAAAGCTCTAAATAATTGTGCGCAATAAAAGTACGATATATTTTAATAAATGTCTAATGTTTCCCTCTGTAAAACCCTCTTTTAAAGTGCTGTGTTCCCCTCATTTGAATAGAGGCAGTGGAGGCTCCACCCCAAGAGAGTTGAAAGGCTAGAGGACCACAAAGATGGAAAAGGCCAGCCCACTGAGGGAGGGAGAAAAAACTGCTCCGGTTCCTCTGCCATAATTTCCTATCAGCCTATTCAGACAACATCACCAACAGCTTGGTCTGTGCATGTATGTGTGTATGGGAGCAAAGCAAAGAGCGAGAGAGAGAGGCAGCGCACCAGAGACAGAGAGAGCGACAGAGAGAGAGAGAGAGAAAGAGAGAGAGCAGGGAAGGGGGAGGCTCCATATTCTTTCACCTACCCCCCGTCAAACCACAGAAAGGAGGGGCCAGACTCTAAGCTGCCAATCAAATCCGCTCGTGGCAGCCGGCATTATCTCAGCAACAAACTATTGACAGATTACATGTCAAGGAGTTTAGTGCATGATTGAAGGAAGCCTTTTTTTATCTAGTTACTTTTCCGCTTTATTTCCCCTTCTACCAACCAACATTCGAATGACTTTCTAACAGAGTTGAGTAATATTATGAAAGTTACATGTCTGAGAGGATTTAACTTCGACTTCCCTGAATATGGTGAGTACTCTTCTTCTTTTCTATCTTTGCTAGATATGTTTTATTAGCTGACAATTATAGGTGTGCCTTTATCTCAGATTAAATATACAGTGAGGGGAAGTTGTTTATGATTAAACTATGTGCCAGCACGTACGTATACCCAAGTGTTGCGACACCCTTATTTATAGCTGTTTGACAGTGCCCAAAGGTGACTGCAATATCAAATAAGAGTGCCCATTTCCCCAGCACACGACTCATGACGCTGTGTTACACATGTGAAGAAAGTTCACAAAGCCAGTTTCATTTTCTCTTGTCAGAGTGTATTTCTCTTCTACAATATGAGAACAGCATAACTCCTTGTCAGGCTTTTTTGTTTCTTCATCCGTGTTTTCTACTTGTTCAGTCCCTTCATTTAATTACATGTTTTTGAAAAGCCAGCATTTGGAACAGTAGAAACACAGGTATTGGTTGTAGCCACAGAGGCACTGGCATTGCCATTAGAGTACAGTGAATGGCCTAAGGGTTTGTTGCCAAGGGGACAAAGCAAACAAACTAGTGTGTTGCTTATGTTGTCACACATGTAAAGGGAACAAGAGCAGTGCTAACACCTTTCCAGGTACTTCTAATTAGTGTATATAGAGTGCACAGGTGTGTGTTACAATAAAAAGTAAAGATTCTGATAATCAAACCCAGTAAAATTATTATAGAAAACTATATTTATTCATAATCGTGCGGACGATTATTTCAAATTTTATTAGACCTCTGTCTAAATAGCAACAGCCATTGCCTGCGTACTTTTAGGAAGATAAACTGTTGTCCAGTTGTAACTGGATTACACCTCATACTTGCGAACGTCACTCTTCTTATTACGTTAGTTGTGAGAAGGGTTTTTCTGTGTGTTTTAAAATAAGTCACATTTTAGTACTACATGTAGTTCTTTCCATTTTGTGTGTATGGTATGTGTGCGTGTTTTCAGTTTGCATGTACTGAGTGGTGTCTTCTCTTTATACATGTGTGTATGTATTAATAGTCCCTATGTTTCATTATTTGTACTACACATAAATATAGCTATTCAATAACTAAACTATGACTTATTAGACACATTATGGGTTACTTCTGACTTTAATAAATCTTGTCCTCCTTATTTTCAAATGCTTAAAATTCATACAGCATATAGTATATTTAGTAAGCTTTTAAAATTCTGTTTTAAATGGATGAAATGATGCTCAGAATTAATTTTATATGTAGAATTGTTCTTTTTTTGCGCTTTTACAATTTTAGTAAAACAATCTGTAATTCAAAGTTCATTAAAGCAGGTTTTGCTCCAGGCTGTTATTTTCGGTACGTTTATTTACCACTTACACACTGTCTCTGTACTTATTTGAATCCCGTTAACGAGCATTTGTTTTCTGTTGCTGTCTAATCTTGCCGTTCAGCACTCTTGACACTACATAGGTTTCTCTGCTCTTACAGAAATAAATGAAAAATAAAGCCAAAAAGATGATGTGTCTTATGAAATACAACTGATACAGTGTAGTACAGTGTGTAGTAGACGGCTGTGACCACAGGGTTTCACAAACACATGAGTGACAGACATGAGGACTCAGTTATTTTGTGTGGTTATTTAAGGTGTCCTGTATTATAGTTTAAAATAACAACAAACAAGTGCAACTGTTATCGTGACACACCCTAATTTCAAACTTTTCGTCAGCTTGGAAAATGTTTTTCTACCCTCTTATGAGTCATAATGTTGATTGCCTTCTCCCTCACTGAGTTGTCTCATTAACCCTTTGTGGCCCTCTCCATCTTTTACGGCCTTCCACAAAACCAGAATGAAATGAGGGAGAAAAACAAGCCCAGGTCTGAAGGCCCTCAATAACCTTTTATCACAATTTAGCAATAACCTGAATCAATTTGATGTCTTAAGCAATAAAATATGCTGTTGCACTCCTATTTCTGCTGCTCCTTGGATGACAGTAAATTTACATTTTTTAATTAAACTAGCCGGAATTTTTATTAGGGGGCTGGACTATGCTAATGGAAATGTTGTGTACAGCAGATTAACAGAGTTTTGAAATAAATTTAACAGGGAGACATTTGGAAAAAAATGTGAGTCATTGTCTTTAACCTCTTTCATGCCGATTTCTCCTGGGGGATCCTTGTATTCCAAGGAGCCTTGTCAGGGAAGAGTGCATCTCAACAACGAGGTGATTAGTATTGGCTTGTCAACCGAGAAAAACACTCACATTCTTAAGATTTATTTTTTAAATACGTTGTTTGAATGATACCAAAATGTGGGATTTTTGGATTAATTTATTTGACTTGGAGTTTAATATGGTAGTACAATTTACTCACTCCCTTTGAGTTTGTTTAAATTAAGTCTTAAGAAAAAAAAATGTTTTTCATGTTTTATTTTGCTCAGTTTTTTTATGTCAAAATCCTGAGAAATTTTATTTGAACATTTTTACTTATATTTAAAACAGCCCAGCGCCTATGTTTTTTTTATTAAAATGTTTCTATCTTACTTAATAGCTTTTTTGCTCTTAAATGTAGTTGTATTATTTTACACCTACATCAGAGAAGAATAATTTAAAAAAATTTCAAACATAGTGGTTAATAGCAGCATATATGTTTGTGTAGTTTTATGGTCCGTTCTCAGTACTTGATTGATGTTGTGCGAGGCTGTGTGTGTTATGCCTGGTTTTAGCAGAGCGGCAGGGGGAGAGAAGGGGGAACACCGACAGCAGACAAGAGGAGGGAGATGTATGTGCGTGTGTGTGCATGCGTGTGTGCGTGTGTGTGTGTGTGTGTGTGTGTGTGTGCTGGGTGGAGGGGAGTAGACAGAAAGAGAGGGACAGCTGAGTCCTGATTGAGCATGTGCCCAGTCATCAGACAGAAGCCACCCAACACCATAATTACCTTAACCCCTGTCTTTTAATACCCAAATCACACCAACTGGCCTTTTTTTTACCAGCAGAAAGAGGAAACATCAGAGATCGAATGATCAAATAAACTCCAGATGAACGTGGGCTGCCATGCATCTTGCTGCAGTAGCCAAAGTGTTCAGGGCTACTTGATATGGGCCAGGAGCAAGGCAAGTGGCATCACCACCCACTTTCTTCACTCCTGTGCACTCATGCAGTGGCCAGCACCTAATTAAAACCTCAAAGCTTCCCGTCACCAATCTAGAGTAATAGCCTAATTAATACTCAGTGAAGAAATATTCCAGAATGATAAACAGGTTGGACTTTGGGTCTTCGTTGCCTTTATTATCTAAAATATAACAGGTCAAATTTTTATTATCACAGATAATATGTGTTTGTGAAACTGGTGTCCCAAAAAATAAGGAAAACAGAAACAGTAAGTAACATTTAGAATAAAACTATCTAAAAAAGGACAATTGTAAATTATAATATATGTCATTCATTAGAAAAATGTTTTATCATGTATTACTTTTTTTTTCTGGTAAAAATATCAGTTTATTCATATTTATTTTTATTTGTCTCGGTGTAACCAGTCGAAAATAAATCCTGTTTTTAATCTCACCGCTAAATATGCCGTGTCATGTATTCTTGTGTGCAGAGAGAGAAGCTTCCAGTAACTTTTTTTTCTACGTGGATATCCTAATCTTATATATGAAATCATAATTTCATGCGAAGTAAGGGAGAAGAATAATCTCTAGTCGTTGATATGCCATATAAGAGGGGAAAAGGGGACAATGAAGAGGTAATTAGCAGAGTGGAAGACTTTGGCCCGTTTGTCTGAAAGCATGGTCTCCACTGGCCATGAATGAATTTGCATGCTTTGCTTATCGAAGCGCACTTATTAGGCCAGCTGAAAGAGAGATTAAGCCGGCACAAAATGTGGTGACTAATCCTTTTAAATGTGGCGGGGGTCTTGAAGGTGTGAACCAGCCCCCATACGTAGGTTAGTGGGTATGGAATGTGACAGACCACAACTTTTTTTTTTCCAGCTAAATGTAAAATCACGCAGCTGACGCAGGGTTAACTGTAATGACGAGGACATTGATAAACATGGGTAATAAATTTAGGTTTATCTCCTGACCTTTTTATGTCTTGAACAAATACAGCAGTTAGGGTCAGACTGGGTTGAGATAATGACAGAAAGACTTGCGGTAGTCACCATCAGGTTTTTTTTTTTTTGTTTGTTTCTTATAAATCAATAATTGTTGGTGAATTTCGTTCATCACACATGCAATGTAAAAACTGCAAAAGAGTAGGTGTTAAAACAAATCTGTCTTCTCACTTTACCACTGCTTTTTTTGTTTTGTTTTAGTGTTGAGCACATCTCTCAGTTTCAGTTCTCTGTCACCTTTTCTTTGACAGGAATTCAGTGCCTGCTCTATTATCTTTTCGTATCTTTAGTTCTGATAGGAGGAAAATAAAAGAAAAATGCAAACAAACGGGGAACATCTTTTTTTTTCTGTCACCTTCACTGTGAGCGAGGAAATGTTTGCTCTGCTGCGAGATACAGAGCCAATACCCCTCTCCTCGTCCGTAATTGACTGCAAACAGGAACATAGTGACGTTTAAACACTGCCCTCCTCTCTCGACTGTGTCACACACACATCTTCCACATTACATAGTTCCCAACCCGGCACCCCTCGCTTTCAGGTCTCTCTTCTGCTGTGTGTTTTTTCATGTGACATTTTATTCACTTGGGTCAGGAGCAGACAGCACCAGCAATAATTACTGTCTGTACATGATAAATCTGAAACCCACCTGTTCATTTCTGTCACTGCCAACAGAGACAGAAAGAGAGGGAGAACGATAGAGGGGAAAAAAGGGGGAGAAGGAGAGAGCCCAGGAGTTTGCAGTTTGGTGGATTTCTTTCCCTTTTTTTTTCTTACTTGGTAACGTGATAGGATTACATGGTTCTAGAGCACACACCTGTTAAGAGGCTGTTAGCAGAGCAGTTGGCAGCCCCATAGCCACAGCTTAGCCTTTTTCTTCTCTCTCTGCTGTTCAATCTGGATCTCCCCCTTTGGGGTATTTCTCTCCATGTATGACGAGAGTTTATTTTTCCGGGCTCCTGCCTAAGTCAAGGGTGAGGAGGGGAGAGTGCTCCCTGTGACACGCGAGCAGTGTGTGTTTGATTTTACAGAGCATGTCCTACTTATGTGTGTGAGGCCAGGCTGGCTGACATCTCTTTTTGCCTCCTTCTCCTGAGACCCGTTGTCTGCCATCAGTTGTGCTTCCCTATTCAACCTCAGTCACACTAGAGCCACCCACTGAACAACGTATATACAAGTTGCACGACAGCAAACAAAGAATGAATTCAATTCGGTTTGTTTTTCACAAGGGTGGGGGACAGGTGTTGGCAGAGTCATAAAATGCCCAAATACAGGTTAAACCAGACGATTTAAATGATTAGGGCTAGGTTGAGAACGTTTGTACATATTTTAGGAGTGCCAAAGCCCTGCTGTCAATTAGAAATACTTCTGGAAGGAGTGGAGAAATGAGTAATGCATAAAATTTGTTGCTTGTTTTCTCTTGTTTGGTTATTAAAGTGGAAAACAACACTGAATATTTTTGAACGTGCAGAAGGAAGTTTCTGGGTCATCAGACCTAGAAAATCGCATTACAGTAGGTTGTTTTGTGCCTTGGTGCAACATGTCTCACTACCTTATTTGGCATTCAGCAGCAACCCAGCTCTTCAGCTTCGTCACTTTCTGTGGGCCCTCAGCACCTGTTCCCTCTATTGTGCCGGAATTTTCTATATTTGGCAAGAAGTTGGACTCTCTCAAATGGTGTGTAGGTCACTATTTCTAATTGTGTGAGAAACAGACTCTATATTCTCCAAGGTTATTTTTCGTCTTTCTCTGTTGCTCACTTGCTCAAAAGACAATATTAGAAAGCATGATTTAACTTGGGAGGACTACGAAACATTTCTCACCAGGGCATCTAAATGTCATGTTGTTCCTTGCATGTTCTTGACACGTTGCATTGTCAGGGAGTGCAAATTATCTTCCTTCTGAAGTACAGGAGAAATAAAAAAAGAGCAAAGTTAATAGATATCTCAGGCCAACTTTTAATTGTTCTGATATGTAATCGCTAAATGACAATAAAAAAGGGAGCAGGGCCACTTTAAAAGCTTTATCTCGTCTGCTCTGTGCCCAAAGTGTCATGTCCATAACAGCACCACCTGATCTACAGAGTAAAATAACCGCTAAGGCTTATTGTTTGGACAATATTGAAGCCCCCCCACCCACACCCACCTCCTTCTCCCCCCGCTGCTTCTCTCCCCTCTCCCTTGATTCATTTCACCCACTGTCCTCGGCTGCTGGAAAATGGCGTTAATTTTTTTATTACCTGTTTGACTCTCCAGCCTTATTACTGTAGCCCCTTAATGTTCTCTGTAACCGTGGAAACCAGATGAATAAATGTCCGCCAAAGAAAATGAGATGATTAAACAGGTCACCCTTGCAAAACAAATTCGCTTGGTCGAGCGCAATTTGTGTACCAAGCGGCTGTCTTAACAGTTTGCTAACAAGGGGATTGTTTGCCAGACTAACTGACAGAGAAGGGAGGGGGAAATGAAGATATCTGGGGAAAAGGATATGATTGAAGAGATAATATTTTAGATCACTGTGCTGTTTGCCTCATCTCTTTATTCCTCATGATAATGTGGGGTTTGTATAAAGATTTAAAGTTCCACCTTTCTTTCTTTTGTATTCTTTAAATAATGGAGAGCGACGGGAGAGACTTTGGAAATGCTCTTTTCCAGCGTACTGTATATTTCAACAGCAGTTACAAGTAATGTTCAAGTTTAAAGCAGCCATCCATATTATTGTCAGAGGCATTTGGTCTGCGATCATCAGCAAGTGCAGTAGCAAATAGAATTTCTCTCATTTATGTGGCAACCAATCATTACTGCTAATTGTCCTTGAGGCCATCTGCATAGGATGGCTCGTCCTCTGTTGGTGCTGGAACAGTACTGGTCATGGATTTACAAGTCCAATAATAATATTTAACTCCTCCATAGTCAGTGCAAGCCAGTTCATATTCACAACTGCTTTTTTTCCTCTCTCAGATCAAACAGTAGCTCTGGTTCAAAGTGTCACAAAGTTTCTTTCCCATGATGCCCCCACCCTTTGCTTCCTTTACCAAGTGTAGTGTTCTCATATGACTTGTTTTAAGCAAAGCTTTCTGACAGCCATATGAAGCGTCTGGTGTTTTCATCTGGGAAAATAAGAGACTAGGTTGGGCAGATTTAGCCATGTAACGATAGAGCAAACATGCAGACTTGGATTAGAATCAGGCCTGTGCTGCCATTCTGACCACAAATCATAAATGTCGGGGACATGGCGGTGGTGTTGTTTATGGAAGGATGCCACGCTGCGCCACTCAAGGGTGTTGCCTGTTTGCATTGATGCACCACCACCACTTACCGCCTCTTGCTTTAAAACAACTTCCGCATCCCACTCAACCCAGCCATTTTGTCCCGTTACCGAAGCAGATCCCAAACGTTCACCACAGCTTTAGCCTCAACTTTAAAAGAAGAGGGTTTGTTGTTCAAAGCAGGGCCATGGCTTCTTTAAGTCATTTGTGGGACAGAAGATGGCGGGCAAGAGTTTTTCCACTGGTAGAGAGGATATTTCATCCCAATACAGGGACACTATAGCTCAAAACTGAAAAGCACTTATGCATTATTGATGTTTTAATTTGTGCAAATGCCCAAGTCTTTGTTAAGTGATTATAGTGCTAGGGAGATAACAGGGGAGGTACTTCTCTATGAAACAAGAGCTTGCTTGCTGGCCGCACTGGGAAGCCATTGGACTAAATCTAACAAGTCCACAAGCTTCAGCTTCGTGCAAAAGAGAGGGAGAGAGACGGGGGTTGCGGTGGTTCAGTGGGAGAGAAGAGAGTTGACTCAAAAATATCAACGTTTTAAGATAAGAAAAAATTCAGCCGTTGATCTTTTGTCCTTATTTCAGCTACACCTCTCCTTTTTATGATGTTAGGTTTATAGGTCTTTTACATCCCTTATCAAAAATTATTTGATGTAAATACAATAGAACTGACCTGAAAAGGCTCATGTGCAAATAATCCTCGTGGCACACTAGAAACTGACCTTGGAGGAAGAACGCAAAGTTATAATGCTTGCAAAACAAGCCAATAAAATAATACCCGGTTGAAAGGAGGGGGTTTGGGTAAATACAAAAGAGAAGAGAAGCAGTTTTCTTCCCCTGCAATGATTAACTGAGAACAAAGGTTATCAAGGATGACATTTTTTTTAAACTCTGTAATTTATGTAATTGCTCGCTCCAGCTACCTTGCCAGATAAACAATGATGTAGGAAAAGTTGAAGCCTTCCCTTAGAAAATAAACATACGTGTATATGCAGAGTATGAGCTGAGCTAAAAGATTTAGTTCCATATCCTAGTTGATCCAATCTCCAACTACATCTCAGATCATTGTCACTGATGCGTAGAAACCTGTTTCCTCTTTTTTGGTGGTGCTGTTTGGTTTCTGTGATGGTTTTCCAAACTCGGCCTTAGCCTCTCTGCTCCCACACCTGCAGCTGTTCACACAGCTTGCCTTCCTCCAGAACCTAATGCATGTATAACCTGTAAATTATGCTGTATTCATTTAGATCTAGCTGCATTAACATGGGCTATATCAATGTCATCCCATGAGATAAGTGTCTTAGTTTTAGCTTTGGTTTGGTTATTAGTCATTCTGTTTTGTTCATTGGCTTTTTTCTTGCTTTATTCTTTGGGAAAATCTGCTTGAGTGTGGAACCAGTTTTGCCTTCTGCTTTGAGGTCCCTGGTGGAGGTTAAACATGAGAGCATGCATGTGCACATGGGCACAGATGTGTCTGCACACATGCGCACACACACACGCACACACGCACACACACACACACACGCGCGCACACACACACACACACACACACGCACACACACACACACACACACACAGAATCAGGCTCTCAGGCTTCCCCAAGCATTTACTGCTTTATTAAGCTGTCTCATGAACCCACTAGCAGAACATGAGAATATAGGAAAAAAAAAGAAAAGCCCATATTACTTAGATGATTTGATGTCATTTGTGGACTACAAAACGCTCGGCTTTATTGTGTGCGCTGAGAGAAAGAGTGGGAGCAGGGAAAAAAAGAAGTTGGCTTAGAAATTCTGAATTTCAATTAGTGTACGTAATCTGAACCTGCCGGCTTTGATAGAGCCTTTTTTTTGACAAAGAATACAGCAGCACTTGTAAAACATTAATTAAGCAGACTTGTTTTTTTAAAGGATGGAGTAAAGTGTGCTTTATGCAGTCTTGAACAAAAGGCAGTTACCTCACATAGAGAACCGCTTCACCTAAACTATTTGGAAAAAAAAGAGCAATTTGAATTGGAGAAAAAGACAAAAGAGACAAGGTATTGAGAGTAATGTTCTAAGGGAGATGATATCATATGAGAGCACAGCGTTTTGCTGAAGAATAGAAATGTATCCCTGCCACAGTGAAACCTAAGCTTGGCGCAGGAAAACGAGCCTCTATTTTAATGACTTTCTACCTGACAGATGACTTTAGACCGCCTTTTGGATCACATTGCTCTGACTTTGTCTCCTACATCCACAAACCATTGATTATTAATAGTTTATATTAATTGTTAATTGATAAGTAATATGAGTTATTATGACAATATCCTCGTAATTGTAAAAAGATGACCTTTTAGTCAGTTTTATAAGTAATTAGTCATGAAGGAGCCTTGCTATTTTCTGTGATTATAGTTCATAGCAAAGTCATGGTATGTCTGTTTGTGGTACGCGGGGGGGAACTCACCCCTTTTGAAATTTCTACTCTTGTCTGGTTTGCGTGGTTATGTGACACCATAAGCTGAAATGCATGCTCTAAACAACAGTTGTTAGTACTAAAGCAGATTACAGTTCGTTCACATGCTTTTATTTTCCATGAATGTATCAATATAAAAACAGTGCAGTTTACGTTTGAAGTTCACCTGAAGTTACCTGATATAATTTTTATATCAGGTGGAAAAAAAACATTCAACAAGATGTTTTATGAGTTCTCCTTCTTGAAATATATGATATAAAAGAACAGACAAGGTAAAGTCACAATCCTACATGTTCACCTGGTACTGCATATGCATTTTCCACAGACTATTGTAAATCCTCTTGCAGTAGGTGATGAGTACACATACAGATGATACATTAAAACTGCCATAACGCGCACACCCAGCAAAGCTAAAAATCAATTGGAATGGATAGTTAAGCTGGCCCCTAAAAATCAATGAGCAATTCATGTCCTTGATCACAGAGTGTCATTCCTCTCAATGTTAGAGGCTGATGAGGGCTGAATGTACACACACAGAGTAACATTCAGCACAAATATACAGGAAACTTGCAGACATATTTTGCTGACACGATAAATTGGGTGAAAATAAAACATACAGTTGAAGGGCACATTTATTTTAATATACCTTCATTATAAACAAGTCTCTTTGTGTGTCTTAAACAGGCAAAAACACATCTATATCTATTTTACCTGAAATTAGTTTTTAATACCTAAAGGATAAGTTTTTTTCTATCTGCATTTAATGTAAAAGTGTTAAATGAGGTTTGTGTGTTTTGTCTGGGCCAGCTGGTAAATACCATTCATTCAAATCCACTGAAAATAGCAGAGAGTTGAATTTCAAAGCTCATGTTGTTTATAAACCGTGCAAAATGTTGCAATCCAACGACATTGTACACCAAGCCTGGCAAATAGAGATGACCTTATAGCCATTACATGGTGGGGGCACAGACACACTCAAATACGCCCACACGCCATACACACACTTGAAGTGCGCGCACACACACACACACACACACACACACACACACACACACATACAGATGCACACACACAGTGAGCTTTCATGTAGGAAGAGGAGAAAGGCGACGAGGTTAGCTAAATGAAGAGGATGAAAATGTTTTAAAATAGCAATTTTGCCCTTATTAATGCCATTAGTGTAACAGTCATAATGGATCAAATCAACGGCTGACCGAAGCAACTCTTCTGTCTCTGCGTTATGACGGATCATGTCGGGAGTAATTTGGGCATTTTGTGTTGATGAGTGAAGTTTTGAGTGCTGTAGTATCCTGCAAAACACTCCTAAATTATGCGATCAGTTCCTCTCGTTATGAATTAGATTTTTACTGTTTATCCTTCTCAGCTTTCTGTACACATATTGGTTCATTTTATTTATTTGTAATAGATTTAAAAAGTCATTTGCTATTGCCAGCCTTCATTTGGACCAGCGAAGTGACCGTTTCATTGGAAACTACGGTATTTTCAACCCAGATTTAGATAATGGCACTGTGACAGTCATTTTTGCTCATGGGCTGTTCACTGCTTTGAAGACGTCGTTGTCACTCATACTTTGCATCCCCCTGATACCAATTTTAGTCTCAGTGACCAGTTCAGAGCAACGCTACAGAAATTATGTCTACGTAACACCATATCTTCCACTTCAAACCTTAATTTCTGTTCTCTGAAGCTTTTAGACAAGCTGTTTTCCTTATTTGTACATGGAGTGTGTGGCATATGTATTAACAGTTGCTTGGCTTTAACAGGTGGTCTTTTTTTACGGTTTGTTACTGTGGTAAAATTTGAAGGGGTCACTCAGCCCACTAGCTAAATACCTCAGATTTGGGGAGCAGAGAGGGCCTTCAAAACAGTTGTCAGGAGGAGCAGAGAGTCAGAAGGACCAGTAGAACAGTTGCTCATCCTTTTGTTGAGGTGAGGAATTTTCTAGCAGCTGTCACTTGGCCTCATGTTTTTTTTTTTCGTGGGATGTTTTTTCCCCCTCATTTCCAATAAGGCAGAAATGAATGTTTGTGTCAATTGGTGGGGGAGGGCAAACTCCAGTGTTGTGCCCTGTCACTCACAATCTCGCCCATGTGTGTCCGCCTCTAGAAGGGTTACATGTCTCATCAGCCGCCAATCATGAGACACACGTGAGACGAGCCTAACGGCACACTTTTTTTTCATCTTTGTTGATTCAGTGGCTTAAAAGTCCCCGCTGTTTTCTTTTCATGTCTGGTGTCAAGAAACTCTTTACATTTGGCCATGTTCTGTATAGTAGCAAAATGGTGTGTTTCATTCGCTTCTGTTCTGCCTCTCCTCGATTGCACTACCCTTCTCTCCCCTTCCCTCTTCCTTTCCCTGTCTCCCTCACTCCCCCTTTCTCCCCTCCTCAATCCATCTGCATCATGTCGATCTGTCAGACTGCCAGTGTCTGTTCCAATTAGATTCCACTTAATACACGTAACCTCGATTAACACGCAATCAAGCCCAGATAAATCACGTCCTTTAAGTCCCCCCCTCTGCCTCTCCTGTGTTGCTTTGCATCACTCAGTTTCTCCCAGCAAGCTTTCTTCGCCACAGTCATTGGTCACAATGTATAAAATCACACGCTGACTGCACGAGCAGGTAAACTTAGCAGATGTCCTCAGTGGTGACATTTTGCAGCAGAGACAGGTGCTTTTCACCTCTAACCAAATGCTCTGCATTAATGTGCGTCTCACTTCTGTTTCTAGTAATTTGAAGTTTCTCTTGTGTTTCCAGCAGACTCTTGTTGGTGCCCTTCTCACCCCTGAAGATGAAGGTGTCTTAATTACATCTTTGGTTAAAAAGCTACAAAAGACACCCTGGGCTTTCTCTACATTCTGGGAGGCTGTGTAGTCTATTGTCTCTGTGACCTTTTTAGCTAGCGGACAATTGGTTTGACTAGATTACAAATTAAGACACAGCACCAGGCACTTAGAAAGCAAGTATGTTAGAGAGCAGTTCTATTACCACTAGCCTGTGAAGGCCACTGGGCCATACATTTTAAGCATCACATAAATGGCCACAAAGTCAGGCACCACATACACATTGCTCTGTATCTATAAAATCTAAAGTTACATTTGCTTTAATGATATCTGCAAAGCCATAGTGAGTTTTTGCCAGTGGCAGGAAAGGAAAAAAACACGCAAAGCTAAGGATTCGGGGCCGATTATAATTCTTTTAACAAAGTTAATAATTTACATTGTTTATGCTAATAGAGGAAAAGAGGACTGTTGAATTACCAAACAGTGAAAACCACTAAAAATACAAACCAAATGAAAACAACCTGGGGCACTGAAAAAGCACACACAGCACTCTTGGGGTCTTCTTTTATTAATCGCAGCTAAAAGTGCTAACATTGACATGTTGAACAGATTAGCCTCTCTAATAACAAGGTGGGTCAACATGGCTACCGCTGCTGATCCACGAGGATATTCTGTCGGGAGGCTGATAGCCTGTGTGTTTCATATTCTGACCCCTGCTTCTATGGGGCTAGCCCCTGTACTGTTAGTATACTAACTCTGGCCTGTGCATTCGCAGGATGAGGTGCATATTATAGCAAACTTTCTGTTCTGTTGTAGTTTTTTGTTATTTGCTGTATTATCATAGTGTCTATCTTTGTGGGTATCCTTTTTGTTGCCGTGCTGTGGCTGTTAGAGGTCTGGCTTTTATTTTTTTTTACACAGTGACAGCTTGTGTCATACACAGCCAGGCTGCTGCTGTACAGCATTAATGATTTTAAATATCTCAATGCTAGTTGGAGGTGACAAGGCCTGCCGGTGTGCAGTGTGTAAATAGGGCTTGGATTTAAAGTAAATTAAGCTATGAGAAAGGCTCAGGTTGATCTATTTCTTATCTCCTCTGCTGCCTTGTCAGCCCCAAGCCATTTCAAATTTTGTGGACAATGTAAGGGACAAGTCGTCCTCATTCACAGTTTCTAGTCTGTAAGAATAGCCTGTTAATAGTATAATTTTGAAGAGTAAGTATATATGTAACTACAGTAAATACTATACTTATTCAGGTTCCTTAAAAATGTTGATCTCTGTACGACCAATTAAAAAGTTGTGCATGCTTTATTTAATTAGTATTGGGTGCAAACAAAATGAGTATTGAATAGACACTCAATAGCCCTCTGCCCTGTCTTTTTCCATTTATGAACTCTATCCACAGCTACAACAAGGTTGCGCTGTCTCTTTAAAAGGAGTGACAGTTTTGACTATAAGTTGAGCTAATTTTTTTTTCTTTCCCAGAGAAAAAAAATGGGAATAACGCTGATGGGTTTTAACAGCTTCAGCCAGGCGATGGGCAAATATAATAAGTGTTTTCGTAGACGTCACCAATGATTATCTCATCTGGGTATTTTGGGTGAATGTGGTGGATTTAGAGGCTCGTCTCCTATTGTGCTGACCTCACCCTTTAACAAACCAAATTAAATCATGGCTAAAATCATTTTAAACTCTCCCAGAGTCTGTCTGAAATGTCTAAACAATGCAAGTCTGGGAAAATTTTAAAGAGAATACTGTGTGGGTTAGAGTGTGTTTGGTCGTGGGGCAATGAGAGGGGGTGCACTGTGGAAATTGGGGCAAATTTACCCTCACACTGATTAATGGGATAAGGGGAGCCTTGGCTTGGAAAGTTCTCTGTAAGGAAAATCTTAGAAGGCATATAAAACACAGCCTAAGTCAGTCTTGATATAGCTGTACTTATATAGATAGAAAGTCAGATTAAAGGGCATGAGTGTCCAGTTTCCACATCCTGGCAACGTTTCATGGAAAATGTGTTTTGATACTGATACCACTATGACACACTACATGCAAGAAAATACAAAATGACACCTGTATATTTTATAAACACATTTTGGTGACGTGCCATCATAGCGAATGACGTGCATGTCAGTTTGTTATAGTAACCAATATCATTTAAATAGTCTCTTAAAGGTCTTCTAACATTATAGAGTAGACTGTTGATAAAGATAAAACTAAAACTAAAATATTCTTCATCTGATCACATAAAAAAAAAAATTTCAAGCTTGAAACAGCAAGTTTCACTAAAAGTACAGTGCACTCAGATTTGTCAGCCGTCCGGTTTCACCACTCGCGTGCGGTAGTCTGCGACTCATCACCTTGTAAAAATGAACAAAGGACTGAGAAAGAGAGAGAGAGAATGTGAATGTCAGTCAGTGAAGGAGTGGTGGTGAAGTGTGGAAGTGAATGGAGGTGGTGGTGGGGGGGGTAGTTTCTGCTAAAGGCCTCAACTCAGCCAATGTGGCCTGATGTGACAGGATTAGCTAAGCCCCGGTGAGCATCACTGGTACTGTGAGTCTGTGTGTGTATGTGTGTGTGTGTAAGAGTCCAGCAGGCAGTGTGCACAGCAGACTGGGAACCAAGAACTGCTGCTCGCCACCAGCCGAGCCAAGACAAGACATGGGAGATCAACAGTGTGTCGGCCCATCGCTGCCATCAACCCTTAGCCCTCATCCCCTCCCCTTCCCCCCATGGAAGAAAGCCAGACCATAGAAGATATAGCCAAGGGAGTCAAGATACAGTAGTGGGGGACACTGTGGGGGACTGGTGGGCGGGCAGCTGGGTCTAAAGCGAACGTGAGTTGGAAAATGATCCTATTAAATTGAATTAAAGAGGCAGTCTTCATTTACTCGGAGAATGATGGATTTGGATAATTAACAGTGTTAATGGGGACTGGTTAAAAAGGGCAAGAGAAACCAGTGATAGCAGACACTGAGCAAAGGGGCCAGGTCAGACCTGCATTGTATTCAGTACAGCAGTGGGCCCCTTTTTTACCGCGTACCAACCCACAGTCACTTGTGCAGTATTAATTAATAACTTTATAAGAATTTCCGGGCTGTGGCGCAGCTTTCTGAAATGCTACAAATCTCCCCTTACTTTGCTTCTTTTCAAGGTGTTTATTTCCCCCCACAACTCTACCTTTTTAAAAGAACAGCAGCTGTAAGATCATCTGAATACAGCAGATCAAAGGCTGTTGTGTTGTGTGGTTTTGAGCTAGGCCTGCTGAGTAGCATGCGAGTAGGAAAATAAAAGCAATAGGAAAGTGTCACTGATGAACATGTAGGTTTAGTGTCAGTATTTTTCGTGGTAGTTGTAGCTGCAGCAGTGAGTGCATTATAGCAGTATAATGCCCTCATCTCGGGACCTAATTATGGCATCAGTGTATGTGTGAAGTTTATGTGTACGTGTGTGTCTGTGTGCACGCACATGTGGTAAAGTGATTGTGTGCCTGGGTTTTCACTTTGGTCAGTGCACAAACCCTATCTGCATGTCCTTAATTCTTGATGATGTGCAGGCCTGAGGCTGTGTGTGTGATGGAGAGGATGCCTGTGTGCCAAGTTGAAGTGATCGGGCGGGAGGCCGTGGGCCCTCACCACTCCATACAAAATCCCGTTGCTTTGCTCACAGCAACCGACCGGCGATGGTGTGCTGCTAGTTTCCACAGTATAGTCAGGACTGGTGACACCCTGCCACAAAAGAGTCCGATTTATAGGGCACTATGTTTCGCTGGATAATCTGTGGCATGTATTGCTTTGGAAATAATAGCTAATCCTGAGCAAAAACTAGTCAGCTTCATGTACATGATCTTGGCTAATGCCTTACTAATTCTGCTTATCCCTCATATACAGTGCATATTTTTGTGCTGCATTGTATAAGGTTGAGCAGTTTTCTTTTGACGGAGTTTTGGATCTAATCAATTTCAACTGTTTGACAGTAGACACACACTCTACTCTCCATTACCTTGGATGATGTGCACCACAGCTTACCTGAACCTTGATTAAGCAGAGAATGTCTTAAGTAAGGGGATCAAATAATTTGATGCTACTTTTCTCCTTTCAAAAAAATTAACACCACAGTTGCATGCATGTGTGTAAGTGAGAGAGTGATAGAGTGTGTGGAAAAAAACAATCTCATCAAGCAGGAGGCCGTTTGCTTAGCAAGAGCTGACAGTCTTTGTGTATGTAAATGAAGAATTTAGACTAATGGAGTTGAACCATTTCTAATTTTGTGATGGCAAGAGGATTTTGATTGAAAGTAATTAAGCAAGCTAGCTGTAAAATTAATTAAAGCAAAAGGAGGGGGGGGACTTTTATTGGATTGGATAGCGATATAGCTGCTGTCAGGCAGGGGGACAAATGGGGGTGACCTGGATTCTCTGCCCTCCCTCCTCCCACTCGGGACTTTTATGTCACTTTAATCTCCTTAGAGCGGCTGGTGTGCATTTGTTCGAAATAATCAAGGAAATATGGTCAGAAATTGTCAGCTTTCAGATCTAATTTACCTGACAGCCTCGCAAGTGTGCGTGCACGCGCAAGTATGCATGTGACAGTGGCAGGTCCTTTTTTTCCTTGTCCTCTCCTCAGCTTTGTGGAAAATGCTTTTGACAGTCTTGAAGCATCTTGGTTGTCGGAGGGCGGGGGAGATGAGGAACTTGGGTGGATTTAAGATGGACATTTCAATGAGGCATGTTTGGCCCGGCTTAGCACCTCTGACACTGTTGTGTGCATGCACACACACCAACATGCTTAATTGCCTCTGTAAGATATTCAGACTCTGTTTGGCCACTGCACCAGCACTTCTCAGCTTCTGCTGTCTGCAGGTAGCCTAAACGAGTAGAAGCAGATTACAGCCATGACAAAGCCTGTTACAGCTACTTAACCACTGACAAATAAGATTGGCCATTCCTGAAAGTAGAAATTGAACTTATTGTCCTTTTTTGTTTTGAAGTACTAATAACACCTGAATAATATTTAAAGCAAATGCTGATTTCACAATATTTTCCCTTTAGTGTTTCATTGTAAGATTCTAATTGCATGACTATGATGTTTTTAAAAAAAATATCAGACACCTGTGCAATTTGTGCTAAACTAATAACCAGTCATAAAATTGTCCTGCTAATGTCCTGCGACATCTATATGGCTTTGAGCTGTATGTGGTCCATATTAAAAGTCCACAGGGTTTCCTACAATTCCACAGTGGGTGAGATGCCACTTCCTCTTAATGCTTCTCAGCGCTTGCTGGTGTTTGTGACATAGGGCCTCAGTGTGGCCCTCAATACCCCCTGAAGAGACAGTTAATTACAGGTTTGGCCCAGACAACGCTGCCAGGACTCTCACCCAATATTGTCTGCCCCTGCTGCCACCACTCCCCTCCTCAACCCTGCTGCCGCCGGGGCCTCTGGGAAAGCACAGCGCCTGGGCTGTGCCACCATCGGGGCCCCTAACAGGATTAGGAGTCTTCTGAAAATAGGACCTCGTCTCCAAAAGCCTCTCACCCACCTTCATCTGCCCAAAGGATCCTCCTCATTTTACCCCAGCCCTATTCCCTCCTCCTCTCCTCATAATACAGCTCCACCCGAGCTCCGTTTTATCAATTAATGTAATAAAAGGTGGAACAAAGAGCTGTCTTTCCCCCACTCTGTAATTAGAGGGGGAGATCTCTTGAGGACTGGAATTCCTTCGGCCCGAAAAACATGATTCTCATTCTCCCCTCTACTCTGCCGGCACCACTCAAGCGGAAACATGGCTCCTCGATGTATAAGGGTGATAATGTAAATGTAGCATTGTCTACCAGGCAAACCTGGCACATCCTATTTTGCAGTAACTTTATCTAAGTGTGAACAAATAAATGTAACATTTGGCTGAGTGATACATTATTAACTCTAATTGTTTCCTTTATAACACTATACAGCCACTGTCACCTTCACTTTGGCTCTCACAAGTACATGCACTCTGAATCACTATCACTGTCCCAATTCTAACACATTATGTGTCACCACACACTGTTAATAAATGTGATAAAACCACCTGAATTGAGAATATCAGGTAGAGCGTCTGCCTATGTGTGTTTTTGTCTCATAAGGTGAGATATAGTAGACTTTGCTCTGTGTGTGTGTGTGTGTGTGTGTGTGCGTCTCTCTCTCTCTCTCTCTCTCTCTCTCTCTCTCTTGTGCTTAAATGTAAAAAAGAGAGACAACACACGCTTTCACAGTCACTGGAGCTTTTGATAGGAATTAGTTTTACAACATATGCAAATGTTCTCCCTCGAAAAAAAAGGGGTCTTTAAGTGACAGGTTGATATGTGATTAAACGACAATTAGAGTGCTGAAAATAAGTGTCGACAGTAGGTCAAGCGCTGGGCGGCTCAGCTAAAAGGTACCAGACTATTGAGGAGAAAACTTTCCCAAGCGGAGGCCATGAACAGGACCCAAAACAAATTAGAGAGGTGAAGGGGGAACAAGGTTAGCACTGTGTTCCAATAAACCCACAACAAAAACAAGTTCTGTATTTTGCCTGGATGACAAAAGGCAGACCATTCACAAGCCAGCGCTGAACATACTTACAATTCCTGTGTTTTTAGTCTGTATTGTGTAAAACCTGCCCTGAATTCTAACACTGGCACTATTTGGCTACACCCAGTGAGTTTCAGCATCATATTCAAATGGTGTGCTGAACTGTAAGGGTTTCCACAATGTGATAATGAAGCACTGCTAGCCCCAATAAAAACCAGATGTCTGCTGTAGTTTAGGCTGCACCCCTCACCTCTGCTGTCCTTTAAGAGAAAAGCACTGTACATACACATGAGAAATTCAATGTCTTTTTTTTTCACTGTCTTTAACTAACAAACACATACACACTCCCAAACACACACACACACACACACACAAACATACAAGCACAGACATAAAAGGGCTCACGCTTATTCTGGCAACAGATGGCCCTGTCCCTATAATCCCCTTTGATGCTGTGGTGGGCAGTGGCTCCTGAACATCTCTGAAGCCAAAGCCCCAACAAAACTTGAGCTACTTTTCCTTTAACTGACCCCAATTGCCAAGGAGCTGTCAGCTGTCAGACGTGGTTAAGAGCGTCTTTACTGGGGGAGACTGAAGGGCACAGGTTTCTCTCTCTCTTGCTCTCTCTCTCTCACTGTGTGTCTCTATCACACACTCTCTCCCTCTCTCCTCTCTTCTTTCAGCTTCCTGTTTGTTTTCTGTCACAGACGGTTCATTCCACCTCCATGACACAGCTGTGAAAGCAGGTTGACCGTGGTACTCCGACTCGTAGTATAGACAACACTTATTTCCTCTCTGTTGTTTCTAGAAGGCGAAAAAGTGAACCTCCCTGAGCTCTAATATTGGAGCCACAGATGGCAGGAGGTGGGCTAAGAGGCTTAGATTTCATCAAAGAGCTCACCTTAATTATTGTCAATTGTAAGAAAAGAGGGGGTTTTCATTGCTTGTGTAACTTGTGTACTATATATACACATACAAATTAAAACCAAAAGTGCTACACTGCAGACAGGATGCTTCAGTTTAGAGAGCTTACCCATTAATTCTTATACAGTATATATGTATAAAAAATCTATGGCTAAAAGAAGTGTTTCAGTCTCTGATAAGATTAAATCGCATGTTAGCAATGACCTCAGAATTTTAGAAGTACCTTTAACGCCTATTTCACAATAAAATTAATTAAAAATTAAAATTAATTCTTAACTCCAACATTACAGCTTGCATTTTACAAAAAATGTAGAAGAACAAGCATTTTTAACATCACCAGTAAGCGTTTATTCCTATAGTCTGATTTTCACAGCCTAAAGCTATGTTAAAAACCTCCGATTAAACTGAAGCTCACTCTCTCAAATGTTTGAGCGACCCAGCCCTGTGAAGCACTTTGATTTCCTATTAATTTTTTCTGTAAATAGAATCAAATGTGAACTTGTGTCTTAACCTTTGTCTTAAATAATTTCCTTCTCCTAATGTAGGGAGCTCTGTTGTCGCGCGTCTAATTGGAGGACAGCAGTTAAATGTCTCCTTGGGTTCAGAGGCGACTGATTGCAGCAGTCTCTTCTATTTCATTTGGAAAGCGCTGCTTTCTAACACAAATGGGGAAACCCAAATTAGTGCTTACTGGCTGTGTGATTTCAGAGAAATCCTCTGTAATGTTCGATTATGTATTATCATTTGAGAGCTTTGGGGGATAATCATCACTGAGAATCACTCACGTTTCCAGCAGGTCTGCTGAGATGCATATACGTAGCTAATGGGATTGGGCTTTTTTTTCTATCCCTCTCATGTGGTGTTATGGAGCTGGCAACTGAACTTGATGGGATGCGCGTGATGCTGAGTCGTGCACAGGACTATTTCAAGACTGAAATGCGATTGTTTTAATACTTTAATCCACCTGTCCTTGGCATTCAGGATGTTGCAGAAGTTGACTAATTATTTCAGTGCCCTCTATCCTTCCTGTTTGAAAAGCAGCAGTGACAGCAGCACACTACATTCGGTAATATATATAATAATAAATCCATCCTAAAGGAATTTCTTCTTTGAAATATTCATAAAGGAAAAATTTTACCTCAGAAAAAAACAATATGTTCTGTTTTTCTCAGGGTTCTCGAGGGTTGGTGAACTCTCAAAACATATGATTTGTGACTCTTGTATAGCCTAATTGAAATTTTAAAAATGCATGTATGCAAAGAAGCTCTGAAATGCCCCAAATCACTTTAAAGAGTGAGCCATTAAACAACTAGAATTCTCAGAATTGTCCCAGGTTTCAACCACGATAGTATGCAAACACAAATATTTTCTTTTAATTAAAAAGGCCTCATCTCCCTGTATCCTCCCCCTAGCCTGCTGCCAGCTCTCTACGACCCACCGAAGCACACACACATGCACAAACACACACGCTTGTGATGGTGTATTCAAATCCAGTCACACTCACAGTACATAAAGCCAAATTTGAGAAAAGGGATTTAAAGTGTCCTGGGCCATGGATTTCTCTTGA
>JAUYWH010000025.1:9772653-9910153 GCA_034779795.1 Ctenopoma multispine | reverse complement strand
GACCTGAAATATGAGAGTCGATCGGCATGCGCTGTGTGTTTGTGTAAGACCATGTGTGTTAGTGCGAGCATGCACATACACACTGACACACACCGACATAGGGCACAAAGCACATGTTATCACTGTCAACAGCAGCAGTAGCAAACAGCGGCAGTTGTTCTGTGTGGGTATCTGTGCTGTGTATTAGTGAAAGTGTGTGCTTGTGCATGCCCACAGTCTCTCTCTCTCTGTCTCTCTGGCTGCTGGCTCTGAGGGACCCAGTGTAAGTCAATCTGAGTGTTCATATGGCGGTGAATGTGTGTTTGTGTGTGTGTGTGTGTGTGTGTGTGTGTGTGAGCCACTACTGTACTACACTTCCAGGGGCAAGGGAGCCAGGACTGAGCCTAGCCGAACAGGGCTGTACAAGGCTGGAAAGGGCCTAGGGCCAGCTCCCTGTGCACACCACCCACTTCACACCTGTCTCTCTCCCTCTCACACACACAAACACATGCGCACAGCTCATACAGCCGTGCTGCTCGGCACAGGGCTCTCATTGTAGCATTGACAGGAGGGCGCCCGTTAAGTGGCTCTCTCTTCCTGTGTGCGTGCGTGCGTGTGTGTTTTGTTCCCCCATGTGGCTGTGGGGTGAAGAAGGGCGATGAAGGACCCCTACTGGTAAAGTGGGTAAACTCACACAGCCTCGACATCTGCGCTCAGAGAGAAAGGGAGGGGGGAGGGAATGAAGGGAGAAGGAGAGAGGGGGAGGGCAAGGAGGGAGGAGAGATAGACAGCGAGGGAGGAGGACAGAGTGGGATAGAGGAAAGGAGTGAGAAGGAGAGAGGGAGGGAGAGAGACAGAGGGAGAAGAGGAGAGAGAGAGAGAGAGAGAGCAGAGCCTTGGCAGAGAGCAGTTGAGGGGAAAATGCCTTGCTTTGTGGAGAGAATTCTTCCAGGGCAGGAGGGAGAGGTGAGGCAGAGCGCAGAGGGCGGTCTGCTGCCAGGTAAGACTCACACACACCTCCCCCCACCTTGCGCACACACACAGACGAGTTGAGTGCTACCTCGAGGTGAACAGGTCGGCTACTAGTTGCAGTTGGCATGACTCAGGCACGCATGTGTAGTGATGTGGTGGGTGGTGTCAAAGTGTGTGTGAACGTGAGGAAACAGAGCAGGTGTAATGTTGTTTTTTGGAAAAATTTTGTAGCGTGCACGTTTGCACCTATAGTGCGCTGGATGTTTGTGATGCGTTTCATTATTTTTGATGGTGTGTTGCTTCCTCAAAAGTTGTTGTTGACTTTTTGTACATTGCATTATAGCACTTCACAGTTCCACTTTTTTAGATTTTGCAGTTACATTTATGACTGTCAGTGGTGGAAAGTACATTTCAAACACTGAAGTGTACATTTTGAGGTACTTTTAACTTTTCCTCAACTACGTTCCAGAGAGACATATTGTAGTTTTGCTTATTAGTAACTAGTTAATTTACAGATGAAATAAGTGATCAGTTTGTAAAATACAAGGAATTGTTTTAAGTATATATTGCAGATTTAAAGTAGTTTTAAATTTCCCATGTCCTTTAACTTCCTTGACCAGACACGACACAAATTTTACTTTCACTTTTGTAACCTCAAGACGTTTGTAATTTACTACACATTTAATGTAATTGCATATTTTTATATTGTGGTGCTCCTAATTTTACTTTAATTAAAGATTTTAATATTTTATCCACCACTAATTACACACTAGTTAACTTTATAGAGGAAACATTTTCAGGTTGTTACTATTATTAAAGACTACTTTAACACAGTTTATTTGACTACGATAGGAAAAAAATGATCTAAATGCACCATTCTGCAGGATAAAAATAGAAATTATTAAAAAGCACCTAAAATCCCTACACTTTAATGTCAAGTGCAAACGCTTTCGGATCTGCCATGAGGTAGTTTGCGGTATTGGTTGAGATTGATTTGGTTGTTTAGTTACATGTAATGTGATGGAGAGGTTTGTCATCTGAGGGATTTTCCACTCTGGTGATGTAAACATTGTCTGTTGTAGAAAGGCTAAAGGCTTTGTGGAGACATGGTCTGAGAGGAATAATCCTCCTCATGTACAATTAGATTTTCTCCTTTTGGTTAAATAAATACTGTGTCTGTGAACATAAACACAGATTTACACGCGGCCCTGTGGGTGTCTGCTGCCCTACTGCTGCAGCCTGGGCCTGATGTTTCTTGTGAGGCCCACAGAAAAGAAAGAGAAAGACACAGCAAAGCAAAGCTGAAGTTGTTCGGCTCTAACTTCACGCTTGCTGTTTATTTGTTTTTTCTTTTTTTAAACAAATGAAACCAGCTTCCTGACTGAAAGGTGAAGTCAGAATTGAATTTGGCTTGTGTTACCGTGGCGATCTGGCAACTGCTCTCGTGTCCCATAGGACTGCTCTGGTTGCTGCATGCCGGGCGCGTGTGTAACTTGTGTGTGTGTGTGTGTGTGTGTGTGTGTGTGTGTGTTCGTTATTGTGCTACGTGCATATTGTGTGTGGGCGCGCGTGAGTGTGTGAGTAGTGGGTGGTGGTAGCAGCATTCACAGGAGAGACATTTTACTAAGCAGACATTTCCCCCTCTGTTTTCACTCTGACCTGGTAGGAGATTGATGACTGAATTGTGAAGTACATGTTAACAGTAACTGGTGATTTATGAAGATACTTAGGGTAAGTGAGGCCGCACAGGCTGGAGGGGAAGAAAAAGATATAGCCTTTTAAGTTAATGCAAAAATATAGCCTTTTTAAGTAATAATTGTTATTACTACTGCAGGGGTTTGGAGAGAGTTCTGAGTTGGATGTGCACAATGTGCAATATGAAGCTTTTTCATTTCCGTTTGCCATGTGTCTTCCTTTGTTGTTTCTGGCTTTTTAACTTTTACTCCATTCAACGTTGCAAGATTTTTCTGAGGAAAGTTAATTTAATAAAAAATGTGTTCATTCAGGTTTACAGATGAAATGATGGACATAGCTAAATTTAAATATTTGAATAATATACTCCTTTTTCCTGGGTAAACCACAGTGGAAAAGTTTTCTTGGATGAACCCTTGCACTGCAACAAGTGCACTATGTGTTTTGGCAGCCCCCCTTAGCCAAAGATCCCTCAGAAAATCCACATGCAATTTTAGAAGAATCAGATTCTTTCCCTCTCCCTGGCTTGTGGACTCCCTTGATATTATGCACATGGAGATTCCTCCTCACTAGTCAAATATGTGATTCAATCCACTTGGATGTGATCTATAGCATTTTTGAGGAATAAAGCAATATTAGGGAATACGGAATAGTACTTCCCCTAGAAGAGGGATGGCTTTCATTTTTTTTCAAGGCACCTCTTAGACTGAGTGAAATGTTTCCCCTGTTCGCTCAGGGACGACTTTATTTCTTACCAGGGATTTAACACTCACTCAGTCCCCTCATAAATACAGCGTCCCTCAGCCCTTTGCTAGCCATAACTCATGCACTAACTCTGTATCTAACTAAACTCATATAGCAGAGCCAACACTTGTTTGTCTTTTACCTCAGCCTTTCTCTCTCACTCTTCCTCTCTGTCTCTTTTCCTCCTCTCAGCCGATTTATACATGACAGAATCTTCTCTGACTACCATCTCACCATGCTCCTGCGCTGATCTCCTTGGCCCACTCATAGAGTGGGTTTTAGAAGAAATGTGCATTTGAATATGAGCCAGCCTAATCTCCTTGAAGCTATTTAGAGTGAGCCTAATGCTCCAAGAATGAGCGAGAACACTGGAGGAAAGGCGGACGTCCCTCTCGGCGTGTCAAAACACAGCTCAGGTCTCGAAGAACGAAGCAAGTCTTTGATTTGCTGATGAAGATCTCTCTGTAAAGGACATAAAAATTCCTACTTTCAAGGTACCTGTTGAAGCCCATAGTCCCCTTAGAAAAGTCTGTATGTGGTTTGTTTTTGACTTTCTGCCTTTGTGGCACCAGCCTGTGAATGTTTTGCTCTTTAATATGTTATTCCCATTGCACAATAACTCAGACACAGCGCACCTGATAAACTCTCAAGCCATTCCACTTTCAGTGGATTAAAGTGTTCAGGTGGTATATTACAGTATGGTGGATGCCTTTACTGATCTGGTGCCGATTGGCATTTTGGGAGGAGACACTTTTTCTGGCGTTGTTCCCATATTGGTTGTTAACAGCCTGCAGGTACCTTCTGTTCTCTCTGTTCAGTCCCCCTGGCCCGACACTGACAAGTCCTCAAGCATCTAAAGACCCTCTGAAGTCAAAATCGCCCATTTTGATGTCTCATGGCAGCACCCGGTGTTTTGTTGTATTTGCGTCTGAAAACACAGGCCCTGCTTGGAGGAATTACCCTCAGAACTTTTTCGTGTTGAATGGGGGAGGAGGGTATCATTCCTCTTTTTCCCCCCATCTCAGTTCGCATCTTACTGTCCTTCCTTTCGTTTGATCTCACCGTCAAATCTTCCCCAGTTTTTATGAGTGACATTTACCCGAGAGCAGCTTGGGAAATGGCTGGCTGAAAAAGACGTTTGAGAAAATGTGCCTGAGCAAGCTATCACCTTTGATAAAACCATGGTTCCAATAAGAGAGAAAGAAGAAAGCCAAAGAGTAAGAGCGTTGTTGGTAATGAAAAATGCCATGCGAGAGGGAGCATCTTTCTGATCCCAGTCTGTTAGGCCAACAATGTATAGTACAAGAGATACCACGGTGATACATCTAGCATTTCTCTGTTGTTGTACCGCAATGAGTGTTTGACTCAGGGGACTGACTGTGGTACGGGGGTACCACACTGTTCCTTTATTATATCCTGTATACATAATACAGCACTCACACATACACAGTGAGTCACTCAAGACCTGCCACGAACACTGGCACACTTTCAGCAGTGTCACCATGTGACAAAAGGTACTTGAACACAATAAAAAGAGAAAGAAATAATGGGGAAGTAGAGGGTAGTTGGAGGCACAGAGAGCAAGAAATGTTAGCTTTAGTAATTACTACCTATATAGAGAAGCAGCGGAGAGGACAGTGAGGCAAGCAAGCGCACGAAGGAGGCCCCGTGTGCACATAATGAAGGGGTATCATTGTAGCTCTGACAGCGTTAATCTTAGAGTGCTCTACAGTGTATGTGTGTGTGTATCTCTATCTAGTCGTGTGTGTGCTCTGTGCAGCATATGTATTTACTGCTGGGGTGTATGGAGGTCGTGGTACAGTGCCACAGTGATTCTCACCCTGCCAGTGAGACCACCTGACAGCACAGTTTATCCAGCCATGTTGACAGTTGCCGCCTCTCACAGCTTTTTAAGGACAGTCCTGAAACTCCACAGCCTCTCGCTCATCCTCACAAAACCGCTGGGATCATCTATCAGTATCAGTGCACAAGAGAGAGGAAGAAAAGAGGAAAGCGGAAAAAGGGGAAGAGCAGTCCAACTTTCTTTGTGCCTGTCTTTTTCTTTTCTTTTTTCCTCTTCCCATTTGAAGTTGTGAGACACTCATTTAAGCCTCATTGCACACCGACACTCAACACGCAAGAAAGTGTTATGAATATGTATCAACACAGCATATGGCAGCAGTAGCGCTGGGACTAGGTGTGTCCAGAAGGTAGAGTGCTGCCGATGCATTATTCTCCATTCAAATTACCACAGTAAGAATGCAGCGGGGAGCCGGGAGGTGTTCACCACCTCTTTAGACGGGGCAGGAGAAGAACCTGGATCATGCAAAACAGCAGGAACAGAAGAGCTGTGATGAGCACAGTAGTAGGCCAGCTGAGTTTCCTTGATTTGGTAGCTTTTTTTGTCAGGTTGAAACCCAGCACTCACTGACACGAGCGTGATTAAAAGTGATATTTCTGACACATTAGGATGCGCACGGGAAGTAACCTCCTCTAAAGCGTTCATTATTAGATGCATGACAGACCTGAATATTTATAAAATAGCTTTTAATTATTAATAGCAGCAATCTGCTCCCGTAATTCATCAGATTTGCACTTCAACAGAGTATCCGTTTTCACTTTAAAATAATAATAAGAGGAATATTAATGTTGCAGAAATGTAAAACGGGCAGCTGGATACAGCACAAATAGGCCAGCGCACCATGCTCACTTCTGAGGTTTTCCCTTAACCTGTCATTTTTTAAATTAAATTACATTTTAAACATCAACACTGCACCGTTTGAAAACCTTCAGAGGTTTGTGCTTGACAATTTAGTGAGTGACTTCTCACAAATGTGGCAAGTCATGAAGATAAAGATGCAGGAAACAAAGTGGGTTTGGTGTAGAATGCAAAAGTAGTTGCTGTGGTTTTATCAAAAGCAAATTTATTTGTTTGAGTCAACTTAGCAGCACTTCCTTTTGTATACTGAGACCCAAAATAGACAGCATTCTTTTTTTCCTGTAAAGCAGCTTTGCTTGTTTCATCGTTTCACAGTCATTTTTATTTTTTTCCCTCCCTTAATGCGAGTGTTGTTTTATCACACCTTCAAATTCAGTCACGGCACATTCCTCCCTCTACTGAACTCCCAGAAACAAGAATGTTCCTGTTTTAGGTGAAAACTGCCACGTTTAGTTCCGCCTCCAGTTGACATAGAACTTTTTGGTAAAGCACACTGTTTTAGTGCTGTCACTCATGTAGTGGTATGTTTATCCTCGGCGTGGATCAGTTTTTCCTGAGTGTGAAGAAATGTTAGTGTGTGTATTTGACAGCGTGTTTCTCAGAGCAAATGATGTGACCTGCAGACACTAGACAGAGTGGAGCAGAAGGAGAGCACATAGCACAATGCCCTGTTGTCTACAACACTGCAACCAGGTGTGCAACACACAAGTGCACAAACACATACACTTGGTTATAGACACTTAACATATGTGTTTACAGTGGACTATGCATATGCACAACAACACAGAGACATATAAACTTAAAATGTTGTCACTTCCATCCTGCTAATCAGCGAAGTAGAATATAACAAACTGAAGGTCTGACAGTAGAGTCACAGCTACAGGGTATAAAAATGCAAATCCCACAAGCAGGAACACTCATTCTCATCACTTCCTCTCTTGGCCCTACAGAGAGTGTATTTTGATCAACATTTAATTGTGCTTCATAAGAGGAATACATCGAACAGTGAATGTGTAGAATGTGATAAAAGGTGTTTGAAAAGTCTCCGATTGTTTGCAAGATGTGTCACATTTGGACAGGTAGGCAACATGCCTCGGGTGACATTTTAACAGGCACTTGTGACTTATTCTACCGCATATAAAGTCCAAAAGAGGAAAAGTCTGTCAGGCGGAGCAAATGTTTTAATGGTAGCCAGGGATCGATGTTGTCAGCACAGGCATCCTGTCTGGAAATACATGCTTTTCTGGGTTAATGTCACCTCCTCATTTCTTTTCAAGGAGCGAGAGAGGAGAAAAAAAAGCAAAGGCAGGAGAGGGAGAAGGTGGGAGTGGGAAGGAGGTCAACCAGATCTGATCTGCACACTTTCCAAACTGGGCCGAATTTAGGAAAATTGCTTAACAAACATTGACTTGAGCTCTCATTCACAAGGCCCCCGTATCTGAAAAACAAATTTGAAACATAACCTTGGAAATCAATTAGGAAGTCCCTGGGAGCTTGAGGAAAAAGAAGGGAAAGGTCCACTCTTCTTTTTCCTTTTCTCCCCTCTCTACAGGTCTTTTACTCTCCTCTACTTAACAGGGATGTGGATCTGTCCATCAGAACACTGCCTTGTGTGAGGAGGCTTTGTCAGCAGGAGCTTTATTTAATTTTTTTTAACGGCAGAGTGCCTTATATGCTGTCAAAATGTCTTAAGAGTCTTATTAAAGAAATGCCACAGCTCATTTCCTTGTAAAGCAATTCATATGCTGGTGAAAGGGGGCATGTCTAAAGATCTAAAAGGCTTTGCTTTTTAGGCTTCACATTAGGGGTTATCTGTGAGGGCTTGTCATTGATTGACATTATCTGGCCTGACAGGGCCTCATATCAAGGTTAACCTCATGGACAAAAGTGCCACCCGCACGGACGCACAAACACACTCTGTCATCCACACTCGTAGTCAAATAAGACACGCTCTCCTCAACTTCCTCTTGAGACTGGTGCTACGTATGTGTGCCAGCTACATGATTGTGTGTAAGCCAGGTGGAGATTTCCAGACTTAATTGATAACTAATGGAGCGGCATGTGCTGAGTTTACCCTAGAGGATTGACACTGTGTGTGTGTGTGTGTGTGTGTGTGTGTGTGTGTGTGTTTGTGTGCGTGTCCTGTAGAGGGATAGAGGGGGTAGGTGATGGTTAAAAGATGGGGATGACTTACTCAGCAGTCTAGCTCCAGATTCTGGTAAATTAAATATGGCCCCAAAGATAATGACATGGAGTGACACAAACCAGTCTGGGGGCTCCTGACCTTTTAGGCAAGCAGGCCGTTCACTTTGCTTTTCAACACTCGAGCACATTCACACACATCTCCCTTTCTCCCTCCCAACAAGTCACAAAGGCGAAGAGAGATCCCCGTGACCAAAATTCAACTGAAGCAGTTAATCTGTACAGATATTAGCTCAAGGGCCCTTGAGAGGTGCACCACTGAGCCCCTTCTCCGCTGTACTACCCACACTGCCTTGCTGCTGCTCCAAGCACAGCAACCGTGAGGGAGGGACACAGGGGTCGTTGGCTCATTTACCATGGTGGTTGGCTTATTTTGGCTAATTGCACTCCTGGTGTCTTAAAACTGAACATAGGAGCTGAGCTTCAAAACAAAGCTTCAGGAATAAAATTCCCTTGTTTCTGTGTGAGGAAGGATGGCGCTGTGAGTGAATATGTTTTGTTTTTTTTTTAAACAAAGTTTTTGCCCCCTGCAACGCAAACACTTCCAAATTAAGTCTTCATGTGGTGCCAGCTGTGAGTCCAGATTTGATCTACAATTTTAACAAGTAAGCCGTGTGTCCCACGAATTACCCTAAGCAGCAAACTGCATAAAAGTTGGCTGTTTTGGTACGTGGCTGTCACAATGGTTTTTGTCACTCATGTCAGATTGTTTTTTTTCTCCCTTAGACCATTTTAGGCTGCTTGTCCTCTGTTCTGGAAAATACCATAATTACCCTGTTTGTGATGAAGCTTGAGGGCGTATTTGTCCTTAGATTTCAACTTTCCTGCCTGATTGCCCTCAAGTTCAACGTCTTTCCCCTTCCGCCTGCACTTGAAATATACATTGTTTTCTTCAGCCATTGTCCTATGTAGTCAGTGTGTGTTGCTGCGCCGTTTGTGTCTGCCTTTGTCCTGCAGCATCTTGTTTGTGTTTTGCGGCGGTGTGACGGGAGCGTGGCACTTGGCTGAGGGCTTGTGTTTGATAACAGCCTGCGGACGGAGCTGAAGTGAAATAGTCCAAACGGGTCCTTCAAGGTCGGCACCCCCAGAAAGACAGAACACAATGTGCAAGGTCACATTCTAGACTAAAAGCAATAAGTGCTTTATTGATAGAAAAAAAAAGACAACAAGCAAGCAGATGTGCAACCAACTGATTAATAATAAAATAGATTTGTGAGAGAGAGGGACAAGCGGAGGGTAGGAGGAAGGGGAGAGAAGACTGCTACCACAGCTAGACTGTACAGTATGTTCATGTGTCTGTGTGCAGTACGTGTGTGCCTGCATCAATGCATGTACAGTAGGCTTCGGAGCAAAACATTGATCCTGTAGTGGAACCTAAAAAATCCATTAGAAATCCAGTGGTTAAAAAAAGAACAAAATGTGACAGATTGGTGCTGGTGGCAGTTTCCCGGGTGCCTGAATCATTTCCCAACATCACAGTACTGTAAAGTACAGTGTGAAAGTACTGTTTTAAAGAAGATCACAAGAAACTCACTACTCCTGTTTTGACAGTAAGCTGTGTATTATATATATCTCATCAGTATCATGTTTAATGACAGACGCACCAGTCACTGGAGGTTTTTTCCATTCAGTCACATTGTGAACAATGTGTCTTTTGTACTGCACCTACTGTGCTATTATCTTTTTATGAAAATAAGCCGAAGCTATTGGACTGTTGTCATCTTTTATGTGCCTTTATCGTTCTTTCTCTCATGCACTCTCTCTCTCTTTCTCTCTCTCTCTCTCTCTCTCTCTCTCTCTCTCTTTCTCTTCTCTAACCTGGCAAACCTGCCAAGTGAGTAGAGCTGTGGATCAGTCAGTGGCAGATTTAGATTTGAGGTGGGGAAAGCCAAGTCCCAGTCCCAGCTAAACCTGTTTCTTCCGTAACACTCTGAGGGACTTGAGGACTGGCAGATTTCCATATGCTCTGCCACCCCCTTGCTCTCAGTGATCACCTGCAGTATTCTCCCCCCACCCTTCTAGCTCCTTGTTAGTGTATACCAGCCTTTACAGTCCCTTTTCTAAATCCCCTCTCTACATAAATTTCTCCTCAGTTGTGCCACCCCAAACCCCCATCTATCAACTAGTTGGCAATGGCATTGTTTTTAATCATCAGAACCTCAAAATTATTATTATCGCTTCTGATGCGGCAATTAAAACTTCAGGTCAGAGGCACAACGAGCGGTGATCAGCAGCCGAGCTGAGAAGTTTTAATTAGACGATCAGAACCATTAATGCACAAAAAAAAGGTGTGCGCTGGGAAATTAACGGGAACGTCTTAATCAGGGTTAGCGACTCCGAAGAGGAGTCAAGTGAACAGAGAGCAAAAAACAAATCATTTCCGCACCACTGGGACAAAACTCAATTAAATATGCATGCGGAAAAATGGAAATTTCTCAGCATCGGCTTCACCGACTGTTGGAAAACTGTGGCAAAATCTCACAGCGGGGTCGGCGACCTGCTTATTGTTATTCTTGTGTAATAAAAGTGAGAGAGGGGCCAGATGCTGGGGTTCGGGTGTCATGGTGTAGTTGTCCATCAGTGGCTTTCCTCTTGACTTCCTTGCGGCTGCTGCAACCTCTCTACCATGCAGGGGAGACAGAGAAAGAGAGAGAAGAGGAAAACATTCTCTTCCTGCAAGCCGTAAATTTACAATCATATAAAAACACGGTTATTTTTAAGTGTGTCTGTGTATGTTTGTCTGTGTGGCTCAGTGATTTTCCTGAAACACACATGCACACATATACATCTCCCTTGAGAGACAGAAACACAAAAGCTTCACTGATCTACACACAGGGAGCTGCAACCTTGTCGATTAATCTGCCAAATCTGTTCATAAAGTTATTACTGGGATATTTTTTAAAGAGCTAGAGCAACTCTGAGTTACATATTGTAAAATAATCCTGAGATGAACAGACATCTCCCAGACCCTGTTTGTATTAATTAACTCCTGATATTGCAGGGGGTTTGTCCCTCTGTCAGTCATGTTGGAGCTCAGCAGGAATCTTCAACAAGCCTCGTACCTGTGTTTGATTAGGTGAAGAGATAAGCTTCAGTCTGAACAAGTAATATCTACCTCTCTTATATACAGACCCTCCTGTGCACTCACTTCATACAAACTGACAGCACTGCAGGGAGTCACTGTTTTCATGGTGCAGCACTACACTCTGAATGAACAATAAAGTGGAGTTATTCAGTTTTCTATATGTTGTGTCTGCGAGTTTACATCTTCTATAAGATGATTACACAAGTGTTTTGGACATCAGATGCCTCATCTTGTATGTTAGAAAGAGGTAAAGTCATGACCCTAACAGTCACAGCCATTGTTAACTCCCACATCCTTTACCCATAGCTGCCTTGATTACAGTCTGTGCACGTTCACACAAATAATGCACTTCCAACTGCGTTATTAGGATTTGAAACACCACTTGATTGGGCATGATATCATTCTGGCACGCAAACAGAGAGTCTGCATCAAAAACCAACAAGACCTGTGGGGCTTAGAGCTGTGGAAGAGTAAGTTTGTCGGTGCAGAGAGCTAGAATGCGAGCTGTGTTATTCAGCGCTGACAAGAAACAGAACCCACAAGAACTTTGATGCACTTATTTTTGACTGAAGATGAAAAAGAACCTGACCTAGTCCAAATGTATTCAAAATAGTTTCTTGACTTTTTCTTCTGGTTTTTGCCTTATACAGACAGTATATGGCGCTCCTTTGTGGTCCTGCACTGTTTCCAGTAAAAATAGTGTCACTCTTAACATAAGCAGTTGGAAAAATTAGTTTCAGCTGTTGTGTTCAAACTCAAACCTGCCGATTTTTTCACACTCCCAGTGCTTACTGAGGTGTCTCCTCCTTGACAATTAGCACACCAGACTACAACAGACTGTAAATAATGTCCAATGCATGTGACAGTGTTGTTTTTCTTTCTGATATTCATTAATAAGGCAGAGTGCTTACTGGACTCTTAGAGAGGTGGGGGAGTTGGTCCCACAGGGAAAAGTTGTTCTTTCATGTAGGTCCCTACAGATTTTATCTCGTTGTATCCTATCATGCACACAAACGACTTGAGGTAAACAGCTTAGTGTTACCATAGCAATCGCTTTTGTAAGCAATGGCAAAAAAGCTGCTGTGGACAGAAACCCTCAGCATAAATAATAGTTTAGACAGCTTCCATAAACCATCGAACCATAGCATGTTCCTACTCAAGGGAAGCTCACAATATTACATTTGTTTTAAAGCACACACCCTACTTTGAAAAAGTAAACATTGAATATGTGCTTAAGATGTCCGATAATTCAGTTACAGGCCCACTTATATACTCAATCAGTAGCGCTTGGTCCTCTGCTCCCGGTCCTTATTGTTAACAGAAAATCATACATAAAGAGGCACTAATGGAAAGAAACAACTGTGTAGGGGTCACTCCGACAAAGAGCTTGAGATTGCAATGCAAAGGAAATCGGTAGTTAAAGCATGAAATACTGAACACAGTAAACTGAAAAAATGACCTCCACTGCAACACCCAAATGACCTCAATCTTCCTTTGGAGAGTATTTATGAAAAAAAAAGAGTTGAAAATTTATGTCTTCCACTTCCTAATAGTTTTTCCAGCTTTTTTTTTTTTTTTAAATTGCTGTCTTCTAAAAGGCGACCCTTTCACCCCCGCCTGCAATTGTCTAACACTAAATTGTGCAGTAATGTGCCGCTGATATACGGCCTCTTTAAAACTACATAATTCCTGAAGTCATTGTTTCAGAGAGGAAACCCGCAATGTAAATACAGTAACTGAGAAAGCATGTGTGGAGAGCAGGGGTTGCATTGTCTGGCATCGGGGTGATCTGTAAACTCCTTCAAATTGTATATCCTCTAATGATTCCACAGCTTTGCAAAAGAAAATGAAAACAGGATTTTATGTTGCACCCATGTGATTTACATAATGCTGGCAATGGCTCACACATGATTGTGCTTGGCTTTATGGCTGAGGGAAAATGAAGAGGCTCCTACTCATTGTTATAGAAAGTGAATTGAGTCTTTAGGATAGAACTTTGTTACCTCTGATATCACATATTTTTCTCGGCTGAAATGGTGTGTCTGTAGCTCACTAGTGTATTATCTTAACCACAGTGCAGCTACGTTAAGATTCAATACAACTTCAAACATGAAGAAATATCTCTGCTGTGGCATTGTGTTTCAACTTCACAGTGTCTCAACTGACACAGCTTTACATACTACTGAATAAAAAGCAGAATACAAATTAATGTGTTTGCCTGAACCCTGGTGATCCTTCTCTGCTTTTTTCTTGATATCATAAACGTGGTGTTATTCATGGTCACCTCCTTCTTTCTTTTTAAAACTTATTTACAACTTGATAAAGATCTGGCCTTGATTTTGAGTCCTGAAAATGCTGTTGTAAGGTGAACTTTGGTGGCTCTGGAAATAAAGTGAAAGGTAACAGTGTGCAGTTTCTGCCCTAAAAAGGCAGCTCTGGATATGGAATGCCACAGGCAGCTGTTCCTGCCTCATCAGAGGACATGTTATAAAGATAGCCCCACTTGGGTTGAAATAATGCCACCCAGTCCTGCCCCAAAGCACACTCTATCATGCTCTATTGTTCAGAGAGGCCGCATTGGGGGAAAAAATGTTGAGACTGTGCAACAGTCAAGACATTAAGTAAAGGTATGCAAAACACAGGAACTGCAACATTTTTTTGCATGATGTACTTGTGTTGCTCTCTTGGCAAGATAAACAGTACAACACAGGGGAGTGTAGAAAGAGCGTATATGCATTGCTCTTACATACATTTCCTTTTAATGAATTGACACCAGTAGCCTCTAGACAAACAGTTACTGAGTCAGAATAGCTGACTCAAAAACACGGCTCCAAAAAGCCCAAAAGTGCTCAGCATTTTCCTTCCATATCCTGACAGCTTTAATGCTATGCAGCCCCCCACTCAGTGGCAGGACCACAGCCTCTTGAGGTGAGAGTGAAGATAACATTTCACAGTGTCTCTATAGCGCTGTCATGTGAAGGATTATGTAGCCGTGTATTTGCTGCTTGTAGTACCGTAGGGGGTCTGATACCTATCTGCCTGTGGTTTCAGCTGCCTGTGCTTTTTTTTCTCCCTTTTTTCCACTACTGTGTTAAACTTTGAGCTGTGTGAAGAGGTGTGACTTAGAAAGATATGTACAGTATCTCTGTGTCCTTCTAGCTTTGTGCCGTTATTGTTAAGTGCTTTTGGATGTTATTAATAGCAGCAGTCCCTGTTGTTCTCTGTCAGTTTTTTTTCCGAAGCCATGTGTGAAATCAGTATAAGTTACGGACATGGAAAAGCTAGTAGATGGTGATGCTGAGAACGAGCAAATGACCCCAATTGAACGGAAGTTTCATAAACAGTTTCAGCCATGCTGAACAACTTTAACTCATCTTTTGTCTTTCTGTTCTTGTTTCCTCCAGCTGAAAGGAGTTTATGCACTGAAACGACCTCAGGAAAATCCAAGATGGCCGCCAAAAGAAAAGGTGGCCTAAAACTCAATGCTATCTGTGCCAAGCTGAGCCGCCAGGTGGTGTTTGACAGCAGCTCCCAGAATGCGGAGGGAGACCAGAGTGTAGCAGAAAACAGTGAGCGTGGCAGTTCCCACTACGATGACAGTGAGACCAACTTCCCTGAGAGCCTGAACCTAAATCAGAGCCTAGAGGAGGACCAGAGGAGACGCGAGGCCATCGAGAAATGGGTCAACGGCGAGTATGGCGATGAGCCACTAGCTCCTGAGGATGAGCAAGAGCATGAACTCAAAGTCAGCAATGACGAAGATGCCCCCCCTGAGGGCGTGTACATGGTACAGCCCAAGGGCTGCAGTGATGAGGAAGACAATGCAGATGAAGCTGAGCCTGTGACTGGGTCTCAGGATGGCAGTTACCATGACGACAAAGAAACTGAAGAGAGGCCCTCAAAAGATGAGACCTATGTGCCGCCAAGTGATGCCCAAAGTCACCCAGCACCTTTCTCCTCTCCAGGTACATTTTGACTCTTCTTGCCGCCATACTGTGATTTGTACTTGACCCCTTTTTTTACATCTTAAACCAACATGACCTTTGCCTTTCTAAACATGCCACTCCATAGTATTAGGGGGCAAAGGCTTTGATAAAGGGTGGGTGACATTGCCATATCCACATAAGATTAAGTGTGCCCATTACTGGAAAGAGATGCTCTAGAGTTGCATTATGAATAGCCAGTGACATTATTACCCTAAAGACTAATTCAACTGGCAGGCCAGTGGAGGGGGGGGATTCAGGAACTTGTCAGTATGTGGTTAACTCCATAAAGAAATTCATAAATGGAGTAGGCTGGAGTAGGCCATTTATGTGCTCTCTCAACAGCTGCAGGTCAAGAGCACATGGCAGGGCCAGGCTAAGCTTCATATTACACCCAGGATTACATATTGAGTCTTTGATTTTTCCCTAAGCTCACTAAACTTAGCCACTGCTTCAAGCTTCACTTTTACATGGAGTTGTTGTCTGTCGTACAGTTGTCAAAGCCAAGACATCAACTGTCAAATAAATTCAGAGATAGGAAAGTTATATTTCAGTTCTATTAGACCCATACCTTCCCGTAAACACCTGTGATTCTTTAGATTTATTGTTAGAAGACAATTAATACTTGTAAATGACTCATAATAACCCCCGGTTTAATTGTGACTTGATGTTCCCTCAGTATAATTCACTGATTATCAAATAGATAAAGCTAGTAGAGACTTCCAACAGTCATTCTGAAGTAGCAAGAGTACATGTTAACAGCACAAACAATCTTTTAAGAAAGAACTGTTTACTGTGACACACTTTGTGACCCTTGTAACGAAGCCTACTCACTATAGGAGAGATTGGCCTTTGTATAGCAGAAGTTAAAACACAGAGCTGTAAAAAGAAGAAAAAAAACTTGCTCAGTTATATGAATAGATAACGCCTGTTTCACAGACACCCAGAGAGAAAAAAACAGCAATTTGCACGTGAGACCGGTTGTTGCGGTACAAAAACAAGTTTTGTTTTGTGCTTGCTCACCTCAGTTTAACAGTTTTTTGGTCTTTCATCTAGGTTTAGGTATCTGCTTCAGAGCCGTGTACGCATGCTCTTTTTTTGTCTTCATTTCTTTTTGTTTTCACTAACTGTACAGCAGTGGCTCTGGCCACACGCTACTAGGGGCAGGCGCTTTTCAGAAAATGAAGCAGGTTTCATTTCAGAGGCAAATGAAAAAGGCTTTGTGGTTTTAATTAGTCATTTTGTGTGTTTTTCATGGCCATAAATGCCTGTCTGTAAATATGTATTACTGTTGTGTAGCAGGCCTACACCTTTTCTTCCACTCGCTCCTTTACTACTTCACATCTCACAACAAAGCCGGAATGTTTGAAGACTGTGGGGAGAGCATACTGCATCGGTTGCAAATCTTGTCTTTAGAGTGTTTTTTTTACAGAGTTGCTCTTTGTTGATTGTAACTAGGGCATCTATATTGCCATGTTTCTGCTCAGCTCACAATTAAAACATTTTTTCCCCCCTCTCTCTCTCTCTCTCTCGCCGCTGTCTTTCAAAGGCTGATGCGGAGTGCACATAATTATGCATATAAACATAGTGGCTTAATTATCTCTCACAACATCAGTGACAATGTAATTAACAAACATTGCAAGATCAATGAGAGAAACTGCGACCTTCAAAACATTTAACTCCTCACATTGAGGCATCGTGCGGATTTCCTATCAGTGCAAAACCCCAGAATACTTTTCCTAGATAATTTAGATGTCGCATTAGAGCCCTCAAAAGCCAGTCAATGGAAAAAACCAATGAATAAAAACTATGAAAGCAATGACAGTGATGCTCATAGCGATGGATCAAACAGGCTTGACCATGACTTCCATTTGCAATTCTGGGTTCACTCTAAAAGGTTGTTGTTCATTTCAAGCTATTTCAAAGCCTCTCAATTTACTGCCTGTTAATTAACTAACCACACAGTGAGGAAGTTTGGAGCTTCGTCCAGTTTTGTCAAATTAGTTCAAACAAATTCATATATTGTCATTTATTTATACTAACTCTTTATTAGGATAGCACCATCCATTTAAACAAAACACTCTTAAACTAATTCACCAACATGAACACAAATGACTCTATTTAAATTATTGTACCATATAAAAGAATCTCACCATCCAAAGGCCTATCTGACTGAATTCCACTTTGTGTTATTAATTTTTTTTTTTTTTCCAAATAGTTTACATTGTGCATGTGTGGTTTAAAACTGACACCATTTAGAGGGAATTCAAACTCTAGATTAGTCCATATATAGCTGGTAGCATGCACCTTTATCACCAGCAACACCTCTGCCTCTCTGTCCTGTGAAGAGACAAGCTATGCCACACTGATGGCCATGTTTGGTCAGCCAAATGGAGATATAATGTCCATCTGTTATCATATCTGGGAGGGAAAATGTGGCCTAATTGCATCAAATATAGACAAGGAGGGTCCGTGTTGTGTGTTGGATTGTACTGTGTCTAAATTAGAAACTACTTCTTTGTAGATTTTTTTATGTAAAAAACAGAGTAATGTAAACTTGTTTGTTAATGTATACATTTACTTATTTTTTAATGTAGGATGGTGGCATCATAGGTGGTGGGGCTAATCTCACCTTATCCCATAGACCACATACACAGTTTCCCACCTTGTGTGACAAGATATCTTTCAGAGGTAGCATGATAGGTCATGAGTAGAAAACTCATTTCCATGGTGTTTTAGAAAGGTTATCTTCTGTTGGTCCCAGTCATAATCCGTTCAAGTCAAATCATTTGCCTTTCATTGATAGCATGCCACGTGGCTCAGTCGAATGAATAAAGAGACTCTAATTTTTTGCAGAACGTGGTGATTATACCTTAAGCAAATAGAATATGAAAAAAGGGATATCAGTGCTCCCATGACGGAAACCACTAGTCTCTATAATAATCAACAGAATTGGCCACTAGAATATAGGTGCTTTCTTTAATTTGATGCCTGATCTAAAGCAGCCATCAGCAATTTTTTTAACGATGAGAGTGATTTCTAATGATTCCCATTCAAAATTATTTATTTTATCTTTATTCTTTTTCATTCTGTAAAGTCTAGTTCCTTTACCTGACTTTTACTGGTGTAAGCTGGTCCGTCCTAACTTTAGTGCTATATGATATACTGTGACCTGAGATGTCTTTATAAATACAGTAGCAGTAAAATCCAACCAAGCACTAACGGTATCAACATCTAAATCAAATCGAAATGACATTTTAAATGGACAGGTATTTCTAATGATCTTTTAGGACATGTACTCCATGTTAGCTTAAGGAACAACAAAAACACACAGTAAGGTATATATAGGTAAACTGTATTGGACCACACAGTACGTACTCGTGTATGTATATACTTCGCATCACTCTATGGATTCATTACATGTAAAAACATGGTAGATTTTCTAAAATGATCTGTAGCAAACATACAGGTATTTCCTCTCAAATACCTGATCAAGTTGTCTTAAATTTTTCATGCCTTTCGATCCACCAGATACTCTTTCATACTGATCTAGTGCACAGAGGAGCAACCCAAATGCAGTGAATGGAAATTTGGGGATTATTTTACATGCTGCACAGGAGATGTGAAAAGCAGGGCACAGCGACTGATTTAGCAATAAGTGAGAAATCTGAGACAACAGAAGAAATATTATTGTATTAATTACCCTGCTAATAGGTGGTGGTGCATTTTGCCACCTCATGCATGCTCTGGTGATGATAAATCTTTAGAACAATTTTTAAAAAAAGGTTTTGGACCCCAGTCCTGAGGCTGTGCCAAGGATGAGTTAAGATGACCAAAGGTTTTAAATGACCCTGGTGAAATTATCATCTGGCGCATTACTAACATGTCTGCGTTCTGGTATTCTGCAAACTGACACAACAGGAGATATTTGGAATTGAGTTGGATCAGCAAAAGCCCTCTTGCGGGTGCTCCTTGTCTCTCTTTTTTTTCTCTTACACACCCTTCCTCTGTACTTTCTGTCCATGCTCTTTTTCGTTATGCAGAGGTTTGTCCCTCCAGTGCTTTCAGGCCAAATTATTTTTCCCTTTTCCCCACTCTCTGACCCCTTGCACTAACCTGGATGAAAGTTAATGGACCAGAATTAATCTCCACATAATGCAATTAAACTATACATTGACTATATTTTGCCTATGTCCTTGGGGAAGTTGTCCAATTTAATAGACTCTTAAAATGAAAGTGATGTTTCAGTTCACAAATGTGTAAAAAGTGGAAAGGATTCATTCTGTTCACTTTTGAAGGTGACACAGTAATCATGTTATTTTAAAATATCTTGAACACCAAGCTTCATAGGGGACTTTATAAAATGCACTTAACATGCCATAATTCCTCTGCAGATAGCAGTTGTAATTCTGTCATTTTAGTAATGTTCAGCATTAGTGACCAAATATACATTTATAGTTAAAACTGATATAGTGAATCTGTATAAACAGATTTTGTTCACTTTTATATTTTTCAAAAATAGTGACTTCATGTGTTTCCTACATTGTCACATTCTCATATATAGAATGTATAAAATACTATCATCAAAAGCATTGCTTTCATTAAATTTGATACTGTAACATAATGAGTATAGAAAATCACAAAAAAAAGTTTGTTTATTCTGTGTCTGCTTTGGTACAGCCACCCGCAGATTCTGCAGAACTGACTTACAGTGCAACCAAACAGGAAGAGCATTGCCTTAGACTGCTTGTTTGTAGACACAAATACACAGACATGTACAGATGCTGGTGCAGGTCACAGTGGAGAGTCACTTTTCCTGTTGTCAAATTTACTACAGTTCTGAAATAGCAAGGATAATGGCATCACATCAATTGTAAGCATTTATTGTTAAGAATACAGATACATTGTGATATAGTAGATGTAGTTCGAATATATTAGCAGTGTTCCATTATCACAATGTGCCAAAATGGGAGGTGAGATAGCGTTTCATTAATTTAACCTACAAAATATATTCTACGCTTGTAACACAAAGCTACTTTGCTAGATTAATCCATTTGTAACTAACATATTTGATGCCAAACAAAAAATGTATTGTCAAACACAGACTATCCACCTCAACTACAAAACATAACGACAGTGTAACACTTGTAGAGCGAACATCAGTCAGTATGAAATTAAATGCAACCATTTAGTATACTGATTTAGTGACATGAATTAAGACGTCTTGAGCGATGAGTTAAGTTGGGTTCAGTTTCACTACGCAAATGAATAAACAGTCGTACTAATTTATGTATATGCTGTCCTTATGAAAGTCATTACAGTAATGCTAGACAGCACCAGTGAGATACTCTAAGGTTTACTCAACTTGAACCACATTTTCAACTGGTAGCACCTTTAAAAAGATAAATGAGCACTCTTCTCTTTTTACTCTCTGCAGGAGAGGCATCTGCCCTGCGAGACTATGCAGCCAATACCATGAATGAGTTTTTAGGAATGTTCGGTTATGATGACCAGCAGGTAAGGGATGAGCTGACCAAGAAGATCAGCTTTGAGAAGCTCAAAGCTGCTACCTCAGACCCCTCATCCCTCAGCAGTGAGGAGGCCTCACGGCGTGCCCGCTTCTCCAAGTACGAAGAGTACATTCGCAAGCTAAAAGCTGGCGAGACCCCTCCTTGGTCCATGCATGCTTCCCCACCCAAACCAGACGACCTCAACTCAAAACTGGCCCAAGATAAGAGTGCTACTATGCACCAGACCTCTGGGTGCCTCCCAGGGGCTGAGGCACAGAGCTACCCCTCCAGCCTGGACCACAAACAGCCAGGAGGACCTCAGCTAGGCACATCTCAGCCACCCAATCCCTCTCACATGCAGAACATGGTTTCTCGAGCCTCTAAGTATGACTTTTTTATTCAGAAGCTGAAGATGGGTGAGAGTCTACAGCAGCAGAATGGTAATGCTTACAAGCGACCCTCCAAGTACGACCTAGAGAACGTCAAATTTCTGCACCTCTTCAAGCCTGGTGAGGGCAATCCTGACATGGGTGGTGCTATTGCTTTTAAGACTGGCAAAGTGGGCCGCCCTTCAAAGTATGACATCAGAACAATTCAGAAGCTGATGCCAGGAAATAGTGAGGCCTCCCTGATGCCCAATGTCCTTGCCACCACACCAGGGAACCCAGGAGCTCCTGGTATCCCAACCGTAGGTGCAGTTGGGGCCAGCATTGCTCCAGGGCTCACAATGGACCAGACAGGACACATCAGCTTCAACACCTCTGACTACCTAAAGTCTAGCTTTTCCAAGACTGACTCCATCACCACAGGCACAGTGTCCTCCGTTAAGTAAGTCTTCTCAAACACTGTCATAAGAACTGCTACCTACATTGAGTGTGTTTTTGAAAAAAAAGGAAAAAAATGGTTAAAATGCTATATAGTCGAAAATAAACATGCAACACAGAACTTCTCTCAGAACAAAACCTAATGAGTTACTCCTTGGCCCATAACTGAAAAGTAAATAAACTGTGCAGAAAGCATGACTATGAACACACCAATTACGTGATAACATTTTTAAAAGGGACATAGATGGCAACATGTGTCCTGAGGAATATTGTGTCATCTTGTTTTAGTTATTTGAACTAAACCAGTGCGTGCTCCTTAAAAATCTGATAATAAATAAATCACATGACCTGTTATTAAAATTCCAATTTAAAGTTTACTGGTGGATTGAAAAGATTCTAAGCTCAGAGGTCTGTCTTCTTCACACTGATAGCCTCTCTGTGGAACACCTAGGAGCTAATGTGAAGCTCACATACACTTAACTGCTACTGTGAGTCAGTTAGCCTAACGCAAAGGTAATTGCTACCTCCACAGCAGCCAAAAGGAATGTAGTGTGAAATAGCGCATAGCGCCCAATAGAACCACGACATGATGAGTTGCGAAGGCACATGAAGTGTTTACTCGCTGTAGCACTCCATGGAGACTGATTTAGCACAGTCATCGCAAAGTGACTGACTTCTTTCGTTTGGCTAGGGTGTAACAACTCTCCCTTTAATTACTTTGGAGCCATGACTAACCTCCCGGCGAGTCACAGGGGCCGACTCAACACTGCCTGACGAGTGCACTTTAAAGGAAGCAAACGAGGGGTTTGGGGAGCTAGCCTACAGTCATGTACACTACCAGTAAGAAAGAGCTCCCAGAGTCTGTTTGATTGGTTTTGACCTTGTCTCTAGTTAGTCAAGACCTATCAAAGACACTGTTCAAGAGCCCTCAGGCACCTCTCCCTCAGGCATTGGCCTTTGTCAGGTTGGGGATCAGTGGTGCTGCAAGCTTGGCTAACTGACCCAGTCTAGTGCTTGTATATGGGGAAGAGAAGGGATGCTAGGGAGAATGTCTGGCAGCACATCCTCCCCTCTGGGCCAGATTAACCTCAGGTCATCCCCCGTGTGGAGTTGTTCACATGGAGCTAAATGCCATTGCTGAAAGGCAGCAAGCAGAACCAATACTGTATTATGACTGTCATTCTACAGATAGTCCTGCTACTAGCATCATGAATGGAATCACATCACAGGTGACAAAAAGCACACAGCATTCCTCAGCACGCCTCTGTAATGTGATAAACTCCTTTTGATTTCTCGTTTTGAAGTGATTTTCGCTGAGTTGATGCTGGTACTGAGGTAATTAGCCTGATCCATGTGCATTTCTACACCTTTATTTGAACAGATTCCTGACTGATTGGAGACAAGCTGACATCTGCATTAGAGCAAAGACCCTTAAAGATGATTAGAAAAGACCTTTTCAGAGCTTTTCTCCCACATCACCATTATCCAATTTTGCATATGAGCACTCACCAAAATACCCCCATAAAAGATTAATGTCCCTTTGCTCTTGCATTTTGCCTTTCATTGGTTGGGAGGCCATGCATCAAAGTGTGCGCCTTCTATCCCTGATTCATAAGGCACATGAAAACGCTGTTATGCTACAAGAAAATGTATATTGATAGTCCAAAGTTTGGGAGCGGCTTGTAAGTAAATATTGTGTCAGTTTGTTTTTATTAACAACAGGCAGCCCAACCCCACCATTAATCCTGTCTCTTTTGTGTTTGCTGTTGCATTAGAAATGGCCTGCCACCAGATAAACCCGCCAGCGACGACATCAACCTCTACCAGAAATATATTGCCAGGTATGCAAATCCCTCAGCGTGCTACACCAATGAAAAAATATACCCAAAACAGACATTAACCTTTTTTATCTACTGATGGTGTGTTTTATTCAGTGATGTAACTAGACTGTGGGCTGGTATGAGAATGTTTCATGTGCAGTAAATTAATTAAGAAAGACTCAAATTTATGTACTGAGTGCAAGTAGAAAGATGAGGGGTAATGAAAGAGAAATGACTTGATGGTATCGTACTGTAACTGGTTGAATAAATGCTTATAGTGTGCATAGCACTAAAATATCTAGGAGAACATAATTCTGTGAAACTCTCTACTCTTAGTTGTGAGTGACACAGAGAGGATATGAGCTTAGGCTGGATTTTTTTTAGTTCTGCCATTTATTGTTGAACACATGAGGAACTGACTGATCTAAAAAGTGAGTCATTCACACCAACAGAGACAAAAACATAAGGGGAGGGGAGGTATCTTGCGTTTCAATGGACACCGAACAATGTCCCCCACTCTGGATTCATTTTGTGCCGACACTAGAAAGGTGATTATCACTTGTTTGTTTATTCCGTTTAAAAAGAAAGAAAAACAGCATTTGAAAAGCCAAAGTGGCTTTGGCGTTAATGATTACTTCTCCAAGCCATAACATGAAGGGCACAAATCAAAGCCTTGGCACTGACAGGCACACATACACACACATTCTTTCTCCACACACATACACACACACAAAACCCCTTCCTTGGACTGATTACATTTTGCAAGAAGATTTAATTAAGGAATTTTTAATGAGGCTTCTGCTGGCACTGCCAAGAACTGTTTTGATATTTGCGCTGCATAATGCATAAAATTTGTCTAAACATCTCGGCAGTTGATGCACGGGGAGGCTGAAGATAAGCCCAGATACAGTTTCAATTTCCGTGTTGGGGTTGGGAAAAAAAGAGAAAGGAAGAAGAGGAGGTAGGAAAAAAATGGAAAAGAAGGGCTCATAAAAAGGGCAAATGTAGCACAGAGAGGGGAGGTAGAGGCGGGGAGGGTCTTCTTTGGAGCTAGGGCTAATGAGTGCATGCTAATACAAAAAAACAGGTTTGTAAACGTGTTGGGCCACTGCCAGTCCTCGTGAAAAGAGAAAAAAAGTTCTTCATCTCCCCACCACACTACAGTTTGATGTTTTAAAGAGCTTCCCTCGTAGTGTTTAGTTGCAGTTTTCACTCTTTAAATGCTTTCATGCACACACTATTGCTTCAGTACTTTGATCTGTGTATCTCTGTTGTAACTGGAGATGCGCTGCAATCTCTGTATCGTGGCGATATTAATATTTAATCTGCTGCTGAATAGCAGCGGCCCATTAGGCCCCCTGACGCGGCAAGTGGGAATTGTCCAGAGGCAAAGTGATACAGCTGGGCAATGAGCAGAGGGGTGGGTCGTGGTCTCAGGGGAATGGCGGGTTTCATGTTTCATAAGTGTAAATGTATGTGTGTGCATTCGTATGTGTATGTATATGATATAACTATAGAAAACACCAATACTACTGATACTAAACATACTGGATGTTGAATTTATTGCGTGTCTGCTTATATTAAAACTTTTTTTGACTGGTTTTGCCTTTTCCGAAAGAGCCATCAAACCTTCCCAAACCCCTTCAACCTCCATCATAATTTTTCACTCACACAGCCAACTTAAAAAGAGTAGTGGATATGCCGTTCAATTAACTTAATGAACTCAGCAAAGTGATCTGTAAATGTAGCTCTGGGATAATCCTAACAAGGAAAAAACAGAAAGAGAGATGGAAAAAATATTACTTAGCCCCCTTTTCCCCCTCTCCTCTGCACTAGCAGATGGAGCTCTTGGCAGCAGCAGTGCAAATGTTTATTTGTGTGTTTTCACTGGTAATTGGAGGATTTTAACAGTCATCATCGTCAGGCTTATAATCACCACCATTAAAGTGGCTGTACTGTAGCAAACAGCAAACAAACTAGTGCCACACTAAAATCTGTTTTTGGGCTACAGTTGAGAGTGTAAAAGGATTTGGGGTAAAGTAGACTGAGCTATGCCAACATCTCAGGATACCTGACCCTTTTCCACACAGAGTAAAAGTGTTATTAACCTGCAAGAACTGTGCATTAATTTAACAAGGGTTTTCACAGCATTGAGAAATAAAGTAGTCATGGGTTTCCTGATCCTTGAGTGAGTGTGTGTATGCGTGTCAAGGGAAAGGGTTTCAGTGTAATAAGTGTCTCTTACGGCTGCTTTGGAAATAAATGGAGTTAATTTAGCTGAAATTGGTGTGACAGACGGGCAAATTGTTGTAGCAGTGTGGAAAGCGCTAGTGAGGTTGTAGGTTTGAGGTGAGACAAGCAAAGTGTCTTTGAAAAGTCCTTCACCTGTTTTATTTTGTGCTGTTCTTAGAATTTAAAACAATTTCATCGCTAATCATTCTTGATTTGCTGTTGAATAGTTTGAATCCACGCACAGACATAATGTATTTCTTTAACATACGTAGCTTCTTCATCCTGTGACTGTTCTCTGCGCAGTAAGCTCTGATGTGTTCCCAGTTTTTGAATCAGTCGTGATGTCCGTTATTTATGACATCAAGTGGCTGTCAAAAATGCTTCCGTTTATGTGTGTCCTGTTTCTTGGTTTTCAGGTTCTCTGGAAGTCAACACTGTGGGCATGTGCACTGTGCTTACCAGTACAGAGAGCATTACCACTGCATGGACCCTGAGTGTAACTACCAGGTGAGCGTGAGTAATTTATCACTTTTATGAGCACCACCCAAATACACATGTAACATTTTCTCCAGTATGCTCCAAACTGTGTCTCAGAGAGAAGGTAAAGATGACCTTTCTTTTAGTGCATCTGTCTCTAGTTGAAATCAGTCAGTGAGTGCTTAAGTTGCATTATTTATACATAAAGTTAAAAGGTTAGGTTAGGTGACTTATAAAGCTAAGCATCTTCCTTTTTTTCAGGACATGACAGGGGATGTGGTGATCCCAGGATAGACAAACAGAATAATGTGTCATCTTTCATTAGCGGTCACACCCAGCCAGAGTTCACAAAGATGAAAAGTTTGTTGGTCTTTGGTCTACCAAACAGGCTGAGGGTGTTTACAGCTGTTCAGTTTGCAGGCGTCTTCCAGGCACCAATGATCTTTGACAATTGGCCTTTTATCTCAAGGGTTAATTGTAAATATGCCTGAAATATGGCTCCTTTTTTATCTATGTGTTCTCTTTTCTAAAGACATCTGCCACTGACTGGAGGCCTGCCTTTAATCCCCTTTCACGTTATTAATCTTATCCTGGTCCCAGGAGTTGTCATGTATGGCACAGGAAGGGGAAAAACACAAAGCAGATCATAATACAGGCCCTGTGTTTGCTGTAGCATATGGCCTGAGAGAGTTAGACAAACATGGGTAGATTTGTCAAAGATGTCAAAAATCCATGCACAGCGAGAGCTGTGTGTGTTTTCCATCCTTTCTTAACAATTTTCTGAATTAAGCCATCTTCAACTGTAATCTCCTTTGTCTGCTCCCGATCAAGAGAGATTACTACTCGATAAATATTGTTTATGTGGTGAAAAGCATTACGTATCTAAGCTTTCATTTTCTGCATGAATCTCACTTCACAGTCTGATGAGACACATTATTGGAAGAATACAAAGGAAAATCATTTCATGTCGTTATTTAGAGTGTTAGTTCAGGTTATCATGGCAATTTCCACGGTCAAGTCCACAGTTCTCTGTTGCTTTTGCGCTTCGTGGAAACACAGCTATGCTTTGGAAACCAGCTCTGGGGATGTCAATACCCTGAAAAAAACATCCAGGCAGTGATGAGCAGCCCCTTTCGAAGCGATAACTCATGAAATGTTACATGACACACACTCCTGGAATATTATCCCACTGCCAGCCTACGGGCGATTGGCTGAGTCTTAACATTCTCCTTTCATGGGCTTGTACATAAGGGAGAGTGTGCATCTTGCCACACTAGTGGGAATCCTAAAATAAATGTAGCAAGTGGCTCCCAACCTTCATCACCACTCAACTGAAAATGAGATCTTTTTCCCAGTCAGCTCTCTTCGTGGCCTATTTTGGACGGCTTGATGGATCAAATGTACCATGACCGCAGTTCAACTTATCTTCCGGTCATCATCACCATTAGATACCAGAAAGCCCAAAGCCCTTAGTCGAGATAAGGATTTTTCGGCAAAATTATTTACAAATGGAGAATCTAAAATATTTGTCAATTAGATTAATAATCCTAATGAAGTGTTTGCTTCTGCAGGACTAAAACCTCAGAAAAATATGCAGTGGGAAACAGGCCAAGAGCAAGGGAATGAACAGCTGTGTGAGATCTTAGCTTTTTATTTGTGTGTGAGTGGAACATGACACAAAGCAATTACCCTACTTTGTACAGCAATTAGTTGCTTTTTAGAATAGTTCTTTCTGATGTTTTTCCCTCAACTGAAGATAAATATGGATTGAAGAACTATCTCATTGATTTGCACTTCTCCTGTTACAGTTTCTGTAACATCAGCTTAAGCCCAATTACAGCAGATTTGGTTGCTGCAGGTCTCTGTGGAGTGACTTTTCTGTTTTCTCTTCCCGACTGCTGGGTGTGGGAGGGATTTTTTATTTTTTATATTTATGTTGTAATTTTAGAAGGCGGGTCTCTTAGCATATTCACTCATCATTACAGGCAAAGCCTGCACCAAAAGCGAGTGTTAATGCTTTAATTAAAAATGGAATCATATCTCAGTGAATTGAAAGGGAAAGCGTTTTTTTGGTTGGCTTGTTTGTTTGTTTCTGCTGTCTTCTGTTTTCCCCTGTGCATGTCTAAGAAACCATCTGCATGGAACATAATTTTTCCAGAGCCAGGAACATCAGAACTGTGATCTTGCATGTCAATTGATGCATCTTAATTAAAAAACATAGATTTTGGGAGAAGTAGAAAAACGAATGCAGAGACAGGGGGTGTATAGGGAACATATTTCACGTTCCATATGGAACCTTCTCTTGTGCTCAAAAAGTCTATAGGGCTGCATTTGGATAGGGCAGAACTTATGTATGATATGCAGAGTAAATCAATAACGACAGAACGTTTCATATTTAAAGACATCTCAGCTCTCTACATTGCAGTCTGTACAGCCCTCCCCAACTATGAATTGGCTTCTGCATGTTGCAGCTGCTGCTTCCACAGAGATAAAGTGACTTGTTGCTGATTCTGTGACTGGTTTAAATAAACACCAACCTGTTGCTGTACATTTTTCCACTCTCTTTTTGCAGAGGTTTACCAGTAAGCAGGATGTGATCAGGCATTACAACATGCACAAGAAGAGAGACAACTCCTTGCAGCATGGATTCATGCGCTTCAGCCCTCTGGATGACTGCAGTGTCTACTACCATGGCTGCCATCTCAATGGAAAAAGTACCCATTACCACTGCATGCAGGTATACTACACAGCAGATTCACACCTTTTCTTCTAGACAAACCTACAATAAACCCACAAACACATACAGTAGGCATGCAAGTAGGCACATGTACACACATGAAAAAGACAAAAAATATATATAAGTATTTTACATTTTAGAGCCACATAGAAAAATGGATGTTAGTAAAACAGATTACACACAGTCCATTAACAACCTCAAAAGTATTTTTTGCATTAGTGTTAGTCATTAGACAGTTTAAAAGAGAATGAGGCAGATAAAAAAAATTGCAGAGCCCGATATGCCCGGATATGGTGAATAAAGCTGATCATTAAAACATACACAACTTCAGGATGTCTGAGCGTCACATGGTTTACCTACAACTGTGAAATGGAATTCTCCTTCGACACTTTTTCCATTTACCCCAAAGTGTCTTTAAAGAGCAGTTTGGCCAAACGTGTCCTAAAGTAAATAAAAGAAAAATGAAAAAGGGTGAATACACGTGAGGCTGCTTGCTCTTACCCACCTCCTCACTCTCTCACTCCTTAATTGGCATGGATAAAATTCTGTTAAGTGTTTATATAGACTACACATTTTTCATCTTTTCGTACCAAGCAGCCAGTTGAAGATTATTCCCCCTTCTGGATTTGTTTAATTTTTTACATCTGCTTATTTTCAATGTGTCATTGTGCCTAGAGCTTTCTCACTGGCAGCGCAGCAGAGGATGGCTTGAGATATATTCTTTTTTAAACCCCTCTAACGGCGTAATTGTTATTAGGACATTTCAGCCCTTGTTTTAACAGTCCCTGAGAACCTGCAGATGCTGGCATCAGCTCTCTTGATTTAGGGGGAAAAAAAACAGAGTGGCATTTTTTTCATTGTTTGACTCAATATGGAGAAGTTGCCTGGTTTGTGCGGGTGAATAGTGCCAGGGATGATATACAATTGCTGCTTTTAATTCAAACATTACCTGTTTTATCCCTGCTCTGTTGGCTCTGAGGGTTCCTGAGTACCAGAACATTTTAAACTAAAGACCAGGACAGTCATCTTACTCTCATTTGTTTTTTTTTGTCCCACCCTCTTTGAAACTTGTTCTCGGAGTTACAGTAAGTTTGCGGTGACTACACAGTCACTCTCCAAATATGAATTTCATTTTCTAAAATGCAGCTTTACCAGGAAGGTACTGTAGTTTCAGCTGCCTGCTGTGACCACTGCATCTTTCAGTCACTTTTTTTCTTTTTTCCAATTGTCACAATGACAAGATTGTTTCCAATTCTCGGTTTTCATTTGAAACTTGTACTGCTCTGGTGCACATTACCACAAATTAAATTGACAACGTGAGAAAAGAGCCTTCTTCCACCCATTTCTAGGGCACTAGCATTTTCTTAACCACATTGAGCTCTAGAGTGCTATAGCTTATACACTATATCAGATCTCTTTAAAGCACCGCGTTTTGGAAGTTGGCTTTTTCAAACCATTCTTGCAAACTGAAACTTTCAGGTCTGCTATGGGCCTAGATCTTGTTTTCAATTGCCATGCTTCGTCTCTGCTTGCAGGTGGGCTGTAGCAAGGTGTACACCAGCACCTCAGATGTCATGACCCATGAAAACTTCCACAAAAAGAATGCCCAGCTGATCAATGATGGCTTCCAAAGATTTCGTGCCACTGAGGACTGTGGCACAGTCGGGTGTCAGTTCTATGGGCAGAAGACTACACACTTCCACTGCAGGTGAATAGGTCTAACTTAATGCAGCAGCATTTAGCATTCAGTATGTCTGAACATCACAGAATCAGTTTATTGAAATATACTGAGAAGTTTGCATGGAGCTCTTATTTTCAAGATGCATTACAGACCTTGTTCATTCATTTGATGTATCAAACTACTGGAATGTATCCCACTGGCAAAGGTTACATGCAGTGACATGTCAATGAGCTGCTGCTGCTGTGTCACTGAACTGTCTCGGTTATCATTCCACCATTGTGAATTATTTGAATCATACATGATGGCCAACAGCACTGAGTTACTGAGGAGGATTTTTTAAGGGAACACCATTTTTAATTATATTTTCCATTCTTTTCTCAGGCGTCCAGGCTGCACATTCACTTTCAAGAATAAGTGTGACATCGAGAAGCACAAGAGCTACCACATCAAGGATGATGCCTATGCCAAAGATGGCTTTAAGAAGTTCTACAAATATGAGGAGTGCAAGTATGAGGGATGCGTGTACAGCAAAGCCACCAACCACTTCCACTGCATCCGCTCAGGCTGCGGCTTCACCTTTACCTCGACCAGCCAGATGACCTCTCACAAACGCAAACACGAGCGCCGGCACATCCGCTCCTCTGGTGTCATGGGCCTCTCCTCCACCTTCCTGGCACCAAAGGATGAGCCAGAGGAATCAAGCAACGATGACCTGATGGACTTCTCGGCCATCAGCAGCAAGAACTCCAGCCTGAGTGCCTCACCCACGACCCAGCAGTCTACTGTACCGCACCTGTTGGCCACACCTACCACTGCTGTCTCCTCCTCTACATCGAGCCATGCCCTCAAGCCTACACCCTCACTGTCCAGTGCAGGTCAACGCATGTCCAGTTTGCTGTCCCAGGCCCTTCCCAGCAATATGCCAGTGGCCCTCGCTCTTTCCAACAACGCCCTGGCTGCCTCCAATCCGTTCTTCCCCCTCATGCCTAGGCTGCCTCTCCAACCACCTCCACCAGCTGCTAGCCTCATATCAGGTGTATCTTCTGGGGCCCACTCCATGCCCACTGACTCACTGACCCAAGGCTGCACCACAGTGGGGGCTGAAGGAGCCATGGCATCTACCCCGACCTCCTTTGCCACCTCCTCCATTATGGAGAAGATTTCAGCAAGCAAAGGTCTGATATCACCTATGATGGCCAGATTGGCTGCTGCTGCCCTGAAGCCCAACAACTCAGAGACAGGTCAGTCACTTCACAATTAGTTTTTATTCTCCTTTGTTCAAATTGGTTGTTGGATTTTGAATTCCACTATTACTACTATAATACCTGAATATTTGAATAACACAGTCATGTTGATCATTTCTTTCCCTCCTAGGTAATCCTCTAACTGAACCAGTTAAATATATATATATAACCATTGGTTGGTTCAGTTACAGATTTCAACTATGATTGTTAGTCTATTTAGAGACAAAGATACGACTAAAATACGTTATAAACAATAACCACTCGAGCTGTGTATACGTTACACACAGATATACATATAGAATGTGAATTTATACTAAAAGCCACATCCTTGTTTCTGTGTGTGGACTGACAGTAAGTGCACACAGAGGTCATTTCTTTCACTATCCCAGTAGAGAGAAAGGCAAAAAAGTGCTGCTTTCAGGCTTAAAGGGACATACTGGAGGCATGGTCCTCTGCTCTGGGCTTGTTATTGTGTTGATCGTTTGTTAGATACCCACAATCCATTTGGAGATAAATGCGCTGACAGGGGAGAGTACAGCCTGTAAAAGTCTCTTATGATGTTCAGAGTGGGGGCTCCTGGGGCTTGTGTTGAACATGTTTCCTCATCATTGGTCTCTTATCTATGTCTGCGCCCGTTCCAAGCAAATGGAGGTGGAATGAAATTAAGTTCAGAAATTGCAAGAACAAAAAAAAATAAAAAATTTTGTCTTCTCTATGCAAACTGATAAAAAAAACAGAAATCACTCAGGCAGAAATGACTCAATGTACCAGAGCTGAGAAAGAAGCTTTTTTTTCCACTGATACAAGAACTCAGACACACTTGCATGCATCAGCAAAGACACACTTTCTGAATTTCTAGAAAGCTTCTGTTCCCACCAAAACATGTCAATATCTATTTAGCATAAACACAATCCACATAAATATTGGAGGTAATTGCCTTGTCTATGTTTATCATACTGTTCTAAACAAAGCTTCTGAAAAATGAAAATGAAGTTAAAGTATTAAATTGATAATGCACCATGGAGCACAGTCTTGCATTCGGTAGCATAGGGGCCTCCTGTGCTGAGCCTGAGCAGGTGGGGTGTGGATTGTAAATGGGCCTGCAAGGGGGAGCATCTCCGGATGTTGGGACTGGGAAGGATTACAATTCCTGGTGGTGTTCCTGGAGCAGGACAGGTCCTGGGAGAGAGCTGGGGCAGCTGCTCCGGGGAGCCAAGCTGAGCCTAGGCTGTCAGGCTGAGCTCCACCTCTGCTTCCAGCAGGTAGTGTGAACATTGGGGAGCCCCCCACTGAGGGAGGGGCCTCCACAGATGGTGCATTCACAACCCCTCTTGTTGACTCACTGAAAGGCTGCAGCTTAGATCTCTCTGCTGGATAACAAAGCGGGTTTGAAATTAGCTCTCCTATCTCAATCAAATACTTTATCGTAAAAGTTCAGCGCAGATACAGGATGGAGGGGTAGCTGTGGTTTTGTTTCTCATATTTGCTTCATAAAATGTGTGAACAGGACATTTGGGGCTAAAATGTTGAGGAAGTGGTTTGTGCTTCTCTGCCAAAAAGGTGTGAGAAAAGTCACAGTGTTTGTGGCTATTTTTCACAGTGTTTATTTTTTTCATGGGGTTGTGAAACTTCACTTCTATTGTGGTGAATTGTGCATTTTTCCTGTTTCTGCATTCAGTATTTTTTTATTAATGTTCCGCTCTAATTTACCCCTAAGTGTTTTTTTCCCAGAGATTCAAGCATCTGAAGGGTTTACTAATTAGGCACACAGTGCAAATGATCTTTCACAAGCTCTGTATCTTATCCGGAGTAATTACATGGTGGTACATTATTCCTGGATAATTTCCAGAAAGAAGCTGCTTTGAGTCAAACTCATTTGTTCTCCCTGTTTGGGAAATGGATAGAAAAAATAACTTCACATGTGCAACAGAGTAAGAGATTTTTGCAACAGCCAACTTGTACTCTGGTACAGTGAAGGAATGCTTTACTCTGCCTGGTGATCATGTGTAGATCATGCAGTGAGTGGCTGTTCTTGATATAATGTGCTCTCATTTAGTCTGAGAGTTGATGTAATTGTCAGTGACAAGGCAGGATCTGTCTGGGTAGTTAATTTTGGGTGTACTCTTGCTAAGTTGGGGGAAGGGATAAAGCACTGGGTAGAGACTTGGTAAGCATTCAGTGACCTCAAACCAGACACAAAATTGTTTGACTGCTGTTTTCCTTTAGCCCCACCCTGGCCCCACCCCGGCCCCTCCAACCTCAGCCATTGTCAAATTGAACTGACACTGACACTTCCCCATCTCCTAGCTTTCAGCTGACAAGGCCCAAGACTTGCATTTCCACTCCTATTCTGCCTGATATGTCTCTGGGTCATCTTGTAGCAGGGGGGAACTGGTCGGTCTCCCCATCATGTAGGCGGATCTTGTTTTCTCCCCAGCAAGAAAAAGGAGAGGGGCCTCACCAGGCCGAGGGCCAAGGGCACACACTTGGTTGCCCGTGACCTTGTCTGTCACAATCCCTCAGCAGCAGCCTCAATTCCTAAATAACATATTTCTCACCAAACCAATCACAGCCACCGGTGCTCTTCAGTTTTACATTGTCTGAGAGGCTACATGCGAACCCTCACTTGTCATGCACATTCCAAAAAAAATAAATAAATGCCACTCATTGTCTACCAAAAGCCCTGCTTTCTCTGAATAGCCCCAGGACAAATTAATATCTTAATCCCTTGGGGATCCAAGGGTGGGGCAGAATTCACCTTCCTGTCAGCATTTTTACCCTCATTGTCCGCTAGTCTTTCTTTATTTTATTTCAACACTCCTATCCTCACTCACAGCATCCACTGAGTACCTATTTGGAAGAGAATGTGATCGAGAGGTCATGGTGTTTGAACCAATCTGATTGGCTGTCAGCTCCAATCTGACCGACATAGCGCCCCTGTTCCTTGTGGGTACATTCAGTGGCACTGGCTGCCGTCCGTTGTCAGGCCAACGAGGACCCTGGGAAGGTGGGAAGGGAGGGGGGTGGCCAATATGAGACTGCCACTTTCCGTCAGCATTAGCATCTCACTTAATGACCAGTTAAGAGGCAGCCTGGCAAATGAGTTGTGACAAGTGCTTCGGAAAAAGGAGTCTTTTTCCCTCATATCTCCCGCCTCTCAATCACCATTTAAAAGGCTTGACGGGCTGACATAATTTTGCAATAATTATCACTCGCAGTATTCTTTTTGGGCCAGGACAGAAGTCAGATTGGATCTCATCATAGAATAATAATGCTGACCAACAATAACTTTGTCTCTTCTCTCTTCTGCGTCTCTGGCTTAATCTTCAGGGAACGGGCAGTCGGCTTCAGTCAGCCAGTTCAATCTGGTTCAAGTGAAGCAGGAGCCAGTGGACAGCAACTCTGGGGCCTCCCAAGAATCCACACAGGAGCACAGTTTGGACCTGAGCAAGAAAGACCACAGGTACACTGATGTACTATGTCTCTGGGTGATAGATGATTTCTGCATCCTTTGCAGTCAGGGTTATATTCAGAATTATTTATCAAAAATATGTCATTTATGTACATTTGCATACAGTTATAAAACCCTCAACATATTTCTCCATCTTTGCGTGAGAAGCATGTTTACATAAACCTTCAACTCTAATTCCCTCCAACTCACAGTATATCTTATTTCTTAAGAAGACAGGATTTTTCTTCTTCATTATACAGGCATACGTTGTGTGATAAATAGTAATATTTACTGTTCTCATGCAAATCTTGACTAAACATTGTTCATTTTCCTTGTTCCAGTAATGAATCAAACGGACACCCTGTACCAGGGAATACATCTCTTTTATCCTCGCTTATGAATAAGGTAAGATCCATCCATCAAACGCCTTTCATCCCAAGACAAATTAGTGGGACACGGAGGGGCCTGTTTGTTTTTTAATGTTTCACCGCTAATAAGATGAGTTTGTATCATTTAAATTTTCCAGCCATTTTTCATACAGTGTAATTTTCACTGCACCTTTCACAAATTAATATAATGAAGCAGTAGCTGGTGCCATGCCAGATATATAGAGATGTTTGTTTTTTGATGAGCTGTTTTGAACTTGCCGTCCATTTTTTCTCTTCCTTTATACTTTTTCTTCCCCCGCCATGCTCAGCATTTATTTATAGAGTTACTATAAATTATTTGATTAGAAAGTCAGAGGAGAGAAAAACAGGAAGGTAATGCCCTCATTCTTTACCAAGTCTAACTGTTAGCATATGGAAATTCAAATGTGTAGTTTTTTGTTGTGAAGAATAAAATGGACATTGTCCTAATCATATATCTTCTTTGACTGATACAAGATGTGGCAGGTGGTACCATTATATTCATGATGTAATGACAGATCATTATTTTCCTCTCAGCTGGTCAAGATCTCCTCCCTTCCCCTTCATGCTTCCATCCACATAACTTCAGAGTTGCTATTTTCAAAGCAATCACCGAATTCAGACAGTGAAGGAGTTTGTAGACTTAGTCAACAGCTCGTCATGCCATGTCAGCATTTGGGGGTTTGATTCAAGCCACCATGTCACATAAAAGGGTTAACGGTATCTCCCAGTAGGCACTTGGCAAACACACTTGGCCTGCAGTCAAATGAAAGCCTGGATGTTTGTAAATCTGGCTGCGCTTTTTTGCCTCGCCAACTCATTAATGTGTGCGTGGGAGTGTGTGTTAACTCTTACACCCTTGCAAACATATGCATAAGTGGCCAGCTTTCGTATGCTCAGCTAGCCCAGTGGCTGATGGCTTGTGTGCTGTGTGTTTGGTAGATGTCACAGATGAACCCTGCCATCTTCAACGCAATGAACCTGAAGACAGAGCTGGAGGGAGGTCAGGGCAGTGACACCTCGGAGGCAGCACAGTATCTGAACAGAGTGCTGAAGAGGCCGCTTCCAGAAAAACCCACCGAGATCTGGAGGAAATACCTCCGCAGGTATGAAAGTGGACGTGCACAGCATCACTTTAATTGGATTCACTTACAGTAGTTTGATTTAATCCATTCATTTCGATAGTGAGAAATCAGTCAGTGTTTACAAGTACCTTATCTAGAAGGACTTTGTGATTACTATTCCTCGCATACGGTATAACTGGAAACCCCCTGAAACGTAAAGAATCTGGTCATGCAGGAATTTGAAATGACTTACCGTAAGATGGATGCATAAGCATTTACTGTCAGATGGGGAGTTTAACCAGTTTATTTTAATGTCTGCTTGTTTAAGTAAAGATAGAAGAAAATTCACCGACTTTATTCACTGTTTGTGTTAAGGTTTGACACAGATGACTTCTGTGAGGCTCAGTGTGACTTTCTTCAGAAAGTGCACTTTCACTGTTTGGTAGAGGACTGTGGTGCACTCTTCAGCACTGTGGATGGGGCCATAAAACATGCTAAGTGAGTTTCACACTGGTTCATGATCACAAAATATACATTTAGTTTCTACATTTTAGTTTTCAGTTTAACCGATCAACATAAAAAAAATGAGCTTCTATGTTGTTGTTTAGCTTCCATCTCCGAGCCACCTTGAAAGTGAAGCCAGAGCCTCAATTCGGTGAGGGCAAGGACTCCGGTGAGGGAACCCCGCTGCAGCCTACTGCCCCAGTGACTGTGGCGAACAGTCCCTCCATGGATGTCGCACACCTCACCTCTTCAGGTGGCTACAGCTCTCCCTCGCCTTCCCTGCTGGCCTGGAAGCAGCTGACAGGCAGCATCCCTCAGATGCCGGCCTCGATGCCCAACCTGCCAGCAAACTCCCCTCTGGCCACCACCTCTCTGGAAAATGCTAAACCACAAGTCAAACCAGGTTTCCTGCAGTTCCAAGAGAAGTATGAGAAACCGTTTTGTCTTATTGCACAACAAGAACAGCACCTTACTTTTCCTCTTTTTGCTGAGTGTTGACAACACTGTATTTTCCATTGTTATTTATTCAGTGACCCCTGTTTGGCTACTGACTGTAAGTACTCAAACAAGTTCCACTTCCACTGCTTGTTTGGGAATTGCAAGTATGTGTGCAAGACCTCTGGCAAGGCAGAGTCTCACTGCTTGGACCACATCAACCCCAACAACAACCTGGTCAATGTCCGCGACCAGTTTTCCTACTACTCTCTCCAGTGTCTCTGTCCCAACCAGGTGAGTATGTCTTGATAACTCAGCCAGTAGCTGAATCACCTACTGTCATCACACAGAGTTTTCTAAGCATGAAGTATGCTATCTATTAGACCAGTATTTGAGGTTATTTGACTCAAGGCTTTCACAACCGCTGCTCTCTGTCTTCCATCTCTGCTGAAAAAGACAGTCGACTCACCCCAGTAATGCCTGTTTATATGTCAATGATGTCATTTTGACTGCCGCATTCTCCTCTCAGAAAAGGCCAATTTAGCTGATATTACCCAATAAATCATTGTCACTTGCACAGTAAACAAGGCTGTCTGGAATAGGGCAAAAATCAGGGGAATGCTTCGCAAATGAAACCTAAATGGCAGCCCCTGCCTGCTCTCATGAGCCCGTATTTGGAAAACCGTTTAAATGAATTCATTAATGTGTCGAAAATCACCGCTCTCACAAAAAGTCCCCCCTCCCTCTGCTCTCCTCCCCTCCTCCCCTCAGTCTCCATCTCCTGAACTGAGGAGATCTTATTTAGCCCAGTCCTTTGGGATCTGGGCCTCATAAACAGATGGTGGTGTACAGACATGTTAGAAAGGAGGGGTGTGTGTGGGAAGCCTGGAAAAAAAGTACTAGTGTGGGTTGTTCCAAATGACCAGAAAGGAGTGTGAGGTGTTGATTATGTTTTGGGGGAAAATGTGTGTACAAAGATCAAATAATATTAATAAACTCTTTTAGCCTTCAAATATTTACCACATTTGACTCATGAAATTGGATCTTATGTGTCTCCACTGCAGCAATGCGAGTTCAGAATGAGGGGCCACTATCACTGTCTGCGGCCTGGCTGCTTCTTTGTCACTAACATCACCACCAAGCTGCCGTGGCACATCAAGAAGCACGAGAAGGCAGAGCGCCGTGCCGCCAATGGCTTCAAATATTTCACCAAGAGGGAAGAATGTGGGAGACTGGGTAAGAAACGGTTTTAAGTTTTGGCCTGCTGTCTTTTTTTTGTCTTTGTCTCTTGTTCCCTGCATCACTCCTAAAAGCCCTCCATATCAGTATAAACACTCCAGCTTTTGATAATAATTTGCCAGGAGAGATGCGAGGATTAAAGGTGTAAAATCGAGAAAGATGTAGATTGATTTTTGGTGGCTGTTGCAAGAGGATATTCTCTGTGTTTACAAAAGGACAGAGATCAGTGTTGGCAAACACAGTGTCGTGCTGTGTGAGTGGTTTAAGAGGCACGAAACAAGTCTGCTTCATAGGTTTTGCTGCTTGTTTTGCATATTCACAATGGCACCTCAAGTCCCAGAGGTAGTCTTGCCTGTACTATATGAGCAATAATGTCAAAGGGGGCAATCACATCCAGGTTGTTTTCTTCTTCCTTTTGCCCCTGTCAGAAATGAGCAATTAGGTTTGTGTTTGTTAATTATCCGGCTTGTCTGGTTTAGCCTGTTTGTGTTCTGAAGCTGCGCCTCACAGCCACCGCTGCCATCGCACAGAAATGAATTAAAAGTGATCTGGTTTTTTCAGGCGGTTACACAAGCTTTTCAGAACGCAGAAACAAAGCAAACAAAAACAGGCCCTAAACAGCTGTTTTTTGTCCCCAGCGTGATCTGCCAACTGTATTGTTTAGGCTGGGGGAAAAACAGAAAGGATTACCATTGCTAGCACTCCAGTCATAAAGAATTGATGGGTTGCCAGTATCCATGGCAGCAGCATTAAACTGAACACCGCTGATGATGTTACCTGGTTTCTGTCTCACAAAAGGCCTTTCATGTCACGGGGGTAACTGTTATTTGCTCAACTTTGCGTGTTTAAAACGTTGTGTGTGCAAAAGCTATTTGATGCCACAGACATGTTGTGCTCTTAAACTCGGTGCCATGGTTACTGACACGCTAGCACCTGCCCAGCATGTTACTCTTTCAATTATTTCTGCCTGCTTTTATATAATGGTATTTGATTAACAGGCACAAAACGGAACATTCATTTAATTTGAAATCATAAAGCAATTAGAGCTAGACCGGTTAAAACTCAAGAAAAGAACAGAAGAATACGGAGCAGACAGCAGTACGGCGAACGGAGAACAAAGGGAAAAATTACAATGGAGATACTTTGAAAAATGAATTTAATATGGTAATAATTGTATATTTACTTTGGTTTGCAGGGGTGTGTGCATTATTGGCCCACAGAAAATGAGAATTTATTTATGTAAATTCTTAATTGAATAAAGCATGTCAGTGTAATAAAAGAGCTCCACAGGTTTAGTGCACAGAAGCCTTGACTTGCTCAGTGTGACACCGGAGTGATCTAATATTCCTCCTACATGTACACTCCGAAACACTTTGAAACCCAATCCCTCTTTTGTCAGAGCTATATCATGAAATTAAAAAAACCTAAAAATATTTCACTTTGTGCTTGATCTAATCATAACACCGTCACACAGATAATATTGCATTTAGCTCTGTAGCTGTTCTCAGGAACCTCACAATGAGCCAAAGATAAATTAATCTGCAAATGGAGAGTTTACAACTGCAGTTTGCTGTTTTCTCTTTGCAGGTTGTAAGTATAACCAAGTAAACAGCCACTTCCACTGCATCCGCGAGGGTTGCCAGTTCTCCTTCCTGCTCAAGCATCAGATGACGTCACATGCACGCAAACACATGAGGCGGATGCTGGGGAAGAACTTTGACAGAGTCCCATCCCAGGTAGAAACACAAACCATGACATATGACACATTCCATTTTGAAAAGGGTAATTATCTGAAAATACAGGCACAGTGAAAGAAAACAGGTGTTGAATAGTTTATTGAAAGAGAACACACCCTTTTACTGGCAGATTAAAGAGGGAATGTATGTTTGCTTTTTGATCTGCTGTACATGCATTAATGCATTATAGATTTTTTAATCTTTTTTACCATTATGAGTTTAGGCTTTTTTTTTTTTTTTAACTAAAAACAATATGCTGTTTATCTGGTGTCAATAGTATCTCATGAATAGGACTAGTCAGTCTCTTTGTCTAATATATATAGTTTAGTTGTTTTTGACTTTTTAAAATCATACTTCCTGTTCTATTAGTCAGATTCTAGGAAAAGAATAACAAGTTCATTCGCTTTTGGTAAAAAAGAGAGTACTGCTATAATCCTGTCATACCAGTCAATGATAAATCACTCATGACACTCTTTAGATAAAAATTTTCACACTGGCATGCAATCCTAACTTAACCTTCTGCAGCCCGTCCTTTACCATAAACGAATTTAAATATGTGGATTTTCAAGTTCTGTTTGTTCTATTTTCATATAACGACAGAAGCACAAGTTACAAGGTTGTTTCTTTCAAAATACTTTTTGTTTTGAGAAATGCTTGGTTATAAGCCAGGAGCCAACACCTGCATGAGTTGTCAAGATATTTGATTCAAATGTCCCTTATTAATATATGTGAATTATTATTTATTTTAAAGGTGATGCCACATGGTCATAGGGCAGATGACATGCACCATGGCTTGATGTCCGGGGCCACAGCGACCCAGCCTGGAATCAACTCTAGCTTTTCCTCCAGCATCATGGATGAGACTGATGATTACATGGACTACATGGGAGGAGGAGGCAGTCCCTTGGGCCTCTCCTCAGAGTCCTCCAATCAGGACCGGAGCTGCACCAGCACACCTGTTGGCAACGATGGCTCTCCAGCAGGTGAGGATATGTAAAGAAAAGACTGGGCAGGTGTTTGACTGGCAGCATGCATTTGAGTTGTTTAATATAATTTAGTCTAAAAGATGAATGGTGCAATTCAGTTTCCCACTCTTACATGTAGCATCAAGCTTCCCTTGGTCCACACCTTACCCAGAAAACTAGCTACTTATCATTTCATGCATTCTTCAATTGGGTTTTTCATGATTTAGTAGTTTGACCTAAATCAATAGCTTAATGACACATCAGTCATATTATATGAGGTTGATGACAATGCTGTATTCTTTTGTTCTGATTCATGGACAAGATCTTTTGCAGTTTGCCTGGTCATCCTCATAAAACATCCATTTTGTACTTCAGTGGTTTGAGTTATTGCACTGTATGTAGCTTATTACATTTCCCTTTGGCCAGAGATCATCCCTGTGGCTTTATGTCTACTTTAGCACTTTTAGTGGGTTGCACTGTGGGAGAAAGGGAAGAAGAAACTGCCTCTTTTTCCGCACACTTACTGAAAAAATGGATTTTTCTCTGCTTTTTTCTATATCTAAGACTGCCTGTGATGTCACATTTCTTCATGTGTTGCCAGTATTATCCACTACTCTCATCATTGTTGATTTGGCTGGTGTTTGGGTTACTTGTCTTGAATGGGCCTCATTTTGTTCATTCTCTTATCTTTTATCTTTCCCTTTTTACCTCCCATCCCTCTGTGTGTGTGTGTGTGTGTGTGTGTGTGTGTGTGTTGTATGTGCGTGTGTGATTTGGCCCTTGATTTTGTGTGTGTACTCGTCTGTGTGTTTTTTCCCCATTGTCTGTCCTCTTCCCTCTATGGTCAACCTGTCTCTCCAGGACAAGGCTGCCCCGCCACCACTTCTGCTCCTACCACCCCTGCTGACACTAGCGCTACCCAAAATGCACCTCCTTCTTCCCCTCCTCCACCACCACCACCACCATCTCTTCCTTCCTCCGCTCCTCAGCCTGGTCTCCAGTGCCAGGCTCCATCTCTCTCACCTGCTCTCCTCAGACCTCCTCTCCCCTCACTCCCATATCTTCTCTCCCCATCCTGTCTGTCATACTCTCTGCTCAGCGCCTCTCTGGGAGCCACTCGGAGTGTTGTCATGCCAACCAACACACCAGCTTTCAGCCCCATCATTGCCACTCCGTCTCCGGTTAAAAATGACGTCCCTATAGTGCAGGATGCTGCAGGTACTTATCCCCGGCGCAAACCAACACTGCAGCTGTCACTCTCAATTGAGTCCTGTGCAGATTTAAATGTGTGATCCAGCCTTTCTCTACAGCATTGTTGTGGAAAGAAGAAAAAAGTTAAAGGGCATGCTTCCACCATGCATAAAGAAAACATTCATGTAGAAGTTATGAAATGTGCATGCTTACTGAGTGAGTACATTAACAGAACAAAAGTGTAGAATTACTTCACTTACACCTTTGTGTGTGTTTCACTTTTAGTATTGCTAGTATTTAGAGATAGAGCAGAGATAAATTATTATAATAGAGATGCATTTGGCACTGAGTATGAAGCCTGGGCCTTGTTTAGCTTCCATTAACAAGGCTGCATCAGCAGCCTCTTATTTTAATCACGCCTCAAGTTTTATCGAGGCCCACTGCTTCCTGTCTTGCAGAACAGGGATCACATCATTAGCAGTGACCCCTGGGTGTTGCAAAAGGTGGGTGCCCCTCATAAAACAACATGGAGATAAGAGGGTCGGTTAAGACCCAAAGCTATGCTTCTATTTGGAGGCTGGAGACACCCTGTAAAAGTGTCATGTTCCAAAGACAATCTATCATTTTCCCCCTCCTTTAATCATTCTGGGAATTAGGAATAAAAATTTGTGGCTCTCTTTGCTTACTCAGCTGTGAACCACTTCAGGCTGAGTAAGGCCACACATTAGATTTTTAGGATGGCCTACGATGTACGTTGCTTGGAGGTTGTGGGTTTTACTTTGTAAACCATCTGATTATTTTTTAATGTTCTTCCATCCTTTCTTTCAGGCAACACTATCTCCATTCCCACAGCCACTGGTGCAAAGAAACGCTTCTGGATTATCGAAGACATGTCACCATTTGGGAAACGCCGCAAGACTGCATCATCGCGTAAGATGCTGGATGAGGGGATGATGCTGGAGGGCTTCCGGCGCTATGATCTCTACGAGAACTGCAAGGACTCAGGCTGCCAGTTTTCTCTGAAGGTGACCCACTACCACTGCACACGTGAGAACTGTGGCTACAAGTTCTGTGGCCGCACCCACATGTACAAGCATGCGCAGCATCACGACCGCGTGGACAACCTTGTCCTGGACGATTTCAAGCGCTTCAAATCCTCACTCAGCTGCAACTTCCCTGACTGCCAGTTTTCAGGCAACAGCACCCACTTTCACTGTCTGCGCTGTGGCTTCCGCTGCACTGACAGCACCAAGGTGACGGCTCACCGTAAGCACCACGGTAAACAAGATGTGATCAGCGCCGCTGGCTTCTGCCAGTTCAGCTCCAGTGTTGATTGTGAGGTTCCCGACTGCAAGTATAAGCTCAAGTGCTCACACTTCCACTGCACCTTCCCTGAGTGTAAGCACACAGTGGTGGGGATGTCCCAGATGGACTCCCACAAGAGAAAGCATGAGAAGCAGGAGAGGGGTGAGCTGCCGTCTGTTTCACCGAAACAGGAAGGGGTGCATCATCTGGGAGGAGGTGTGCCAGCAGTTCCTCCAGCCTCCATGGGTCTTTCTGCTTCCTCACCCGCTCGTCTCCATGGGTTGTCCCACAACATTAACAGCAGTGCTCCCCCCATGCTCTACCCAACAGGCGTCATCGGATCGGACTACAACCACCCATACCCACCGTCCTCCATCAGCCTGGACAGCTCCCTTAACCTGGGAACCGACACCAGCAGCTCTCTGTTCTTCCTGAAGAACGCAGCCGGTCTGGGTCTCAGTGACTCACTGGACCTCAGCAAGAAGATTCACCATAATGCAGTGCGATCAGGACACAACACAACACCCCCACTAGGTCTGCCGGCGGCTCAGGACGACACCACAGGAACATCTGGAGAGGCTGAAGATGACCTGTCTCCAGAAGAGGAGGTGCAAGCTGATGAGGAGGAAGAAGAAGAGGAAGAGGAGGACGAAGAGGAGGAGGCAGAAGAGGATCTTAACTCTGACTCAAATGATGATTCAATGGTGGAACCTGATGGTGAAAAGGACAATGGCGAGAGTTTCAATGCTTCCGTTAACCACACTGATACTTCCCAACTGGAAAAGCAAAACATTGACCCATGAAAAAAAGAACTATCAGTGACTATAGGAACTGAAGAAAACCCTGTGTACTATGAACAAACAAAAATGAAAGTGGCCTCATTTATCATGTTTAGAGACTTCAGATGACAACAAAAAACAACAACAGCGTGGAGAAAATGACGGCCCAAAATGATTTATTATGATGTTTACAAGATGACCAACATTATTAATTCAATTATGCATTAAAAAAATATGAACGGAGACACACAGAATTAGGCCCTGTTTTACACACAGGGCAGCAATGTAAAGCATTTTACTACACATCAGTCTTTTTGTGTGCGTGCATGTTTGACTTTAATTTATTTCTTTTTTTCACTTTTTTGTGTGTGGAAAAAAATGTTAGAAAAACAAAAACAAATCTCTCTATATAACTATATATGTAAGTGTGTGTGTGTGTGTGTGTGTGTGTGTGTGTGAACAATGATATACAAAAGGCGAAATGAACTGCAGGGCTGTGGATACATAGAAAAAGGGACATGGATCACTAAGGGGAAACAGGATACGTTCAAACATTTGCTCTTTCTTTCTGTATTAATATTATTATTATTATTAATTAATATTATTATTAGACACTGGGAGAAAAGGGATTAACTTTTGCTTGTGCCCATCTCTCTCAGATGTTGCTCTTTGTTCTCAGTGACATGTGGAATTGACCAGTAACTGTTTGGTCAGTCTCAGCTGCAGTTAGGCGTCCAGCGAGCCGCCAGTCTCAACAGTTCTCTCTGACATTCTGCTAGAAATGTTCAACTAGCACCAAAACCAAGCTCAGCCCTTGCAATCCCCCCCCACACCCCCTCGTCGTGGAGGAATCAAGTTTGTATATGGATAGTGCACTTTTATATTAGCTGACCATGATTATTGCAATGATGATAGATATCTCATAAGCATATTTAAAAATATTTTTGTTACCGTTTTACATCTTTGCATTACAATGTTGTTTTGTTGTGTTGTTAGTCAGAAGCATATCGATCTGTAAGCAGGCGAGGCCGTGATTAACGGCCAGCAAGTCATGTAGGGTAAGGGGTAGAGGATCAGACTGACCAGAGGAAATGATGAGTCACTCAGATGCAGCAAGGGGGACGACAGAGGAAGCGTCAGGGAGTGTGCTTTATGTTGAAAATGTACAGACCGAAAATGTCTTAACGGCATTTTGTTTTCCATTCACTATGGCTGTGGTTGAGCTCCTGTTGTAATGGTTTTTATTTAATATTTATGTGACCTTTCAATGAGAAATTTTTAGGGTGTTATTGCACTTTTTAGGTTCATTTTTACCGTCTGGAAAAAAATATGATATATATATCTTTTAACAGGGAATTTGCTTTAAAGATGTTGTTTTAGTTCACTTTTTTTTTTTTTTTTTTTTGCTTTAATGCACAAATAGATGTTAGTGTGACAACAAACTGTTGTTCTGTGATTTATTTAAAGACTGGTTTTTATTTTGCTTCTGTGATTGGAAAGTTTGAAAAACAAACAAAAAAAACAAAACAACATGGGTGCACCAGAAAAACAGTGCCCTGATAAGAAACACTAATACGGACTGTGATTTAAATGAATTTGTTCATGGCAATGCTCACGTACTGTAATACTAAATTATAAATCTGACAAAGCCACCCACTGGTTTATATTGAGCGAATATGTATGACCGAGGAGTGGACACACTGATCATGAATTATTTCCTGAGCTTGGCATTGGAAATAAATGATCACAATATAGGGAATAATAATGTGTGTAGATGATATTCCTTCAGATATTGTTTTGAGAAGAAAAAAAAAGGTTGTACAGTATTTTCCTCTGTAAAAATAACTATATATGAACAAAATGCTCTTTGATGAACAGCTTCCTTTAAAAAGAAAACCGTAAAAACAAGAAATGAATAATAAAAAGTTAAAAAATTGAAATAGCCTCATCATAGTTTGCTTGTGTCCGTGACCTTTTTTAATTACCCCAGAGTTTAGGGGAAATTTGAAAGCATTGGCAGACTCCATTATGAAATTTGCAGTATATTTTTCTTTTTCCAAACTTTGTCAGAAGCTTAAACTAAAATACACTGATTTGAATTCATTTACTGATGTTTCGGTTTTATTTAATGACTCGTTTTATTCATTGTAAATTTTCAGTGTGTGATCTTTTGTGTTTTCCTCATTAATTGAAATTCTTGGGTTATATTTACTCTGCTGTGGGCATGCCTCGTTCACAGACTAAACTGTCTCCCGGGACTCTCCCGTTGCAAAGCAGAGGCGTTAACAACATTTGTTTTGTTTTCTCAACATTTGCTGAGATAACTGCACAAGCTGGGAGACATTGTGCACTTGAATTTAGTTTATGGAAATGTGTGTGTGTGAGTGTGTGTAAGGGTGTAAAATAGCAGGATTTGTAAAAAGTTGAAAATAAAGAAAGTATAATTATTATAACAATGCACAGGTAGTACTTAGCAGTGCTTATGTCGGAGGACATTCTGGGTCGTGTAGAGGGAAAAGGTGCTGCTGGACTTGTCTAGCAGGGCAAAAGGTCACAGCAGAGATCTCGCTGTTTCTTTTTCTGTCTGTAGGTGACACAACTGAAGTGTGTGTTTGTGTGTGTGTATGTGTGTGTGTGTGTGCGTCTCCCCCTGAGAGAGTCAAATAAGCTCCAACTTTAAGAACACAGATGTGTGGCTCCATCCCAGCTGCTCAGAGCTTCGATTCATATTTCATGACCTTGTGAGTCTTTTCCCTGCTTTGTTGTGCTATAAATCCAACTGGGACATTTTTTGTCACAGAATTTGAAGAAAAACAAACAAAAAAATAAACATCTGCATTCATGCAGGTAGAGGAATCAACAATATTTGTTGTTGGGGTTGCCTGTTCATGCTTGATGTTCTGGTGCAAGAACAAGATCAGAGCTGAGGACCATTAGGGAGATGTAGAGGCCTGCTACTGCTAACAAGAAGGTGTCAGTGTTAACAGGGCACTTTTTTAGTTGATTTTTCTGCCTTGAGCCTGGTGCAGGCTTCACCTCCCACTCCCTCATGTCACCCACTGGCCAGTGAGCTGGTTCTGTCCCCTCATCTACAGCTGTTCCTGTCCTTCCTCCTCCTATTCCTTGTGATGTTTTTTTAATAAAAAAAAAGGAGAAAAAAAAAACACGGGTAAAGGCATCACCATCTGTCAGCCAGCTGGCATCCTGTATATAATCTACCAGAAAAAAAAAAGAATAAACATGAAAATTATATTACACAAAAACCAGACGGAAACGACCTCCAAATCCTGCATTGGCTGCTGCTGAAATGACAGATCATTTTACTGTTTTAATTAACAGAGTAAAAAGGATGGTATAAAAAAGTGGTGGGGAAATAAACTGAAATCTATTTCCACTGCTGGAAAAATTTAATACGAAATCTGCCTGCTTACTGCAGCGTAGTCGATAAACAGAGAAACATTTTAGACTTTGTAAAATATATTGCACTTTTGGACTAAAAGCCATCTCCCGTTAGCGTTCAATTTGGCTGGATTCATGAGACATTTTATATGAAAAGTAAACAATGAAGCAATTTTTTAAAAAGTCTCTACTTGAATTTGTTGCCCTCAGCACTACTATTCATTCTAGTCCTATTGCTTATATCCACTTGGATACAGTGCTGTTAATCTTAATTGTGCTATATTTATGTTTTTCTTCTGTTTCTGCATGTCTTATGCAAAGATTGAGCTTTTCACTCAGTGAAATAAAAACATACTGAAAGACTGTAGGCCTGTTTTCAGTGTCAATGTCTTTTTGAATAATGCATACATTCTGTCTTTTCACAAAACACATCCAAGTCTTATATAAGTGCCAAGAATGTGTGTGTGGTGGCTATGAATGTAGGCTGGCCGTCACTGACATGGTCGGTTGATGTGCCAGGAACAGGTTGAGGGAGAATGTGAGCAGTGAGAGGCAACAGTCGAGGCTGGGAACACACACACACGACAGGTGTGCGTTGCATATGTGGTCACGTGATGCCTATAAGGCAGATTAGGGCCCAAACAGATGAAGCGCTGCTTAATGGCAGCTTTTATTAAGTTCACAAAGCGTGGAGGGAGGGGGTGAGCAGAGGAAAAGCAGGTGGCTGGGCCTGTGCACTCTTAGATGAAGACAGATATTGTACAGTGGAGTCTGAAGAAGGTAGCCACTGTGGAAGGATTTATGGAGATTTGCCTGCCCTGGACTCACCGCCTGCCTGTTCCCGAATCCCTCAGTAAAAGCCAGAGAGGGAGAACTGGAAAAGCTCTGAGAGAAAAATGTGCTAGCCATGAAAGCGGTTTGATCATATGAGATGAAGATATAACGATGCCTGTGAGGAGGGTCAGTCACTGCAACAGAATAAAAAAAGTGAAAAGATGATGACTAATAAAGACAAACTGAATATTATTTATACACTGTTATTAATGAAGTAAGATTATGAGCTAAATATAGGCACCAAGATAACTGCCAAATGTTACATGCCACATGAAATAAATTCATAGAAAAACATCCAGTTTTAAAGATAAGACAGAAAATTTGAACTATAAGAATATTTATGATAATTATATATATATATTCTTTACATTTAACCACGAAGTTGTAAAGTGACTAAACTTTAATTATGCGTGTTTGGGTAGATACATTTATATGTACAGCATATACTGAGGTGCAACACCAAGCCAGCCGAAACATGAGCAGAACTGCAAAAATCAAGCAGGGGACACAGACACTGATTGTCTGAGTCTGTTTGGACCATGAATGTACTTTTATGTGCTTGTAAATGCAATGTAAAAAATATTGCATGAATGCTCATAAAGAAGCACCTACAGCGCTGAGACAGAGATACTCCAGCGAGTTGGGATGTCTACAGCACACAGACCATTAAACCAGACTTTCCTCTAGTTTGTTAATCTGCCCGTCTCCCTCGGTCTTGTTGATGCTTCTCAACACACGTGAATTTAACATTCTTTTTGGGGAGATAAATTGCCCCTGAAGCAGAGCCCTGAGTAGATGGAGGTTGTTTGTCAGCCCTAACAAGCAAATCTGGATGAAAAAATACACTCTTAAAGCATCTATAATATATATATATCATATTTTTATATTAACAAAGGATCACATCGCTACTTGTCCCATATTTGACACTTAAATTTACGGGTCGTTTTAGTTTCTCTCAACTCACTGATTTAGATTTTTTGACTGCGCTTTAAATGCTCTGTTGTGTGTTGCACTTGCTTGCAGCAGGCAGACGTTTTCAGCAGAAGAAGTCATGATGAAGCCACAAAACACTACCTGCTGAGCACCAAACCACAAAAGTTAGCAACTAGTCACTGAACATTGTGATGCCTTTAGCAGCTAAAAAGACTTATTTCCCTCAGGAGTTGGTAGAGACCATAAGAAACAAAGAGAGAGGAAAAAAACTACTGAACTTTCATGAGTTATTCGTGTAAATAAGCAATTATTTACTAATAAGTTCACTTTATTGGCTAATATGACGATAATATGTTAATGTTTTATTTGCAGCTTGTTTTATGGTCCATGTGGCTGTTAAAAAGGTAATGCAAGTTAATGAGTTAAGATTATCTTGGTTCACTACATTTTCATATGTTAGCACACTCGTTACTTAGCTTGCTGTTGGTGCCGTAAGCTAGCATGACAACAATCACAAAACTGTTTTGGTTAGACAAGTTAGACTGAGAAATGAAGGTCATTCTTACAAGAAATTGTCAAGAAACTGAGGATGTCAGATTCACAGATCAGCGCAAACTGGGTCTAACCACAATAGAAAGAGGAATGGGACGCCCTGGTGCACCTGCAACTGAGCAAGAGGACAGATGCATAAGCTGGTGGTGCTCGCAAAACACAAGTCTCAACATCAACAAGGCGCCTCCACCAGCAAAGATGCTGGTCTTTGATGCATCATGCATGAGGCAGTGTGATGGTCTGGGGCTGCGTTGGTGGTAAAATGGGGTCTTATAGAAGAAAGGCAATCACTCCATTATGAAACGCCATGCCATATCCCGTGGATGGCATTTGATTGCAGTCAGTTTCCTAAACCAGGATGATAACTAAGTGGAGTGGCCAACACATCCACCAGATCTCAACCCTTTGGAAAAGTTTTTGAAGTAGCTTTAATGTATGATACATAAGAAGTGCCTATCAAGCCAATCCAACTTGTGGGAGGTGCTACAGGAAGCACTGAGTAAAATCTCTTCAGATTACTTCAGCTAATCAACAAACTGTGATTCTAGTTCTTTCTAACTTGGATGATTCTTTGACGAAAGCAAGGTTTAAAGGACACAATTAGTAATTCATAATTTTAATAAAAGAATCATTATTTCTAACTTTGTCAACTACTATGTTTCTTATTAATTGTGCTTTATCTCTTATTCAAACTCAAACAAGGCATTAATATACAGTGTAGATCTGTCTCTACTAAGCAAGTTAAAATACACAGATTCGGACAGTAAAACTGAGATGTTATCTTTGCCAATGGAAGATTAAGTCAATCAGTAAGATTACATCTGCCCCAAATGTGGCCAGAAAAGTTTGTATGACTAAGACCTGAAACTACTCAGCTCAAAGGCACAAACATGACAGTCTGGCCACAAGCAGAAAGCTCTTTTGCATACAATAAATAACCTGCCCTCATATCATATATTTGTCATCAGAGTAGCTTGTTGTTGAAAGGCAGTCCCTCACATATACAGTATATAATGTTTGATGTGTATATGAAATGGCTGCACCACTCATTTTACTGCTTCATTGGCCCATTTATAGTTCACGATTTTGGATGAGATGTTTCTCTTGGCTCTTTCAGCACTCTGCCCCAGTTAGACCTCTCTTTAAATCCGGTGCCCTTTGCAATAGATGTTCATTTATCTATTTTTGCATGTGTATGGGCTTATTTTGGAAAGACCTCAGTCACACGGCAGAAAAGTGGGCTGTGTGAAAAACGCTGCTTTGCCATTGGTAGCAGCTGTTGCTGCTGAGACACCTCTGAGGAAATGGAGAATTGGACACACACTCATCCAATTTACCATTAACAAGACCTTATTGGATGCAGGGCCATAGGAACATGCAGCTTCGCCTTATGTGCCTCTGTTTAGATATGCTGCTGTTCCTCTAGAACGTGTGTGACTGGAGTCTGTGATAGTCTTAGCATCTGTGATTGGGGATCAAAGTCTGTTAACATTCAGATTCAGACAACATGTCCTCTATTGTTACATATGGATACAAAACAAAGCTATTTTTAAGCAATAAGGATTTGTATTCTGTAACAACATGGAAAATGTTCCATTTAAGTGTAAGTTTACAGAACATTCACTAATAAAATTGTGCATAGGAAAGTCTGACTTGTAGCGATACACTTTTGAACATCAAACACTGAAGTTGGTCTACCAAGATCTGCAAAAACGAGAGATTTCCAACTTTTAGATTTTCCATATATAAATCCGACCACACCAACAGAACTAGGTTGTCGTTAAGCTTTTCAACATAGCAACAGCCAGTCATGCAAGTATTGACTTCATCTTCCTCCATGATTTCATGCATTAGAAAATATATAATTATTTTTAAAGATCCTTAAAGCACAGATCTACTTCTGTATATACTCAGTGGATTTTAAACACATATTCCCTCATGTGACATATGTGTTTTATCAGGTCACTTATTTGTTTTGTCTTAGTTTAAAAACACCTAAGGGAGATGTATCTGGAAATCAGCACTTTTTTTTTTACGACATAAAGATAAAGCATTGTTCTCACAGTTTTGCTGGAACATTCAGTTAGTAAAAACAAACAATGGTGACATGAGTATTAACTTCAAAAACCTGAAAAACTGGATTCAGGTCTTGCCAGTTCACACAGAAAAGAAGTTGAGCAAATCGTCCGGAAACTGCTGATCAGATTATCATTGTAATGAACCAAATCTGTTTATTCCCCCGTCTCTGAAGGTAGGTCACTTATTGCTGAAGGGCAGGGATTCAGTGTCTTGCTCAAGAGCACTTCAACAGAAAAGGACTCACTGCTCATCAACGTTTATGAGAATAACATTCCTCTAGATGAAAAAACACGTCAGGTACTTCACACTTGATACTTTTTAAATGTCAATGGATCAGTGAGTTCATGTCTTTGACCACACGTTCATATGTCATTCACAGAACTGAGTGTGGTTACTGTTCTGAGATGAGAACAACACACAGTTCCTGTATTTCGGCGAGCTCTGTTTGAAGTGAATACATTTTCAAAAAGGGGAGGGCGCTTGAGGTGTAATGTTACACAGAAGATGTTATTTGGTAAACATGCAGTTGTCATCTTACAAACACAAACAGAATCCAGTGGAAAGATTAGAAGTGAGGCCATTTAAACACCTTGTGAAAAATGAGCCTCCCGTCAGCTCTGTTACATAAATGTTTACTAAGAAATACCAAACATTGTGTTCTATTTGTTTTACTTTGCCTCAAGTTTGCCCATTGCCATAGATTAGTCATTCCCAGAGTTAAACACAACTTTGCCAGCAGAACAAACAACTAGAAGCAGACAGCTACCAGAAACAAGTGCATAAAACGGTTGATCCAGGCTGGCTGGTAGCCACACGGCCATTACCCTTCAAGTAGTTTGCTTCAGAATTGGACCAGAGGTCTCCAGAGTTGAGTGGGAGTATTTCATCACTTTATCCAAAAGGAGAGAGCTTGGAGCAAAAAATCTAATGGCCCAACACTCTCTTAGAAGTCAGAGTAATTCTCATTCCACTTCAATTGCCACAGTGCTGCACCACTAACTGGCAAGTGTGGCCCTGCTGCTGCTGCCGCTGCTGCTTTCTTGGCAAACAGAGAAGTTCTTAAGTGCTAAGCTGTAAATTTGCTTAATTTGACGTGAGTCAGAGGGGAATGGGATCGTTTTCTTTCAGGGAAAAAGGGTGGCATATTGGCTGACAATAAGCTGAAATGGTCCAACATGGTGTTTCTGCTCTGCGATGATGGCTGGAACACACAACGGACAGTGTTTGACAGAGCTGTAAAACTGTTTGAGTCTGGCACCAGTGCTGTATGACTCATTCTTATGTTATTGCTGTAAAAGCCTTTCAACACTAATTTCTATGGAAGAAAATGACTGAAGTGGCTTAAAATGGTTTGTCTCTTTGTACGGACAAGAATGTTCGTATTTACTAGTCATGCACATGTGTAACACGCACACACACACAGACACCTGTATTAATCTACTTTATAAAACCTTCCTCTTTCTTGTGAACAAAGCAACATGTATCGTCACAGGATTGCAGGAAGTGCCACTGATTTCTGACTTTCAATAAGGAGCAGTAACTGCTCAGACTTAAAAAAAGAAAAAGATGGTCACAGATGTAGACGCAAAATAGAAAACATTCTTTTAGACACAGGAATTATTATTATTGAAATACAGAAGAAAATGTTGGGAAAAGAATTGTCACGTGAATCCAATTAAATATATAGTTTGGATCATTAATGCTTACTTCTTATATTCTCATCTGTGAAAGAAGCAAGCAAATAGGCAGACTGTTAATGTAATCTAATCTCTTCTATATAATTTAGTACATTACATCAATATACTCACCATGTATTGACAGTCGTCGTTAAACTGTATGTACTCAAACCGTTGAAAGGCATCATCACTTTTTAAAGAGAATGATTACCCAAAGATAATCATTAACTTAGTTAACTATAGTTAATTAATAATGTCCGGTTCTGAGTCAGGCCTGGAAATAGGCATTATTTGTTTATATCATTGCTTAATAACCTTATGTTATAATAATATTGCAAGAAACCAACCGAACTAAGTAAAAATAGAACATTTCTTTTTACTTTCTTATGTGAATGTCACTGCTCCCATGTGGATGACACTGACTGAGGTTGGAATAAACTTGAACAAAAATGTGACAACTGTGGAACTGCATGCAGCATGTTGTCTCTTTTTTTAAGATGTCATAAAAATATTTACTAGGCTAAAGGTTGGTAGATTAAAGTTTGGGAGTTTCACATTGTATTATACATTGTTACAATATATTTAAAATTAAAGCATTACAATCAGCTTTATTTCTGTTGAATGACTCTTGAATATCACGAGCCCGCCGCCCACGAACATTGTGAGAGCCTTTAAAAAGACTGGTTTCAGTGTCACAGCTGTGACCTTCATAAAACAGAGCTGGGCAACAGGTGGGCATCATGTGTGTGCTAATCTTCCACATTATGGTTGTTGATAACAGACACTGAACAGCCCTGCTCAGTTAAAACTCAGTAATTTAATATGGAATACATCAGCAATGTGATATTTGTAGCATGGAAGAAGCAAAGGTTGGTAAGATTCTGCTGATGCTAATAATAGAAAATGTCCATCATTCACTGTGGGTTTCTGTTACCAAAAGAATTCTGTTAGTACCGCAGACCCTCCAAAACAAGACATTGGGTGTCCACTGAGGGATTTTGGGATTACTTTTTTTCACTCGCTCTCCTCCTCACTAAGGGCATGAAAATGTGGATTGTATTTCGCTGTGAGAATCCATGCCAATTTTGGAGGACAAGGTCGGTGAATGTACAGCCTTCCCCCCCTTTTCACAGAGTGGTCTTCTTTATACATCAATTCTCACACGTGGTGGTTCAAAGTTTGGGTCTCTAGGCAGTGGGGTCGCTAACTACAGCTAACTTGTTGATTTTAAGGATATTTTGCATGTTAAAATTGTATGTTTTAAAAACCAGACGTTATCATGCTAGTTTGGCAAAGTGATGAGATTGATCGTTATGTAAACATTGTGTTATTAGTTTGGTATGAATTTTATCTGCCTGACAAAAAAAGATTTTGCTTCTTTTTTTGATTTTATTATATTTATCAATGTATACATTGGTTTATTAATAGTTGTGTTCAAATTCATCTACAAGCTCACCAAAGCATATTCTTGCCAACATTTGTTGTTATAGCAAAAAGTTAGATTGTGTGACATATACAGTCAATCTCAGGTATATGTATATGATAATTAGCAGATATAAGAAAGTTAATAGTAAATTAAGACGTTAACGTTGTAAACACTGAACCTACAACACATCAGCCTGTTAGCACACTAGACTGTTTTGTATTATGTTAGTTCTAAGCAACCTACTGTCTAAAGTTGAATAATAGCTAAGCGTGTTAGGCTCATAGTAAATGCAAAGGAGACTGTGCTTGACTCTCTATCCCCTTTTATTTTTCTCTCCCTTCACCACCCCCCACTCCTGCCCACTAGCATGCTTCAGGTGTTCCACAGTCAGGCCCTGTGATTAGTCTAATTTGCACAAACGCTGGCGAGTGCTGCACCTGTTGCCCCTGCACCGCCTGCAGCCGCGGTCCCTCAGCAGGCTGACAGGCCTTCCCTTGGATAATCCAATCTCCCCACAAAGGTGTTGCTGCTCTCCACCAGTGCAGGACAAGGGCATTCATTTTTTCTACTTCTTGTCTCCTTTCATGTTCTCATGGCCACCATACTCCTGATGGCTCATTATTGGACCATTCATAAATACTACCAACCAGAACCCACCTCTGTGTTTTTTTCAGTCTGCCCCTGTTTTTCCTCAATGCTCCTCAGGAGCACCTTCCTCAGAAAGCTTTTCCCCAGGTTCAAAACAGGCCCCACGATCTTCAAAATGACAGCCTTCCAGTATCCACATACTCCATTTGAATTTGAAACAACGCCAGGAGAAAATCAAGTGACACAGGCCACACAGAGTGGGAGGGAGGGAATGCGATCCCACTTGATTGTTTAGTTTATATAGCGAGTGATGACAAAGTGCTTTATGACTTTGCAGTGTTCGCTGGGCTCTGCGATTGAAGCCTTATACAGGCAAAGCCCCTTTGTGACCTTGGCTTGTCAAATGTTCTCACCAGGAAGGAGCCAGTGTTCAGCGGCTGCTCAGAGCTGCTAAACTGCTTTTAGAGAGCAAGATGTGAAGACCCATGTTATATTCACTGCTGAAAACTCTACTGAAGAAAACATCAGAGAGCACTGAATTATAAGTCTATAATTTCAAGAAGCAGCTCTTTAAAGCTGCATGCTGATGTTAAATGCTAACACACGCACAAGTTTGCAAATTGTTAATTACCACTAAATACAAAGAATGCACAACCATATCTTTTGCATCTAGCAATTTTGAAAGCTTTAACCAGATTATGGTCCTGGATGAATAGGTTCATCCTGAAGGGGACATGAATGACTTTTACAGCAACCTATAATGGCTGAGACACACACAGAAAAAACATGTCAATTGTGGCGCGAGGAAAAGTCAAAGGATTTCAAAAACCACAAAAATACGTCATCTGGAATCCACGGATCTTATATATAATACTGAGCCAGATATTTTGCTGAATAAGCAAAGCTGATGGTGGCACTAGATAAAATCTCAGAAAAGAACCAATATCTTAAAAATTTAACATCTGGGGACCATGACTATTTAAAATATCATGGCAATCAATGCAGTAGATTGAAATATTTCAGACAGCACCACCAACTGATTGATTCCAATTAAATGATATTGCCATCCCAAACCTATGCCTCTAGCATTGCTAAAAACGGTGCAGTCTACAGAAACACTGAATTTTCCAGAGAAACTGCATAGTATGTCTTCAACAAGCACATCTTGCAAACAGGTTAACAGATCTTGACTGCAGATGGTGCTAGCATCGATTCAAATTACTATTCCTGAGGACTTTACAGATTTCCAAAGGCAGAAAGCAACTGGTGGTTGCCCACAGGCCTAATCACACATCAAGTATTACATCAGATGGCTTTTCAACTGTCTACCACATACATCTTATCTTACAGGGAATAGGAAGAAGCAGCATTTCATCTTCAGGCCTCCTTTTCCTGCTTCCTGTCCATGACCTTTCCTATGCAAATTTTCCTAGTACATGTCGCTTTGGAGAGAGGTCTGGAAACCATGTTGGGTGGACTTGCTTATGAGGCTTATACAACAAGACCTGATGAGACAACAAAAGGCTGGACCAAGATCAACACTCAGGGGCTCAAGGATGAGGTTCAAATGAGTAGAGATGATGTGTGAAGGGTGCAGACAGAGCCATGGAAGCCCTGTGACTGGATGCTATGAGCTAACAATCCTTGCATTGATCCACGGAGACACTCAGCCCTCTAACCTGCTGAGTGCTCAGTTCCAGTGAACAATGGAGTTCAGAGCGTGTCGATACACTGTCCTATTGAGTGCTCTCCGTTTAGCAGCAAGATTGATGAGGTTAAGGCTCCCAACTGGGGAGCCAAATGGTGTCAAGACCAAGGTGTTGCTTTGGAAAAACAATTCCTCACTGCACTACTGTAGCGACAGATGTTGGTTACTGGTTAATACACCAGCTCTATCCAGGAAGTATATTTATACATGCATGATGTGAAACTGAAAGAGTGAGCAAACTGCAGTGGATGTTGTTTGTTGTAGAGTCTTAAAATGTAGATTACAGTTTGAGGAAAGGATAGACATAGCTTTCTGGAGAGGAATGCACTGTAAATCCCTTAAGACACTAAATGATGTACAAGTGGATTTATTACTGTAGGTCCCTATAAATCTAAGGTTGGCTTGAACTCCAGGGAGAGGTTAATGGATTACAAAGGGATGTGGTATCGAGCCTCAGAGAAGTTTATACACCTTCTCAATATGTGAAATGCTGTTGATCATTTAGGCCTTAATTAATTCAAATTTATACACTTGATAATGCATAGCAATATACAGAACGCTGTGTATTCTAGTTCTGATAGTTTATAAACATTTCTACAAAATAGAGTTACCCCAAGTTTCAGTTTTGAAAAAACTATGCTATGAGCATAATACAGCTGAATAAATGATCAAACTGTCAGCGGTAAAGTTGCATTGTGGGTAATGTATGTTTCAGATTTTTATAAGAAAAAATACATGGAATGTTAAAAACAAAAGTGGAACTTTTAGTTCTACTGCAAACGTTGACCACTGTGACACTTTTACGCTAAAGTGGAGCACTGTTTTGAATTGCAGACATTCATACATGATACATGAGCTTGCATGACAAGCTAATGACGTAATTTTTGTCTAAATTAGCTTGTTGCTAACTGTATGTTAGCAATACTAATGCATAAATATTAATGCAACAACTTTAGCCCACTTATAATTATGACTTACTGTATTTAAATATACTTATGTTGATAGCAGAACTAAGTTTATCTGAAAATGATAAAAGGTTTGACAATGTAAAGCTTAGCCTGACTGAAATGTCATAAAATGAATACTGTACATAAAATAAACTCTTTTCATATAGATAACAATGTTGGTTCTCTCTAGTGCCACCTCAGGACAACCTTTACAATTCGTGCTCCACAGGTGATAATAATCTAAGCATAACAAAGCAAATTTATTTTTAAAATCTATTCAGTAATTCTGTGTTTTGATCTGAGGATTGTAGCCTCGTGGGGCTACTAGTGTGGCAATAGACTTCTAGTGTTATTACTTCATCAGGTCATTTTCAAACACTTAAATGGCGCTGGTCCTTCTTTCCGTGTAGGACTGAGAAGATACACCCCAGCGACATCAGATAACTATCAATAAAAAACAAATTTTCCATTTGTCTCTGTAATTACTATACAATCGCTTCTTTGTTTCGCTTTTCTCTGCCTGGTTTTCTACTGTTGGATTAGGGAGAAAACATTATTTTAGATTTAGATAAATTAAGCATAAAAAACTCTATAATATATGGTATTATCGTCAACCGTTCATTTTTAATGTATACATAATGGAAGAGGAAATCCTATTAGAGAAAGCAGCACTCCTACTACAGAAAACTAGAGAAAAGCACTGCCAATACACCTACGGAAATAAACAAAACTTCACACAGTTCACTTATAACTGTGTCACTTACTCATTTCCAGAGAGAAAGCTGAAAAAAGGCTGAAAGTCCCTGCCCTGTCATGCTTTCTGTATATTCAGAAAAGGGTGATTCATGATTGTACATACAGTATACAGAACAAAAACTGTAGTTTTTTCATCTGCACTGGTCTCACAGATACACCACAGCTGGTAGGGAGAAACAGAAGGCTCAGGTAGAGCAAACATTAATTAGAAGATTTAACCTAAATGTTTCTGAATTCACATCTTTGGATTTGGGTCACACTAGATCTTTTTTTAAATTATGAAAATTTAAAGCAATAGTCTTACATGATATATAAACAAAACTAAAAGTGACCTCCCACATAAGTATCCTGTTGACTGATTTGAATACCACTGTTAAAACAGGAAACAAATGCCAAAAATATAAATACATATTACAGGAAACCTTCTTGTGCCTGAAATTATGCAACCACATTAGTCTTGGAGAAATTAAAAGTGACAACCCAAGACAAGGACAACTTCGATGCGATTTGCCTCTTTGCTATTGTGTATTTTTGTTTTAATGTTAACTGGATAGATGTAAATACAAATTAGGTACATTTTACCTAACCTAAATTTACAAGCAGCACCTGTTCTTTACTGGAAGTATTTACCCGTGTGCTTCCATATAGGGAAGGAAAGGCAAACTTAAAAAACAATCTGCACAGATATAAAACTAAATTCAAGAAATATAAAATATAAACATGGAAATCACAGTAACTCTACTTTGATCCTTCACAGTAACATACAGTAATATACAGCAGTGTGTAGTTTGTGTTCAGTTGTTTAAAAGAGATGTAAGAGGAGATCGTTCTTGAGATAAATCAGATTTATTACAGTTATGTACAATTCTGGCTGAAATTGAGACAATGATCAGCAGGTTACAGACAAATTACTGAAACTACAGTCCTAAGAGGCGCAAGTTATCTTTTTCTTGTACGTCTGTACCATCTATATACATCCATACAAATTATTTACTAAATCAAAAAAAAAATTGTTTTTACAGCATACTGCAAAATTATTGTCTCACCATTCAGCACTTTAAACATATACTCAATTGAAATACTTAAACATAATCTGCATATTAGCACTGGTGTCACACAGAAATGTTCAGCGCCGCTCTACCTTTTCTCTGTTGCTATGAAGGCCATGTGATGGAGGTGGAAATGGCAGCAAGAGCTGATATCCCTTCTTCTCATTCATGGACTCTTCTTGTTAGCTGGAGACAGAGTGAGTAATTCAATAAGTCAAGTATTCATTTATTACTTTCCTTTTCAATCATGGGGCAACTTTTGTTTTTTTAATTCCCCATCCACCTCCACACCGAGAAAAAAAAGTGATACAAGTTCTGCAACTTCCATCTGTGGCAGCCCTTGTTGTCTTACTGCAGCTTAATTACAAAATATTGGCGCCGTTTTCTGTAAAGATTACTCACTGTAGGAGGCCCTACATAATTTGGACCGGAGGGTTTGTCACGGAAAATAATACAATGCAACTGGGCTTTCTGTATTAGATTTCCGCTTTTAGCCTGCTTGACATTTCAAGCTGCATGAACTAATACATCTGTTATTTGTTGATCATTTGATTATTAACATACTTCACAAACCAAATCAGCTGCCCTGCTGGAGACACAGACACAGCTCAGCAGACAGTCTGCGTTTTCTCGCCTGCCACGCACAGACACACTCGCAAAGATGCACAATTCAGCCCTCAGTGAAAAAGGAAAGTGGGGGGAAACATTTATCTTCCCCTCCTTTGAGCGTATGAGCACTCTGACACCGGCATGGAACAAAGCCCGTCATCACATTCTAATCTCGAATTTCAGGGCTTTTATTTCACCCAAATGCTACCCTGCTGGCCTTGTAAATTATTGACAGACTGACACCAATGCGAAAGGACACATAAAAGAGGCTAAAAGCTCCGGCCCTGGAAGAGCTTGTCCTCTCCTATTGCCATCAACAGGGAGACAAACTGTACTAATGCTTCTCTGGAAGCTCACGGTAACTTTGTGACTCAAGTACCAATATAAGACTTCTGACCCACAATATACCCACTCTATAGAGCAGAGCTATTGTGTGTAGCACTGGTCTGTCTGTAACCCCAAAAACCGTGAATTATCTGATGAAATCATGAAAATTAAAAGCAGTACTGGAAGTCACACCTGGTTAGTTCTCCATTCAGCCTTTTAAAGTAGTTCTGATTTGACTACTGCCTGTCATTCCTCATTTCAAAGAAACGACACAGGATGGTACTTGCATGGCTCTGTATGCACTCATTTAATTTGATGATGAAAAGTAAATTGAGGTAAGCCGCGTGTCAACTAGACACTAATATTTGTCAGTTTGGCGTCTTCACACACCCACGCCTACTCCTCATTTTGCTCAAGATTAGGATGTTACAGAAAGAAGAGGAAACACACAGTGAAGATGATTTAAAAACAACAAAAAAAACCCCAAACAGAATGAGTGGTGGCAATAGAAGTGGTATGAAACAAAGCCATCAGTAGAGATGAAAAGTGCTGTTCGGAGAGTGTTTTTGTGCTTTCTACTGTTGTCTAATCCACCTCGCTCTCATTGCTTGCCCCCTCAGGCCGTCTCAGTTTGTCCACCTGTTCATTAAACTGTCCATCCCCACCTCGCCGATCCTCTGTCTGCATGGTTAGATGCGCCTCCTCCTCCTCCTCCTCTTCCTCGACATGGCTGACATCATCCTCGTCTTCCTCTTTCTTCTCCTCCTCCCCCTGCACCTCCATGCGGACCTGGTCCTTTAGATCCAGTGACACACCGAGGCTCACAGTGCCAACATCACCATTGATACGATGAGCTCCATCGGGCCCTCCCAGTGTATCCTGAGGGCTGTGGTGTCCATCTTTGACAGGGGAGGAAATGGCGGACTCATTACTGACAGGGGAGATGTCACTGCTGCTGTTGGTGTGGTTAACAGACGGCGAGCCGGATACTGATGGTGGCTTCAAGGGAATCTGCCATGAAGGGATCTTAGGAACAGTGGGAGTTGAAGGGAACTGTCTCCTGTGGGTGGGGGTTTGGTGAGGTGCACAAAAGAGAGAGGAAGAAAATGAGGCCTGATCACAACCTCATCATAAAACCTCACTATGAGAAAAATGTGTGAAAACAGCTTTCCCACAATCAAATCAGTCATAATTGTACATGCTACAACCACAAAACTGTACATGAATATCCTGTATCTCTCTGAGTCTGGTGTGACATTTCCTTAACACTAGTTTACTTTTTAACATGCAGCCACACACAAAGGCTCCATTGTAATTCTCATAATTACAGCAGAGAAAATGGCTTTCTCTCCTCAAACAGACAGATGTTCGTCACACCTGGTAAAGACGCTCTAAGATTTCTTTAATTACATCCACTGCAGATATTAAGATCAAAAAGACAACGATGTATCATAATGGGATCAGCACTTCTCGGTGGTTAAAGAAAAAACTGTTTGGAGATTATTTGAATCAGTAAGGGAACAAGTTTGAAGACAGATGGTTATACAGCGACTTTATTTTGTCATTCAACCCTTTGCCAAAAACTCATTGCAAGAGCCAGGGTGAAGTCAGGATGCAAATGACAAAGGGATTATTACTGATTAGAATGTGTGAGGGGAACAAAACATGCTCAACTAGGCAGTTCTGAGGCAGTTTCTGCTGGTTTTCAGACGTACACTTTTACTTCAGGCTTTATTATAGACACCGATACATAACCATGCATGCTAATGGCCATGGCTGAGCTGGGCTGTGCCTGACTAGACTGACGAACAAAGTTGGTTAAGTGGATGTCTGAGACCTTTGTAAAAGATCATACACCTTTTTACTTTGATCAGGACAGAGCTGATTTGTAAGTTCACTTAAATAACTTCTCTAGTTGAGTTTTTACATTAATCTTTCATTTCACTCTCATAAAATCAATGAAAGCTGCATAAGAGTAATTATGCACATGTGTGGTTATCTTTCTTACCAATAAAAACATTAAAACACAGAAGACCAGCTGATGTCTGCAGTATGCTAATTGGTCAAGCAACGTTGTGAGGCAAAAGAAATGGTGCAATTAGTGTTATAACCTCTAATGCCTGTGAGATTAAACATATTTGAGATTAATGATTACACTCTAAGTATGCAATTTGGAAGAGCAATGTGACATTGCGTGTTCTTTAACTTTATTTATTTATACACAAAGACAAACTTTCAGAGTATCTACAACAGCTCTGCACAGTGTTAGTGAGCATGTAAAGATGGCTGCATGTTGCTTGTTTGGTAGTTAATATTTGTACAGTGTCTCTGAAATCTGAACACCTGGAATTACATCAGATTTCAGTCAAATTACTGCCTTTCTCTATAGCTTTAGACCACATTTTATAGGCTTTCTCAACAGATATGTTGATTTATGAAAGACATCAATTGCATGAAAGTGCCAGTTGAAGTCCATCCCTCAACCATACTTGGATCATCTCTGATTATATAATACAACATATTGTATTTCAGTAATGTGCTGACAGCTGAGCACTGAAAGCTCTAAAAAAAAATGAGTATGTGTTTCCTGAGCAAAGATTAGTCCAATTCTAGTTTCTGCTTAGGCTTTTTGGCATCAGGCATATTTATAGTAAAGTATTTGTGTTTTAACCTTCTTTTACTATCTTTTTGTGTGAGCCAAAAAATAAAATAAGTCCGAGTAATTTATCACATTGACATTTATTGTACTGTATTGTAAGTATTTTTATATCAATTGTAAATTAAACATGATTTGAAACTTGATAAAAGGAGTGTACAGGTAAATGCTGCTCTATTCCTGTTTAACACCATTGAATGGTTCAAATAAACTACACCGAGGAACTCAGTAGTCATCCACTCTTCAACGAGACATTTTTTCCCTGCACTGTTTTATGTGACGGAGATTTGACTAACTTTGTTACCTGCTGAGCAGTAAGCCCTTCAAAGAGACGATCTCAGCCTTCAGCTCCCCAATAGTTTGGTTATCCAGTATGCGATTGGTTGAAGATGACGCCTGTATGAAAAACACAAGTGAAAAACACAACTGTCAGTGACACACACACACACACACACACACACACACACGTCTTTCAACAACTGCTCTATACTCAGCCAACAAGACAAAATAATAAAAAAGCATTGTTTAACAGCAAAGAAAAGAAAAAAGGTGGTCATGGACTACAAAGTAAACAGATATGGCAAATGCAAATGATAAAAGCCACATGTTTTTTGTAGTCAGGTCATCTGTCACCATAACAACCTCAACTGCCTACTGCTGGTGATGACAGAAAGGAGTTCAAACAAACCAACTATAGCCACTTTTATGGTCTTGGCTGCTCAAAATGTCCAGTGAGTGTAAATCATGCTGTTTTTACATATTTTTCCATACTATCTAGAAAAGATTAGGCCAGTGTCCTGTGTTTTGGATAATGACTATCTTGAACAATGGCCACATTGGAAGGTAGACCATAGCTTAGCAGTTTGTTTTGTTCTTTTTTTTTCCTTTTATCAAAGGCATGTGTTATCACACACACTTGTGCTACACAGTATAATGGCAAAGAATTTGAATGGCAAATTACTGCTGAAAATCGGTCTCTACAGCACTTTTTTTTAGGCACAGGCAGGACATTGACTGAGCGAACTATAGAACGATGAGTTTTAATAAAGGCCTAGAGGAAAAAAAACATGGCAACAGTCATATAAAATAATGAAACTGAACTATAGTTGCTGTAAAGCCTTGTGAAAAAAAAAATAAGGACAACAAAAATACGGAAGACCTTACAGGCCCAAAATGAAGAGTGGGGCCCTCACCAAGTCAAAAAAATCATTATTTGATGCGAGAAACAAAGAAAACTTCTGCTTCTAAAATTATTCTTCTTTCGACTGCTCCTTTCTGCTTCTAAAGTACTGCTAACTTTTCTTTGGCTTTGCTCAGGTTTTTATATTTTCATTCTGATTTACTAGTTTACCTGTTCAGCACTTTCACAACTATTCAGATGAAACAACCACTGTTGAACTGCTCAACCTGTGATGAGGTGTAATGAGTAGTTATTGCTTGGCTATAAAGACAAAATGGTTGGGAACCAGTGATGTAGATAATTGCTTCCCATTCTTATTCCATTCTTGAATAAAAAGCACAAACATGTGCAGGAGCAGGAGGATAGACTGATGAGACCAGAGGGAGGAGAAGGAGAAGACAAGGGAAAAGTGGGATAAAAGAAAAGTAAAAACTGTAATTAAGACTCTCCTGACTCACCAGAGGAAGCTTGTTAAAAAGTGTGGACCCCCTATCGAGGGGAGAGGGATAACTTGGACTCTTTCACTTGTAATTAAATTTAAGAGAAATTAATTGAATCACATCTGAAAGGGATCAGACTCATTTACAGAGGAAGGAGGGAGGCAGAGGAGGAGAAGTGAAGGGAGACAGAAAAAGAGATGAGGAGAGGAAGGAGGTTTTTTGGCTCTTATCGGCTCCTAAACCTTGCTGATAAGGAGCCGTGTTTTAGAGGTGGTGCATTGGAGGCCTGCTGAAGACACACTTATTACAGCCATCACCTCATTAGAACCATCTTAATCCCTCGCCTCCCCAAGGCACCCGTATAATAAGGCTGCTTCTCTCTCATTTTAAACCGAAAAAAATTAATTGCTGTATGGGCTGAGCTAAAAGACTTCCAAGGCACAGAATCAGCTGTAAAAAAAACTGATTTCTCAAATTAACTGAAATGTGAAGCTTTTTATGTACTTATATCACTTAACATGAGAAAAAAGGCTTTAGAGTAGAATTAAGCACTAGCTACATACATAATGTGCATTATCCACAGAGCAGCACCATATAATATCTCACATCAAGACTTGTCACACAACACTACCTTCGACATATGTCTTATTAAGTCTGAAGAAACCTAATTAAATGTTGGGCCAGGACTGAATTTCAGCCTTGAGATATATTATGTCAGTGTTTATACACACACATTGTGTAAGAATCTCGTGTTAAGTGCACTTGGTGCTTGGATGGAGGCTGAGTGGTGGGGTATCAGTGACTGGAGAGATTGAAAGTACACTGCAGACTTTAAAAGCACCAACCAAAGTGCTGACACATACCCAATTGACCACACGAGCATGGAAGTTGTGATGTCTTAACAAAACACTGATCAAAATATTCAATCTCTGCAATGATTTAGCAGCTTTGATTACAGACGAGGGCAGCACAGTGGTGTAGTGGTTAGCACTGTCACCTCACAGCAAGAAGAACCCGGGGTCAAAACAATGGATCGCTATATGGTCTCTATACGTCAGCCCTATAATAGACTGCTGTCCTGTCCAGGATATACCCCAGGTCTCGGCCACTGATAGTCGGGACAGGCAACAGAACTCACAAACTGAGGACAAGTGGTCAGGATAATTGATGGATTACAGAAAAAACATTTAGGTGATATTTTAGGTTCAGGTGATATTACATTGCAATAAAAACAAAGATTAGGACAATACTTGTATACAGCAGTATTTTTTTGATTATTTTAGTCTTTTCTTTTGGCATATTTGGCAGACATGCAACAAAGGTCACCAGCAAGACCAGAGAACCAGGAACACTGTGCTTACATGAAACACACAATAAACATTCTGTGCAGATTCTACAAGTGGTCCTAAACAATGGAATGTGTGCTAGAATGAATGACTCAGAGTAATGAGTGCACATCTGTCTTCTTAACTGTGATGTTTGACTTGTACTACACCTCCTGGTGTATAGCACAGGTGCCGGGCTGTAAGGGCTCTATGTGGCTTTAACAGCAGGGAACATAATTCTCCACTCTCTAGCACTGCACACTACAAAAAAACATAATGTATGAACACAAAACAACCAACCAATCAACCAACAAATGAACCAAGTCATCCTATGAAAGTCCACCACTGTGCTGACTGAATGTTTTTTTTTCAAACTGTACACAGTGAAGGCTTCCTCTAACTGTTTTAAAACCCTTGTAACTAATATGTCTCGGGTGGGTGGCTGGGTATGATGAGGTTGGCCTCTTTCTGAAGTGTTTCAGGAAAAAAAAAGATATATATTACAAGTAAAAGGGGAAAAAAAGACTATCAACTCCAGCAGCACCCAAGGATGGCAGCGCATCTGGCTAAATAAAGATAAATGCCTGTGGACCATTAGCAACAAGATAAGATCTTTAACAAGCCTTGTTTAAGAGTGTCTGAAGGCAAATTAATTCACAGTTACTCCGCCGGCAGACAGTGTGTTTTCGTGTAACACATGTATATTTATGATGGAATTAGTTTCAAAAGGAAGTCCCCAGAGGAGTGTTTTTGAGTGGAAACACTGGTACAGTGCAATTGATTTCACTCTATTTATGCACTTTCCCACTGGCAGTCTGTCTCATGCAAGCAAGGAGGCGGTTTCTAATCTTCTATGTAGTATCCACTAATAAAGAGAACGATCAGTGAGTTGAGACAGCAGGGCAAACACAGTTAACAGGCAGATTTGTAATGATAATGGAGCAGAAATAGACTTGGCTGTTTAACATCAGGGATGAATCATCCCAAGGCAAATCTATCCTCAACACTGGGGGTAGAATACAGCAGCATGTCTTTAATAAGACATGATAACCAAGAAATAACTGAAAAAGAGAGGAAACCGTCTCAGGCTCTGATGTCTGGATATTTGCAGCATCAGCACGTGTGTGTGGACATGCGCCTGTCTGTCTAAACTCACTTCAATAATGAGGTCCCCACATTAGGGACAATAAACACACTCCACAATTGAGCGGTTTCTAAACTGTGAGAAATGTTTACTCAGCAGCTGAGGAAACAGAAGTCTCCATGTGTTTTGGGTTAAACTCACATTTCCGCATTGAGAGGTATAATTGCTAAGCGTGGCGCACTTTGAGTGGTGTGGTGAGGCAAGCCCCAAAAGCCGCAAACGGTGAAGTAGCTCACCAGCTCCAACATGTGTTTCTCATCAAACATCCCAGACCCGAAAACAATTTCCCAATTTCCCCGACAGCCTGACACAACAGAGGTCCTTCTGTCGACTCACAGGGGAAAATTTAAGATCAACACTATAGCTATAAAGCAGAGTTTATGATTTGTTTAATGGGTGTTTTCATGTGAAATATACTTTTTATACAGTACTGCAATCCAACTAAGCACTCATAGAAAATGAAGCAGAGAGTTTTTAAATACAATCTGTAATTTGGAGATGACGGATAAAAAGAAATAATATTCATTGTTCCTTCAACCTGAGGAGGGAACTCATGGTTTGAAGTGGATCGACAGCCCGGCTGACAAAAAAAAATTAGACCGTTTCAGACCAGCATGTGGCCAGATAATCGCTTCCATTTACTGACACATGCTGATTTGGGCCTTCACTGGTTTCTACAGCGCTGAGAGAGACTGTGTGGTTCAGTACTTGAAACAGCACAAAATAAGCTATGAGTCGTCAGTTTTGATGAACCTCATCCAGGGAGGAGATTCATATTTTTCTTCCTCATTTGTGCCGAAGCAGATGTGTCCACATATGTTTTCCCGCAGTATCCAGATGCTATAGTGAAACACCCATGTGCTTAACAAGCTGTGGACATAAAACATTGTCTAAGACAGTCTCCTCCAAGGCACTTTTTTAGAGCCCAGAGATCATAAAGCGATTTATGAGAAGTGTTATAAAAAGCAAGCAACATTTCATTTCTGCACACAAGTTTTTAGAACAATCACTCAGTACAATTCACCTAAACACTTAAAAATTCTGAGTAGATTATGAACACTGTCTATAAAAATCAAAGTGAAAAGGAATTAAAGATTATGGTCCCATGATGAGATGTACCATACCTTTTGGCAGCTTGTGCTGTGGTGATATACAGTACAATAAGGCTGTCTGTTTTAGATCTTTATGAGTCAAACCAGTGTGCAACAGATTTTAGTACACAAATGCCTCGAGAAAGCTTTTCTCTCTCTCTTCATGAATCTATGAAGATTTCTGTCTCTACATTCACAAATCTCTTCATTAATTTAAGCTAATGCCTCTGTCGAGCTTTCGTAAATGTCACAATATCTGCTTTAACTAGACTACAAAGTAAACAAGTGCTAAATTTAATTGCCTAGACCAGTGACAAAGAATGCTAAACAGATCTGAGGTTAAACTGAAATCACTGATCTTTTGGCAAATTATTTGGGCAACGTGCAAGATCCTGGGTTCCTGAATGTGTTTGTAGCTACCTCTGCTGTAGCCAGTTCCTGAGAGAGCTCCTGGATTTTATGCTGCTGCTGAATCAGGAGCTCCTGGACGGAGGCTAGGGTCTGCTGCAGCTGGCTTACTGTGAAAACAAGCAGAATAACAAACAGTAAATATAGTTAACTTCAAACACATAAAAAAGGAAGTAGGATTTTGTGATAAGGCTGTTTTGGTGCCACAAAACTCAACATTTTCTTCAAGAGATCATGACAGAACTGATGAGACTCAACTTGTGTCACTGATCAAAGCTGTCCTCTAAGAATTGTAATCAAAGCTAATACCCGGTAACTTTAGTCGCAGCTTTTTGGTCCAAGGCGGTAGGGGTTGGGAAAGGGGGAGGGGGGGGGCAACATAGGATGGAGATATTAATCTCTAGTGTCTGAACTTAAATCAAATAACAGTCTCTAACCTTCCATTATCCACCCAGACACTGCCTTCTAATGCATCTTAAATCCTCAAACGATCAACAAAGGAAAAAACAAGGCTCTCATTTGGGAGGAGGCTGCCAGACAAAATGTCCCCCCTAATCCTAATAAATATTGTTCTTTTTCCATTGACTTTGAAGATTGAATTAGTTCAAGTGTTGGTGTTGGACGAGGGTGTATGATTTCAAATAACACCGGGCACAGTTTGTTGCCCCCTGCTTCCAGTCACGCGTGTATTACCAAACAATGCATTAAGTTTCCCTGAGCTGATTATATTACAGAAAACCAATAAACATTCATATAAATCATGGGCGTGTAAAGTGTTAAATCAAGCCTAACAGGATTAACATCAACAGATATTGTGGCGGTCCACTGCTGAGGTTGTCAGGCCAATGGTTAAAAGCCTGAGCTGCAGCCGGCTGGACAGGATGTAAAGAACCTTCCTCTCACATTAACCCGGCACATGAGAAAAGACAGAGCCCGGCTTGGAGGCTGTGTTTCTTTTGAAAAACCAACACAGACAAAATATTTGATCTTTTAAAGACACTAATATCTTGTAGTGACACCTGTGTTTAAATGGGTGGAGTTGTATCAATATAGGTGGGGTGCTGAAACGTTTGATCTTTTCATGCTTGCAGAATCCTATGGAATACGAGTTTGAGCAGGATCGTTGGTCTGGGCCAAAAATCATTGTGCAAACAATTTCAGTTTGTTACTTGGTTTGTGCTCCAGTCTTGCCAACTTTCTGACTGTAGTGACTGTAAGACTGTAATAAAACTAAAATACTGCTGCCATGCTTGATTAAAAAGGTGTTACTATGACAGGGTAGGTACACCATAGTTGCCCTATTAGTCTCTGGTTCCACCTCACCACAAAACAGCTTATCCAGATGTGCACGTCAGTCTGCCAGCCTGTAATGCTGTGCCTCCTGAATTACCATTGGCACTGCTTATTCAGCCACTTCGGCCAAATGGCCCAGCTCTTTTCATGTCTCTCCACGAAGCTGACTCCTTTGTACTGTTCTGACACTTGACAAAAATGCATAACTTCTTATCCCCAGTTATCACAGATATGAAGCCAAGAGTAATGAAGTCAGTGACTTTGGCCAGGCATGAATCAGAAGGAGGCTGCAGCTACAACGGATGAGTGTGTGTGAGTGAGAAAATAGGATACAAGATGATGTGTGAGGCTTGCAGCTGCTCTGACTAGGGTGCACATTGAGTATTCAGTAAATTATTCAGTAAATACCTCAATATAATGTATACTACATATGTCCAGGTCTGTCTCTGTCTTTAATGGCCAGCTGGTCACCAATATGGCTCTCACAGACAAAGAGTGTCCAAACAGCCGCACAATTCCATTACAGCCTGGGAGCGCTGAAGTAGTTCCAAGATCCATTCATTAATTGATCTGTGTGAAGTTGTAGGCAAATCATAATGCGAGTCAAGGCCCCTACTCTCAAGCTGGGGCTGGCGAGAGAGACTAATGTAGTCGCCATTCAAAAGGAAACATCACCTCATTGCGCCCAGCACTAGAGAAATACATGAACTTTAACAAAAGGGGGTTCAGGCAATTGGCAGCAGCAAGGCAGTCAGTTGCTGTTACTCAGTGCTGCAAGGAGAGAGGAAGAGAGAAGGAGAGGAAGACAAAGGGAAAGCAGGGGGAGAAAACTCTCAGTGTAATTGCAACCCCTCTCCCCAACTGTTAACTACAACAGTCATTAACTACAATAGCAGCTTGGCTACCGCAGTCATAGCAAATTAGTTCCCCACACTGGCTGAAGAAAAGACCTGTTTTTTTTCCCCCCACTGGAGTCTCACCTATTCGCTGCAACACACAGGATGACTCTTACTGTAAAATCCTGTCTTTACCGACAAACAAAGCAGGGTTTGTAAGTTGGCAAATCTCCATAAAGTGATAAGTAGAGCAAGAATAGGGAGTGAAACAGCCTGAGGAAATGTGTTTGCATAGTTGGGAAAAAATGACCATAAAAGAACATATATTTGTTAATCAGATTCAGGGTGGCACACCTTGCACGCAATCTCACAACTGCTGCCCTCCACCTACCCTAGCCAGTCAAACAATAGCATGGGTGTGACTGGATAAAATTATAACAGCCATATTTTCATCTTCACTACATTGTTCTGTGACAAAGTCAAATGCTTAATTTGTTTTAATTATGAGATTAAGGCAAAATCAAACAAAGGAAAACTGTATTTAAACTAAAAATAACATATTTGTAATTCAAGTTTGTCTCCTCTTTGTTCTTCTAATTCTCTGAATCTTGATATAGGAATGATGTTAGAGCATACAGTTTTTCCATAAAATCTGGAAAGCCCAAACAATAATTTGGCAACTGAGAAGCATTTCAGTTGAAAAAAAAGAAGACGTATTCAAAAGATAAAGTTTTTATCTTGTTTGATATCTCACACACACACACACACACACACACACACACACACACACACACACACACACACACACACACACACACACACACACGGTTTGTGTGCACTGTACAGCTTCGTTACAAAACTTAAAGGCAATTCATTCACAAATGTTGATTTAACGTGTTAACATTTGAGAAAGAAAAAAGTCTAACATTGACTTAAATGATATAAAATCCACAAATTTAGAAATGCTTTTAATGTTTGATGTATTGTCTTACATGGAAGAGCTTTAATTTAACATGTCATATAAAGTGCCTGAGTATGCTGAAAAGAGTTCTATAAAAAAAAAGGTGGGTGGAGGGGGGTTTAACTATAGCCTACAGGTCGCCTAACTGAAATGGGAACTGGTACCTTTCAGGTGAAAACGCACTCCAGTTCAACACTAGCGCTAACGAGACTAAACTTTGTTAGAGTGCCTCTCTTATTTACGCCTCCCTGGATTTTTAATTATACTGACGAAGAGCCGGGAAAGCATCTCTCTCCCTGGTTCTCCCTCTCTCCATGTCTGACAGCCAGGTTGAGATTCCTCACCTGTCCAACATGGGAGCCGCACCTGTCACCGTGCACTTAATCACACTAGGGCCAGTGCTGAGCCCAGACACCACACAGTGCCATGCCACACACACCGACACACACACCGACACACACACACGTCCCAAACAGACACGCACATACACAAAATTAAAATGAACTTTCTCGGCACCTACGGAGAAAGAGGGTGGATGATGATGATGGCGGTGGAGGTTTGGATGGGGGTGAGGTTGGTGCAAGGGGAGACGGATGGAAGGGGGGAGTGAGAGAGGATGAGGAGGGGTGGGGGGGGAGAGAAAAGTTGTCATTTCCCAACTCCTCATTAATATTCCGAGGTTAAGAGCTTTTCAGCGAAACGTAATTAATTGAGCCAGAGCCTGACAGTAAACAAGCAATTTCAAATTAAAGCGAAATGACAGCAGCGTCATTTGTTAAAAATGTGCGGGGCCCCCCGATTTTCGCGACAGATAAATGAGGGAAAATGTTAAGGAGGGAGAAAGTGATGAAGATATTAATCTTCACCTGTCTGTGTCAGCGTGCCACTCATTGCTGCAATGTTGCTCTCCATCCTCTGCAGATGCTTCTTGTCCTCTCGGCTGCCCATAATGAGGGGAAGGATATATTTCTGCAATTAAAAGAATAGAACAAAATTACACTTCTGTGTTGGGAAGGGGCAGAAAGATGAGGAAAAGACAGGGCCACCTAGACTTGGCAGTGGAGGGCCATTTACATTATTTTATTGAACTAGTGACTCATTGTCTAAACTGTGTGATTAGGTGGATGCATTTCTATAGCAGTGTCCAAGCAACAGATACAGGCATGTTCATACATCTAGTGTTGAAACTAGCCAATTACAAAATTCTATGAGCATTTTTGATATTGGAATATTTATCAAGCATACAGTAAATGTTAAATATTTACAGCTTTCCTCTATTTTATACCACTGTAAGTAAAATATGTTTGTTGTTTTGGTAAAACACAAAAGCTCACCTGATGCAGCATTGCTTTCTGAGAATTCCTAGTACTTTATTTAGATAAAAATGTAGTGATAAAACTAAATGATGCAACTCTATAAGTAGCTGTTAGTTGCAATCATCCTAAAAACATATTACCAGCCTAAAAGACACAGTGAAAGCAACAGACAGGCCTACTGAGAAAAATATGGTGGTAAACACTCAAAATAGTCCTTCAAAACCAAAAACAATGTCATGTTGTTTATCATCTCTCTTCCACTGAATAAACACAGCTCTACCAAATCATATGTAGGTCTGACAACCAAATGAGGGTGTTGTTATCCAGTGTGAGAGTTACCCAGATGAGCAGCTTGTGTATCTAGCTGAATCATAAGTGTGCGCACGGGCGCGTGTGTGTGTGTGTAGCCACGCTCACAAAATAAAATCATGTCCATGTGACCCTTGAGGGCTTAGCTGAACTGCATTCAAATCGTAAATGTTTTCTTTGTTTTAATGCTGAATAAGGATCACTTTATGCCTAGCAGCTTGCTGAACCAGCCGGGTTTTTTCTCCAGCTCAGGTGGCACGCAGCTACACCAGTGCAAGTAATAAACACTTTTTAGAGAAAAAGATTAAATGAGTGTCAACACGTGGTAATTAATAAGTGGGTTGCTGGGAGTGTGGTGTTTACAAGGTGCACCATAACATAAATAAAGTATGGGCAGAAGCCTGGACATATGGTGCGACTGGCGCTACGCTCCAGTGACATGACAGCAACCTGTGCTGTCCCGCTAGGGAATCCCACCTCCCAGGCAACCAGTGGCTGGCAAAACCTGCTGCATGCAGGAAACAGTAAAATGGTACAGTGTGTGTTTTTGTGTCTGGATGATTGAAAACACAGAACAATATCAGCGAAACACCTCGTGATGTGCTTGTTGCGGACTTATGAAAGACTTTGTAAAACAAAAAATTTAAATAACAAAATGTAACAGGACCTAAAAAAAAAAAAAAAAAAAAAAAACCCGGTCGGTGCATGTACATGATAGGCACACACACACACACACACACACACACACACACACACACACACACACACACACACACACACACGCGGCCTAACATCTAGGCCAAGAGCTACTGCTAGAACTCCTGTCCTCCTCTAAAATGAGAGTAATGGCTTCCACATGCCACTCAGACTACTAACAACCACTACGGGATTAATGTCACTAGGGACAAGGGGCCTCATGAGCTCATGTTCAAGGGCTGCTAAGCCTGATAAAAACCAGGGTGATTATTTTTAGATGGTAGGATGTCAAAAAAAGGGTTTGTGCTGTGTTAGCAACTACATTTTTAAAGGAAAAACTATATATATCTGAGAGGAGCAGAGGAGGAGAAGTTAAAAAGAAGTGGTTCAAATGAGATCATGCTTTGACGTAACACAGAGTAGCTTTAATAACAAGATCAGAGTGATGTTACATACTGCAGAGGCGCCTTCGATTCTAGAAGCATAATTCATCAGAAACTGCTGTACTTTCTGAGCCCATCAATTTAAATGTAATATCAGTGAGAAGCAGTACTGATAGATCAGATGCACAGTAAAATATGTCTAACAAATTTTGAAGAAAAATTAATTGTGAAAACAAAGTTTGTGAGGAAACCTATTTAAAAGGGCAGGTAAAGCAAGTGTAACTTGCCTTGTAAAGCTGATGAAAACCAAAGGCGATTCCCACCATAATGATAGTGAGGGCACCATAGTCCCTCCATCTGTAGCCTGCTGGACCTAGAGAAGAGGATAAATAATATAAACATTGCAAAATACTGATTTGGGGACCGATTTCCTTAAATGTTACTTTATTTATAATTTCTTTTCAAGATACTGTTACCAATACTGGCATACTAAGCATATTAAGCTGCAATACTGTGGCATGGACATTTAAGTGGAGTTGGTTGCATTGTCTTCCACAAAACTTCTGGGGTGGGCTAAATTCAGCAACTCTATATAAATCTTAACAGAAATAAACAGAAAGGTAAGCAAATTAGTGTTTAGAAGTTGACTGCCTTGCTGAGTGACAGATAATGTGAAAGTGTGTCATTGTGCAAGCTGTCATCTGGGTAAGCCAACTGTCTGTCAAAGTGGAAATCCCCAACTTAAGAAAGGCATTCAACTGAAAATGTCACTAAACAACAAACAGGTCTAAAGGAAATACTGTATATCATATTTTTTTTCTTTTATTTACTGTGTGGGTGTCCAAATAAATAACAAATTATTAGAGCCACCATCTATTACAGGTCTGATTTCACGTAATGGGTTGTGTGGTACATGTTTACTGGCTTAAGTAAATCAGACTGATCTTGTGAGTTACCACTGTGTGATTTGACATGCAAATAGAATGAGACACCCACTGTCATGTTGAACTTCATGGTATATTTCCAAGGTGAATGTTATTTTATTCTTCTTACTCAAGGGCATGTTTCATCACCGCTGCAACATACAAGAATGAACCTGTGACCTTTTCTATCGAAAATTTTGAATCATTCCCCAACATCCATATGGTAACCACATAAATTTGGGTCTTCATCAACATTATAGCTGCGATAGACTGTCACCTATCCTAGAACACCATGCTTCTGAAAGGCCTAGGAGTCCTTGGGATAGGTGCTTGACCCTGAACAAGCCTCAGTGCATCAACAGGGGTCTTCACTTGCTCTACCCCCCCTTTAGGACCTTTCATTCTTCCTCTGTCTCTCCCTTTTCCTCTACCAGTTCCACTCTGCCATCTTCCTTTTTTTATTTGGTCACTTAAGCTGTGGAACAGTGGTCTCCATCCTCCGTTTTTCCAATCTCCTCTCAAATTTATTGGGTTCAGTGGAGGCCTTCCTGTCCTTCTGCCGTGTGGAAATAGAGATCAGAGTATCCATTACTTCGACAGAGATGGATGCGGGTCCCTGTGCACCGTCCCCATAACAAGGACATCAAAGGGAGGTAGCCCCCTCTTTTCGGCATGACCCCCCCATACAAGACTCCCCGCTCTCACCTCATTATGCAGCTCCCTTATAGCCGTTTTGATATAAAACCCCCCACTATGGACAGAGAGCCGCGAGTCTCTCTAACTACATGGCCATCCCATCAACATCACTTTCATTACAAAACATGAGATGCCAGGGGAGTCAAGGACAGTGTGGTAATAAATGAGGGTGGAATACATCTGGAATCATTGTCATATGGGTTAAGCATTACGCGGACTTCATTCTGCATTGGTAAATCAGTGGACAGCACTCATAACCTCCTGAGGTAATAAAGATACAGGTTGCGGTGTGGGGTCTTGCCAGGATGGAACCCCTTGAAACAGAATGGCGACACAGACTTCATGAGCTTGTGTTGTGTGATGTTGTAGTCCCTGTGCCTGAATTCAAAATCAAGGAAAATGTTGCACAACATACATGTAGTGTACTATACTGTACATAATGCATGGTGCATGTATTTGACAAGCTATAGGTAATACCGTGTAGAGAGCTCAAGTTAGTAAAAAAAAACAAGACGACAATACCTGATAGCAAACCTTTTCTGGACAAGTATCTATGTTTTGAATTAGACTTGTATAGTGTACATAAATATCAATATCACGTATATGCACCAGGTACTGAAGGAGAGGAAAGAAGGCATGCACTCACTGTGAGCTACAGGAGCAAGCTGAGTTGCACTGAGGAGATGTGGGTGCCCCACAGGACTCAGAGGGAGGACTTCTTCTGTGCTGCCAGAGCGCTGGATGGCCAACTCTACCTCCTCATCAGTCAGCCCTGGAATCAAGACACATCTTTAAGACATTCTGAGGGAGAGCAGTGACTCTGTTTCAATAGGAAACACCAAATGGCTCCTTGGTTATCATTATATTTAAATACTTCCCAAGCGCCCCACAAATCTTTAAAGCACAATTTAGAGAAAGTATGTCAAATGTTCATTCAATTTTACCAACACTCTTCTAAAATATGCATTTTCATTTCATAATTCAGAAATTCCATTGAGAGTTTCTGTTTCAGGGACATCCATCAAAGAAAGACAGTGTGGAAAGGTTCATATAATAAAATCTGAAACTCTGCTAGCCTATTAACTGCCACCAAAGGCAAAGAAAATAAGTCTGTCCACTTCTCCAGTTATATTTCCCACGTGGAGATTTCATACACCCCAGACAGTGAAAATGCATTATTTTAATTTCTTCATTGTAATGTAAATGTATTACATAATTTTGCAAATGCCAATATAATTTAATCTTCAGATCTTTTTAATGATTTTAGTGATGATTAAATTGCAAAGGGCTCCCTGATGGAGAATCAGAAGGGAGGAGAAAAAAAAATCTAATATGAACATCTTCTTTTGTGGCAAGAAAGGATTTTATTTCAGGCACCATATGCTGCCATTGCTGTGGGTCTCATCTTCTAATGAGCATCTCATCTGAAAAGACAAAAATAATTTGAAGTTTTGATGAACTACAATAAAAACAGTATTACACAATTTATGGAAAATGTTTTGAAAAAGCTGAAAATGGAAAAAAGTCCATAAATACACTGTAGTTTTTTTATATACTGACAAACATGGTTTACCGTATAAAAAAAACGTATAATAAAAAAGCACCATTCATCTATATAGTGTATACAGCTTAATATAGTTTAAATAGGGTGTCTTGCCAACATGTTACCATCAGTTCTTTAGACTATTAGCCTTGTTTATTGACAGACAGCCTTTTACTTCAACTATTCCCTCAGGATTTACAGAATTTACACAAGCTCATCCTTTGAAAGACATCAAGCAATTGAAATTTGTAGTTGTAGTTTGTAGTTGTTTCATTAAGTAACTGCACAGTGGTCTTTCTTTCTCTTAAAGATAAGCATACTGTAAAACCTGTGTGGAACATTAATAATAGGCACTGTGCAATTATGTAAAAAAAGACATTTCCATTTGTTAAGGCAAGTAAGATATAACCAAAATATTTTAATCAAATAATTCTTTCCATTTGAATATCTGTTTAAGGAGCTTATTGTAAGTAAAATCTGAGTAGCAGGTTGAACCTCGATCAGAAATACCACTTCAACCTATCTGTGTACCAGCAACCCAAAAGTAAAGATATCCTTTCATAATCTACCATGTAGCTTATGCCAAGCAGAAGTCCCTCCTGTCACCTATTTAAATACTCTGAGGATTTCAAATGGCCATGAAAATTGTTGAATAATTGAAGGCAAATATTGGCTGGCCTGTAGTCTACAGCAGGTCCTGAGTGCCAGGAAGTGGTGAGCGCCATGTGCTGAGTTTGTGTAGTCAGACAGCACTGTCAAATAAGCAATAATGTGTCCCTGGACTCCTGATTCATCTGACCACAGCAGACTACATGGTGGCAGACTATTGAGTGGATGCAAGGATCTCAGTTTCTACAAATGAGAAAAAATAAAAACCTGCTTTAGGTTTTCCCTTTCACCTTGAAATTAAGTATTTTCTTTGAAAACATTTAAGATGTTATTGCTTAATGTATGTACATCTTAATGGCTGTTCACATCTTTGATGTTGTTTAGGCAACTTTTTTTTCCACCTCGCGTCAAAATATACATATAAATTCCTAAAGCTGTTTCCTAGTCAGATTATTACTTGCTAAGTTCTGTTGTAAGCTCTGATCTGCTTATTGTTGAGGAGAAGACAACAGCAAATGAAAAGGCCCTTAGATCCAAAAGAACAGGGAACAAGGTGAAAGTGAGTTTTACATATAAAAGGGAAAGACAAAAAAGGGTTTGTGAAATTTATCATGTGTTCCAAAACCTGTGGAATGACCCTTGGACCCCCATTTCAGATCAGTCTGTGGGGAGATGAATTTTTTTAAGACATAAATTATACCTAATGACGACACCATAAAAAAGAACAATAATGGAAAGCTATTCTGTATTTCATTATACTGTATTATTTGGTGCACCTGATACACGCAGTGCCTGTTTATGAGTCACCGTATTAGTAGATGCTCAGCCAAAGCATTTGCTTTGACCTTGCCATTCTCATTGGGGCATGAAATTACGGTGCTGGCACCTCGATATTACAGCTATAAATACTGTAAACTGCATATCTGGGCTACGTTTTCTATTGTCTTTCAACATAAACCTGATCGGTATTTATTTAAAGGAAAACCCATTGCTCGTCAGGTTATTTACAGCTCTATTTTCAGTGGCTCATATTCTCTGGGTATTTTTTAAGGGCAAAGAGGCAGCCAGGCTCTTACATTAAATCCATTTCTCCAATTCTGGCACTTCTGGACTTTATGGGTCAAGACCTAGACTGGACAACCAATTATAAAAATTGCTTACTAAAATATTTTGCGTGGTAAAAGGTGAATGCATTTTTTGCTGTCCTCCAAGGTCTGGATTATGAAGTTGCCCTTGAGTGAAAATTACTTACATTTTGAATATCACATTTAGGAAAAAAGAAAGGAAAAAACACAACAGGGATCATAAATAGATGGAGGTCAATGGGTTATAGAGAAGTTGAGTGCAACTTCAACACGTTTCTGAGGCCGTGCTGGCCAAAGAGATCTTACATGTCATTTGGTTCAGTACAACGGTTTGAAAATGGCATGCCCTAAATAATGACCACTCTCATAGAGTATTCATTTATGTATTAAAAAGGGAACTCTCTGCTCTCATTTCCCTGCTTTATTGCCTTGTACTGATGACAAAGTAGGCAAGGCCTAGGCTAGGTGGCGCCGTGGAGTAATTTATAACGACATCAATCCCTTTACCTTCTATGCAGGCCTTGGTCATTGTCATTTTTGTCCGAGAGGTGAGTCACATAACCCCACTTACAAACAGCATTCTATTAATATAGGGGATGATGAACCTTACCCTTACCTTCATACCAGGTATGCTAAAAGACCATACCATGACTACCTGTGTTCCTTGTGACCCTGGATCACTGTCCCACTACTCAGGGTGAAATATATTAGCTTTATTTATTCAACTCAATAACAACTGGGACGGCATAAAAAAGAAATAAATCAAGCCATCACTTATGTCTCACTGACAAAGAATGCACTGTTCTTGTTTCACATAATGCAACAATGTACAGTACACATAAAAACTGACTACACCCCTGTGCAATATAACTAAAATATTTAGTGATTTAAAATTCTACCTCACAGTAATTGTTTTATAATTTGAAGTGAAGGGTATTCAACCTTACATGTAATTAAAAACTACACTGAAAATAAAGGCCCCGAAGTACAACTACGGTGCAACAAAAGTCAGTTTACCTGTGATCAGTACAACAGAAGTGATGCACTAATGATTTACAATTAAGGTTAACTCCAGACACAAGGTCATAAAATTAACCTGTTGTAGCCTGGGTTGTGTCCAACGCAATATGGCAAAGAACATAAAGCCTAATCAATATTGGCAGCACATTTATTGGTCAGACAGATCCAAAATAACTTAGCTGGGATCAGATTGGGACCAATATGACACCACAATGCCGATCATGAAACATAGAGATAGGAGTGTGCTGACAGGGGGCTGCATTAGTGGAAATGTGCACAGGCACGAGCCTGTTGCAGTCTTTCTCTTACCTGTAATGCTTACTTGTAATTTTCTTAACTTTCCCTTTCTTTTATGGTTTTACTAGTTTAGGGAATTAAGTTTGGTCCCCTCATATCATGTTGTTTGAGTAACGTTGAGTATTTATCTCCATTTTAAATTTCCCTTTGGGATTAATACAATTTTTTGAATCTTAAATACTGTGTAGAAGAGAAGGTATTTATAGATGTGACTATGATTGCAAGTTTGCAGATACCCAAATACTGTGTAAAAAGATGACTCTCAGTCTCAAAAAGTATGACAAGGATCCCAAATTTCAAAATCAGATTTTAAAGAGGAGAGAAGTAAAAACTCTGACATTGCAAAACGTGTATCTTGCATTGAATGCAAGAGATCACCGTTTGTGCAGTTTAAAGTCAAGTCCTTGAAGGCAAAGCTACAAAATCCAGCAGAGAGTAGCTGAAAAGAATCAACTTTGGAATTTGGAATAACATCTCTCAGCAGATTTTTGCAAGACGTGTCGAGGAGGGTCAGATTTGTCATCAAAAATAAAGCTGGACATACAAAATATAAATAAATAAATAAATAAAAGAAGTGAATCTCATTAATGAAGGTTGCACTGACATTTGTTACAGTCGGGCCTTAAGTATGGAGCTTTCATTATAGTTTAATTAGTCCAACATTTCTGTTTTCCAATTAATTGGATTAATTTTACTTGAGCGTTGGCAAAAAAATAATTAAAAATTTATTAAATGGACTTGATTTGTAATTACTTAGTTTAGTGATACTGACCAGGCATGTACTCACTTTCTTTGTATAATGCAAGTGTATCTGTGCTTTACCTTCCCAAACTGCAGGTTGTTAATCTTGGTAAGTCTGACTCATGTCAGCTTACGGGCCATGGTCAAAGTGACATGCTGAAAGCTGGAAAATGATGTTGACTTTGTTCTGAGAATTAGAATTTTTTGGTAATTATGTGTGTAACTGCTAATTGTCTGGGCTAAATGGTGGTGCCAACATGGGGCCCATCCCTGTTTAGTTGTTACATCTGTTAATTGTAGAGGACATAGATGGCACAATTCACAAGATGAGAGTGTAGCACATTATATTTCAAACACACAAAAAAATTACTTGATCTTGGCAAGGAACAAGTAAAGCAAAATTGCTTCAAGATGGCTGCAAGACAGTTTAAATGCAATTCATTTTGCTCCTCTGCAAAAGAAAGAATAAACATCTCTGGGTTTAAATCTTGATTTATATTACGTCTCAGTAACAAAGTTTCAATATTTCAGTTTATTCAACAAGGACTCAAGAAGGGCAGCTAGACATATTGGACTGCATAATTGCCAATTCATACCCTGAAATTGACAGTTGAAAGAAAACAGAAAATTATATTTTTAAATGAATATTGAAACAAACCACACTATTAGGACCTCTTTGGAAAAAAGAAGATGTAACCAGAGAGTCATCCTTCAGTGCAGATTAGGGCTCAAATGTGCAGGGAAATAATATGCATGAGTGAGATTATTGTGTAAAGATTCTGCAACATGCAATCAAAGTGAGCCCTATTTTCCCCTTCATCAGCTGTCCAGCCTAAGTACTGGCAACAAGAGGAATCCAATTTAAATTCCACTCTACCAGCAGAAAGTATTGTTTCATTTTATGTGTGCTTTGACATTTCTGGCTGTTAATATAAAGTAAAATCCAGAAGTATTTACATAAATATGACATTAAACTGTATTAGAAATTAAGACTGACACGTTCACTGTGGTGACTGTGGGAGGAGGAGGATGATTGAGTTTCTAGGTCAAAAGGTTGACAGACAATACAAGCCGGATATGATGCAGAAAGAGGTGAATTGTGAGCACTGGCCTGTTGTTATGCCTACACAAAAATCTACCAGAGCTCAAGTGAAACAGAAAATGAAGCAACCAATCATAACCATTCCTAATTTCAACTAAAATATGACTTATATGAAGGAAAATTCACTTTTCAAAACCTAAACCATCATTGCATGCATGTGGTATTGATACTTCATAGACACGGTATATTTGAACAGGAAGTAAAACTCAAAGATGTGTACTGCAACATCATCACTAAGAACATTTAACTCGTCATGGCATGAAAAAGAGGTAATTACTAAGGAATTTGATATCAATTTGTCCCGACGCAATTTCCTGTAAAATAAACATTTCCAAACTTGAAATGAGTGTGTTTAAGTGAAATCGAAAGAACACAAAGCAAAACAATTAGTTTAATGACGCAGGAGGATATAGTAAAACACTTTCTGGAAACTAAAGTATGAATGTACAACACTTCCACATTCACTTATACCTAAGTGAACGTGGAAGTGTTGTATTCATGCAAGTCAAGAGCTATCTGATGAATATGGCAGAGTGCTACTCAAATATGCTTTGTGCTTAGTGTTTCATTGCTCTATTTTCTCTCATCTTTACCCCCTCCCTCCCTGAGATCAATGTCTTTATGCAAATTAAGGAATCCTGTTTAGATCTACAGTGGAACTGACTTTCCAAAATAAATCTGCATTAAAGTGTCATACATATTTCATGGCTGTAAAGTGCAGTAAGAGCAAACCATTTTGGATAGTGAAGCTCCATGGAGTTTACAATAACGCAGAAAGAAAGAATAAACTGAGGTTTAGCATGACATCATTTGGTACAAATGAGGCCTTATTAAATCTGAGATAACCAACAGTAGATTAGGAGCATGCTTTAGCTGTCAATAATGAGACAGAAAGACAAGGAAATTTCAAAAGATATCAAGAGTCATTAGAGCCATGTGATGTGCGTAGTAGCAGCCGGTAACCATGGATTAGGTTTTAGGTTACCTTCCCCAGTCATGGAGCTTTTAGGCTCACTTTTCACTGTTTGGCTACTATAATCCTGAAGGCAAAGTCCCTCAGCACTACAGAGGTACAGTCCCATAAGCACTGAACTGTTTTGTGAAGTACTAAAATAAAGATACCACAAATAATTTATCTGAGGTAAAGCCACATACTCTGTACACACCGTCATTGTTCAGCCGTTGGCTGACTGTAAGAAATCTGTGGCATAACGCTGCACATTTCCACCGCCACGTTATATTGAACCGACTTAAATGAGTTCAGAGTAATAAAGCTTTTTGCAAGTTTTATTGCACAAACAATATTCTACCATGTGTCAGAAATAATCTCAATGAATTACAAAGAAACTGAGGAGCCAGCAAACATTTCCACCATCCCTGCTTAGAAAACCTCAGTGCGTCATGCCTCAAATTTACGATAACAGTTAAATTAAGTAAAAGGGTTAAAATGCTGGAAGGCAATATTGATAATTCCATTGAAAATGCAGAGGGAGTTTGTCAATATTAATTTTCCTGAACCCAAAGGAGCATCCAAACTGGTGTGTCATATATTCACAGGGCTTGAATCGTGCACTCTGAAGCTAAATCGACCCATGTTAGACTCCCCCAGGCCAAAGAGCTACAGCCACAACCTTTGACCCTTACAAACCAGTCTTACCAAAAAAAAAAAAGGTACAGCGTTAGCATCCACCAATCCAATCCAACCACATTTTGTAAATAAATAAATAAGTAAATAAATGCATATAGTTTATAAGGCTAATACCATTTTCTCACAAATACGTATTGCATTTTTCATGACTGTCTGCATTACATTAAACATAAACCAAGGGCAAATAAAATATTTCTCACCTTTTTTTTTCAAGAAGGCTTTTCTGGTGGCCAAGGGACTCTGACGCACTTTTGGGTTCTGTAGAAATTTTACAGCAGTGGCAATCTGGGAAGAGATAACTATGATTTAATTTCTCACAATGAGATAATGTGAGAGGAAGAAGATAAGGAAACCGATGATTTTAACTCTACAAACAACAGTCTAGGCCTTCTTTAAGAAAATGGTTCATTATAAATCTAGACCAAAAAAAAAAGAAAAACATAAATGGATTTTATTGGATAGTTGATTCTGAGCCCCCACACCCAGCAGTGAGGCAAAATACCACCTGACCACTTTCCAGCTAAATGTGGGGAATGACCAAATCAGCAGTTATAAAATTAGCCCATCAAGAGTGCTGGACAAATGGAGTATGGAGCTTAATTTGCTATTACCCTCTTAAAGACAAACTTCCATTCTTAAGTGTGCAGTGGAAGAAAATCTATACTTAATGCAGAGGTGATCATTTGTATCTAATAACTTGAGAATCCTAGGCTGAAAACTTCTGTAATTCTTCCAGTTAAAAACCTGCCATGATCAAATCACCCAGCCTGAATGTTGTAATGACTTGAAACGTTAATGCACTAGAACGTTAAATAGCATCAGAACATCAGTAGTTTTAAGTGCACTGCGTTCATCGATTCTATTATGTTTTCCTTCGAGATGCACCTTAATTTTCCACCCCTGTATGCATTTCCAAGAATTGGAGGGAGAAAAAAAAACTTCCTCAAATGGCATTAAAACATAAATTTGAAGTGGGCGCCATGAAGTGGCGCCTCCTAAAATAGATAAATATGTAAGAACACAGAGAAAGGGGAAACACTTGGGGGGGAGGTTTAGATGACTTATTATCGCACCTGTGGTCCCCGTGATTCAATTGTAAAAGTCATCCCTCTAATAGGTTGAAAGGTTTTGATTACTCTTCTTTTCTCTTAGTGTTGAAAGATACAAAGTGATTGAGCGCCCTGCCAGTGGTAATTCGTTTTAGGTAATGCATTGCATATACTATGAACCCGTTTCAATCCAAAAGAATTGCAGTTTAAACTTGTACAAGGATTAGGTGTGGCAGGGAGGCCAAGTAAAGAGCCAGATTTCTGTGACAAACTACAGCAGAGAAACATGGTATAAGTAACTAGTGGAACTTTTGAAAATGTATCTGACTTTTTAACAGCAGACAGAGCTGATCCAAAAAGCAACTTTATATCTTTCTCCTAATTAGATACACACATGAATAAACAATCAAGCATCCACAGCATCCAAAATGCACCAGATTCATCCCAAGAGATGCTGCCATGTTTTATTTAGACACTAATCTGCCATTTCACTGCGATACTACCGTGACCTTGATGTACATAAGGGTTGCGCAAAGGGTTATGGAATTTCCTGGATCTCTATATGCTGAGGGCTTATTAAAGTCAGTCACCCGGAACCTTCATTGTGACAAGCAGATTAAACCATTTGCATCGGGAACCCCCAACTGATGTTCTGGACCAAAAGGAACAGTCAAAATACAAAATATTCCTTTGATAACAAGACAAAATCATTGTGCTCGGGCCAAGCTCTTAATGTTCAAGTAGGTGAGTCAACAAAACTTCTTGTAGACATTAAACAAAGTAAAATCTAATATTCTAATATTTATTGAAGTAAATAAGAGAATTATGTAGGCCCTGTAAAAGACAATGACCTAATAGTGAAGGAATATGCTGAATGAGCAAATCTTGTTTACATTCCCCTAAAATTTCAGGAAAATATTGACCAGAAAATTGTGTCAATGTTAATAGGCATAAGTATGACATCTTGTAAGGACCACAGCTAGCTCAGCGGCAAACTAATGAGGCAAATGTCCATTTGGTTAAAATTGTAGTGGTAGATCTTCGGGGAGAAGAAAAGTGCACTTCTTAGCAGATGACATAGATGCTTTGCACAAGTTCCATCCAGACATCTGAATCAATTATAACCACATTGCACAGATTTCAGTCTTGTCTTGTTATTGACTTATGGATCACCCCAGTTGTAGTGTGGGGTAGCACACACTGGCTTTTAGAGGGGTAAGATATAATACTACAAGGTTTGGCAGCATAATAATAATAAAAAAAAAAATATATATATATATATATATGCGAATCTTCTTCCGTTTGGAAAACTGGTGATTTTTTTTTTGGCTTAACAATGATTTTGTAGTTTTGTAAAGCTTTTTGTAAAGCTTGCACTGCTAATGCACCAAAGTGCTCCATGTTACGAGCAATAATCTTTGCAAACCAGATAACCAATAAAGTGTCAGGTAAAGCTGAAAAAGAGGTGAAAACTCAATCATAGCGAGAGATAACATTAACCAACACACTTAAAGAGAGTGAAGTTGATGAACAGACAAGATTACAGCAATGTTATTGAGTTTGAATTGGACACGACTTTCCACTGCACTTGCCTGAAAATTACAATTGTGATACCTTGAATTATGAAAAATGAGTTTGAAATCCACTTATGTTTAAACCACACGGTTGGACGCCTGAGGGAATCCATGTAACCAGTTGTAAATTTTTGCTCCAACTAGCAACAGCACTTAACTATATATACAGAAAGTACTGTATATACAGTATGCCTATGGATTTTCAGGTGTACATTACATTAACTTGTGTTTCAAATACATTGACCAGATGTGTCCATCGAACAGGCCAGGGGCGTCTGGCACCATGTAGTTCCGAGAGTATTTTGGTATATGAGCGGAAGGGAAATTTAGACTTCTAACAGCAATGCGCGGCACCGTTATTTCTTTTTTTGGTTTCTATATTTGAAATAAACTGTAGAACAACATTTGAATGACAACGGAGGAAAAAGATGCCTCATAAGTAATTATTTATAGGTCTTGTTTTCAGCCTTAATTTTTTAAGGCCAACCAGTTATCTATCAGTTTCTCAGAAATTAGTGCTATTGGGTAAATTTACGGTTTGTTGCTTGCTGTTGATCTCTAAACCTGTTTTGAATAAAAATACAGGTATAGATATTCTATTTAAAATACTACACTTCTAACTAGCTCAGAATATATCTAAACTTAAGTTTTATCCAAAGTCTTCTTTGTCAACAATGCAGAAATTGAGAGGGTATGATGGAACTAGAAGTTGGCTGTGGGGTTGTAAAGGAGGGGCTAAAAGGAAATCATTAGCAAGTATAGAATTCAGTCTCAGTGTGAATCAATTCATTCCAAATTGCCCCGGCCTGTACATTTGAGGAGAAGTGCCCCTGATATAATAACACACTGATAGACATGAACAAAAATTGTGTTAGGCCAGTCTCAAATTTCCCCCCAAACACACGTTTGAAGGACCAAAAGCGAGAGAAAGTGAGAGACGGCTAAAAATGAAGCTCTATATTAATTTGGTGCTTTCATGGATGATTCGCTATCAGGGGCAGTTGTCTTAAATGACTTAACCCAATACCTTTCTGATACCAGAGCCCTACCAGAAAGGAATGAAGTTTTAATGCAATTATTGTATTTCCTTTAGTCGCCTGACTGCTTGATGTGGCCAGCAGTGCTTTTTAATCTTTTAAAAAGACCAGCTTTAAATGCCCTTCTAATTGTGACATCTTTCCCGCCTTAATGTGACCTGAACAGAAGAAGGAAGGCCTCATGGGAGCAGCTATAGGGAGTTATTGACCCTGAGAGACATCAGGAAGTGAGGTGCAGACCCCAACCATTTAGCTAACCTCCACATCCACAGTCATTCAGGCACTGCTGGCTACCTCCAGGGTCCCGCTGGATTTAAACTATTCTGACAATGACTGTACAGAAAGTACCTTTTGTTTCTTACCTTCTTCACTTTTGGACAGTGTTTTTAAGAGAAACTACGATGCGAGAAAATTTAAATAAAAAAATCATTACTGAAACTCAGCTTCACCATTAGTAAAATCTGATAACGGAGTACTGGTAAAATGTGGGCTTTTCTTCTTTTAACAAATTATGAGCTAGTTAACCATACTTTTGTACCTGTTAAAAAAGTACAGTAATTACAAAGGTAAAGTTTTATTTTCTTGGAAGGTGGTCCTTCTTTATTGAATAGTCCTAACTTTTAAAATTTAAAGGTCAGAGTCAACATTTCAATAGATGAAAAAGGGTCATGGAAAACTCCATTGACATTTGCTTTGCAAAGGTTTAAAAATAACACACAGCGCTATATCAGTGTCAGTGTTGGAGCCATGGGCAAGGCTACAATCATGACATCAAAGCACATTATGCAATTTTTGTAAAGGGGGGGTTGGTGGACGGAAATCAAGCTTTTTTTTCAAGACCACTGCATGTAGAGACTAAACTTTCCATTCAGCAGCGTTTCTTTATCAGAGCTCTGTCATCACAAACATGGAAAAGTTGAGTAGGTTCAGTGGTAAGAAATACTGGGGGCTAAACTATATCTGATCAAGCAAGAATATCAAACTGTAAAAACTGTGCAGAGTACAGATAAATATAGGTAATACAGCCTTCGGAGTCATGCTAAGGCTCTCTTGCATGTTCCTTCTTAGCTCCTGAAGCCACATTTTTTTGATGATGTCATGTGATTGCTTCACTTTTTTCACATTGAAAATGTTTAGTTTTAACATGCTCTGATACTGAAAGACAAAAAAATGTATTTTGTAAAAAAATAAAAAAACAACTCAGCTTCTTTCTAGGTCTTGATTTAAAAGGCAAACATTTCAGATGAGCATGAAGAAACAGTAGTTCATGCTAGCAAAGTGTTGTTTTTTTTACAGAAGATGGAAGAACAACAAAGTGAAGTACATCTTTTATTCTTGTGAGATCTAAAACTGAAGAGAAACATGTGGCATGAGGCCAATTCAAAACTAGCTTGAGAGATGTGCTATAAAGTTGAGTCTGACACTTCTTAATGTTTAACTGTCATTTGTTTTTCCTGGGGTTGCCCTTGCTGAACTAGCGAGACAGATGACTGTTTAGACAAGGAGATCCCCAGCGGGGCCTCGAGAACCCCAAGAGCCCCGATGACTAAAGAGCCAGGACTCTGTCAGTGACACCTCACTTTCCTTCAGTTTGAACAAAAATACTTATAGCACACAAATTCCTTTTAATTCAGGTAAAAGGCCCAAACCACGAATATGGGGCTGCTCTGAGAGATGAGGTTCATCAGAGATTAACCCATGGCACTTTAGCAGTGGGGGTGCAGAGGAGAGTCGCAGTGGAGCACAACAAACTACTTAGCTACCACAAAACATTCTAGCCCCTTCTCAGCTGCAATCCAGTAATGGATACTTCCTCAGTTCCTCAATTGGTCAAAATGTTTTCATACAATAATTTAATTCAGAAACACATTTACAAAGCAGGAGTAATCAATTTTAATTAGTTGATTTTTTTCATTCGCATAAAATTTAATGTACTGCCATCGATCTCCTTTGTTCTTTAATGCAGTGCCTCTTTCCTGTAATTCGAAGCTTTTCTTTTTCTTTTTACAGTCAACGAAGACACTCTGTGACAAGCAGCTTCATGTACTTGCAGAGAGTAAGGAGCGTTACCAAACACAGTGCTCATAATGCAACTTTAGACCGGTTGAATGTACTTTTAAATGGTACTATAAAGTAGAAACACTACTTGAAAGTTTCACATAAATATATTTTTAAAATCAGCGTACAGTAAAAATACTAATATTAATTTTAATAACTGATAATTCTCTAACAAATTAAACATACATTTTGTTAATTAACTGTACTGTTTATGAAATTTTGATCAATGTGTCTTTATCAGGTGGTGATTTCCAGGTTTTGCACAAATAAACTAGAAAAACTCACTGACATCAATCAATTGTTGCTCATTTAAATTTAACAAAAATACATTTAAGACAATTATATTGTAAGAACGTACAGTGTTAAAAAAGTGAACCATTTTTAAATAGAATATAACTTTTTAGTAACAACTAACAGAGCTTCATAAATTTCTGAAATATTTTTTGCAAACAAATGAGAGAAGCAATCAGTAGTAATCACATAAAAACACAAGGGCTTCTCTTAAAACAGCCACTGCTCTGTGTGTTGTCCTTCATATCATCAAGGCCTGCCGGCCTTTCACATTCAATTAGTTGATTGAGGCAAAATGCAAGAGGCACCAGCAGCAAACGTGAAGCTTGTGTCCGAGCGACACACCACAGAAGTTGTGTTGTGGTGTCAGGAGAGGAGCTGCCTCCGTCACAAGCAACTTACAGTGACAAGCCTATCCTCTGTTGATCCAAACTGCTCCTCTCACTGAGGCAGCGCCCACCCACAGAAACACACACCCTAGAATACACACACAGCACAGCAACTTGAAGTGAACCACTACGATAGGCAAATAAAGCAGGGAGCTGTGGTGAAGATGCAGCGAGCCAGGATCAGTTTTGTGTGTAGTCCTGCCAGCCTGCCAAATTGACCAATAAAACTAGAATAGAGAGGCCAGTAACAATAGAGAAAAAGGTGTCCTTTTATTGATCAAATTATTCCGTCTTGGGTACACTGTGCCACCGGATGACAGTATTTGCACAAAGACAACCAGACAGATTGTGACAGATTGTGTATCAACCCTTCTGCAGTCAATAGGGAGAATGGACTAATCGTGCGTCTTGGATCAGCAATTTCATGGTCTTCAAAGGGGGCCAGGAATTGGTGGCATGACCCTCCATACGGGGTGAGACCCTTCTTTCCTCAGCAAGTGCTACAGAAAGAACGAGAGGAGAGCGGTTCTGTAAAGGGAGACGCACCGAGGCAGGATTAGAGCCAGAGAAGATTAACATCGCCATCTACTGGAGAGGGGTGGTACCAGTTCAGTCAAAGGTGGGAGGAAAAGCTGGCAGTTTACCCTTGCGGCCTGTCTTTCACTGAGCCCTGTCAGAAACATTTAGACACACTTGCCAAGACAGCGGGCCACACATCTACAGGGGCGAATAGGTCAGACTGAAATCAGCAGCAAATGAGGGAGGAAACTTAAAGCAGTAGGCCTCCGTTTGGTTTTGGAGAAAGAGCAAGTAGAGTCTGCTCCTGATCAAGCTAAGTGACAAAGAAAAATGTTGGCCAATTCTCCTTTTCTCGAGGCTTCCAACTTTCAGTAAGAATTTAACCTCGACAGTAGGATAAGCATAAAAAGACTGTGGTGCTGACAGCATCAGAAAACAACGATCATCAGGGTCACAGAAGTAGCAGCTCTTTCTTCTCATTTAACCCGATGCCAGAGAGGATACGAACACGACAGCTTGTCAGATCAAATAATGATTCTTAAATTTAACCTTTCTGAACCAGTGAGGTTACACACTGGAGACTTCATTGGCTATAGAATGTCATGAAGTGACTGAAGCATGTGTGACATTTGTTTTACAGACTCTACACCTAAACATAATCTGCCTCTAATGGAAAAAAAGAGTTGAAGGTTTTTAACTAGTTTTCCTGATGAAAATTGTAAATAACCATGCATGCTGTTAACAGTTAAGCAAGTCTTGTACATTTGTTTTTTTTAGAACTCAGGTTATAACATTTTTTTTAAATGTATATAGCCTGCTCTCTAAACACTTTAGAAGGAAATGAAAAGTAAATAATATAAACATTCAAATGATGTCTCCTAAATTAGGAAGATTTACTCAGATCAAAATACCAAAACTAAGTAATGAAATCATCAGAAAAGAATTTTGCACTGCACCCAAACTTTTTGCGACTACATGACAATCAGGCAGTGGTCAGAATTTAGGCGTCAACACCCATTTGAACTCTGCATCAACTCACGTGGTAACAGGGAAAAACATGTTTTACCAGGCTCCTCCAAAAGAATGAGAAGAGGACACAACCCACAGTGAACCACTATAATGTCACATGGGGCGGTGCGTTACAGCAAAGGGGCTGAGTTGGCAAGCAGCTCAGCAGCAGACGCACACCTGTTCTGACATTTTCTGCCGACCTTGACACAGAAAATACATGACAATGCCACTCTTGGCATTTCAAAAGTACAGGCAGTTTGACGAAGTCCCTTCACTTCCCCTTTTCTTGTCCCCATGATACCTAAAACCACTTTCCTCAACCATGACATACTCCTATAGATTACAGAGGGGACACAGGAGGCAAGTAAGGCAGTAAATTACAGGCAAAAACAGAGACTTAAAACATCTGATACTCAGTCATATTTACGGACAACCAAAAACATTTTACAAAGCACTACAGCACACCAGTACCTCCATTAAAAATCCCCAAATCCTAAATAAAGACAATCGTCAAACAACAACAAAAAAGCTGCAGCCTCTGTTCTATTTATTCCATTTCTATCATCTCCTTCTCACCCTTTCTTTTGGAGTTCAAGACACAGCCACAATGCATTCATCCATCTGCTATTTTAATCAAAGAGAAAGCAAAGTACTGCTGCCAGGAGAGCTGCACAGAAAAACAAATGCAATCTTTCTGTTAATCACTGCATTAACAAGAAGTCGACAGTCCTGACGCACATGCCAGGGAGGGGAGCCAGTCCAGGTGTTGGATAATTGTCAGTTGTGCCAGTGGCTACGGTTACTTTTTTACTGTGCCAGCCTCTGTTTCACTGCTGGTTTACACTTGTGCCCCACCTTAATAATAGCTTTTAAAAGTCCTCTTCTGCTGAAGACTGTATACAGACAGAAAGAATCCCTGGCAAGGGTTTCTCCATGCTCACTGTAGTGGACTATGAATGAATGCACAGACTATATTCAGTGCCAAGGCAACTCTAGCTCAATTTTCAAGATGCATAAAGAGCATCTAATTTAAATGAGAGACCAAAAACCCTTAGAAAAAAAAACAACAACAAAAAAAACACCCTAGCTCTGTGTAACATTTTTGCCACACGCTGAAGTCCATACATCATCTTTCTGGCAAACAACCATATATTAGAAACACATCACGTTAGCTGGAAAAACAAATTGCCAAGACAGCAACTTGTCAGAAATGATTCAGGTATTTCTGTCATTCAGGAAAAAAAGCTGCAGGTGAGGGTAATGTCATTCTGAAAGGAGGAGGTGAAATGCAAGCAAGGCATAACTTTTGACTACAACTCAGTGAAAACTTTACAGTTTACTCTCAATAAACATCTGTATCACGTGGCTGATTGCAGTGCAACATTTTCCCTTAAGTGCTCCATTTTGTAAGTTTTTAGATATTTATCTCAGTTTCTGTACTCTGTCACTTTCATTGTAGCCTAGAGAGCAGCCCACTATCTCTTCTTTTCCAGATTCCCCAGATAAAGCCACAATCTCAGGGCGCCACACACAGAGAAACTCTGAAATCCCATTAGCATTTTGCTTTCATTATTTTTAATCAAACCCACAAAACTGACACATATTAATTAATATCCATTACCAGTTTTTGCCCCTCTCACAGAGAAGACGATGGGGGGAAAAGAAGCAATTAACTTAACAAAATAATCATAAAAATTGTTTCAGAAATCTCTGATAAATGCCATGTGAGGTCCCGTCTAAATCTAAGAAGTGTAATACATTGTTGCTGTCATATTCCATTAAACTGCTATTACAGTCTTGATAGAACTATTAGTCACTACATTATTAATAACATTAATGTATTTACATTTTTGGTGTACAAGCCTGCTTTCATGCAATAATTTATGAACCCGACATCAAATATGTTATAATGTTCCCCATCTAGGCTCTTTTGTGTTTATTATTGATTGTGAAAACAGTCAAAATTTCGAGTCAAAACCCCACCCCTGCCCTCCCCTACCCCCTTAATGTATTGGAGTGGGCTGTTTACATTAAAGGACTGGAATAAAGTGCATTTACATCTGAAGCATAACTTCATAATTTACATTCCAACATTTATTAGAGGTGACAAACGAGCATTTGGTCCACTCGTGCTTTTCCACAATGCAGCACTCATTCAATCCATATAAATTACAGCTGGGCTATGGAGTGCAAGAGCAAATTATTTTATTATATTTATGCATGTATGACTCTATAGGGGGTTACTAAGACAAACAGGGAATTACTTGATTAGGCCAACTGTAGTTAACAAAGAAAGAAATATGACTGAGAGGTAGGCCAATCAAAATTCTGCATTATTTAAATAATAAAAATTCAAATATCTACAATACGCAAATCTTTAGCTTTAGATCCAGAAATGTAAATTTAATTTGTAGGCTCCATATTTGCTACATTTTGCAGTGGAGTGTGTCTACTTATACTGTATAGAGAGCCCTTTTAAGTATTGCTGTTTCAACAGCTTACCCTTAGCTAGAACTAATATTATTCAATTAAAAGAAACTTGCCTAAAAGGCAGTATTATATTACATAATTAGACAGGGCAGCATTTTCAGAAGTGTAGTTACAAATGCACTGAGGGGAACCCAGCATTTGAACAAATATCTGGCGCTGTAGGGGAGCTTGCCGACAAATTAACAGCTAATAACTTACTGGGAAGCCAGATAAAAAGAGAAAAAATGTTCCCCAAAGTGTCAATTACAAATAATTTTTCCTCTGATTTCCACACTTGTGAAAGCATGATGTGCTAAAAAGCATTTAGAATAGTGTGCCAAAAATTGCATGTTGTTCATTTAATTCACTTTTTATTTTTACACACTGGATTCAATCAGAGAGAAATAATTCAGCAGCAGGATTGTTTAGCATAGCGCAAGCATATGGATCCCTGGTGAGAGCACTTGCTGGTCAGAGAAGAGAGAGACAGACAGGTGGATGGACAGGGGGAAAATGAAAGGGGATTCAATCAAATTCATGTTCATTAAAATCAGAGGACATCACAAAAATTAGAAAGATGCTGACAAATCAAAGGGTCTCAGTACCTGAATTACCATAGTCATTTACTTATTAAAGTCAGGATGCTTCCTGTCAATCAAGAGCCATCACAGTCTCCATTTGCAGCGGAAAGCCAGCGTAATTGCTTCTCATACTAATCAACACAACTTGTGTAATTATGCCTTGAAAGTGACATTGGAGGCTGAGAGCGATGTGAGCAGTCTTGACAGCGGAGACATCTCAGATTCATCGGGAGATTTTCAGCCATGCTGCAAGGAGACAAGCCACTCTCAGACCATGTTACTCACTCGAGCAGTTTACAACCATAAACACAAAGAAAAGACGATAAATCAAGCTGAAATAATTACAAAGCAGAATAGAGTATAAAGGAAGCTCAGCTCAATAAGGCCACTTTCCCAAGTATATTGAGGCAAAATGACTACACTGTAATTAAACTAGTGTCGTATTTCTATCATTTCTTAAGTAAACATATTATGACAGTTCACTAAATTGTGGGAGAATAGGAAATTACAGCTCTGTTACCATGCTGTTTACATTAATATACTCGCTGAGACGAAAACCCTACAAATAAAGGCCTAAGTATTCATTAAAGTTTATTGAATTCAGCTTAATCACAGACTTTACATATGTCTCCAAAATGAACTTTGTGTAAAACTAGCTTCAACATTCCACAGAGCATTGGAAAACTATCCAAACCATATTCCCAGGCTGCATCTGTCAAGAGTCAAACTGGGGCCAGGCCAGGAAGGTCAGAGTGAGGTCAAATTACTGCAACAAATCAAGAGTCCCTGGTCATGACATGAAACTCTATCTACATAAAAGATGTGTATTATTGACATACAGCGACAGCAGCTTCTTCTTCATGTATCACAAAGCTTTGCAGTGAATTCAATGATTTTCATGTTCTCGTCACAAACGTAGATAAAAATACTATTGTCTGGGTTGCCAATGCAGCTCTAGTCCAGCGCAGCACATGAGGCACAAACCACAAAATAAATGAAATGTATAAAATGGGTTGGACTCATCAATGCTCATCAATTTCAAAGAGGTGGGTGGAACTATCAGGAAAAAAGAAATCACCAACATCAAAAAGAAGTCAACTGATAATTCTGGCAAACTATGAGGAGAATAAGTGCAATGATTTCATCTGTGAACAGAAACGAAGATGAGAGATTTATGGGTCATAAAAACTTCAAACGACAGAAAAACCAAAAATCCTTGTCTGTGTCATTCCTCACTGATGACCTCCAAACTTTAGCACATGTTGAAGACAAAGTAAAGAAATGCTCTCTTGTGGCCAAATATGAGAAAAACAAGTACAGTTACTGACATACAAAACAGAGGCTTTTACAGGAAAAGCCTGTGTGATTCACCCCCTGCGTTCAACTCTAATGAGTCAAAAAGTGTGACCTGCACTTAAACAAGAAGTCACAGCCAGAAGCTGTAAACTCATTTTCCCCATCCAACCCAGCAACGTCGGCAGGACCTGGAAGATGTGCTCCGAGCATGCACGATAAATCTGACGTGAAATCATAATCATAAAAGCAATTAGCTGACCCTGCGCCACTCGTCCTTGGACATGACAGTGAGAATTCATATAGAGTCCTCTAAGGAGGCTGGCTGCTGGGTTGGGTGAGGAGGGGAAAAAGTGCAACACAGCAACAATAAAATGGAGGGCCCTTCCTGTATCATTAACCACCGAAACAAACAACAAATGATGCACAATGAGTGTTGCACTGAGAAACAGAGAATTGAGTTTTTCAAAGAGAAAACTTCACCGTGACCACTGAAACAAATTGTGGTGTGCAACTGTTTCACATATAAACCTTGGGGGTTATATGGGCATAGGAAACAAGTAAGAAAGTAAGTAATCACATGTTATCTTTATACACTACATCTGTCATACTGTGAATACAGTTACATAGTTAATTTAAAAAAGCTACTTAGATGAGTAGTGAAACCTTTCAACCTAACAAGAAAGTTAGGTTGCCATGACTCAACTTCCAGATTGTCAGAAAACATTCAAAATGAGTTTACTTATTTGAAATCAACCACAAAAATTTGAATTAGACAACACGGCTTTGTTCTGTGCTTCTGCATTTAGCATGTTTCCAATTAACATTTACAGGATGCAGAATCTACTGTGAGATGGCAGGTGATCAGATTTATTTAACATTTCTCTTTCAAGGAGTGTGTTAGAACCTAAGAAATGTCTTTTCACACACCCTTGCAAGCACACGCACACACACAGTTTCTCGCCATCACTTCCCACCCAGTAATTACACCGTGGCCGAACTACTGGCTGCCACCTAGTGACCGTCTTCTCCAATAATCATGAAATATCTCTGAGGCTCACGCCCCCATTCGGACCATAACTCTCCTTTACTGCAGACAGCTCCAATAAAGGATTACAATTACAATTAAAGTAATGAGCAAAGAGGAAAAAAGGAAAATCTCAGAGAAGGTTCCCTTGACTAACTAAACGGCAGCTGAGTTTCTTGACAGAATGGAGTAACCATACCAGACTCATTACTGGCTCCCATTTCTTATTCTGCCCCAATAATTAATTTGGAGTATGTTGAAACCTGGACTCCTCAAAAATTAAAGTAATGGTTTTAAGTGATGAATGTGAAATGAATTGAAATATGAATTATCAAATATGAATTTAACTTCTTGTTATTTTTGCTTTATGGTAGTGTAGATGTAGAAACTGTTCAAATTGCTTAGAATGTGTCATGTTTTCTGGGTTTTTTATTTTTGTTTTTTTCTTCCATTGCAGAAAAAACACAAACATTCAGAGGATAGTTTGCATTTAAAGAACATATCTTATCTATATATTCCATGGGGAATGTCATTGAGGGCAATAAATAACTGAGTCAAGACCCAAGGGTAACCTTTGACTTCCTGGTAACACCACTGTGTTACACCCATGTGTAAGTGAAGAATAAAATTATCTTTTCAGAACCAACATATGAGCAACATCTGTCGGCCTGCGACTCATATGGCTCATCAGAAGAGCCATCGGTGAGGGAGAGGTGAAGTGAGGAGAGAAAGAGACACAGTAAGACAAAAGGGAACGGTAGCAGCAGTAGGGCCTTCATGTTACTGGCTGGATTCATTACTGTTGGTGTGTCCTCTGCCGACCAGCCAGGTCCCTCACAACTCCTGCACTTCACACACTGCCCCCAACCCCCACCCCCCCACCTCTCCAGTACGATGGCTACTACAGAGGGGCTACGGAAATTTGGAGACTGCTGAGCCAAAACAGATCACTTCAAAGCGGCTTATTTAACGCTTGCTAAATTTTTCATCACAGTCGCTTAATATCCTGGGGAAAAGGAGCTTTTGAAGTTGCTGTGAGACCGGGGATGTTCTTCTTACAATTCTTTTTCCCCTCCCATTACCACCCTCCCTCTGCGGTACTAAAACCCCCAACCCTAAACACAACACATCAGTTTACACTATGTATGTCCACGTGCACATGCTGAGGAATGAAAATGCTTTTTTATATGATGACTGTGATTTTTCAGTGTTGGGAGTGAACAGGACAAAATCAATATTACAAGTGTTAGAAAGTATAAGATTAATCGATTAGTCAAATACCTGAAAAATAACTGCCAAATATTCTGATAATCATATAATGATCGTAAACATGAGAATACATCACCTTGGACTTCCAATGACAAATCAGCCGATTAATCAATTAAAATTAATTAAACGTTTTCGCAGTGTTTTTTTTTTTTTATCTAAACTACAATTTCTGAGAAAATCAGTCAAGTGTCATTTGAGTACAAATTAGATGGCATGAACTGAGGGGTAAGCAAAGGGTATCACTGCAGGGAGAAAGCACAAAGACTTGGAGGATACCAGCAGTGAGTGACAGGGGTAATGACCATAGCAGTGAGAAGTGGAAGGTGGAGGGGGGAGGGTTACAGTCAGAGACGAAGCAAGTCAGGGTGAGAGCAAGCAAAGAGCAGTGCCAGAGGCAACAGCAGAGACTGGCAGCGACTGGTATACCAGTCAACCATGGAACGCACACTCATGCAGTCTCTCCCACACCGTTCTTTCTCTAACTGCTGGTCTAAACCTGCCCCTCTGGTCTGGATGGTGGCAAAGGCTGTAGCACTGGCCCCTGAGCAGGGCCCTCTTGCCACAAAGGAGAGCCCACGCCGTGCAGTGTGCCAGGGCCTTCTGATCTGGGCGAGGTGAGTCAGAACCTGTTAACATGACTGGTGTCCCCAGCCTGACACACTGGCTTGTCTGACATGCACATGTGCACATAAATGTTATACAAATGTGTGTGCTTGCTCTCACTCTCTCCCTCTCTCTGCCCTCCCAACCCTGCCAGCACTCCCTTTCCTCTCATCCAGATAAAATCCTTTCAGACACAAATTTCAATTATTCACCTCATCCAAATAATGCCATGTGACAAGAATTATCCCTACTGTAATAATCCACTTAACTGGGAAAGAGCAGCTCATCAAAAAGAGAAAGGAGAAAAGGGGTTGGAAGTGAGGGTGGTGGTGGAGGATGGGTGGGGGGACTTGTCAACCACTCTCGAATCAGGACCCTCATAACAAGAATTTCTTCCCTTTTTGAGGAGGCAGTCTTGAAGCACACTGGGATGATGAAATTGAAGTAAATTGAAAGAAAGCCTGGGAGAATGCTCCCACAATCAATAACCTCAGGATTAAATTAGCCTTGGCATGAAGGGATGATGGGGGAGGATGAAGAGTGAATGGTGGTGAATGACATTGAGACATGTATGCTGAACAATACAGCACTTCTCTAACCTGGATTCTGTGCCCATACAAGGACAGTAAATGTACCTGTGATGTATTCCATGCCACTTAGCAATGAGGCCCTCGTAGTCATAATCGCTGTCATCACCTGAGCCATGCACATCGTAATAAACACTTCCCTTTACACCTTATTGAAAAACAACTCACTTGATGAAGCGATGCCCCTGGCTTTGTGAGCTTTAACATCTTAAACTGCTTATGAACACTTTTTCAGAAACAGTCCTTTCTGAAATACTCTTTCCAGGGAACAAAAGCATTATTCAGACTAACAACTAGCAAAGCAAAGTCTTTCTGGACCCAAGTGTGGTGAAAACCAAATGGCTAAACTAAGGAAAACAGAGGTATGTATTTAATGTTTTATCTCAAACACGATTAAAGCAACTGTGGAATCACTGTCACCGCTAAAATAGACCTTTCTACATGCTCTTTACACTCATTATGTTTTTCATAAGACAATTATTTTATATCATTAGAAAATGTCTTTACCATTACACCACCACCAGTCTTAATACAAGGCAGGATGGACCCATGCTTTTATGTGGTTTACGCCAAATTGTGACCCTACCACCCAAATGTTGCAACAGGAATCAAGACGCATCAGACCAGGTGACGTTTTTTCCAAACTTCTATTGTCCAATTTTGGTAAGCCCATGCGAACTCTAGCCTCTGTTCGCTGTTCTCAGCTGACAGAAGTAGCACCCAGTATGGTTCTGCTGAGGTAGCCCATATGCTTCAAGGGTTGACATGTTCAGTGATGTTCTTCAGCATATCTTGGTTATTACAAGTAGAAATTTGGCCTACTGTTGCCAATCAGCTGATACTGAGCTGGCACCTGCACATGGAAAATAGACTCAGTGCTTATTAGCCTGTTAGCACGTTAGCTAATTACCCTATTAGTGTAAATTTTTTGTTTTGCATTTTATTTAAATACTTTTATTGTCTCTTTGTGTCACTGCAAAGATACACTGCTACTGCTAGCACAATATACATAGCAGTTGGTATATTTTTATTCACTGTAAAAGATGCACATGAAGCATCAACAAAGTTGTCACATAAAGTTAGTGAGACTCATTGATTTCATAAATGGATAGTTTTGTGTAGCTGGCAGCTTCATTTTTAAGGAGGACAATGATACAAATGGTCTAATTTCCAGGTAATACAGGTATACCATGTTAGTGTGACCTGCTGTTTTGTTGCTTGAAAGTCCCAGTATCTATAAACTCCAAATACTTTTACATTTTAAGTATGTATGTGAGAGAGAACATTTTCAGAACTTTTAATCCTTTTAGTCACTATAATAGTGATATTAAATTATAATATCATTTTACCTTTTTCGCTTTTATTTATTTATTTTCTCTTTCACAGACCATTCTCTGTAAACCCCTAGAGATGGCTGGGCTTGAAAATCCTGGTAGATCAGCCATTTCTGAAACAGCACCAACAACCATGCCCAGTGATTTAAATCACCTTTCTTCACCATTCTGACGTTCAGTTTGAACATTAGCAGATTACCTTGATCATGTCTACATGCCCAAATGCACTGAGCTGCTATCTGAACAGTTCAACAGGTGTACTTAATAAAGTGAGTGATCTAACATACAGTTATAGCGAACAGATGTACCTAATGTATTCTAGTTCATGTTGCTTAGCAGTCATGTTATTGACATGCCAACAGTTTTTATTAAATACTGATTCCTTACCAGTGTGTCTCTGGGAGGAGCAGAATGGTCTCCAGGTGGAAGCTCAGACTGAGAAGACAAACATATCCTTGCATTAGAGTGCCATCTACTGGAGGACGGAGGGTTTGTTGGTTTAATATTTAGGACAACTGATATTTACAGTGAGTGAATCTATCTAATTATGCTGAAAATAATAACTTAGTGATACGTGAAAGCCTATATGAGTATAAGACAGTAATATCTGTCAACTGACTGTCACCATCAATTCCTTGATTGTTTGATGAATACGACTAAAATCTGGTTACATAAATGTAAGAATACAAAATAAACACGCGTTCACACATCTAGCTCTCTTCTGTCAGATATAATGATGAAAAGTCAAGAAGACATACATTGGATGCATGTGTCTAATAGCTTTTAGATATGTTTGGCTAACTATCTGTTGATCATGCACTAGTTGAATATTTGCAAGTAGCTGTTAGGTAAAAGTGACTAAGAATGACAATGACAAATCAATTTCCTTACTTCATTTTCTTTGCAGCTTCATTAGATAGCGTACGATATCATCAGTGTGCTTACTTACATTAAAAGCATTGTAAATGTAGCAGAGTCAAAGTGTAAAGCTGTATATGACGACATGTACCAGCCACAACGTACTATTAATTTTTTTCTCAGGGCTTGTCAGCAATTTAAACCACCACAGTGTCTGATAAGAGCGACTAACAAACGTTACAATCTGCAGGCATGTTTGGCTAATAGTGACCTTTCCACAACATGTCATTAACTTCACATAATAAGACAGACACAAAGCTACATGGTCGGCTGGACAGACGTGTGTGTGGTCAGAAATAAATACCCAGCCGACTAAGTAAACAAGCTTAACAAGTGTTGGGAAGATATGGTAAAGCACAAGAGCCTCAGCTTGGCCTTCCGTGTTCACTTAGCAACACAACTATGTCTGAGATGTAACTTTAAAACGTTGCAGGAGCTAGCAAGCGTGCTAGCTAGCAAGCATGCTAACCTTGGCTAGCTGAGCGTTTACAAAAATAAGCAACGAATATTATAGCATTTAAGGGTCATGAAATATAAAGACATTCTAGGACTTTGCTGTCATATCTGGGCACCAATAGGTACACGTTTAGTTGCATAAATGTAAACCTGTGTTGGTGAATCAGCTTGGTCGGTGGATGCCATCTTCCTATCACTCGTTTACTTGAGAGGCTGCTCGATTGAATCACGCTCGATTGCTTTTTCTAAAGTCTTACAGCGGTTCTAGCATCACAAAAAGTAACAAATTATCTTAAGCTAATAAAGTTTCACAACAACAAAAATATATTTACGTTCACAGCGAAATTTATTTACCTAAACACACTTTGTGTAAGCTACATACAAACACTAAGACTAACTGATGAAAAACCTTGATGAAATAATAATACAAAAATTAGAAACCCTCTAAACAGTCACAAGGTTAATAATGAAGGATCCTCGTTTTATAATGCTCGTTTTATATTATATAGTGTTCTGGTGCATTTTATTATCTACTTTTCTAATTAGCCAGATCGAACACAATACAATACTACAATTCTACTTTTTTTGTTCCTCCTTTTATCACTCATCATGGAGTACAGTTTTAACACAATGTATCCTAAATTAGGAACCATTGTAGCTAACTAAGTAGGATTTTAGTCAGTACTAATAATGGATTATTTTTACTTTATTATGAAGGAGTGAAGGATTTTTCGTAATTCCATTACCCAGCATTCATAGCGCAGTACGGCGGTTCCGTGTTCGAAACTGCTAAGACTGAGTAGGCGAGAACCGTTGTTGTGTTAAAATAAGAGAAAGACGAAAAATTATTTTGTCCACTTACAAAATGACAGACAGGAAAGCGTGTAAGGTGTGTAATTTCACACGACAACAATCATATGGGTTGGTAGTTTCCTCTCTAGACGAGCTGAAGATAAAAGGTGAGTTGTCATAGCTTTTACTTGGAAACGTGTCTGAAGATTGTAAGTGTATTTAGGGTTGCATTCATCTGCAACGTCTCTAAATGTCAAGGTTTTCGTGTAAACGTGAAAGTGAAATCCAATTTATATAAGGAATCTACAGCTTAATCTGTAGCACTATTATCAGCCACTAATATTAGTGCCATGGTACAGTACAGCTGCAAAGTTTAAGCTCACCTATCTTTCACGATTACAAACGAGCTGCGTCTAGCATCGTGTTTAAACTTGCAGGACCTACACTCTCCTGTTCAGCTCATTCCTAGAATGCTAGTCACCATGTCTTGTCCAGATCGTTGTGCTTGATAGATGTAGTGACTATTTGTTTAGATTTTTTACACTTTGATCTTATAATTAGGTTATTGTGTTGTTACAGGTGTCAGATGTTTATTCAGACAAAGTATACATAACATCTATACAGAGGCTATGCAGGCAGTCTGAGTTTGCCTTGGTAAATCTGGTGGTGATCAGAGCAACCAAAGTGAAATGTAAACTATTAATTTCACAAGAGGTTCAATTTGTATCCTACATTACACTGGTAAAATCTTTCATTTTTGTGCTGTTTTTCATAGGATGTCAGCTTCTTGGGTTTAGCCCTGGTTCCCCGATTACAGTGGTCCTGGAGGATGATGGGACAGTAGTAGAGGATCAGGCTTACTTTTTGTGTTTACCCCTAAACACAAAGTTTATGCTGTTGCGAGAAAAAGAGGCATGGTCTCCAGTTCGCAGGAGTAAGCAGGTTTACTTGTTTCTGAAGTTTGTCTTCAGTCTGTGATGCTCATCATTGTTTTAACATTCAAATGCACATTATTTTGTCCTGGTAGTCATTTTACTTTTCTTTGCAGTTGATGGTGGCACAGCCTGGATGGCCAGGGAATCTGTGGTGCTGGAGACTGATGCTGTAGACACTGCCTCCAGTGCTGTGGCACCCTGGTGGGACCTAGGTCAACAGGTGAGGCAGGACCTGTCCAGTATCATCCTCATGTCTGAAGCAGACTTACAGGTACTACATTATTCCTGACTGTCATGAATAGCCTAGCATGTACTAGTAAGAAAACAAAATTTATCTTTTTTATTAATTATGGCAAGAAAGTTTCCCCTTTCAGTTTGTTCACAAGTTCACGGTTTAATATTTGTCATTAATCTTAATGACATTCAGTTTAAAACTTGAACCAGTTTTCTTTTCTGTGTTTTCTGCTGTCTGTTTCCTTATGTTGTTCCACAGTTTGAAGTGGCAGTGTCAGGCTCAGTTAGTAGGATAGTCGTTCAGGTTTGGTAGTACTGTGATTTTAGTGCAAAATGCACTAGCTGTGCCATCATCTATGTCTAGCTGTCCAACTGTATTTCCCATGGGGATCAATAAAGCAGTTAAAACATAAATTAAGAAAAGCATAGTGCATGATTGCTGTGACACTGAAGAACTATAACATTGCCATTTGTTATCAAAAGTGTATATTATTGCTCTTACTATAGTTTGTGCAAACCCGTTGTTCCAGACCTTAGTGGATGCCCCATGCCCTGAGCTAGCCTTTGCTCTGGGCTTCCAAGAGAAAAAGGCGAAGGAGCTCCAGGAGACAATCCAGAGGGTTTTGGACAGAAGGGAGGAGGAGCGACAGTCCAAGGAGTTGCTCCAGCTCTACCTCAAAGCTCTGGATAAAGGGAATACACAGCAGGAGGAGCCGAGTCAGCCCAGCCAGAGAGGTACAACTGTGTCATTATGTTGTGGTTTTCATTTTTACAACGTGGAAATGGTTATCCTAAATAAAGTTCTGGGACATTTCTTTCTTGCCTTACACTCTAAAGCGGTTGCATAGTTTTTATGCTGTGGTTTTCAGAGACAGCTTAAGTTATGTGATGCGCTTCTACTTCTGTGTTAAAAGTAATTTTAGGGAAACGTTGTTGAGTACCTCACAGCAATATTCTGAGAGTTTGTAAGGAAAATCTGCTCATCTTTGTACAATTGCCTTAGCAAGTCTATTACAACAACATTTGAACAGCCAATAGTCTATTAAAATAGAAAGTTTCAAGTACCACTTCCAGAGCATGTAAGGGCCTGTGGGTAATTGTTATTGTTGGTAAATTACTTCTGGTAATGGTATCTGGCTCTGTGCTCTGTTGTCTGTCTCTTTTCTTTCATTTGTTTTTGTTTCTTTCTGATACTTTAAAATAATTAATAAACATAGAATTATTATATAATATAATACAAAATACAAATTATGAGGAATTGATAAATCTGAAAAATGTCGATAATGTTTATTTTTAACAACTAAGAGCATTATGTGTATTTAATAAATATTTTTTTACATCAGTGTTCACATCCTCTAGATTTTGTATGCGCAAAAAATAGCAAGTGGCCAAAGAGTCACAACAACAAAATGAATCAAGCAGTTCTCCTTAAAACAATGGCTTTTCAATATAAAATAATATATTCAGTGAGAATGGCTGTAGACATTATTCAACAATCTTTTATTTCTTTTTAGAAATTCATGGCACTTACTTTTAAATCTGTATCTTCCCTGTGCTGCTTTATAGTATTTAGTTGAAGATCCGCACTTGTGTCCTTTAGTCACTAGGTGGAACCATTGGCTGGAAATAAATTCCCACCTTGTGCAATGAGTTACCTTAACTAGATTGTATTAAACAACAAACGATCCTGACATAAACATATTTTAATATGTTAGGGGCTCGAGACGAAGATATGCCAGATGGAATCGAGGTGGACTCTGCATCTGGATTCATGTCTAGGACATTGATGGTCCTGAAAGGCAAGACAAGCCCTGAGACCAGACTCTCAACTGAGGATCTTCAGGTAGTCCTGACCACTGAACCGTACTACCTCAGAATTCTGCAGATCAAAATTCCTCAAATTTGACTTTGACTTTTATACAGAAACTGTATGTAATTGCAAATGCATCAGAACATCCAGTCTTTGTTAAAGCTTCCTAAAAAGTTTATAGGGTAGCATTTAGATGGACCCTGTTGGATTTACATGTTCCAACAATGTGGAACTCAATTCAAATATGTAATTCATCATATGCTTATATCATTCATGCTTGCAAGAAACATTCGTGTTAAACAGCTGTAAGAAGGATGATGCTATTTCATAAGACTCCAAGTGCAGACACCACACACTTCAATTTGAACTTTATAATCTTCACTAAGAGTATGATTTATTATGAGGCTTCCTGATGGTATTACATTTGTTTCCACATGAGTATCTAAAGGTGATGAGTCAGTATATAGTTTCCAATGTTTGAAATAAAGCTCTAACTTGTGTCTTCAGATGATAGTGACCAGAGGGGTTGAAGCTATGGAGCAGGTGCTGGGCTGGGACAAAGTGAGGACGTCAACATTGGTGCAGACCTGCGAAGCCGAACTGACCAGACGTCTCCAGCAGGTTCAGGTTGTGCAGTCCATCAGGTGCAATACACAACGGGAGAGAGGTCAGCAGTCCAGCAAGGAGAGCCCAGAGGAAGGCAAATAAAGGCCAGCTCGAGGCAGGAACTAGGCAAAGACTGATAAGAATTCACAGTGGCTGCCTCAGGGACAGTAGAATAGGATTTACTCTGTGTTATTGATAATATCCACTATTGGAATCCATGAATGCTAACGATGCTAACGTTTGCTTCATTTTGTGAAGGTTGGAAACCACTTAAGTGCTTTTGCCTCAAGAGGAAACAGAATAATTTGCACAATTCATGTTTATCAAAGACATGTTAGCCTTAACCAGTGGCATCAATTTTCTATTGGAAATAAACATGGATGAAAATAAATATTTCCATGTAAAAACTTAGAGAAATAGTTTATTATTCAGAGTTAAGTCAACACCAGTTTCAGGTTTGTTTCAATAAATTAGCTTAGCTTATCATAAAGCCAAGAAACAGGAAAATGGATAAATTGACTATGAATACTAAATTAAAAAATTTTAATATTTAGTCCTTGCTTTTTTGTATCATATCTAGTTAAACTAGATATGTCTAGTTTAACTAGATATGAGCTGTACTGAGCTTTCTCATCTTAATCTCCGCAAGAAAGACAATAAGCGTCTGTGAAATATGTAACTATATGTACTATTGATTTATATATACTGTTATTGTTGAATCAGATTTCCAGTATTATTGTTTACATTCTGTTCCACCACAAACACTGCCAATTAAGACAGCAGCTGAACACTGCATTTTATCCGAGAACATTAAGCTAAATATAGGTAAGATATATGCTTCAAACTACCTGCAAAACTCTATCGCTCAAATAACCCTAAGTATAGGGAATATTTTGGGATGTTTAGAGTAGTGTTCTTGACGTCAGCTTACTAGTTGTCTAATATATTCAGATATTTTTGGATAGCTCTCTTTAGGGTAACTTATACTGATACTTTTCTATAAAGATACACTAAATTCTATTTTCCTTTTTGTACCACAGTATTTCTGCAGGTGCAGCTTGGTGTGAAATGTCATTAACTTATGTATGACCACTGATGAAATGTTTATGTGGTAGAAATACCATATTATGACAACTCACCATCTAAAGCAGAATGCATTGGAAACCTGTACTGCAGTACGTCAGAGTGACATGAACTAAAAGATGTTGAAAAAGATGATATTAAACAAATAAAAAGTTCTGCATGAGTAAATCAGTATATTTGGATGAGTCACACAGACTAATTTATCAATTGTGTATGTCACATAGTAAACATCCAAGCCTCACAGAACACACTGTGGGTAAGATTGACGTAGCTTCGTCCACTATGTCTGGATGTATTTTCTGGATGAGCGCTCTTTTAGGAGCATCTAATATATAGTACTGTGGAAGTTAAGTTTTAGTGAAGTGGCTGTGTGATGTGTGCAGGACTGTGTGACTCATCGGCCATGTAAAAAATAGTCATGCCTGCCACCTCATAATTTCTCTTGAACAATGAATGCAAATGATGGTGGATTTCAGTTTGTGGAAGGATCATCTTTTTGTGTTGTGGTGAGACTGAGATGTTACACAGTTAGATGGAAAAGTGGAGCATTTCTTCAACTAACTTGTGATGTTTTATACTGAACTCTGTAAGAATTGTATTATGTCACCAATATATTCACCACATTTGGTATTAAATAGAAGCATGTATAGGAAGTATGATAAAGGCAGTTTGTATATGCTTGAACAGTATGTTATGGTTACTTTTATACTTGTGTTAAAATCACAGTGTCTGTTTCTTCACATACAGTTAGTTAGTGTATGAAATGCAGTTCCATCAAAAGCAGTGCACAGCACATTAGCTCTAAGCCTGTTGGGTGCATCCTGCTGCTGGATATTTTCCAACCTTTAGTAATGGGTTTCATGTTGTGCATAATTCCTATACATTTAACTTCAACTAGGCTGAACTGCTGAACAGCAGTGAGTGTGGTACTGCAGAAATGTTTGTGCTTTCAAGTGTCATACTGTCTTGGTGGATTAGATTACAGTTCTCAGCTAACAACTGCAGGTTTGCTCTGTAAGCACCCAATTGCCCTGAGGACCGTCTGGGCATTTCATGCTGGAAACAAACCTTATCCCATGTGGTCAGATGACTTTCGGGGAGCATGTTCTCATGAGTTTATTTGGTTGCAAATGCCAAGGTGATATGTGGGTCAGTGCATACCTTTCCTTGCTAAGTTGTGGTGGCATTCAAAATACAAAATAATAGTTCAGTCAAAGTTAGTGGGGGTTTAAAAAAGGTGCACCGAAAAGTGCAATTGACCTAATTCCAAAGAAGAAGAAGGACAAAAAAAAATGCATTTCTTTCTGGAATCCACACATTCAGATGTGCTCTTGTAGGCAACAGATAGTGGAAATGTTAGTGAGTGAAAATTAAAGTGTCAAATGAGAGGCAATTTCATCAGACTGAAGAACCTAATAATGACTGTTTTGATAGAGGAGTAGAGCTGGGATTGCTGAGAACAAGCTGCATAATGTATGAAGGTTACTAACATTCATTGCTTCCTAGATCCAGACCAGTCCAGAATACTTTAAACAAAAAAGAAATTATTATCTCTGCAAGGGTGCCTCAATATTCAGCTAGAGTAGAGTGGCATCACTGTCTGCAATCAGCTACAGTGTTTTTATGAATACTTTATTTATCATAATAAGACCATTTGCATATTATGTTGAAAAATAATTTATTTAATAATTTATTTGTGTCTTAATAGGTCACATCATTACCTGGATCTTCCTTTAAAACACCAAAACAAAAGCAATTCCAATTTAATAAATGATTGTGAGTTTATAGAAGTGTCTCAAGAAAGAAATATAACTAATTTAGAACTTACAGTTAAGCTGAAATGTAGACATTAACTTTTTCCTGCTAACTGCATGGTCAAGTACAATATCCACACTTCACTATAAGTTCAGTACAAATTCAAGTAAATTATGGTTGTAGTAAGTTCTCGCAATGTAAAGTCACAGTAAATAATTTTTAGATAATATATATATATATATATATATATATGTATGTATATATATATATATATATGTATATATATGTAGTTATGCATGTGATACATAAGCCTACAATGTTGCTCAAGCCGGCAAGCCATCAGTCTTCAGTTAAAATGAGGGATTCCACCTTAGTACTGATGTACTTTATCTTCCATCCCTTGTTTTTCCCGCTACTGTCAGATCTGAATCTAACACGCACTTCATAACTTCCTGTGTCAATGTGGGCCGGAGATGTTGATCCGCAGAAAGGTCCATACTCTTGTCCAGCTGTTGAAATCTTGAAAAAGAGGAACATTAACACAGAAGCATAAGAAACAGGACGCTGATTGATGCCCAGCCAAACTTAAATATGCAGGAAAGAGCATGACCATATAGTATTTCACCCAACGAGGACAGGTCAGTGACAGACTGCCTCCACAAGCATGAGGAGGAATACATTGCTTATTCATCATTGTGTGTGTTGTGTGTGCTGAAGTCACCTTCAACATATCGTACGGACAGGGAGCATGTGGGTGTCCCTCAACGTCAAAAGGCTCCAGGAAGTCCAGGATTATTCTGTGGCCCTCTGGCAGACGGATAGTGTGGTCACATTCACTCATGGGTGGGTAGGGGCTTGGGTAACCTGGGCTGGTCAGAACCCCTGACGACGACGTCAACAACTGGCTTACGCATGGCACTGTAAGGAAGGTACGCAGTCATTCCAACTGTAGTCAAATGTTGTTATTTGTGGGCATAAAAACTGATTATGTTATGATCTATATCTGCAGCTGCTTGGCTTATTAATGCTTTTTAAAATGTTTTTTGGTTTGAGGAAAATCTTTTTTTCATTTCAACTGAGACATTTAATTGCGTCATAAATGATGAGATTCATTTAGGTTTGCATTATTGCCAAAGCAAATGTGCAGATGTTGTTATAGACAAAACAAATGAGTATTGCAAAGAGGCAGAGTTGCTGTAATTCATATAATTAGTAAAATCTTTAGGCAGATAATCATTTTTACCCATTCATTGCATGATTTGTTTTGTCACCCTTTTTCCTCTGGCAGAGAATAATAATTTAAGGCACATCAACTGGTAATTGTGATTAATTACCTAGTGTCAGTACACTATTAGTGCTGCACACAGGTATCAATTTTTAATGTCATTTTGAAGTTGATTGTCCCCTAGGAATCGACAGTAATTAACCTTGCCTTACACCACCTGGCAGAGATCAACAACTTTATGCATCAGTATGCCTTTTTAGTCAGAAATTAGTTAGCACAGGCCAGCGATGATGGGATGAAATCCAGTCTGGAACATTATCGACTGTGTGTCCTCCGCTAATGTCAAAAAATTGTTTTTGAAAATATGTTATGCAATACTAGAATTTAGTGAGAACATTTGGAAAGACAAATGCCTTTTTCTTACAATAAGTGCAGCTACAACAACAGCAATCTGATATAATTTTCATCTATTCTTTTGCCAGTATGAAATCAGCAACATTTTGTATTTTAATTGTACTTATAAACACCTCTATAAAAGCTGCATGGTGTATTTTACCACAGAGTGGTACATTTTGACAATGCTTTGAGTCTATGGCTAGTGAATCAGAAGATTATCAAAGATAATGGACTCAAGTAAGACTGAAGAACTACAGGAAGTAAAATTCCGTATCACAGTGAAGGCTTTGAAAAGACAAGAAAAAATAATTCCAGAGACAATTGAAAAAAAAAACAATGGAAAGAATTAAGAAAACGAACAAGCAAGATTGGTGAGGAAAGAAAGGCAGTTTAGTGCATCTAATCCAACAAGGCACGACATTGGAGATGAATACTATGAATGGAGTTTGAATTAAAAGCCATATCCCTGGGGCAAATCACTAAATGCCAGGAGTGTTTAATGGAGGTCCTTATAGATGAGGGTGGAAGACCTTTGAAAATAAATCAAATGTGGAAAATTGGCTAAACAAAGTACCTCCCAAGTAGAATTAAGGGTATAATAGTTGAAAGTTCTCCTTCAATTTAAAGAAACAGCGTTGTAGAAAGTGGAGACTAGATGCATGAGGAATAAATAATTAAATGTTTGCATGTGGCAGATTAGTGCAAAGCTGGAGAACATAAGAATCCAGGATGTGCAGCTCACGATAAGTTAAAAAGCTGTAACTGCAGTGGGGGGCATATTGCTGCTTTTCAAGGTACTGAGGAAGAAAAAACAACGAAGCAAATTCAAAGATAGAAAGTGCAAACAAAGCTTCATCTGATGAAGCAGCAAAACCGGTGATATAAGATATGATAATGAAACTGCAGTTATTCACTTCAAACAATGATTCTTTCAGAGACTTCACAAAACTAATGCAGGTGCAGTATGAAAATCCCATAAAATCTTCGAAAAAGATTTTTAAAAATCACAGCACGTTTGTCACGTAGAAAAGTCATTTTGGAAAAAGAAATGTAATGAAAAAATAAAAAGAAATACACTGACTGCATGGGGAGCTGATGAATGTGCTTTAAAAAATATTTACTGTACATCACTTTTATTTGCACAGTTGTTCACTAGAGTTGTACTGCATTTTGATCTATTACATAAACCCTTTTTAAAAAAGCAATTTTTTTTTAAGCCAAGTACTGTGGTTATGTTAAACCACACCTTTACTGCAATAATATAAAGCTATTGTAATGTATCAACTAAAACAGTCTGCCAGGTTGCAATTTGTCATTCAGAAAAGAAGAATATTAGAAAGCATATTAAGACGCCGCATACTATATTTACAGAGATCAATATCCAGTCAAACGCTGTGTGCCAAGCTCTTAACACTGCACCCCCACAGCTGTGACTGAGCTCAAATGAACATGCCTCTTGAGCTCTCGTCTGTATGCCTCTTACTTGTGCAGGATCTGTTGTTGTCATGGAGAAGGTATCCTTGTCTGCATGTGCAGTAATATCCACCAATGTAATTGTGGCAAAAATGATCACACATTCTCTCCCCGTCTATCTTGGACAGACATTCATTGATATCTGAAAGAGAGAGACAGAAAGATCAGAGAGTGAAACACTACAAAGCAAATTCACGTTTTTTTCATCAATGAATGCACTTTAAATGGCGTGAATGGAATTATTTTTGTGAATGGTTTATATATCTTAAATATACCAAAGCTCATTCAAATAAGATTTCTTATATGGTTTCTTGGGTGGTTTGCATCTTTTTGGAGGTTGTATAACACCACAGCTTTTGTAAGTTAAGCAAACACTAAGTGACTCTGGTTTGTTCAGTTCAAACAAAGGTGCTGCAGCAATTTTAGGTTTTTGTTTAACTAGAGGTTCATCAACATCAAAATCCTAAAGGTACCTGAAAAATAAAACTTTCTTATTATAAAGATACATATTCTCAATCTGAATTAATATTTTACAACTGTATATACGGTGTGCTACCACTGATAATATAATCCTTTAATATATAATCCTGCTATTTTTCTCTAGAAACTCTATTATATTGTAATTAAATGTATCTGCCTTTTGGCAGCAAATGTCAAATCTCTCTGTATCACCTTCTGAGGTGTAAAATGCTTGGAAGCCGGTGAATCGCCCTTCGTTAGAGTAGTCACTCCTAAAAACCACTGACATGTGGTTCCCGGCTGATAGGATGACAGTGTTCCTCGGGGTGCTTTCAAATTTCTTCTCTTCCTCACCGCAGAATCGTAAGGTTTCATTGCCCTCTGCCAAAACCTGGTTTGACAAGGTCAGAGGTCTTTTAGTGAGTAAGCAGTTATAATGGGAGGTGAAGTTTCTCCAGCATGTACCTGGATATAGTCATATTCACACTGGTTGGATGGTTCCACACTGAAGTGGGTAAAGTAGAGTTTGACCCTGTGGCCCTCTGGGACTGTGATGTTCCACATTATGTGCTGGTTGTCGGTGTATGGCTGGGGGAAGTTAGGGGAGGTGAGGGTGCCATACAACCCTGTCATTTCCACACTCAGTGAGACATGAAGGAGGGAAAACAGGACATATACATAGCACCCACTGTGCAAAATTAGGTGTGACAGCAATGGTTTCAAGGATTATTTTGCCCAAGTAAATGCTAACTGACACTAACCTGGTCATGTTGACTTCACAGTCCGCAGATATTTTCCGTATTTTGGAATGGTTTGCTCCTACTCATCCGAGGGTAAATGAACCCGGCTGTCCAGGCTGTTCAACATTTGGGCAAACAAAGGGAGTGAGGCACATGATCAGTTTTCCCCGCCTCCCTTAGTCACAGAAATCTATCATGCTGATGAATGTCAGAATCATTTATATTAATCTTTCTTACTGTTTTATTAGCTCAAATCAATTTCTCCAAGGGGAAAATTATAGTTTAGATGATCATAGCACTAATTAGTTTCTTCAAAAATCATTGCTTTCGACAAAACACAAAAAGATAATCAAATGCAAAAAGACAGGTCAAACGGTTGTTGTCCATATAAATTCTATATTTTTTGTCATTTTTTAAAGGCAAACACAGGATGGAAAATGGAAATTAGCCATCACCTGTACCACATTTCAGTGTCTTATGAAACTTGTTTAGACAGTGATGCTGATCAGACCAGACCATTGCCAGACTAATTATTTCAGACCCTGCTCTCATGATTGTCCAGCAGTGAGGCGGTTAAATAAAAGCTTCAGAAAAAAACAAATACAAAATACCCACAACATTTACCAACCCAGCCCTTTTTGTTTGCACCTAATTACTATATCAGGGCTGAAAACAGTCAGTGGAACATCATCAACAGTTTCCCAGTGAATGAAACCAGATTGCATCATGATTTTCTTTCTTTTTTTTTATTTTTTTTTACAACATCTGCACTGTGGCAAATGCGTTATAGTCTGACTTCATTGTAAAGGTTTTTAGAATGAGCAAATTGCAGAGTATTCATGCTGTCTGTTTTGATGGAATATGGATATTGATGTTATTCAGAAGTGATGGAGCCTTTCAACCAGCAACATCACTAATGGCTAGCATTGAATATTGCTTGTGAATTACAATAATTATCTACATAAACATCAATGTTAATTGCCCTTTGCAAATAACCTCTCTGTTGGAAACCTTTTTAAATGGTGCCATAACCTTTTCTCCTGATTGTGCTCTGGTGTTTGTTTGGCAGCGGAGTCTGCACTGACGGTTCTCCTCTTGGACATCATCCAGCTGTCACTCAGGCTTTGATACTCCCGTGTAAAGCACCAGCAGAGTCTACAACCTGCAAAAAAAGCATTCCTGCATCACCTTCATAACAAATAACAATTAACAAAGATTGCGTCACTTATGCTCTATGCATCATTCAGACCTATGGTCTTCATCTGGGGTTGTAAATTAATTAAAAACTTCTGAGCCTTTATTTCCACAGAACTCAGTGGGAGCTTAAAGGTGAAAATAGAAAAAGATCCTGGGCTTTTTTTTCGTTCCGACTTCAAAGGAGTTGCAGCACAACTGTCAACATTATAAACCTCCAACAACTTTCTTTGTTTCGGTGCATTTTGTCCTCTTGCTAAATTAGTCTTTGGTGCAGAGAAGAATGTTGTAATAAAATGTAAAGTGTAGCAATTAAATATTGAAGTTATGCTTATAAATATAAATTTACCAATTTGAGAACTTCAAAATAATGACATGACTAAATGTTCAATAGATAGTTTTCTTAACACAACAAATTTGTTAGAAACTTTGTTTGCTCTTTTTTTAAATGTTTTCAAGCAAACATTTCTATTTTTTCTGGAACAACACAGAGGATGTTCTTCCTGAGGCATCTGTGGAAGCTCATCCTCCCATGGACAGTGATGATGCAGTTCTATACTGTCATTGTGGAGTCCATCCTCACAACCATCCATCATTTTAGCACAGTGCAGTCAGGACATACAGAGTCCATCCAGCAGCATCAGCTGAGTTATTCACTGACTGCAACATCCCACTCCATGTGCCAAGAGATGTGTAAGTAAGATCATGTCGGGCAATCAACCCTTGAAATGCATGCCTCAGGAAAACAGACTCATAACAATAAAACCCACCACCAGCGGACAGAGAATCAGTTTCTTTCCAGGAGCAGTTTCACTTTTGAAAAACTGAACAATACAGCTATAGACCCCACACTGAGCAATCCTCGCACTCCTCGTATTGCATCTCTAATCTAATTTAATCTAATCTGATCTAATTTATTTAAGATGTCATTTTGAGCATTCTGTTAAAATTACTTTGTTCAGTTTTATTACACCTTCTTTGTACGCTTGCATACTTAGCCAATAAAACTGATTCTAAATATCATTTTGATATACTTTGAAAAATCACATCCATGATGTGATTTTTTATTTCAAAAGTGAAACTGCTCCTGGAAAGAAACTGATTCTCTGTCCGCTGGTGGTGGGTTTTATTATTATGAGTCTGTTTTCCTGAGGCATGCATTTCAAGGGTTGATTGCCCGACATGATCTTACTTACACATCTCTTGGCACGTGGAGTGGGATGTTGCAGTCAGTGAAATTCAATGACTTTTTATATATATGTGTCGGAGGAGTCAAAATCTCTTATCCCTGATCAAAAAACATTATGATTAATTCCAGATAATTTGTGAAATACGATTTTTAAGTGGATACAGTGGAATTATTAAACAGAGGTTAAGTTCTATGTTAGGAGAACTCAAAGCCTCCAGAGCCTGCTGTTGTCTCTTAGATATCCAGGTGTTTTCTGTATTTTTAATCATTGTTTGATTGTTCCATGTTACATCATCTTTGTGTGTGTGTAACTCTGTATGTGTGTGTGTGTATGTGTGTGTGTGCGCTTGTGCATTCCCTTGCTGCTTTAGGATTTGATTTGGGTAACTCTACTTTCGAAATGTCAATGCAGTGATTGACACTGAAATGCCATAACTGTAGTAATTAAAAGTTGTGGACAGAAGATAATGTGCTGCTTGTTTGTCTTATTGGCTGGACACAAAAGATTTTTTGATGGGTCCAGGACTGTTATTTGTATTGCAGTCTTTCCTAACATACAGCAATTGATAGCATACTCTAAAATGACACCAATTTTCCAATGTACACTCTTTGTAGCTGCTCAGCTTTATAACCTTTTCACGCCCTGAAGTCATACCTTCCACACCCATAGGTCATTCCTTAAGGTGTGAAATTCCTTTTATTGTGGCTGGCTGTGAACTGGAATGAAATGGATCGTTGTACATAAAAGTTTAAATGTGATTTCCAAAGACCCACCTGGAACCCACCCATGTTAAACTGCCAACTGACAAATGTCTACACAGTTCAGGGAGCTTGTCATAATTCAAAGTCAAAGGATAATCTCAAGAGCCATATGATCATCAATTCAATACTCTAATTTCCACCTATTGAGGAAAATTGTCTTCTTCTATCAATACGATAATTTGGTACTATTTCTAAATTATTTGTTAAGCAGTGAATAAGACTTTTGCAGAAGTAAAAATCAGTAGAAGAACCGTGAGTGCCAATTTCAATTTGATCTTAAAAACATTTTTATGCTAAATCAAGGACACTGGATTTGTAATAGCAAGAGAAGGACTACAACACTTAAGGTAAAGATATTTTATCTTTAAGGGACACAAACATTCATTATAAAGGCTTCAGGATGCATGTGAATATCAAGCCAGGTGCTGTAAGCATCCTGAACAGAGCACATTCATAAGACACTGACTACATTCAGTGATGTGTTTGTGCATGTTCTGTGGCTAATTTGCTCACACACACAGAGCTGAGCATGTACTCAAAAATGTGCAGGGACACAAGGCACTGGCCGTTTTGATTTCAGCATGAACCCTGAATGTCCATGTACACAAGACAGACACTATCTTCACACCTGTTTGCTGTACCATACAGTAACGAAGTGCTTCCTTATATGAAGTCAGCCAGTCATTAAACAAATAGGCCACTTGAGATCAATTGAAAGCACATGTACTATTTGTGTCTGAAGAGTCAACAAAAGGCAGGGATGCAGAGGGAGAGCATCAAATCACAGCCTGCTGGAGGGAGGATAAGGGAGGATTTTATTTTCTCATTTTGCACACTTTACACATCCTTCTGCTGGTCCTGGAGCAGCCTCAACAAGCTGCCAGAACAGTTTTGCTTGGATTCAAATTCTCTGTGAACATCTTGTGCTAGAAGCAAATTATACTCCTAGACATACTAGTACACTTGGTGAGTGTATTTACCCTTACTATGACATCCCTCTGCCATCTTCATCCTCACTCTCATCCTTTTTCTGCTTTTCACCGGCTGCAATCACAGCAGTCTCAACCACCCACATGCTGTAAACTGTAATTAAGGACTTGAATAAATGGGGATGTGTCACTTGAGCTGAACACCAAGGAACAATGTAGAGTTAATCCACTGTAATTTGCTCGTCCACTGTAGTTATGCAGAAACATACTGCAAATAACACACAGTTTAAAAGCAGCAGAGGCCAAGGTGTCTCTCAGTGTCAGGTGCTCACTCACACATTTGTCAGTGTCTGATTTGAAGTCAGATCAATACTTTTAGCAGATATATTGCTCGAAGGGAAAAAAACACATTTAAATCAGAGAACAGAGAAAACCTGTTTCAAATCATATTGCTTCTGGCTGCTCCACAGACTCATTCTGTTAGTGCTTTGATTGGAGCCTCGAGGTCTGATGTTCATAAGTTAAAGAAGCTGACTTTTTTGAATGCCATCAAATATATATTAAATATATACAAAATTTTACTGAGGGAAGCAGCACTTCAGTTTCATGTTTCCATTATAAAAACCATTGTTCTGGCTTATTGTGTGTGGGCGCAGAGAATATAGTAAAAAAATAAATAAAAAAATGGTGGTAATGGCTCGTGTTGACTCATTTAAATTTTCTGCATGTGAGATTCTCCCTAAATGAAGGCAAAGACTAAATGGTATTAGTCCTTTCACCTTCGTGGACATGATGTTCAAAGATGGACCTGGCCAAACAATCTGACAGTCCAATTAGGAGTCTGATGATTACAGGGCAGACACCTATTTACTTAATTAATATTGTGCATCAGGAAAATTTGCAACTGATTCCATTCATGATTTAAGTCTGTCTACCATATTTATAACGCAATATGTTCATTTTGTTCAGAAAACAGTGTACAAAACAGACGCTGACTATACTGTCATATACTAGAATTGTAACAAGAATATAATAAAAAATCTGATCTGTTCAATGATTGTGGTGCAAGCTGGTGAGTACTGCATAATTCATTACGAATGTACTGTAACACAAATGCACATTTTAGTAAATGTGGTTAATTTTGTTGAAGCAGTTGTATGGATTTTTAATTATCTTCAGATTTCTATGTAAATATGTATACAGTGGTTGTATTGTTTCATGTGGAGATCATTGTAACAGTTGTATATTGTTGTAACAGAGCCTTGTTGCATTTACTAAAGTTTCTCAAATGGCAAACCTACATGTTCAATGTATAATTCATTGTTCGCCCTGGATCCAAGCATCCCCTGATGATAATGATCAAGAATGGCTCCAGATGAATTGATGCTGAGCCTTTTTGTGTGGGATTTCATTCCTGATGTCAGGCCCATTACTCTTTCAATTTGGCCCGGCACGGCTCTTTTTCACAGATAACAAATACGGTCATTTCCTTGCTAATTCAAACAGGCCCCAGCTTTAGCAATTCAGTGGACTACCATAAGGCAGTAAAGCAGTCAGTGACGTTGGTGCAAGGAAGCAATGATGAGAAATGGCACACAGCTGCTGCTCTCACCATTAATCAATTCCTTCATTATGGCACCTCACTGCTACCATGCTTCTTTCTTCATTCAATTTCAAATAGCCCCTGTTTACAAAACTACTGAATTACACTTTAAGGTGAAAAGACATATTTTAACTCAAAAAAACATAACACTTGCTCACCCAAGCTGGCTTTCACAAGTGAGAAAATTACCCACTTCTAATAAGTTTAACAGTGAATATTTATCTTAATAACATAATACATCAACTGATCATGAACATATCAGTGTGAATGAAATTATATAATATGTAATATAAGTGCTGACAGGCCATGACTCAATAACTCCAGCCGGGATATTAATGGGTGGTTATTTCTTGTATAACTGATTAAACATTTTCGGGTCTGTTGCGCTTGAGAAAAATGACGGTCAGCCTGAACATTAGACATGGATTTCCAATATGAGTAATGGCAGGACTCACCCGTTGGCAGCAGTGAGGACCTCACATGCCATTAATAAAGAAAAAGCATCACTGTCACCCACAATGCTGTGCTGACATTTAAGATCTCAACGGCTCATGTCAAGTTTTTGTTGGGGGTTTTTCACAGACAGGCCATTTGACATAAAGGGATTTTGTGTTGTTAGAGAAACTGCAATCAGGTGTATTGCCATACCACAAGGGCCCAATTGTCCTGAAAATAGTCATAAGCAGCACTATAGAGTGTGAGAAAATAACATTACTTGAGATCCTCATCTGCTGCTGTGGCAACAAATCTATTACAGGTGCAAAGACTCAGTCAAACAAGAACAGTTCTGGTAACTAATCAAAGGAGTGTCACCCTTGTGATTGGAGACTTATGTTGTACACATTATACAGACCACTGCAGTACTTAAAAAGACTGTCAATATCATCTTGTGACACATTATTCCCTCCCTGCCTATTCTTCTAACGACACTATCAACACAAGTGGCTCTTGGTCATGAGTCTGATGCTCAGTTAAATAGCTGAACTAATGAACTGCAATGGTAACTCCAGCTATATTATGACAGCTCACACTCTCTCTGATGTAAGTTTAGTGACTATGAAACCGCAGCTCTTGAAAGCAATTGCAACTTCAAGACTAACCCTGTCTCCTAAAAAATTCGTTTATATACAATTAAACAGCAATCCCGATTACGGTTGTCCAGACGCAGCGGAGGTATATATATCTGGAGTGCTTGAGTTGTTTGTTCTTTATTCAAACCTAATCTGTATTTTACATTCAATGAGCTTATTTCATCACAGGATCAGTGGTGTAGAACTGTTGGATCTAACTAATATAATTTTCTAACATAAAGTTTTTTTTTAAGCACTATTTTCATTTTAAATTTGGTCTTCAAAACCTTGAGACATGCAGACACCAATAATTTGCTATGACAAGGAGTTAAAGCAGATAAAGTGAGGAGATTAGTTGTCAGAATCTTTCAGTTGGTCATTGGAGCACAAAACAATTAATGTTTACATGTTACCAAAAGTACTATCCCACTTCAGCTCTGCAGTGCCTCTGCTTCACGTCATATACAATGTTCCTCTGTCCTGTGGCTTAACTGAAATTACGTTTTTGGTGAAAAATGTAAAGGAACGGTGTATCTTTTTCAGTGAATGTGACAGCCGCAGACAGACATTGTTCTAATACAGTCGAGCCAAGAATAAACTGACCCTATTGTTTGTGAAGATTAATAAGATTTAATAGGTAGCATGTAAATATTTAAGCTCTGCATGCCTGCAGAGAATTGCATGCACTTACAATGCATTGTAAGTGGGGATAATCTAGTCAAAATGTTTTTTGGTTGTATTCATTTACTTTTTAGTGATGATCCTAATTACAAAAAACATTGCCAGAGCATACTAATGAGCCTTAATATAACACATCTCATATTAAACTGATAAGATACTTTTATCCGCAATAAAAGCAACTTTCGGTTTTCATTTTAAAGCACTTAAGTTAACTAAATCCCTGAAAACCTGTGTTTTAATTTGACATCACAGACCTGCCCAGCTTCCCAAAGTAGTGGCATCCAGAATGATCAGGGTCACTATAGTGACCAGCGTGCTGTATACCTTTCCCACAGTGGTGACAGCTCATTTTCCGAGGCCCTGGTTTAGCACTGAAAGAGCAGAGGGCCCCGTAATGATCAGCTTTTAGTGCTGGCACTAGGCGGCTGAATAAGCCATCAGGCATCATTAGGCCTTGCTGGGGAAAACAATCTTTCCATTCCCATTGGTGCTCCCAAACAGGAGAACTCTTTGGGAGAAATAAATCAAACACTTCAGCCTGTGTGTTGTGTATGCGCTGGAGTATTTTGGGCATCATTCAGCAGTCAGAAACTCCACAGTTCTGATGATGTGGATATTTATGATGACCTACAAATCTTTACTTATACAAAAAATCTTGACCAAAAAAAAAAAAAAAAACAGAACGTAACAACTGATCAACAGCAGGAAGACATGAAATCGTATTACTTTCAAGTGAATAGAGGAGAGTCCTTTCTGGCAAGGCACTAATGAGGCACTCTCAACAGAGTGATCCTGCCGTGTGCACAGAGAGACAGGTCCATTATTCCTACTGAACATGTTCTTTCTCTAGAACAACACTTTTAAAAATGGTTACTTACTGTATATATTTATTTTACATCAAAATGCATCAGCTAGTCAACCATGCTGCATTTGTTCAGCGCTCTGGATACAACCTATCTAAAATGTCACAACTAAACAAATTGAGCCCGGCTGACAGAGATGAATAAGGCTGCTGCAGGCACTGTGTCCTCAGTCGCTGGGTTAATAAAGTACAAGTGCATATCTACAGACTGTACGAACTTCCATCTCCGCTTTCCGAACAAAACACGTACACCCGCTGTATATGTATGCATGTATGTACCACATGAAAGTTCATAATGTGTATGATGAGTTGTGTAAGATGTAATGACACGTTCACATTTGACATACGTCGCCTGCTGTATCCTGACTGTGAATTTCAATTCAAATGGTATTTCCAGTTGCTTTTAATAAAATCAATTGCTATCAGCATAATATAAATCTTCGTTGATAATGTTTGTTGTGCACTGACAAGCACACGACATGTCGTTTTAGGGGGGAATAGCCACACAACCTGGCTGTTCACACCTTTCCTCAGAAGCATCAGCTGAGCGCTGGGTGTTAATTTGGCCTGTCTTGGCCGATCAAGGCCAGGTTAGAGTGTTTCACGTTAACCTCTTCTAAATTTTCACTGCTGCAGGATGAAAATTTGTTCTGACACACAGACGTTCAAACTGATTTTGTAGAACTCAGTGAGGCCGATGCAGTTTACAATGAAGAATTTATTAAGTAAAATGTGCATTTGTAAGTAAAATTTTTCTAATTCACATCAAATACGTGTAACACTATAAATCCCTCAGTGTCTATCAAGACCGAAGTTATCTTTCAAAAATAATCAGCATGGTTTTGAAATGTCTTCACCACTTCTTACTCTGAAACTTTTCTCAAACTTTTCTCAAACATGCCTTAGACACAAACTTCTTGTCACATCAGAGATTGGCAAAGCAAATTGAATCCCTTGAAAGGTCATGGATTTATTATTGTCACCACTAGTAGAAGGACTACATAGTATATATTGTATATAAATATGGCTGTATGTGATATACAAATCAAAGTATCATCATGAGCCATATATCATAATGTACAGTGGTTTAAATTATAATACAGTGATAACGTATATAGTTATCACCCACCATGGTGGGTTCACTTTGAAGTTGCTTTTCCTCCTATAAGGTGCACCAACAAAACCTAAGTCTTTGTTATTTTTAAACACCGGCACATATGAAGTCACATTTAAATTTGAATTACACAGTTAGGTCTGAACACTCCTTTCCCTCCTCCTTCAGATCAAAAGGACAGCCAATAAAATGCTTTACTCGCAGGCATCAGCTTTGATGTTACTCCTTATGCTCATTTGAGCCCAGGGGTATAAGGTAGAAGTAGCACAAGAGTGGACAGCACCTCTACTGACAAATTGTTTTGTGTTTATAATCTCAACTCCAGAGACACTGATTGGCATCAGAAGCAGTATTTTCAGGAGCAGAAATATTTTTGGTTTATGAAATGTTCCTTTATTCTTGTAAATGTCTGTCTAGTTATTCTCCTGGAAATGCGTCATTTTCATTTTTTTCCCTTTTTTTATCAGCGTGATGAACTGTAATCAAGCCCACAGGAACCTTTGTTTATTCAGCATCGTTAAGGGGAGCGACAGAGCAAAGTTCCCAGCGGTTGCGAGAACGTTCTAATTACATTGCTTTGAATTTCATGGAAATGTAACTCACCATCAAGTAGTGTTTTCAGGGGATTTTGCTTTGTCTTCTTCTATGAAATCTAGAATGGATCATAGAAGAGGTTTTCTCTCCAACTACCTTGAACATGTACACAACGGCAATAAAAAAAAAAGTCACAGCCTTTAACGTTCCTCTTGTGATTGAATAAGTACTGTGAACTTATGTTAACTCATTTCGTTGCACCTGTCAAACAAGTATATTTATGAGTCACTGTCTGCTATTCGTCCTGTTCAGGAAGATGATGAAACTGCAGCGCAGTTACCATAAGTGTAAAGTAACTACCATGAGCTCTGCCTTTGTCTGTACAGAATTTCAATGGACTCTGATAGTATTTTAGTATTTTAGTTAAAGTTATTTAAGAATTTCCACATTAGTCTTTCATTTGATTATTGCTCAAACTGCTGCTAGTCAATGAACATTCTCTTCTGCTGACAGGAAACTTTAAACATTCAAGCAGAGCTATTTCTTTACATTTTAAATCAACTTTAAGAAACTGTGTTTTTGGCATAAGGACACTAGTTATATCTCAACATTTAACATAAATCCTAATAAAGAACAAACAACAAAATCAAAGTCGTAGCAGGCAGATTCTGTCTGTGCAGGTATAATTCCTCAGAACACATGGAAAGCGAATATTTGTCAGTTGTGGATTCAAACCTACAAACAACATACAGCTCGTAGTTGTTTATGACTACACTTATACCGTGACCTATAACAAGATGACTAAGTGTAAGAAAATAAACTCAGCGGCAGCAAAGGAGTAAGCATAAAAAAGTACTAGTACTACTTACATTTTACCTGTTGTTTCACTGCACAGACCTGTAATTGTCAGCCTCTTGCTTCCAATAATATACAGTGTTTATTGTTTTGTTATTGCTGTTTTTTGATTGGCCATTTATCCACAGCTATCAACAAACAGCAGGATACATCACTTAGAATTTACCACATGAAATCCGTCAGTTCAGTCATCATTTGATTGTGGCAACGCAGCACCTACTCTACAATCTTCCTCCGTAAGTGGTTAAAAATAGGGCATATCACAATAGTACACGTCAGTAGTACCACCCCTGTGTGGTAAATGTAGTACGTCTGATTAAGAACTGAGTTGCTGGTGGCCATTGCAGGGTCTGTGCAAACCCGGGTTGATAGGGTCACAGGAGGACCACCTCATTATCTCAGTCCTGCCGTGTCTGTGCTTTCGCTATCAAAAGGTGAGTTCAGTTTGATATCAACACACACACACACACACACACACACACACACACACACACACACACACACACACACACACACACACACACATTTTTTCCTGTTTAAACTAATATTGTTGCCTATATTGTCTTCTATTGTACAACAGTTTTCCCCCTTGAACTTTGTGAATATAGGTGAAGCTTCTAATTTATTTACTTTCCCATCTTACTGACATGTTTAACGACCTGTGATAAGGTACTAAAGCCTCTCAACCTGTGACTAGGAATTAATTAAAGGACCACTGTCTGGTAAAAGATATATTATCTACAAAGATTTGCAAATCACATCACAGTTTCTCACCACCAAGTTGGGTTAAAATATATTTTGTTGTATATTTATATTTGTGAGAATTAAGGGACACCATCATTATTTTGATTTGATTTAAATTTATTTAAATTTAGTTTCTTTTACTTGTTCTTCTTGCAGCATTAAATGTTTTTTGCTTTTCTTTCTTATTGATTATATGTTTTTGCCTATATAAAAAAAGAATTACAGTAACAAGTACAAAGCAGAATAAGCGGTATCACATTATGAGCTCTGCTCTGTCACATCTGAAGAGCGGCACTGAAGAAGTGATCGAATTAAGGAGAAAAATTGTGTTGTATCTTCCGTGTGCTATTTATGTCTGCAACTTGGTAGGAGATGTAGAAATAAATGTGTATTATAAAACAAAACTAGACTATTAGTGCAATCATGATAAAAATAAAGAGAGCCATACGTTTTGCATGAAATCTGACTTTGCCTTTATATTGTAGAAGCAGCTGGAAAATATGATCTTTCCTTTTTAGAACAATTTGCAAAACTGTTGTTACCATCTCAAATATTATCTCCATGCTTTATTATTGACCCTGAAAGAAACATATACATTAATAAATACATGTATTGTATACATAAATAGATAAATAATTAATATTCAAACAGACACACTGTCTTAGTGAAGTCCATCAATGCTGCATGTCTGACAATTTAGATGATATGTACAGCTGAGGTCTACTACAGTTCATGTGGAGCTGGGAGGGAAGAGGAAGAGCCGGGTGGTTTTGGGGCACTGTTAGCAGGAGGTGAAAGTTTTCCAGAAGAAGTTTTTACAAGGGGCTTTACGGTCACGCTGAGGCAGTGATAGCCTGTTGTAGACAGCCCTCTCCTCCAGACGTGACTCCAGCGGCTCCTCCAGATCCAGAGGTGCGGCTTCCCCCGGCAGCATGTTGGTGTCCAGAGCACCATCCAACAAGCCGGACACCAGCTTCAAAATCAGCTCTTTTCGTTCTTTGCTCAGCTCCTGACCAAAATCAGAAAAGAAGAGAACATAATATTTGAAAATGTGAAAACTTTACATCTTGCACTTATCGCACTGGAAAGCTCAAGTTTCATAAATTTTTTATGCTTCCAGTTTAATATGGCAAGAGTTCAGATGATAGGTTAAAAACTGGAGTGATTCTGTATTAAAATTAAAATACAAATTCAAATTTGCAAAATTTCACACTATTTATTGTTGCTTAGCCTTTTACAATTTCATTTCATTAAAGTTTTCTACAAAAAAATGAAAATATATTACTTACAGCAACTAAAATTAAGGGACATTTTCTCATGAACTATTTATGAAAAATATCATTCTCCTTACCCTGTTCACATGGATGGGGCTCCTATCATCCACAGGAAGCACGGGGGCTGCTCTGACGCTGTACAGAACCCCCATGAGAGCTGCTAACACCACTAGGAGCTGCATGCTGTGACAGGAGTACAGGTGGCCGACCAAAGCTACAGTCACAGGAGCAGGAGGCTTACAAAGAGTGTGTGAGTGAGTGTGTGTGTGTTTTAGAAAGAGAGTCTGAGCAGCTCAGACTAGCCAGAGATCCAGTGGTAGAAAAAGTGCAGAGTAGTTGGTGGCAGCTGGTCACAAGATTTTAAATCACTAATTTTTCTTCTGCTTTACCTCCAAAGTCCCTCACTCTTTTATATGCCTCTCCCCCTGTCTGCCACTGACGTACAGGGTGGTGGGTGTATGACGAAGGGTGGAGGGTGTATGTGTGCAGGATTTTTGTGGAGGGGGTGTGTGTGCGTGAGCGTGGAAGAGGAGGGGAGATGAAGGGGTCAGGATACAACAAATGGAACCATCGAACAGTTAACCTTTTTGACAAATTGCACGTTGGTTGTATTCATGTGATTCACAGAGGGAATGACTACAGCGGACGACTACGTCACTGGGCTAAAACCAGATTTTGAGATCAACATGAAACTGATGTATTGGCAGTTATGATAGACAATCTCAAACAGGACCTACTCAGGCAAGTGGATGGACAATTCTACAACTCATCAACTATGTGATATCACTGGTTGAACTCCAGTCTATTCTTAACACTCCAAATAAAATGGTCACATTTATTTTTATTGGCAATAAAAAATCTAAAAGAAATACAAGTTGATCACAAGCAGACTTATTACTGATAGCCTGCACATCCCAGTGTCTCATATTCTACTTCTGTCAACATCTGATTCCTGTCACAGCTTCTGTGTGTCTCTCTAACACCTGCTGATTACAATTGAACGGTCTAACAGTCAACCGTGACTTGAGGGAGTGTCTTCAGGAAATGCACATCACCAATCTAGAGGAGTAAACATATGAAGTTTAAAAAGAGAAACAGGAGAAGCTATTATTCTTCAACAGTTAGACACGTGATGGGGCTTTTGGTTTAACTCAGTTCATATTGACTAAATTAAATGAATTATTATTTGCTTTATAAACAAAAATGTGTTGTATAAGCTGTTATATCGCATTACAAAAGTATAATATATTGCAATTAGATATGATAAATAGATGATATATGATAGCTAAAATTAAATTCACACTGTAGACCAAGCTGCTTACATCCAACATGTCAGAAACTGTTTGCAACTATCAGAGCAAATTTAAAATGAGTACATTTCTTTCAGCCACGTTTTCCCTACACTGTCAGTTCTCAATTCTTCCTGAAAAGTGTTGAAATTTAAGGCTGTTTCATCATCATTTGCTACACGTCTTTGATTTGCCATATGATAAAACAAAGAACTGAATTACTGCTTCTTCTGTAAAGATCTTCTAAAATGGCCTGGACACAATTATTGATAAAGTGGTAAGAAATAAATGGAAGACAAACAGACTGTTGTCTTCAATCTCGTTAGCAGAGTTTTGGCAACATATTTGAATGGGGAAAGTGTTTGTTTGAACAGTGTAAACACACAGAGATGTTGTATAAGAGGAGAGTATGAAAAGATGAGGAACAAAAGAATTAGTGAATCCATTGCTAAGGTAAAGGCTTTCTCTAAGCAGCTTGATGTTCCTGTGACCAGCCTTCTTGGATGTGGTCACAAGAAGAAAACTGACCCCAGATTAAACAGATTCAAATTTCAAATGGTGAAAAACAGACTCAAACTGACCTAAAAGATCAAGATACAACTTTGATCAGATGCATTCACCCAAGAATTAAAGAATGGATTAGATGTTAATGGATTGTTCTGATTGTTCTAAATAGGCTTCCTTTGAGTCCTGATCGTAAAAACTGAACATCTATGCAAAGAACTGAAATTCACAGCTGGGGAAAGACGCCCATCAAACCTGAGAGAACTGAGGGACTATTAGCAGGCAGTTTACTCAAGAAGAGTGGATCAAGTTACAAGCTGAGAAACGCTTGATTGCAATGATTGCCTCAACAGGCCGCACTACAACATATTAGGTTAAAAGTCCCAATAATTTGCTCATGTTATTTTCATTTTCTGTATTTTTCAAAATAATATCTTACATCTAATGTATAATAAATGCAAACTACTTATTCCAGTTTCTTACTTAGTTTTCAGAAATTTGTTTTCTAAGTGGACTAATTTATTCATGGATGACAGGAAATTGATTCAAGTGTGGGAAGTTGCCCTCAAAATCCAGAATATATCACTGAAATAGCACAATTGAAAGAGTTGACTGCATCACATCTTTAGATGTTGCTATTAGCAGGGAACATATCTACAGTATTTGTATTCCAGTAAGCCTTGATGTGTTCAAATGAATTTGTTGTGCCTTCAAAACTGTTTTTGAGGTATTTTCTTCATACAGTGCTGATCTGAAGAAACCCTGGAGCCAACCCAAAGATTAGCTGACTTTTGAAATGGCTATATTGGCAAATCAGTGTGTTTGAAGAATCTACAACTGACCTCCTTCAAGGTATCTGCAGTCCAGCCTGCAAGAGACTTCAAACAGTAAAAAACGTCAGCATGACGATGGTTTAGGTGCTACCAGATCTTACTGATGCGCGAGCCCATAAGTGTCCATTTTCACTACACCTACTTCTAATAAAGGCTCAGCGCTACCTCAACAACTCTCGAAAAGAGATCACAAAAGAATATTGACTCAAAGATCATCTGAGGATTTTGTTATCTTTAAATCAGGATATTTGGTTAAATATGAGTATTTAACTCCACTAGAAACATATAAAGGAGACATTAAGACAAGTAATACAGTATCTTCAGAGTTCTTAGTATAATGTAGTTTTATGTGAAAATTTAATTAGGTCCTTTTCTCAATGCCCTTAATGCAACAAAGAGGATGTGTGTGTGTTATATTACAGTATGTGAATAGCACCATGAATGCAGTATGGCAATCTACCGCAGAGGTGCAGTTTGGTCACATTTTTTAATAGAAAACCAGTGAGGACTCAAGTCTTACACAATAACTAGAGTTGATGCAACTGAGGGCAACAGTGACACAGAACACTGACTGATCTACACAATTTAATAGAGTCAAGTTTTTTTTTCCCATTCAAATTCAAAGCAAACCTGAAATACAATGTTTATTCTTTGAATATGTATTTGATGAATTGAACTGTATATTTAAAATGCATTCCTTTATACTCTAGAAGCTAGAATATACATTAATACCAAAAGAAAGAATGCCATCTTGTGTTTGAATACTGAAACTGCACTTTAATCTCACTAATACCACAGTACTTATACCAGCACCTACATGTCTAGTCAGGGTTATCCACTTGCAGTGAGCAGCAGCTGAAACAGCTCTTTTAATACATCATAATATTAACTACAATCCTAGTCTCTGTCTGGTAAGCTATCCTAGGTGCAGGACAAGATTTTTTTTTTTTAAACAACTTCCAATTTTAGGCACTACAGGGCTCATGTGTAGAGGACACATTAGTATTTTGAATATGACAGATGGCAACTGTGTATTTTCCTATGATCACAAAGTTGATATTAAACACAATGAGTAAAAGTGCAGCAATACATCACATGTGCATACGCTACATGTGATGTAAAATATTGCATAAAGATGCGGTGAATCAAATAAACAGTACAACGTTCAGAGTGAGGTCAGGTTTGATGGCAATGCTCTTCCTACTCAACCCAGCTCATCAGACTGCCCTGTTAAGGTTAAGACAAGTATACAGTAAAAATTCAAAACTAAAAACACCAGAAAAATAAAGAACAAAGAACAAATGCATGTAAGACCAGAAGGAGTGAAATATCAGACGATATATGGAACACTTTCTCCGTATAAGCAAGTTCCCTCCCGCTGATGATTTTCTGTAGCCATTAAATCTTTATGTGGCTACTCCCTTCAGTGGCGCTGAACCGTGCTGAGAAGGTGGAGAAGTTGCAGGGCAAGGATGTTGATCTGTAGTCTGAGGGCCAGATAGAGGATGAACATGGTGGTCTGTTGTTGGTCAAGCTTCACTGAGTGCCTGTTGATGGTGGGAAAAAAAAACAACAAAAAAACACACTGAGTGAAAGGTGCTAAATATTTCAAAAGCATGTGAATTTAAAGACTTTCAGTATAAAAAACAAAAACAAAAAGACGAATGTTAACAACTTACCTTTCTAACAAACTCAGGGAGGACAAACGATGCTTTGTGAATTTCTGGGTTGTAATATTTAAGGTTCAGATTTTCCATTTCTTTTTTCGACAGCGCTTTCACTGGTTCCCTGAAATTTGTTTCCTAAATAAAAAAAGCAAAGGGGGGCTTTAGTCATCTGATGGACATTACCAATGACTGAGAAAAAGACATGTTGTGAGACAAATTTGCAACCAAATGGCTTTACATATAAATAGTTGCATTTATAAGCAGCAATCAGGTGTATGAAGATGTATCACAAGCACACTTACAGGGTTTTTACTGCAGAGCATGAATCCAATTTGGCCACTGGGGTAAGTTGGAATGGTGCTGTAAGCATAGTCCACCACTGGGAACAGGGCCTTACAGAATGTTTGCATCTCCTTTATTAGCTCCAAATGGAGCCACTGACTCTCTCCTGTGAAATTGACACAAGAGCAGAAAACAGGGCATGTTAACTTCTTGCCTGCCTTTTTTGTTTCATCTTAATGTAGCTGAAAGACAGCTAACATAAAAAGCATAATAACAGCTCAACCATAAAGTAAATAATAACCAGTGTTTTGGGAGACCTAAAAAGATATGTATATTGTAACATTTATGACCTCTGCTCAAATCAGCACCTCATTAAATTAATTACTTTACCATAGCCGTGCATTTACAAAATACTTTCTCCTGTTTATACCACAAAACAATAATAAAATCTAAAGTTACCTTGGGAACAAAGAATTCCACCATTTCTCAATGCTGTCTTCATCAGTTGATAATAAGACTCCTTGAACAAACTCTCAGCAGGTCCTGCAGCAGAATTCAGAATAGTACTTACTCCTGTAACAGCCGGCAAAGATGTAAGAACATTTCAAAAAGCGGCACTTACCAACAGGGTCTGAGGAATCAGTAATAATGACGTCAAATGCATCCTGATTCTGCTTCATAAACTCAAAGCCATCTCCAACATGGAGGGTGAGCTTGGGACTGAAAAAGCCTTTAGCCATCCCAGGGAGGTACTTCTTCGATACATTAATGACATCCTAACATAACAGACAGTACAAGCACTGATATGAGCAAATTAGGCAAAAATAAAGTAACGAAAACTAAACTAAACTTCACTAAAAGAGAAGCTAGTCTGTACAGGTCACTGTTGTTGCTGCTCCTACCTCATCGATTTCACACAGGACCACTGATTCCACCAGTGGATGCTTCGCCACTTCCCGCAGGACACCGCCATCTCCACCACCTATAATCAACACCTGTGAAAATAGACATGTGCTATTAGACTGTCATGTAGCCAAAAAACAACTTCATGACTTGTTCAGACAACAACTACTCGAATTGGTACCTTCTTGGGACTAGGGTGGCTGCACAGTGGAAGGTTGGCAATCATCTCTTGATAAGCAAACTCATCTCTCTCTGTGCACTGGATGACTCCATCCAGCACTAAGACATTTCCATAGGTCTTACTGAAAAAAAAAGAAGAGAAACAGATTTGAAGGCACATGTACTTTTTTTTAGATAAACTAAACTCAGAATGTTTACATCACTTGAACAACAGTCACACAGCTGTGTGATTTTTGTCGTTCTCTAACGTTTACTTCAAGTCTTAAACGGCTATCATTACTAGTTTCACCGCCTCGGCAACCTATCTGTAGCCAATTCAATTTTTAGCAAGTTCGTTTGTTAGCTAAAACTTGTGCCAAATATTTCGTCACATCTAAATAAAAATCTCAACATGGCACGACACGACAGGGCTGCTTATTCATTGCTAGTAACGTCTGACGCTAAAAGCTAGCAGCGTTAGCAAGTTACACAGCTCAAAGTACTTACCTCTTGAAGACCATAACATCCTGAAATTTTGATTTCTGGTGGTAGAGGACCTCTTCTACTTGGAAGCTCGTCGCTTGTCCCGGCCATAACGTGGATAATTCTGTAAACCATCCATCTTTAAAGTGGTCCATGACAGCTACGAACAGCCACAAGTAATACAAACGTGTTTGTGAGTGTGGCAATGAGAGTTAGTTACGACAAAGCTGACACTTAGCCGTTCACTGGTGGTTCCCTCATTTCCACCTAAACTTGCTGCCTCGCAATATAACCAATAGGATGCTGATGACGTAGTACCATCCGTCATGCGAGCCAATGGGAAGGCAGGATGTAGCGGTTCGTGTATAGTTTGTTTGACTTCAAACCACCAGCCCAGTAGCATGGCTGTAACCCACGTGAAGCAGCACCACCATGTCCCATCCATGCGTTCAAGTCCATGGCGACAAAACGATTGAGATTACCAAAACATATATTTAATCAGCGGCATCTAAGAAACCTATCTTTAAGGAGCCTTAGTTTTCTGGTTTGCACTACTTTAAACACTTATCACATCAGGATTTACGTCAAGTCTCAGATCTCCATCTGGATCTTTATTCCTTGCCATATGTCTTAATATTTTGTAATCATTATATTGGCAATATTCACCTAAAATGTCTTGCTAATGCAAATTTGTTAATTTAATGGTAATATTATATACGTAGTTAACTCTTTAATTAAGATGTTCACTTTATAATTATGTTGACTTTGGAAAATTAAGGAACTGCATAATGCTATACAAAGAAATGTACAGTTGCCTGTGATGCTGTCCATTGAGGTGTCACTTCACTCTGCAAAAATCTTAAGGAGAATAGCAGTTACTTGTTTCTCAGGCAACAATAAATAACTTTTTCACCAAGATAGCATATTCTGAGTTATGTTACTTGTCTAATTTTAGTAACATAGTCAACAAAATCTCATTCACAACACTGAAAAGGATTTATCTAATCAGCCATTATTTACAGGGATTTGAGAACAACATTGATGTAAACTGTACTTTCTGTGGAAAAAAACTGTCAATTTTCAATTTACAAAAATCTTTATTAATCCCAAAGGGAAACTGCCTTGTTACAGCTGCTCTCAGTTTAAAATGATAAAAAGAACCACAACCAGAAACAAAACAGATCAGCACCAATGCAAATACACAACACTCACAAAACTTAATATAAAAATCTAATAATCGATGAGAAAAAGCTACATTTGTGCAGGAGGTGTACAGTTAGTTTTCTTGTTATTTTATCCACATTTTATATTCAAAAATGTTAATTTGTTTGAAAAAATGTGAAACATATGCTACAGCATCAGATGCTCTGGAAGCTACAGGTTGTATCATTATTTTCCCAGAACTTTAATTGTCTGTTTGCTAAACAACAGCAATCTTGTTTGTGCTCAGCAGACAAATAGTATGTACTGAATGTTTATTTTGTACTAGCACTGCACACAAATCCACTTCGGTAAGCTCAGTAAATATTGTGTAGTCTGATGCTAAATAACTACAAAAACCCTTTCACACATTTAACTAGATGATTCTAAGGTTTAGTGTGGGATAGTGGTGTCTGACAAGTGCTACAAGGCTGTAGATACATGAGTATGTTATTCTATTCTCTAGTAAAGATAGTAAAGAAAAGTGGATTTATGTTTAGCAGGTTGAAGACCAGATGTGCTTACACATTTGTGACCATGTGGACGCTGGTTCCCCCTCCAGAACAGACTCAGCATTAGATGGCGACAGCTTTTAGCATCTATTCAGATTTATCACTGAGACAGGCTAGGACCCGGAGGGACAGATTGAGTAGATACAGTATACTGACAAAAGTGGGACCAACTTCTGATTCTTGCCGTTCCCCAGTGGAAAGAAAATTACTCTCCTCTTGGCTGTGACATTTTAACACTTTTGATGTTCATTTTGGCAACAGTTAATGTAACAAGCTTTGGTAGAAGAACATGGATTATTTACCACAAATAAAAAGTTCCTGTCATGCAAAGTCTTTGCTGACATTATTGCCACTACTGTGGCAGGTACACTTGGAAAAGCTGTCAGTGCACAAAAAGCTGGTTTTGTTTTTGTTTGCTTTTGCTTTTGTTTGTCTATTTACACACAACTGGCCCCATTGCTGACACAAGAGAGAACGTTATATCCAGTGGCTAAAAAAGCTAACTGATCAAACTTGTCAGGGCCAAGGGGAACTTCAGGAAAAATGAAAACGTTTGTGCGGTTGCACTCTCCACCTTTAAGACAACATGGACAAGAAGTCCCCGAAAGGGGCTCAGAAATACACACATTTGATCTATGATTTCATGACAGCTTGACAAATTCCTACCTCTGAAGGAAAGAATATTGTGTAAGAAAACCAAAAGCTCCAGAAAAACTGAAAATAGTCTAGGTAATATTAAGGGTTACAGTAGCATGAATGTCTTTTAGTGGTTGTTATTTAAATTATAAAGATAATACATCTGTATTTACAAGCAAAAAGACAAAAAAGGGAACAAGCAGAGATTTCTTGTATAATAGGCCAAGGGAGGTGAAGTGCAGTATTTAGTGAAAAGATGGGCAACCAAGCTCTGAGTGTTGCAATAGCCATGCAGACAGAAAGTGTCTCTTATTGTTCCTCCCTGCCATGTCACTTTGAGTGAATGCTCTGTGAGGTATGACCCAAATCCACTGGTGTAGTTTAGTCAGGTTAGACGGAAGGATTTGGTTGTTCACAGTGTCAGTGGATGCCAGCTGAGAACCGATGACTGGGTATCACTTCTCAATGACCTGAAGCTTTCTATCACTGACAGCACTTTTAGTGGAATGACTCGAATCAAGGAGCTAATGCTGAGACAAGTTTGGGACTTGTGACTTCCCAACCAAAGTTGTGCAGTACAACTTTAAAAGCAAAAAAACCTTTAAACTCTAGTCTGAGGATTGAGTCATGGCAACTGGACTTCTTTCTTCCAAGTAGAGACGTTTCGTTCTGCATCCACAGAACTT
>JAUYWH010000025.1:9685256-9772553 GCA_034779795.1 Ctenopoma multispine | reverse complement strand
TTTCGTTCCACTTCTCACGTGTACACCACTTTGTATTGGTCTTTCATGTGGAATTCCAATAGAATTGATTCATGTTTTTGGTTGTAATGTGACAAAATGTGGAAAAGTTCAAGGGGGCCGGATACTTTCGCAAGGCACTGTATACACACACACACACACACACACACACACATATATATATATATGAGAGTGAGAGAGAGAGACTCATTTGATATTCTTTTTAAGCAAGTGAGTTTTCAAATGTTAAACAAACTAAACAGCTGGTTAGGACAATAGAAAAGAAAAGAGAGTAGGAGGAGAGTTGTTGGAATCCAAAAATCACAACAACTAACAACCCTTTGTATGAGGTAGAATTTGACATTAAACATTTTGCAAACTGGAATGTTTTGGAAATGTACTGAGAAAGTCTGTTGAAAGGAAAACTATGAAAGTTGCACTGCACAGAACACTTAAAGTAACTGAAGTACTTCAACTGTTGTTCTTGTAAGAATCCTGTAAAATGGTAGCACAATCGTGGTGGTGGTTGTTTCAAACTGAGTAATGATATGGTAGTAGATGGGTAATATTTCCGAAGTAACATGACAATATCTAGGTAATTGGTAACTGAGGTAGCAATATCTCAGTGTTAATTTTTATAACAAACCCTGCTCTATTGGTGTAAAACTAGCCCTTCTTTAATATGCCTCTGCCTAGTCTTGGTCCTGCTTCCAATGCAACAGACAACCCAGAACTTGAAAAAGAAGATCACAGAAAGGCAAGTGAAACAGCCTTTACTCCAGTTACATCCAAATGTACACAGGTTAATGGTAGTTTACAAAGTGTGATAGTGTATCCTGCTGCAAAAAAGAAGCAACAAAAATGGATGGAGCCCTAGATGAGTAGAAAAACTAAAGTAAACAGTCCCTGCCAAAACTGAGTTTTTCATCTTTTCAACATCACACTATTACCAGATCCAAAAATTATGAAAACATGTTTAAGGATCACCAAAACCGCAGCCATTAGAGATTAGGGTGATATTATTCCAAATGACAGGGGAGAAATCCCATCTCCTGACGTGTTAGCATGAGGTGAGCATGTCATCCAAATGCTCCCATCCTCCTTCCACCTCACACGAGGTGAGGGAGCAAATCAACAAACCCCATATCCACGTCACACCATTACCAGATCCAAAAATTATGAAAACATGTTTAAGGATCACCAAAACTGCAGCCATCAGAGATTAGGGTGATATTATTCCAAAACACAGGGGAGAGATCCCATCTCCTGACGTGTTAGCATGAGGTGAGCATGTCATCCAAATGCTCCCATCCTCCTTCCACTTCACAGGAGGTGAGGGAGCAAATCAACAAACCCCATATGGCTCTTTATGAGCAAAACCTAGACCTAGGCTGGGTCGCTGTATGTGATGTCTGCCTGGGGGGCACTCATAAGCCATTGCGTGTTAATGTCCTCAAGACACATGTACTGCCCAAACAAAATACTGGTGGAGGAGAAAGTTAAACAACAGTAGAAATAAAAATTTACAGGAAACCCACCCACACTGACCAGTACCTATTGTGTGACACACATCACAAACATAAACTATGTGTTATCAGGACTGAACCATAGAGAAAGAAAGAAGAAGAAAACATCCCAACCTCCGCAAAAATACGAAAGACAGGCATCTGAAGATGGCCTTCATGGCACGTGCTCACCCCAAGTGAGGCTTCTACAAGTCAGTGTCCTAGTCCAGTAAAAGGAAAAGAGCGCAGTGTGAGTGCCAGGGCTAATGCAGGAATCTGGTTATCCCCTATATGATTGTGTGTGTCTAAGAAGCTAAAAAGAATTTTTGGAAAATAGCACATACCTGTCCACTTTAAACCCACAAATGCACTGAGACAGAACTCGTCCAACATAAAGACCAGACACCAACACAAAGCACAAAGATGATATATAATATCATGTATATGGTCCAAAGCAGTGAAGAGTGATCTGAGCTGTATACTGGACAAAATGAATAACCACTACAAAAAAGGATGGCCCAGGCCAGATATGTGAATGTGTATTAAATGTATATCTTCATTTAAAAAAGCAAGGATACTAATTTTAATGTAAATGATGCACACATTTTGGACAGAGAAGACAAGTGATTTGAGAGAGGGTTGCAGGAAGCATGTGGAAATCAATACCCTTTAATTCAACAGATGTGAAGGCCTTAAATATGACCTAAACAAATCAGGGTGAATTCACACATCCCCTAGGTTGACCACACTTAATGACCCATTTAATGGGGGTATGAGGGGTTGTCATAGGTGCAAATATTACAGATACTCCTTTTTCATGTTCACTGTTTCATATAATGAACCTATTCAGGGCAGTCATATCAAGCTGGAGGATAAATTTGTATTTATAAATACAAATATATAAAATATTCCTCATACTGATGAAGCTACTTGGATGAGTAGTGAAACACTTTGGTCTAACATTAAGAAAGTCCAGCTGCCACGACCCAACTTCCAGACAACCATTGAAACCTACAGTCAACTCAAAGTCACCAATTAACTCTAACCTTACCTAACATGCATGTCTTGGAATACTGGGAAGAAGCTGAAGTACCTAGAGAAAACCCCCACAGCAACAGGGGGAACATACACAGTAAACTTTGGCAGGAGTAAGTACATCAAGAACCACAATGCATAAATCTTTGGGAAATGGGACTGCAACTGCCTAGTATTAAGCTGCTCCTGTCCAGAAACAGTGTCAGAAGTATCTTAAAGAAAAAAATTGGTCGGCGAACATTCTCGTCATTCAGGTGAAGTTATCTGGGAGTTAAGTCACGGCAACTGAACTTTTTTCATGTTAGGTTGAAACGTTTCCACTACTCAACCAAGTAGCTTCTCATAAGGAGAAAAAGAACTGGACTCTTGCTCACTGGTCCAAATTCCTCTTTTCAGATGAAAGTAAATTATGCTTTTCATTTGGAAATCAGTTAGTCTGTCTGTCAGTCTGGGTATATTACTGCTAGTTACATCAGAGCAGCCTTTCAACCCAGTCAGAATGATGCAACATAGAGCAGATAGACTATGCATACAGGCACGCACACACAGAAAATGTCTGACTCCATCTGGTAGTTAAGACACTAAAAAAGAAGGGAGGAGATGGAATAGAAAACATAACCAACATTAACAAACTTCCATTTTCAGGTTCTAACACAGATGAAGAACTGGTATCAGTATCAAATATTTGATAAGAAGTGTGAGTACAAGGTCCATACTTGTTATATGCAGCTCATGTCTATCTATATAAGAAGTGTGAGCCAACAAAACAAAACATGGTATGTTTCTTCTATAATATCTGGTGCTGTGCTGAGCAGATTGACTATAAGAGAGTGCCCTCTCGCTAGCAGTGAATACTCTGGACAATTACCCGCTGTAATTACACATGGGCTCACAAAGACACTATGCAGACTTTGTACTAGAGAGCTTGCAAGATCAAATCCTGAGCTGACTAACACAGACATTTGCATTTTTACATGCAGCAAGTCTGCGGAAGTGAATTTATTCCAGTGCATGTGTGAAAGCAGCATGGGACAGGACAAAGCTGCTCAAGTGATTGATAGCAACTAGAGTAATTAAGTTTAAACACCTATGAGGATACATTTACTAGACCTGGGCAGGCATACTTTGGGTTTGTAGTGTTCAGTTTTCAGATTCAACTGCAGGAGGAGCTGCCAGGGGTGGGGCTGTTACATCTACCCACACCCATCCCCTGCCTTTGTTTCACTTAATGAGCGTATTCAAGGCAGGTGTGAGGTAAAACCAACCTGAAGGATAAATTTGTGGTCACTAGCGAACTTCCCTCAGATTGATAAAGTTCTGTGGATGCAGAATGAAACGTCTCTACCTTAAAGATAGAAGTCCAGTTGCCATGACTCAACCTTCAGACAACTTCACCTGGATGACTGAGAAACTTCACAGACATTACTCCATAGTCCCACAGCTCTTATGCCAACATATGCAATTTAGTTAATCTCAACAGTCTCAGTCAACTTGTTGCTGTGTTGATTGTTTGCCATTTATATGTTACACCTCACCTTAATTAGCAGTACTTTTTATATGAATACATTTCACTCCACTAGACCAGTCGTTTAGTTTTGTTTGGTCGTAGTAAACACTGATCCCTTACTTTGGCAAATACTAAGCTGCCTAGTAAGAGATTGGTTAAGTTTGCTCATGGTTTTAAACATTATCAAAAAGTTATCGCTTTCAAACCAACATGGACCTTTTTTATTTTTGTAATGAGTGCAGTCTGTGTAACACTACATATCTGTGGCAGAATGTGTAGTTCTGGTAACTCAGTTTAGCATTTTCAACTGCATTTCTGTCTGAATGAAGAGTTTATAAAGTACAGCCATCAAATTCTTCAAATTGGTGATTATTTTGAGTAGAATTTTACCCAAACAGAAGGGGTGCCCCTAGCAGCAAAACTCTGCAGCTTGCGCTTGTATCGCATTAGGATTTTTGAATTTATGACATACAGCTCTGGAAAAAATTAAGAGACCACTGCATGAAAATTTATTGCAAATTAGGGTTATTATAGTCTGAGGATTGAGTCATGGCAACTGGACTTCTTTCTTCCAAGTAGAGACGTTTCGTTCTGCATCCACAGAACTTTATCAATCTGAGTGAAGTTGGTAGTGACCACAAATATATACCTCCAGGTTGGTTTCACCTCACACCTACCTTGAATAGGCTCGTTAAACTCTAGTTTTTTACTTGAGGTGGATTTAGAGCTGTCTTTTTCAATGAGCAGGGCAAGCTGGGCCTGCCTAATAATGACTTTAACAGAATATGATTGATATAATTATATAAACAATTGCTTGTTTTAGTTGTTTTTAATAGGCCATTTACTTCTGAAGAATGCATGACAAAAACAGGACATGGATTACTGGAAAATACTGGATTTTCATGGCACACATTTTTGTCTCCATTTAGTGAATAAATCTCAACAGAGCTGATAAAAACAAACAAACAAAAAAACATATTAAAGATTCAATCCCAGGGAGAAATTTCTTATATGTCACAATTAATGAGACAACCTAAAAAGCTAATGAGAATCACCACAACCTCAAATTTAGATTACCATTCATCCAACCTGTTTGCACATACAATCCTGATCAAAAGACCGCTTGACAAATGGCAAAAAAACATATGGTGTATGGTTGGATCTTAACAAGGTTCCAAGCAGATCTTCAACATGCTACAAGAAGAAATGGGAGTGAGACAAAAGATTTCTTTGAGCATGCAATTTATTGAAACAACGCTTAACCTTAAACAGGCTGTTTTACAGCTGATCAAAGTCTTACGACCACATGCCTTTAAAAGGCCAAATCTGTGCAAATTTTCTGTCAGGTAGTCACACTGTCATGACATTCTGATGCCAAAGGCAAAAAGCTTTTTGAACGTGGTCGGGTTGTTGAACCGCATAAGCAGGGTCTCTTGCAGCGCGCCATGGCTGCTGAGGTGGGACGTAGTAAGACATTTGGAATTTCTTAAATGATCCTGAGGGTTATGGAACAAAAAAGTCAAGTAGAAGACCTAATAAAGTTTCACCATCATTGAGCCGGAGGATCCAATTGGCTGTCCGTCAAGACACTGAACGATCCTCAACCCAAATTACTGGTTACCCGTTACTGGTGCCAACTGCAGCCCCATAACCATCAGACGGCATCTGAGCCTGAAGGGCTTCAAAATCAAAAAACATCTTCAAAGGCCTTGTCTCCTTGAAAGCCACATAACTGACCATTTGGACTTTGCAAGACATCACCAAACATGGGCCATTGAAAGGTGGAAGAAAGTGGCCCTCGTCTGTGTAGTAGCAACTGGGTTTTTCAACAGGACAACGCTACAGTACACAATGCCCACAGGACAAGGGACCTCTAGCTCTACTTGGAACTTTGTTAAGATCCAACCATGCAACTTTATTATTTTTTGCCATTTGTCAAGTGGTCTTAAACTTTTGAACAGGACTGTACATTAGCACTGGTAAACAACAATAGTATGCAATAAGACTTGGTCTTGTTTGGTCTGGTGTGCCTATCTACACATGGCTGGCCCCAATGCTAACACTACAGAGATCGTTATATCCAGAGGCTAAACTGAGCTAACAGTTAGCAAACAGATGTCGTAACCTTGTAACATATGTAACCACAATATGGACAATAATTCCCTTATAGAGCTTAAATAATTAAGTGCCCTGCCGCATAGGTTTTTGGTCAACCTATTGTTTATGTCATGGACTGGGACAGCCTTCCTTGTCACCGGTAGTTCTCCCTGTAACTTGTGCGAAGGAAGAAGATAAACTTTACTTTATCATAATTCACACAACTAGACAAGCATCTAAGCATTTTGTTAGTCTGGATAAACTAGGTTTGAGTTTCCCTGCTAACAGTTCATGTCTTTGGAAACACTCCACAGCTATTATCTTTTCTCTTAAAATTAGTTCTGACAAAGTTCTGATTATGATAGCCAGCTGTTTTTCATATGATTAAAAAATCCAGACAATAACATTTCTCTAAAATCACATTTAATAAACAGGTGTGTGCCTCCCCATGATAACAGGGTTAAGTGATCGAAAAAAATACACTTTGAAATTAAATATTGAAACACTGAATTTCACTTACAGGAAGGAAAACAACTGTCACTGTTTCTGCGGGGCAAAAAAAACTTTTAAAATAAGACAAAACAGCATCAAAGAAGTCTTATCTCTTGGGCCAGTTGTGCCGAAATCCTCTGTAGAGAATCAAAAAAAGAATGGTTAACATATTAGAATGTATTTTCATAGGCAAAGAAAGCACACAAATATACAAACCCCATGTTTACCTTTCAGATTTTCCAGCCAGGTACGACATACTTCGGTTTCCAGGTCCAAAATTGGATTTTTTCCCCTTTGGAGTTTTCTGTTGGACAAAGATTACATACTTAATATAACATATAATATATATATATATATATAAATAACTCAATAAACAAATCAATAAACAAATAAAAACCTTTTTCTTAAAATCAGAGGCTTGTCTGTTTGGATCAAACTGCGTGTTGTCCTTTGTTTTGGTACCTGTAAAACAAAGTGGGTGCACTGACCTGAATTAATTCTTAAAACGTACAACAACTTTAACTGAATTTAAAGCAAATTGTGGTGTGCCCAGTGTTTTTAAAAAATAACTTCATACCAGCAAAGACACTGAGGTCTGACTGGCTGTAGTCAAAGGGTGTGAAGACATCTTGTGGAGGTGGTTCTGTCTTCTGAGGGTTCTCTGCTGACTTCATCAACTTCTTACTCGGCTTGGGAGTCGAGTCTCCAGCCTCGCTGGTGACCCTCTCTCTTTTCTTTCCCACAGCTTTTAAAGATTCCTAACAAAATTGTTCAGCAACATTTTATTCTGTACAACACGTATTATTACATTTATACATTATGTTAATTCAGCATTTTAATACATGGTGTAGGATCGTTGTAGCCAAGTATGGAACAACTGCTGTGAAAAACTATTTGCCCCCTTTCTGATTTTTTTTTTAGGGCCAGGCAGGTTTCGGACACCTTTTTCCCCTTAACAGTAGTAATCAAAGAGCTATTTTCTTTTGTTTTCATATTTTAATATTCGGAGTATTATACTTAACGAGTTCCCGGCCAGCAGTAAACTTTATATAAAAATCCCAGAATCTTCCATTGATCTATACTTATGTTTAACAAAGGGTCTGAATTGATCATCTTGTAGTGACTCTCCCTGTTTCTCTTCGTATAAGTTTGGACAGTCTTCAATAATTATTAAAGAAGAGTTTTTACACAGGGCTGTGTAACCAGAATCACAGAATAAAATAAGAATGATTTCACCTTCATGATGGATTCGAGATCACAAATCTACACTTCTTTAGCATTCGTTATCTAATATTAAAGTGACTGGAGGACTGAATGTCAAAGATGTATAATAGTTATTGTTATTATATTATAATTGTAAGTTATAATTTTTTACATAATTTTTTATTACCTGATTTGACCTTAAGGCGAGTTTAATTTACTACCCTCGTGAGTCATTAAGGAGAAAAATGTTCATAGTGATGCACGAGGGTTAATAATTTTTTGACAAAACTGTTGGTGAGCATACTGCTGGCATCTTTCATAATATCAATCATAATATCAGTGCACTGGAACTTTTGAAAAATCACAAAGCCTTGTTTCAAGCGCAGGCTGAACTCACAGTTAACCGCCACAGCCAATATTTGCCTGAAGTTGGCAAGTTGAGGAGTGTTGCTTTCAAGTGCTGCTGCCAACCGTTTCCACTGTGATCCACGCCAACGCGCTTCACCAGAGAAAACCAAGTTTTCACTTAAGCCATCATCAAACATTAGATCACTGTGGTGTACACCTCTATGACTGCGTGCACAAGCAAGTGATGGTTCGAGGCCCCCACAGAAGGGAGGAAGTGCCACCAGCAGGTACAAACAGCAGTGACCATTCTTTCTGTTCTCATGCAATATAGACTTGAAGAATGTAAAAGAAACACCATATGGTGGAAGGAGAACGTATGAGTAACCAAGCAGGAGAGTAGCAGGCATTACCCCAGTGAGACAGTGCTAACAGGAAGTGGGTTTCTGAGCAGAAAGCAGATATTGTTACCCAGGAGGAAAGCAGGAGGAAAGTGTTTGATGAGTGGAGGACATGTCTCTAAAGCTCCAATCCCACGCTGTGCGTTCGTCATCCCCAGGCACATCATGCGACAGATATAAATATTAAAAGGCCACTACCATGCTGATGCTGCAGACAGGCAGCACTGGCTCACTCGCTTGTGAGTCACCACATCTATGTGCGGATAGACACGTCTTAAGAAAATGGGGGGCACTGCACAGGGTTACACAGGCTATTAAAGCACTATTTTTAATATCCTGTTCTAGGCTCTTGGGTGATTCTGTTTTTTTATTTCATGGATTTGTACTTTCCCCAGTAGGGACATCAACAGTGAAGTTGACAGAGTGCAAAGCCCATCTGAAGTGGAAATGAGCAAACGGAAGAACAAGAGAGCAAAATGACTCACCACTGCTTGCTGGCGAACAGTGGCAACATTCTGGAGAGACTCCTGGTAGCTCTGTTTAGCCTTGTTTCTTTCCTCTGCAGAAATCAATATTAATAACACAATGAGGAACATTGTTTTGGAACTTGTACATTTAAAGCAAGTTAGAACTCCATTACCTGACACCTTCTTTGCCTTCTCCTTTGCTTCTTCCTTTGCTTTCCTCTTAGCCTCTAACTCTTTCTGCTGCTGTTCAATACTCTGTAGTTTCCATTTTTTACTTATCTGTGAATGAGAGATAGTGGAGCGGTGAACTTTCAATCATGTAGTGCAGTAAGCTAAAGAGGATGTATGTTGAGTTTCTTACCTCAAATATTTTTGAAGATGGGTCAAACTTGGCATTTTTGTTGATGTGGACATCACTGGAGGGTAAATACTGGTATCACAAAAAATAAATCATTGTTATTACCATGTGGTTAAATAAAATATAAGTAATACACAAGATAAATTGCAGAGCTTATGTCTTACCATTCTGAAAGGGTTTTCAAAAGACTCAATGATACGTCTGGCTTTCTCGTGAGCAACCGAAAAGGACATTCGGTCATTCTTTGTTTCCAGCTCCTTCAATAAGGAAGCAGATATCTCACATTAGTTATAATAGTTGTATATACAACAAAAGGCTGAATAAAGTAAACTAAAGTCATTCACTAACCTCAAACAATGTGATTTTAGCTGGAGCAATGAGATCCTTTATTTTCTTTATGTCAACATCCTTTTGGTCCTCATCTTCTGAGAAGAGTATTCCTTGTTTAACAGGCAGGTCTAAAAATAAATTAAAAATAATAATAAATCCTCAGTTTAAGAATATTTAAAAATACTAACTAACCATGATCATGCTCAGAATTAATAAATATTTAGCTTACCATCAGAAGAAACATGGGGAAGAACGCTCTCAGGGAGCCTGGATGTATCATGAGGACCAAACAACTTGACCCCGGGCTAGAAAATGACATACCATCACATTTACATTTACCCACACACAACAATTAATGAAAGTAAAACTAAACAATTCATCAGGTTTAATCAGCTTTTAACTAACCTTTTTTATAGGTGTAAGTCCCTTGTTCTTTTGAGTAGCAATCTCAGCCTGTGTGAAGTGTAAGTAACATTGCAATGTTACTTGTTTCTTGCATTGCCTTAACAACACCAACACTAAAATTACACCACTGACATAAAACATTAAATCCTCACTGCTGACATCCATATTTTCTCACCTTAAGAAGCGGCATCTCTCTGGCTTGCTGCACTAATAAATGAAGCTCATTGACCTGTTGCCTCACCAGCGGGGGAACAGGGTTACAGCAGGCAATGATGCCCTGAGGCTCTCTGAGTAGATAAAGAGAAAATACTGAATAGAAAAAACTAAATTCACTTGCAAGGAAGAAGAATTAATATAAAAATTTTATATATATATGCGGGAAACCTAATGAACTTACTTGGGTAGCTCTTCAGATATCTTGCTCATCATGTGAGTGGGTAGGACATACCTAAACATGTAAATAACACTACATTAAAACATGCTAAGGAAAATACTGAAAGACTATGAATGATTCGAAAAGAGAGGAGACTGTCACAAAATCAGGAGGGTTGCAAAATCTGGCTGGTCACAAACTATAAATAGGAAAACAGCTCTAGCAGATTTTCAAAACAGCAACTCCATCCATTTCCAAACAGCCTACCCAGTGCTTTCATCTTCCTGCCTGGCCAGCTTGTCCCTCCAGGCAAACAGCAGTCTGAAGGCAGTGAGCTGCTGGGTGTTAAAAGACTTTTTCTGCTTCCTCTGCAGCTCTAAATATGATTCCTCCGTGAATATGGGCTTCACATATTTCTGTAAGGAGGGGAGGCAAATTGTGATTTACAACAAATGTCAGATTATGTATGTCAGACGTATCAGATTAAGGTGCCGAAATTTGCAAATGCGAAGCAATATAATGAACTATGCAAACACTGTGCAGAGAATAGTGGAAAGGGAATATGGAGGGGAGTTTTAAGTTTCAATTTAATCTTCATGGTGTATGAAGTGAGGTTTTGTTCACACCTTCAAGGAAATGTCTTTGCTTTTGTTCCAGACACTCTGCAGCAGTCCAGGCTGCCCGTGGTGAAAATCCAACAGCTGCGCCCGCATAGAGTCGTAGATGTAAAGGAGGTAGTGGGTGTCTGTCCGGGCATACTGCACCATCTCATCTGGCAAGGGGCTATATTGTCAAGTTATGAGACAATTATTGTTTTTACTATCAAAGTCATTAATGCCAGGACATTTAGAGAAATTACAACAACAACCTAAAAAAAATAGTATCACATGACTCAGCCTTTTCCATACCGAACCCTCCAGTCAGCCAGCTGGTAGCGTTTGTCTGAGTCCACACTGCAGTAATGTTTGAGCAGGTGGTCGAGGGAATGTCTGGCCAGGTTCAGAGCTCGGCTGGCCTGATGCGTGTCAAAAAGGTTGACGACATACAAGCCAAAGTCTCTCTGGAGCCACTCAATGTCAGAGTCAGCACCGTATAATACCTGAGAACAGTAAAGAAAGGGCATTCAGTTGAAACCTATCTATTAAAAAAAATATTTTACTACTCCAGAAAACGTATTTGATGTAAAGTTAATGTATATTTAAACTAGGGACACGCCATGTGACAATTTTCCATTTGGATCATCACAGGATCTTTCTGTAGTTTAAGCCCACGCACCACACGTTTTCACAGGTGTCCTACAGTGTGTGAGTCACATGGGCTCCCACACAGACCACGGGACACTTGGCAACTTTATGAAAACGATGGGGGCTCAGAGACACCTCAAAGAACTTCACACTCAGAGGTTCCAAGATTAAATCTTTACAAATTTCTTCCCCATGTTACTATCTACAGTTATACTTGAGAGAGAATGAAATTTTAATCCAATACTATGCAAATAATAAAACTAGATAAAGGGAAAGTCACTGAGAAAAGGAGACAAAAAATATACCTGAACATTCATCTACTAAGGAAAATCTAATCCTAAAGGGTTCACAAACTTTAAAGTACTGTAATTTCAGTGAGAGGCAATTGGACTCATATGCTTAAAAAAAAAAAATTCTTTTGACGACATCTTAATTGCTGTGATGTGTTGACACGGCTAGAGACAGTGCATGGAAAAAGAGACCAGGAAACTAGACAGGGTTAGGGTTAGGGTTAATAAATGTCTGTAATTCCTTTCTGCTGTATTGTAAAATGCTACGTGCACACAACTACTATATGTATAACTTTTACTAGTGATAATTGTAACTTTGATGTTAATCTTCATTTATCATCTCAAACAAATGGTTTACGAGTTGCGTGTAGCAGAGGTGTCCTTAAATTTTAATAACAGCGCTGGAGTAAACACTGCTCAAGAAATGTCCATCACAAATCAGCCACACAGATCACGTAGCTGACCGTTGTGATATGATCATTCCATTAGACAGGAAAAGAAGATATCTTGTGCAATGGTCCTATTACCTTGACAATAGCTGGGTCAGTGAATGCCTCATTCAGGATGTACATCTCACTACGGACTTCCAGGGTGTCAATTATGAAGTCTTCTTCTCTCGTGGAGATTTGCATCAGACAGGTGATGCCGAGGAAGCTCCTATAGGAATGGTGCTGTGACGGAAAACAAAGATTTGAAACTTGACCGCATCCATATGCTAATATATGAGAAGCTGACAGCTTTGTATGACATAAGCAACAGTCTCAAAGTTACTAAAGCATTCAATTACTGAAAAAAAAAATATTATACATTTATTTAAAAAAAATTATAAGACTCCACCAAATTACATAAATGATCTCTGTACCTCAAGGTCCACTGCAAATTCAGACAGTTTGCATAGCTTCTCATTCAGGGCCACCAGATCCTCTAAAGTCTCAATGAAGGAGCATTTGGTCTCAGCCATGGGTTTGTACATCTAAAAACAATCGACATATAACAAGTTAGATGGAGTAGTAACCAACAATGACAGGATCGTATCACAACATGAAAATAACTTACCTGCAATTCTGGCTTAGACAGAAGGTTGTCTGGTATTGCAAAATGATCCAATTCATATTGGTACGGGTGTGCAAACCTACGTAGAACAAAGTTACTAGTTCAGATGTACAGCAAGAAAAAGGTAAAAACTAAATGTTATTATCAGACATTGGATGAATCTTACATGTCTTCAACATGTTCCTGTGTTCTCTGCTGGTGAATGAAGTCAGCCAGGGCAGCCGGGACGTCAAGATCCTCCGGCCTCTCTTTGCGAATTTGTTTGTTGGTGAAATCTAAATTTAGAAAAGAAAACAGTAAAACATATTACAGATGCTATACTTGAAATGAATGTTTTGAAATAAAACAGAAGGGAAGCACATTCTGTCTTACAAGAAGGAAGAGGCTTTATTGCATTGGGTTTGATGAAGATCTTGGGAATAAATGGTGTGTTGCTGTTGTCAACTTTTTCCTTGAATTTCAGCTGAGGCCTCGTAACATTCTTGGCGTGCATCAGCCAGAAGGTCTGAGGACGACTGCCAGAACCTGAACCCTGATCAATAAAAGTATTGTTCAACAAAAGGTGTGAAGCAGTATGAATATTTATCTAGTGAACCGAACAAAAAGAAGTTTATATTGCTTTAAGTACTTAAATGCCAGGACTGGCACATAATGTTTTAGGTTGAACGCAGCCCAAAACAAAACTGGCATCTGCAGCATAATATCTGAGAGGTTAATTAGCTAACCTTGCGATTCCAGCTGGAAACAACAATCTTGGGAGGCTGAAACCCTGCAGGCATGACAGGCTGCTGGCTTCTGTTCACACCATCAGCTTCATCAAGAAGAATCCCCTTAAAATCAGATACAAAAGTTTGGTTGGTTTGCAAAGATTTTTCTATGAGGGAACGAGTAAAACACCAACGCTGTAGGTCGTACCGCTCTTTCGAGGATGATGTCATTTGAGTCCACAACCAAGTCAAACCTCTCTTCCAGCCCTGTCAGCTTGTTCCGGTCTCTCATGTGAGATCTGCAGCCGTGGTGTTGCATTATCTGACTCATGCTAACACAGAGACACAGTGAAAATAATTAATTTTCCCTACTAAGAAACAACAAGTGGCAGGTTACCCAACAAAGCCACTTTTCTGTGATGTTTAAGATGTCAAGTCTGCAAATATACTTGAGTTCAACAGCTCCTAAGAAGAGTAAATATTTTCTTGAATTTCTCAATTGCATTGGCTTTAAGTTAAGTAAATAACATGTCGAGCAAATATTGGTAGACATGGAAAGGTCTGACTGAGCGTTAACTTGAAGGAAGCAATAACAAACTAGAAACTCACCAGTGCAGGAGCTTGTCTCCTTGACTTTCACAGAACTCCTGAAAGCCTGGGAAGCTCCGATAGAAGTCATATTCATCTCCAACTTGAGGCAAGCCAGCGGATGCTTTGGTGGCTGACAATACAGCTCCCAGTCCATACTTCAGAGGAGAGACAGACTGAGCTGTTAGTATAATTAAACATTTAAGACAAAAAAATAATTTTTAAAAGGGTGTTCAAGAGCAATTTTGAATGTGTGAGTGTTTTGACCGAGCCATTAATCGATATAATTTAATAGTCGAATATGTAAATATACGTGCAGTCCTACATTAAAAACATCTTTGAGAAGACGATCTTTATGCTAATTATTTAGCACAGGGACTACCATTACCTTTCCACTGGCTTGTAATTTTTCTACAGTAAGCTGTGAATGTGAATGCTCACACAGAAGTTTGTGTTGTGAACACAGCTTTTAGCCAACAAGCTCATCCACGTTGCCTGCTGCGTAGAGCTTGATACACTTACTTTAACGAAGGCGTCCACGTCTTTAAATCCGGGACACAGCTCGTTTCTTTCCTCGTCGTTGGGCTCTGGATTACCGTCCTGAAGACCACTATTTTTGGGCTTATTGTTATTTAAAGAAGCCATTATTTAGACTAGCACTGTACTGTGTACATGTGTGCCACAGGAAGCTGCCTCTTCCGTCAATGTTTTCTTCTGAGCTGCTGAGACAGAGACAGCGCCACCTAACGGTGCGGAGTGGACGCGCTTTATTTTCATTAATCTTCAACTTAAAAAAAAAAAATCCTTGTTCATGATATATATTAGTTCATATTTGGACACACTCTAATATATTTGATATTCTGTCAAATAACACTGAAAATGAGTAGGATAAAGCCAAAATATACTCTTGCTTCTCTAACCTCATATACAGTATTTCCCCGCTTCATTTTAAAAAATGGAACACACACACAAATAGGATAGCAGCATGACACTGAACAATGTAATGTTCTTAAATACAAAGACAAAACTTTCATATTTATTCAGTTATTAACATTTAGACATTTTCCTCTGTTTTACTGTTTTTTATTATTAATCCCTCTAAGTACACTGTTTTGTTCTGGCTCTAACACAGCATTTTCTCTGGAGATTATCCAGGCTTGTTCTCACTTCAACTATACATTGTATATTATATTGGAAATCTTACTACATGACCATAATATAAAGTGTTTAAATTGTAATTTGTTCAAATTTCCTCCTTTACATATATTCAGCATTTTCTACCACTCAGACTGAGTTCCAATTCAATACTACTCATTTTTCCTCTGCATGTCAGGGTTCTGTTTGTCAATGCAGTGACACTGCAGACACAGCTTTGTCTCCAGCTTTGCCTCACCCATCCAACTTGACCACAGCAATGCACTAGCATAATAACACCATAAGAGGGCAGTATTGACATTTGTAAACTGCAGCAACAAAGCTACAGCATCTGTACCATGCTGGGGGGTATGGGGAGAAGTACTGTAATATACAACTGTCTTATCATTATTAATTTCTAAAGAGCTATCTAAAGCAAATCTGAATCCAAATCATTTTGCAGTTTTTAGCAATACAAGTGGGTATACTAACTATACATATATCCCCTCTTTGCAGTCTCTGGTGCAAAAAGAAATTACAGTAGCCTACTCTTGTGGTTTAGTGGTTAATAGCATGTGAAAAGCCATTGCCGAAGTATTGACACACGAGCTCATTATGGATGATCTGTGGTGTGTAGAGAGAAACCTCTCTTTTCTTCACTTCCCCCTTCTTATTGATCCTTTCACAGGGTCCTCTCCCTCTTATTATCTTAAAAGCATCTCTGCAACACTGATTTAGTCAATAGTTCACGGGAGCTTTCCACATCATTCCATTGTTTTAGTGGAAAGTATCTTAAATTCAACAGATACATGCTCCAATGAGTCCATATTCCTTGCAAAAGCTTCAGCACAAAGTCAGCTGCATGATACATCATAGTTTTAAATTATCTATTCTTTTAGATAATGCACACGATGTTGGTATTCAAAACATCCAATTCTCTTGACAACTTTATTATCAGCTTTATTATATAATAAAACAATTAGTATATGCAGCTAAAACCTTTGTGAATGTGTTCTTTATCCACTGAATAGGACATTACTGCTGCCATTTACTCTCATTTATATGCTTTTTCATAATATTATGCATTTATAGCTTTGATGGTGCCCCAAGGCACCACTCAAATTCTTCCTGCAGTAGAAGACACTAAAACTGCTGATGCTTAAAATGACACTGTGCCACACATACTTTAAGAAATCCGCGACAAAATCCTCAGTGACTTGTTTTTATTAACTGCTTCATTTAGAAAACACAGATGCACCAAACAATATCATACATGCACAGCTTCAGCATATCAAGATCAGCTGATGACTTTTCAATGTGAAAAAAATTGCCACGATCTCATGGAGATCACCTGGACATCAAAATACTGAGGAGTTAACAACAAAAAGGCCAAGCGTTGTCACCCAGAGATCTAGTTATATTTCTTCATTTCATCTTAATAGAATTACAAATTTTGGGTAACTTGTTTTATTTTTTCTGATCAGGTCTGCCATTTCTGAACTTCAAAGTGGCAAGAAAATTGTATTGGAAAATTGAAAGTTGTATTGGTATAAAAAGACAAAAGTACTAGCAGATAATACTACTTGTATTACCTACTGTGCACTGGCCGACTACCTTGTAACAGGTAGTGCTTGTGTCACTGCACCAAAAGGCTGTGTGTGATAGCAGCTCCTAGGAAATGTTACTCTCTGCTCATGTATTTTTCATATTCTGGGTTTGAGTGAGAATTACTATTGGAAGTAGGACACTACAATTTGTTCTCCCAGTTGGAGGCGATGCTTCAAATCACAACAAAATAATACAGTATGTACAGTATACTGTATGAAGGCAAGAGAGATCTCAAAGCACTTGCTTTTGAATAAGCCAACACTGGCTCTTAATTGTTTTTCTAAAGCAACACTTGACCTTTGTGCAGAGGTTTTGGAAGAATGAATTAAATCAAACAGGAACCATAGCAAACATTAAAAAAAGGAAGGAAATCAAAGTCAAAATCAAAACATCTCCACAGTACTGATACTTTACAAAACAAAAGGATTGGCAATACTTCTATGTACTCAAGACATACGTTCATAAACTGTAATGTCTTTTTTCAGTCATATAATCAATAAACCATTCATAAAGATGCATTTCCTGTGTAAACATTTGTTAGCTTGACAATGACATTCTGTGATGAAAGAATGTATACAGATTAACCACATGGAAAGCCACAGAAACAACATAACAGGATTTAAAGACTGCTTTCAGAACGTTATTAACACTCATCAGGGAAGAAAACCTTGTGGCATCACATTTAGTACAAACTTTATTCTGCAAGGTGCATCTGATCTGAGCCTTGGACTCTGGAGCTTTTTCCCACTTGTTCCTTTGCACTGGCAGTCCATGGTAATTTGATAGAAAAACAGCCATTTCAGATCCAACAAAGATTTTTTTGTTTTCTACCTTCCATTTTGACCTCGTATTACTCTGTGATGATTTGGTTGCTCAAAACTCTGAACCACGGTTAAGTACAAAAAATTTGTTTTTATGTTTTTAATTATGTCTTTTAGTATTTGAAAGGTGTTTTACAAAACACTTGTCCATGACACCGTAGGCTAATAACCTGGTGTTCAAACACACTCTCTCTTCCGGTCTCCCTCTCTCACACACCCTTCTTTCTGGTGTCAACTTGATAGGATTGTCCTGATTTAGACCCCCCAAATCCTGATATATTAGTCTTGTGTGGATGTCATTAATGCCATTACTCCTGTGCCCTTTCCCATAGAAGCCCTCAGGGCTGCTCTAATTTATCAAGAAGTCTTAATGTCTGCTAAATCACGGCACATATCAGGCTTTCCATTTGTCAAGTCAGACTGTTAAATAGACTTGTGTGCAGTGTGCTGACATATTTCTGATCTATCTGCTCCTGCCATTTTAAAGCAATTGAAAGGTAGGGTGAAGCAGGTCTGAGTACCTGAGAAGTGTGATTATGCAGAATTACATAAAAAAGCTAATACAACTGACAACAAGAACAAAACACAGTTGAAATATTAAAACACATCTGACTATACATTTTGCCAAATAATGTCTAAGTTGGTGAATAGATTTCAGAAATCAGACTGGCACAGTCGGCAACACGTTAAACATTTTGCCTCAAATATAGTGGCTGATGATCGTGCTAGCTGTGTATTGCCCAGAAGGATGCAGACTATGGATGTGAGTAATGATTGTTTTCATTATTTGTGAATCAGTCAGCTGTATTTTCTATTAATCGTTCAGTATCTAAAATGTCAGAAAACAGTGAAACATTTTTCCCAGAGCCCATGCTGACATTTTCAAATTACTTGTTCAAAATCCAAAGATAAAATAGATTATATTACTATATACCATGACCACTGAGAATGTTTACTATTATAAAATCTTAAATAATTAAAAAATTCTTTTAAATAAATCATTTTAACTTTACATCTACCTGATGACTTACATCTACCTGATGACTAAAGCTTTCAACAATATGTTACAGTCACTTTACATATGTAAAAGTACCATTTGTTGTAACAGATATGGTTAAAAGCTTTGAGCTGAAGTTCCAGACATCAAAAACAAATTTTCACGTGCAAAAAGTAAATGGCTATTCTCAATTTTGGTACAGGACTGACTGTGTACATGATCTGAGGGCAATCTGTAAAATTACTCTTTAAAGGGATGGTTCAACATTTTGGCTTTCTTGATGTTTTTGCTGAGAGTTTTTTAGAGAAAATCAATACGAGCTTTTGTGCTAAGTTATGCTGGATAAGTAAACCAGAGGGTCAGAGATGTAATGTTTGATGTCTTATGAGTTCTATATATTTCATGAGAATTTAATGCTCCCTTTTAATATTCTGAAATCTCTGGTTGTTGCAGTGTTGCCACAAACATTTTATGAGGTACTCACTAGCAGATGTAAATCAAGCATGGTCAATGGTGACAGACCAGTTAAGCCGTTCAAATTATTGTCTAGGTTTGTTGTGGGTTTAAATAATAAGCCAGCTATTCAGGCCCCAGTAGCTGGTATGGAACCACCTAGCTTAGCTCCCTCTAGCTGTCCTCCGGCAGATGCTGAGTAGCCGGGAAGCCAGGACAGTTGGATTACAGTTTGGAGGACAATTCAGAGAAAACATAACCCTGAACAATCACACCAGCTTTACCACCAGCCGATTCACATTTCTAAGAGGTTTTTCTCACTCAGCGACACACCCGCTGAGACACCCACTCTGGTAACTGGCAGCTCTATAGTTGTGAAGTTAGAGACTTCAGCAACCACAGTCAATTGTATTTCTGGGGCCAGAGCGGGTGACATTAAATTCTATTTGAAGCTTGTGTAATTAAATAAATGCAAGTACCGTAAGATTGCAATTCACACAGGAGTTAATGAAGTCTAATTATACCAACCAGACATCACTAAAATTAATGTTGAGTTGGTGTGTAACTTGTTGGACTACAATGTCGAACTACGTAGTTTTTTCTGGACCCTTTCCCGATCTGACCAGTGATGCATGTATAGCTGCATGTCGTCATTTAGCCGGTGGGTGTCTAGGTGGTGTCCCACAATTATACAGATAATTAGAAACTTTTTGAGTAAGACCTGCGCTAATTAGGAGAGACGGCATCCATCCAACTTTAGGCTAACTAGAAATATGGCTGAGCCCACAAGGCAAAGATGCAGCCTAACATGCCTCTGTGCAGTTTCCTTACAGCTGTCCCCCCCCCTAAAACTATTCATAAGAACTTGAAAAAAAAAGACTGTTCTTACAGAACAAAATAAAAACTAAATAATTAAATGTGGACTGTTAAATATCAGATCTCTCTCGTCTTAATCCGTTTTAGTAAATGACTTGATATGTGACCTTCAAATAGATTTATTTTGTCTTACTGAAACCTTGCTGCAGCAGGAAGAATATGTCAGTTTGAATGAGTCGACCCCCCCAGTCATATTAATTATCATGTTCCTAGGAGCACAGGTGGGTGTGGAGGAGTAGCAACAATCTACCACTTAAGCGTATTAATCAATCCCAGACCTAAACATAGTTATAATTCATTTGAGAGCCTCACTCTTAGCCTCTCTGATCATAACTGAGAGTTAAAAACCAACTGAATTTGTTATTGTATGTCGTCCTTCTGTCCCTTTATATCTGATGTAGTTCTTAGTACAAATAAAGTGATTGTAGTGGGTGACTTTAACGTTTATATAGATGTTAGTTCCCTATTAGACTCCATTGGTTTTACTCAAAATGTAAACAAACCCACTGTAAATGTCATGTTTTAATCACACTCTTGATCTTGTTATGACGTACAGTGTTGAAATAGATCACTTAATAGTATTTCCTTAAAACCTTCTTTTAAATGAACGTTTTTGATAACATTTGAATTTACTTTAGTGGAATTAACATCACTTAGGAAAAAAAATCCACTAAAGTAGATGTTTATCTGAAAATGCTGTTGCCAAATTTAAAGATCTTTTATTTCACTGCCATGTACCAACACAGAGGAGAGCAGTCATCCTAACTTTACTCAAGTACAAGTTGATAATGCTGCAGCCTCCCTGTGTACAATACTCAATACTGTTGGCCCTCTGAAAAATAAAGTAGTTATTCAGATGAGGATAGCGCCATTGTAAAATTTACAAATCTGTAGCTTAAAGCAGACATTGCAAAAGCTGGAAAGGAAAAGGCGCTCCAGTAATTTAGATGAGTCTTGCTGTCTTCCTGAAAAGACAGTTTCATAATGTATAAAAAATACAATGATAATTATTTATCATTAATAAAGGCAAATATGAACAACCCCAAGTTTCTTTTCAGCACTGTAGCCAGGCTGACAAAGAGCCTTCAACCTCTGCTGAACCTACTATTCTATTAACTCTCAGCAACAATAACTTTATGAATTTCTTTACAATTAAAATCATAACTATTAGAGAAAATATCACATCCGCCCTGCAACTGGCATGAAAGAACTTAAATGTACAGCTCTAGATTCATTTGTAAGACCTCAGTCTTACTCAGACTGCTTCTTTCCTGTACATCATGCAGAGTTCATTTCAGTAATTAATTAATCTAAACCATCTACATGTCTCTTAGACCCCATCACAACTAGAAATGTCTAGTTTAAAGATATTTTACCTTCGATCAGCATGTCCATATTAGATCACATTAATCTGCCTCTACTAACAGGCTATGTACCACAGGCTTTTAAACCTCTGTTCATAAAACTTACTCTTGACTCAGGGGTTTTATCCAATTATAGACCGATATCCAATCTGCCCTTTATCTCTAAATTCCTTGAAAAAGTCATTGCAAAGCAATTATGTGACCACCAGCGCAGGGATAATCTGTATAAAGATTTCCAGTCCGGCCTTAAAGTCAGTCATAGTACAGAAACAGCACTGCTCCCAATCACTACTGATCATCTCTTGGATTCAGACAATGGACTTCTCTCTATACTTGTCTTGTTAGATCTTAGTGCTGCATTTGATACTGTAGATCACAACATTTTATTACACTGACTGGAACATGTCTTTGGGATTAAAGGAACATCACTAGGCTGGTGTAAATCTTATCTATCAGACAGATTGCAAATTGTTGATTTTAACAATTCAAGTCTTCCATGAAGACAAAAGTTAGTTCTGGAGTTCCAAAGAGTTCTGTGCTTAGATCAGTTCTTTTCACTTAATACATGTCTCCCTTAGGCTGTATTACAAGGAAACACTGGGTACATTTGCATTGCTATGCAGATGACACCAGAGATTATTCTGTTTGGGCCTAAAAAAACCTTCAGAGACATGTTACCTAATTATATTTCTACCCTAGATCAGACGACATTGGCCTCAAGTACTACTGTGGGGAATCTTAGAGTTGTCTTTGACCATGATATCTCCTTCACCTTCACTTTGATATCTCCTTCACTTTGACCATGATATCTCCTTCACCTTGTAGTTCACTATCTATAGAACTGCCTTCTTCCAGATTGATCATATTTATCCTACATTAGCTTCTTTCCATTGGCTCCCTTTAAATTTTAGAATAGAGTTTTTAGAAGTGAGTATTTCTACTCACATATAAAGCACTTAATGATCAGGCCTTATGCTATCTTAAAGATAACATTGTACCATACTATCACCAGCAGAACACTTTCTTTCTCAGAGTGCAGGTCTACTTGTGGTTCCTAGAATTTACAAATTTAGACTTGGAGACAGAGCCTTTAGCCATCAAGCACTTCTTCTGTAGAACCAGATCTGAACCCAGGTTCAGGAGGCACACACTCTCTCTCTACTTTTAGGCTAGGCTTAAAACTTTCCTCTTTAATTAAGGTTATAGTTAGAGATGGTACAATCTCTTAGTTATGCTTCTATAGACTTACTGAGCTCTTCTCCTCTCCGCTCCTCTGTCCACTCAGATGCCACCATTGCATGTTATTAACTTTGTGTCTTCTCTCTGCTGTAGTTGTGCTTCACCCTCTGTGTCTCCCTCTTTCTGTACCATCCACCAAGTATCCCTGGCATCAGAGCTGTATGTTTCCAGTGTGCATTTACTGGCCCTACCAATGTGCTTAGTGTTTTGTCTGCTGCTTGTTTGTGTTCTTTTGTTGCCCGCTATCCTTTTCCTCTCCTTTTTCCACTCACCCCAGCAATTTGAGGCAGATGGCCACCCACCCTTAGTCTGGTTCTGCTGGGTTTCTTCTGTTGAAGAGAGTTTTTGCCATTGTAGTATTAACACAGTTTAATACCAGTAAATTTAATTTACTTAGTTAGCATGGCCATGCATGGCCTAAAAGACCTGGAATTGTGTCTAATTAACCGCCTTTGTTTTTTAATTGCGGTGATCGATAGCCGTTTACACACATGGATTGGCACAACATAGACTGTCTCTTTTTGGGGTTGACCAGTGTGACTTTGTACTTCCCGTCATACTGTAAATGCAGTTGTTATTGTAATATGTGCTGGTCAGTAATTTATTCTGAGTAAGAATGAACAAAGCCAGGCTAGTTGTTTACCCCTACTTCCTGTCTTCATGCTAAGCTCAGCCAATCGACTCCTGGCTCTACCTTCATAGTCACCATGCAAATAGGAGTGGTATTGATCTTCTCATCTAAGTATAAATGTCATTTTTAGAATTAGTACGTATTTGAACTGATTACCATTTTGCTTTACTTCATGCAAAGAAAGATCTGGAACTAGGATTAAAAAGCCTAGCTGCACAGTGTAAAACATAATGTTTTTTGCTATCAGGTGCTTGCTGCTTAGCTTCAGCAAGAATTATAAAGTAAATGAACTTGCGTGTATTTTATGATATTGCTGCCAAACCACACAGGTGAATTAAAAAAATAGTTATAAGTAATTGAAATAGTGTTGTTGGCAAGTGGCCATGGTATAAAGCAAAATAATACCCTTAATCTTGATTCAATGGAAGCAAATGAATGAACTGTGATGAAATGTACAGCTTGCTTTGTGTTACACCTTATATTAAAAAAAGTGTTCATCTTTGTGATGCTGGAACCAGTGATTTGGCATTTTTCTTTGATAAACAAGTCACAGTACTGTGTATTTTGCTAAATATTTGCCCCCTTCCTGAATTTTTATTTTTATTGTTTTGCAAATTGTTTTTTTAATGACAGCCCAGTTTTAAGTTATTGCCCTCTAAACCTAATGCAACCCTTGGTGGCAACAAATGCAATCTAGTGTGACAAATATGCAAAAAAAAAAAAAAAAAAAAGGAAGGCGGCAGCACTCTAAATGACTGTTGTTAATTATTTTGTGTTGACTGACTGATTGTTTCTGCATTAATGTTTCACTGGGTGACTATCGCACTACTACTGTATACAGACAAATGTAATCTTTGTAAATACAGAGTTAAGTCCAATCCATCAATCAGCAAGCTATCACAATAACAGGTCTGAGGCTTTAAAGCCTTTAGGAGCCATCATGGTACATTCAGGGCTCTGCAATCAAATGATAAAAGGTAAATGGCTAACACTGGCACTGGAGGCTGTTTTATGAGTTTCATCTGGGACACAACCAACTTTTAATGGACAATGTAAAAATGAAAATGGCTGCGGTATGTTCTCAAACACTTAGTATAGTAAAGTATCGCTGACAAGTGTCTATATGTGATGCCGTTACAAGAGTCTCCAAAGGCACAGGCACAGATGAATAAACATATGTGTTCCAACTAAGATGCAGAGAGGAGAACTGAAGATATAAAAAAAATAAATAAATAAAACTTCTTGTCACAACTGTCCACAAGACACATTAACAAGAAACTGTGAGGAATAAAATGTTGAGGAAAGCATGTAGCTATCTTAGCATTAACAACAAGAAGGCTGAAACTACTTTGGCACATGAATGGAAGTAAGGCATCTGTATCATTCTAGAGTCGAAAAAAAGAGTTGAGATGGCGCAAATGAGCAGATTGTTCCTAATCTGCAAAAGATTCAAAAGAGACCTGTGTAAAAAAAAGCTCAAGCATCTATTTTTAATTAAGTATCACACACAGCACACTCCACTCTTTTGCTGCTTCATACCTGAAAACTAACACTGCAAAATAGTATGGGGTCACCTCCAAGAAAGAGAGAAGTTTCACAAAAATAAAAAACAAAAACAAATCTAATAAACAAAAAAAACAATACTGAAAACACAACACTGAAAAACAGAGCAGAGTCTGTCACTGTGTCACGAACTTGACCTGAATGCAGCTATTGCGATGGTGAGGAGCACTGAGGGCGGGGGGATCGCCACACTCCAGGCTCTCGAACCACGGGCGCTCATACCTGAAGCACACACACACACACAAAAACATAACACGAACAAACATCCATTTGAAATAGTAGTACTCTTGTAATTGTACACTTAAAACAGACATGTTTTTACATTTTAAGTAAAAACAAAGTAATTCCCAAAACATAATGTAGGGATGCTAAAAATGTAAATTAGGTAAAGAAATGCATTAAGGGATCTGTGTGTAAAGGGACCTGAAGCCTGAAGCAGTTTGCTCTCGTCACTAGTCTCTCATCAATGATTTAAATAACTCAATTATCTCTTTGTTACTGACTTTTCCTGTAATGCTATGATATCTATAAAACCCTTTCCTAGTTAACAACCTGAAGAATCCTTGTGAACCTCTGTTTTAGAGCTACTAGTTTCTATAAACATAGGAGTTTTTCACCTGCTAATATATTTTGCACACATCTCTCTCTTGCTGCTGTATCTAAAGTATCTCTGGGAAAAAAAGGGCCCATTTTTCAAATGAAATTTAAAAGAAAAGCCAGCATGGAATTCTATCTCTCTCAACTGCTGTTTTCAGGGATTCAACACAGAATATCAACAATGCAAATTAGCATTTAGAGCAGGAGAAGAGCCCCCTGGAGTCCCACAGGACAGTAATAGCATCTAGTAAAAGAGGAAGTCAACTTCTGCGACAGAGATGGATCACACTGCATATTTCAGCAAAATATAAGCCTGGAAGAACTAGGGACACAAGTAATGGTGAGTCAACAGAGGACAAAATGTCCCTGTCAAGTTTAAAAAGTGCTAAATGACTTCATTTACAAGTGGGTAAATTATTAAAAAACAGTAGTTCTGAGAGATCAAGGACTGTGTGGGTCTACATGTCATTCTTCTGTATTTTGCAGGACCATAGTAGCATTAGTCTACAGTATTTTAGTACTACAGATCAAGACAGAAAATCCCTAAAATAAGTGTTTTGGTTTCCATCCGGTATAGAATAAAATAATGCAAAGAACAAGCCAAATATCAACTTATTCCTATTTTTAAACATGTAACCATTACAACTCAATGAACTGCCAACAATGATCTTACTTAGTTGGTGGATGCGTATGGGATCTGAAGCTGGGCCCAGTCCTCCTTCACTCAGGGTCTGAATGTAAATGATGTAGTCGTCGTCCTCAGGGAGGGTCAACTCTGCTGTTGAATTGGTTGTTGTGAGTGTGTTTACTTCTTTGTGTCTCTGGCTCCTGTAAGACAGCTGAATGGGGGAAGAGAAACAAGGAAGGTGACACACTGTAAATATGTATTCTTACAGCTTGACAGCTTACAATGAGCCACAACACAGGTAAAGTCCATGCTTTCACTGACCTGAATATATAGTAGGAATAAATATGTTTCCGTGAAGCATCTCAAAAAGCAAAACTCACTTGGTATCCTGTAACCTCTGACTCTGATTCCATTGCCAGTACAGGTTCCCAGTAAAGAGACAGTTGAGAGCCAATTAGAGTCCATTCGACATTCAGTGGAGGTTGGGATGGCGCTGGATGAAACAAAGATAATTCATTTCTATATGTCAGCACATGAAATCTGTTACTGAATTATTATATTTCTCTTATAGAGTTATTAAGTGGTTTATTAACAATTATTTATTTTATTTTATTTTTGTTTAATCTTTTCATCCTGCATTGCCATCTCCTGGTCAGTTTAGAACAAGTTGTGCATTTGGTCTGGTCTAACCTGAAACTGGTACTTAGATATCAACTGCACAACATCTTGCTACCAGCACATGTTCATCTAATTTGCTTGCTTTACATTTTTGATATATTTTAATACCTATTCCTTCAATGCACCATGGGGGGAGGGGGCTGTGTGAAACAGCATTTCAATACGCTGTATACTGTGTATATTGTTGTATGGACAATAAGCCTTTCTTGAATCTTGAATCTCCGTTGAATTGTCATCAGTATGAGTTTTTCTCTACTGATGACAGTATCCTGAGTAGATAATTTCCTCCACTTTAAGATGATCTTTGAAAGCCTTGTTGGTACGTAGACTTACTTGCTAAAGTGTGTTTGCTAATGGAGTATAGATACTGAATATTTAGTGTGAACGTTTAGTGTAGTTTTGTAGGGAACAGTTAATTAGCATCTTGACTAGAACACTGCATGTTTTCTTGGATATTGATGACTGTTTATGACGTATTGGCATATGTCAATTTCTGTTAATTAAAGTTTTACCAAACTACAATTAGATTCTGTAAAGAGAGTAAACTTGAAACCTCAAGTCAATGTGGTCATTTGAGAAGGAGATAAAGGACAGGACAACAAAGCATCATCTTCTGGCATTCAATTCTCCACGTTTTAAAAAAGAGAAGCATGTTGGAAAGACCACAACTGTAATTAAATAAAGTGAAAAACTACCTTTGGATCAGTGAGGACCAGGTCCCATGCTTTATGCTCATCAAGAATGTCCCAAAGCCCATTAAACAGTAAAACTCCCCTTGCACATGCAGAAGCGGAAGCAGCTTGGGCTATAATGACATTTGCTGATAAGGAGCTTTAACTGCATAAAGCAGAATAAGAAGCTTCTATGCAGCTCCAAAGGACACACACAGAAGTGTCGCTGTACAGTGTACACATTAAAAAAAAAGATCCTAGCTGCACAGGTTAAAGCACAGGTCTTAGAAGCAGAAGCAGATGAAGAAAGGGATACGCTTCTCAGAAAACTTGATCTTCTGGCTCATATCCCAGAAACACGTACTAATGTGAGTTACACAATGCACCAACACTCCTGCCACACTCATGCAAGACACCCCCACCAAGAGCCCAGAAATGCAGGTTCCTCAGTTCACACCAACCAGTGCTTCCTTCTATAAATCGTACACATTTGGAAATAACCTATGCTCTCAGCAAGACTCCAGGTCACTTGCAATGCCGCACACGAAAGGGCAGAAACCTATTAGGGTGGAAGAAAAAATAAGCATTTCATGGTGGTAATGGCATACATAAGATTCCATCCACTACCAGTTTCACAGTTAAGCCATTAGGTGGCTGTAACAGACACAGTCTATGTAAGGTACTATGCTTTAAATTTGCCCACTTCCTGATTTTTTTGTTTGTGTATTTGACACACTAAAATGATTCAGATGATGAATAAAATGTTAATACTGCCCAAAGGAAATAAAATAAAAATAAAACTGCAAAGCAGCTCCATATCATCACACTACCACCACCATGTTTGACTGTTGGTATGATGATCTTTTTATGAAATATTTTTACAACAGATCTAACAAAGACGCACACCTTCCAAAAAGTTAAACTTTTGTCTCATGAGTCCACATAATATTTACCCAAAGGTCTCAAATGTGAGATACGGCTTTGTGTTCTTTTTTGGAGAGCACTAGCTTTAGCTTGAAACTTTTCTTTTTTTGTCCTTTTGCTAAAAAGGACTCAAGACATGCTGGTTTGCTCCAACCTGCAGTTGCATTAAGTGGCATAAAATGACAAGGAAGTCATGGATCATGCCGCAGACCCAAAATACCTGGACCTTATTGCTGATAATAACAAAGGTCAGCAACAACAACAACATTGGGCTACATTGAGATTTGGATCCTTTCTAAAAGAAAGCCATTTACTCGAAGTGGGGTCTTCTCTAGAGTGAACTGTATTATCCTCTTGGTTTTGTGCCTCATGTGATAGTCCGAGGAAAGGAGCTTCTTAGAGAACTCACCATAGGCTATTCTGAATGGAGTGCTTCACTGTCTCCAGAAATAAAAGGGCATGGAACAGTCACCTTCTATGTATGTGTACACAGCATAATCCTGCAAACATTGTAATAGAAACTAATCCAGCAGACCATCTGAGTAAGACAATAGATTTACTGTACCAGCATTTTTGTCTAAACCTGAAAATGTGCTACCCAACGAGGAGGCATTGGAGCTTGTGGAGCCAGAATAACATGCTGAGATCCGGCCACAGCACTAAGCACAGTGGTTTTCAAACATCTTAGGTCTCCATACTTCTTTCGCTTTTTCTGCTCTTATACAGTAGTTCCTTGCTCAACCTTCACATAATTTCCTCCCTCATAAACACAACATGGCCATGCCGATAAATCAATGGCGTGATAACAACCAGGAAAATGGCAGTAAATGGCATATAGATGCAGGTAGTTGTGGAAAAACTTATCGGATACTGCCCCACCAATACAGGATTGCATCTTACGTATGTATAGCTTTAACTTCTGATGACATGCACAGATGATTCATTAAATCGATGCAGGCTTTGTATGGGCTTAACAGCTAACAGTTAACAGCAAGTATACCTTTAGTATTAGATTAGTTTGTGCTGCTTTTTGCGGGTGATATCAAGTTTGCATGTTTTATATACAAACCTTCATTAAATCAGGGCCTTAATGTTTAGTAGGTAGAAGAATTTTGTGGAAAATAGTTAATTAGAATTTTCGCTAGTACACCTAATGTGTGTTTGGACATGTGAATGTTTATGTCTTCAAATGGCAATGTATGTTCATTTCTCAGTTTTAACCAACTCCAACAGCCTTCAATAAAGAGAGTGAACATCTCGTCAGTGTGGTAATTTAGAAGGAGTTTATTGGACTGCAGCAAGGAGCCGGAAATAGACGCATTTCTGGAACAAGAATAGATTTCATTCAAACTATACTTTCCACCTCTAAATTACAATCAGAAAGTATAAAAAAGAATCAAACCCCTGAACAGCACGTTGTCTTGGTGCAGCAACTTACGTGGCTTTTTTGTGGTGACATTGATTGCAGGGAGGAAGGGGCCAGTGCCCGCAGTGTTGAAGGCGCTGACTGTTAGGAAATACTGTGTGTTTCCTGCCAAGCCGCTGACTGTGACCGAGGTTTGGTTCCAAGGCACTCTAACCTTTCCCATGGTTTCTGGTTTAGTGTCATCTTCCCAGTAAACCACCTTGAGACAGAGAGCATGTCTATAATGCATGTGTATGAATTTGAGCAAAATGTATACACTGGAAGTATAATTCACATGCAGCACAACAATGTATCTGTAGTTGTTTTTGAGAATCTTGAGAAATGTGGTGTTGTTAAATGATCGCCTCTGGGTGTATCCTCTGAAGGTTTCTTTTGACTTTTGAGCAGACATTAAAAAAAAGACAGCTACTACAAATGTTTCACTATCATTCAGAAACTGCTAAAAAAGACTAGCACAATAGTCTTAAATTAATTTTAACAAAGATAGAAATGTATTTAATTAATTAATAATATAATTTTTCATATGACAAATGTAATTACAGAAGAACATTAAGTCCACCAATTTTATTTGTGTTCTGACTTTAATCTAAATAAGCTGGTGGTATGTAGGTAACTCTGATATAAAGAGAAAAGCAGCCAATGCTCGCATCCAGTATGAGGGGTTAGGACTGGTTTTGCATAAATGCTTGACAGTAGAAGAATGTTTCATTTATCAAAATTAACACCAAAGAGTGTTTATTGCTCGAATAATGTATTTATTGCATAATCATTTCTAATAATAATAATCAGTCTATGTTGCATAACACTGCATGTACTGTTTTTTCTCCTTTAATGATTGGATATAATTCTGCATTTAAACTGTAATGTTAGAAAATAGGTTCCAACTAAAGTTATCAATCATAAAATAAGACACTATTTTGTTATCATTTCTGTTCTGATGTTCTGAGAATCTATTTTTCTGTCATTGTTACATAGTTTTTGCTGATGTTCAATCACTGATGGAGCTAAGATATGCTTTAAAAGTGTGTTTTCCCAGATGGAAATATTGAAACATATCTGATTTTATTGAGAAAAAGAATAACAACATCTTACATTAAAGTCCTTTGATCACCCTGATTATTCAGTCTGAAGCACTCAGAGCAGGCAATCAGCCTGTTCCAGTTTTTGAAGGTAAGAGAGAACACAATCAACATAGACTTGAAATGTAATAGCTTAATATTTCTATTTTATTGAGAGAAAAAAAATTAAAAGCTAAAGATCGATTCCTGTGGTGCTACTGTCTTATCAAAAGTAAGCAGTAAACACATTTTTTGGTGAGGCACTTTGTGTTATGCTGACACGAGGTCTGCTGCAGTATTGCAACACAGACTATCATGAAGCCCTGTATCGTGATACATAACTGACAGCAACATGATAAAGCATATGGGCAGGCAATTTTCTTTTGTTCTCTTAAAAACCGTTTGACATATTTTCTGTCGTGTTGGTACAAAGAACGGTATAATTTTGGCTATAACAGTTACGTAACTGTTAGTCATTTTTTATGGTGACACACGGTTTGGAAGTGATTGCTTTGAGGTACAACAGAGGTGATGACAAGCATTTGGATTGCGTTGTGTGTGATTTCTATTTCCATTTAAAAGAGTAAAATGTACCTCATAGCCCAGAACCCTTTCAGGGGTGAAGGAGAGAGTCTGCCAATTCACCTCAGTCTCAGAGGCAGAGACACTTCTGGCCCAAACTCTTGCTGGCATCCCACTTGGCTCTGAAAACAGACAACAGGAGACTGAGCACTGCTGCCTTCTTCCAACAGCAGAGACAAGCACAACAAATCTCTTCGCATTTTTACATTTATTACTGTGCGGCATTCTCGTTGATCTCTACTTGGGTGAATCATCACACACAGGTGCTGCTGGTAAATAGACCAACACTACACTACAGGCTGACCCCCTTTCAGCAAGCTGAGAGGTAGCATGGATCTAAATGCCAACTGGTTCTCACTTTGTCATACAGTAGCCATTCAAAAGAGCGGTGATATTTAGAGGAAATCTGTGTATACTTACATAAAAGTATAAATGTGTAGCATTTTTCGCTAGTTTCTGACTTTAAAAAACATTTCTACACATTTATTTTCCTGTATGACTCTTTATTGATTGAGCGTTTTCAGCACACTAGATGCAGTAAAACAACTTTCATGATCTTTGTCCTTTTAAAACCGAAAAAGCTTTGGAGCCTTGCAAAAACCCTGTTGAAATCATGTTTATTCCCTTACCTATCTCTGCAGAGTAGATGGTGATAACAGGGCTGAAGGGACCCTGTCCTTTGCTGTTGTAAGTGCCAACCTTGACATGAAATGGAGAGAAGGGTGCGATGCTGTCGTTGCGGTACACATAACGTGATGCACCCGGGGCTGAGGTGGCCACATGAGTCCAGCTAACTTCTCCGAAGGCGCGGAAAGCAATGATGTAACCAAAGCTCTCACCATTCTGCAGTTCTTCGGGGACAGGCTGAGAGTGAAACACAAAACTATAGTGATATTAAAACATATACAAACCATTCACGTTCACCCCGCCGCTGGGCTGACACAATCACCTCCCACTCCTGTGGTGCCACAAGAAGTGCATGACCCACAAATTACTTTTCTGACCCACCTGACAAAATAAAATGAGCAATAAAATGCTATTAGAAAAAATCTGAGCTCATTACACAACTCCCATGAACCTTTTAGAATGAAAAATTATTTCTGCATTTAATGAAATGAGAAATCTTTAATAATGAGATACTTTTAGCCACTTAATGACTTCTTCAGTATCTAGTGTTATTTTTCAGCCAAACCACTGGCTAAATTGTTGAATTTGAACATTGTAGATCCAGCTAAGCAATAACAATTCACTAGAGATCCAAGCCTTACAATAACTGTAGGATTCAGTGTTTTGCTTGTGTATACATTGACTCTGCCTTATATAGATTCTTTAACAAAGAAATTACAACGACTGCAGTGCCAGACTTCAGTTTACCCCAAATTTATGACACCCACAAGCCAAACAGAGCAAGAGCTTTAATTTAGTGAGAAATATTAAGCATCTTATTGAAGAATAAAAAAGACTAACCACAGGCACATTGAAAACACACGGGAACATAAGACTGATGACTTACCTCCCATGTGATGACCAGTTCAGATCTACTTCCTCCTCCTCCACCCACATCACCTGGCGCTGCATCAGGAACTACAGAACACAAACCTTATTCACACCTCCATATAAGAAACACTTCAGGCTCCATAAGATTATGCAAAAGACAATGTTACATAATCTTAAATCATTTCTTTTTGCAGATCATAATTTGAAGTTGTTTTTTTTTATCTGATGTTGATGAATGATTTGGGGGGAAAATAGCATTTACTGTACCGGCATCCTCTGTCCTGGTCTTGACGGACACTGGGCTGGGTTCTCCAACACCAACACTGTTCTTGGCCAAAACCCGAAAATCATACTCCACCCAGGCATTGAGGTCCACCACAGTGGCTGTCAGTGTGTTCCCATCGATTTCTTCAGGAACTACAAAAAACCCCACAAACATAATGTATGTATATCTATATATGCCTATAAAAACAGATGGAATAGCTGAACAATGTGGCAGGATTAGCAGCTGTTACAGAAATTGTTATTTTTCTATTAATAGAGAATTTATGTATTCTTTGTGTCTTTAAATACTATGGAATTTTCTGTTTCACTTTAATGTCTGCAGACAGGATAGAGTTGCCCTTGAAGGTTGAAAAGCAGACTAAGCAGAAGCCAGGTGCCACTGACTCTGACCATGAAGATAGTGGAACAGGGAGTGTAGCATAGTTTGAGGAGACAGGGAGTGTATGGTTTTGATAAATAGCAGTGTAACAGATAGTTCTTGGTTCATTAGCTGAACCCTCTCATGAGAGCACTGTGCTGTATAACTCAGTAGTACTTTCCCTTTTGTGCTTTCTTATAAGAACATTGCTGTATGCAACAGCGTCGTCTGTGATACTAACACGGAAGGTGTTAGTTGTGTGATCTCTGCCTTTTAAAAACAGCTGCTCACTACTGCTGAAAATGATGCTAATGAGAGGGGTGAGACTGAACCACGGTGCTAAAGTTGTGGGCTGGAAAACCAAAACAATGAGAAGCAAGAACAGAAAAAAACTCAACTGGAGGAGAGCTACAGAGTTGGATGAAAATGATCTTTGGGTTACAAGTGGCTCCTTTAACAAATCATATGCTCCTTTGTTAATATTGATATATTGATTACAGTAGATTTAACTTTACTGATTAACTTTTTGACTTTCCGCCTCTGACATGATAGGTCTAGTTAATTTACAGCTTCTTTTTTGTTGTTCAATGAGTGGTGCCCCTGTCAAATTCACTAATAAAAAATACAGTTTGTAACACTACAATCGTTTGCATCAGTTTGCAATACCTGCATTGGAGCACCAGATGTTATTCAAACCAAACTAACTTAAGCAGATGGAAAAAAAAGTTGAGGTTGTTTAAATGAGATTGTGTAAAAGCAGCAACTCTCTAGAGTAAAATGTATCCATCCCAATTCCAGCGCCTTCATCCAGCAGCTGACCCTACACTCTGACCTCCTTGCTGAAGGGCTAAGAGAAATAAGATAATTTCCCTGTGGGAATCCATGAGTTATCTGAAGAACATGCCATGTGCTTTAAGATGAAATCTTTAAGTGCTGCCTACCTGTGTTAACCCTCTGCCAGCCCACAGTGAAGGGAGTTCTGGTCTGGATGAGGTAATTGATGATGGGGCTGCCATTGTCTCTACCGGGGCTCCAGGCCAGCTGGGCTGTACTGTCTGTAACTTCCTCAACTGTCACAGACTCTGGGGGACTTGGGGGGCCTGGCTCAGTCACACAAAAGCAGAGTAAAACTGATTAAGGCTGGATGGCTGATAACATTTTGTCTTTGGTAAATGACGTGATTCCTTGTCATTCAGTGTAATCATCCTCTGTGATCACCAGTCATAAATGCAGAGGTGCAGACAAGATTGCAGACTGTCTATATTAATTTGTGTGTTCACAAATACTGAAAGGAGGAAAAGTATTTATAATATGTATATACTGTATATCTGCATTAAAACACAGGCACCTAAACATAGTGGACATGACAAGATGCAGAAATTCACATTCTAGAGTAAAAGATTAAAATACCTTGTAGCCCAGAAGAAGCAGCATTTTATCAAATCTTCACTATCTCACCAATTAAGCAGAGTAACATTTTACTTCAGCTTCATCTACTGTTTCCTCTTCTAATGAATGTGTTGGCTCATCACAAATAATAGACCACTAGAGAGCAGTGAAACAGACCGCAGAACAAAAACACCCCTGCCTACACTCCTCACTACCTCTGAAGCAAAACTTTCTGATTAATAAAGCATTAAATTATTTTAATACACAATCAATTTGTATATCTGACTCACGCAGGATATAAATGCCTTATGTATAAATGTATGTATGCATTAATATTTAGTCAGGCTGCTAAATATTTATATCTCCAACATGCTAAACAAGTAACTGCTGAATGAATGTGTTTTGTTTACAGAAGCCTTGAACGTGATGCCCACGTACATTTGGTCTTAAATCCCTGGCTTTAAAGATATTGATCTTTGTAAAACTCATTAGCAGCTCTTGATAGAAAAAAAAACTTTAATACACTGACCTCATTAATACATATTAATGGAGCACACGATCAAGGATCAATTCCTTATCCTCTTAATTATATTTCATTGGCTGAGGCTGTCAGTGTCTTGAGGATGTTTAAATAATCTGTTATTAATATGGACAGACTGTCTAAGCTTTTATTGTGAACTTGGCACAGGGCAAATTATTGTCTGGCTATATTATACTGAATAATTAGAGACGTGGTAGTATTATCTTGATTCGCCCAAATTTGTAAAATGTGCTGTCACACATGTCCAAAGTGAATCGGACTAACACTTTTCTGTAGTAACTCATGAAATAATAACAATAAACCCATAGTTGTACAGGGTTATACTGACAGCATACTGTCTTGCAGGATGATGATGATAATGCAGCTGTCAAACAAATGTGAGTGTTCATCAAGTGGTTTAAATGTTAATGATGATCATGCTACCAAGATAACATGACCTTCTCCATAACCACCAGCACCCAGTGGAGTGTTTGTGAGACGTCATCAAGTGGCATCTAAAACATTTTCCACTGCCATTGTAAAAAAAATAAAAAAAATAAAAATACAAGAACCCAGACGATCACTCAAGAGTCTCTGTGTCAAGAGCGATTATCATTGACCTTCAGTGCTGAGAGATGAGTGGAGCGAAACAGGATAGGAAATAGCACCCCGTCAATTACTGAGCGACTATCACTGGCTAATATTACATGATTGCAATAATGTGTCTATTGCCAATAACACCGATGTAACAGCAATTGCTATTACTGTGGCTGCAATCATAAAGGTCCATATGTTGCTTTGATCACACCGTAATCACACTGACAAAATCACTATCATACTGTAGTTAAATGACTCCTGCATTAGTCACATTGTTGTCTTAACATTAAAATTGTTATACACAAAAATGACTAGAGAGGCTAGTGTCAGTGTCACCATTGCTTTGCATTATTTATCCGGAGAGCACAGGACGAGTTCATTGGGAAAAAGTAGTTCCAGTGAAAACAGCATGTTACAGTGTTGGAAAGTAACTAGGTAGTTCTACCGAATTAAGGTACATTTTAAACATTTTTCACTTCTATTCCAGTATACATATATACAATAAAAATTTTTTTTGGCTTAAACCTTGACGCTAAAATAACATAACAGTTTAGAATACATGGTTTGGATTTCAGCACAGATTATTTTCCCCACTAACCTTCATAGATGTTTGGATATGTATGTATATGTATAATATGTATAAACTGTTTGATGTTTGATGGGAGCTAAAAATTATCCAGCATGTCATTGAAAAATGATTAAATAGATAGATAGATTAAATTTAATAAATGTAACTTTGAGTAGCAGAACATGTTTTTCTTCTTTCTTGAATCATTTCACAACCTTTCAGTTTTATCTTTTGACTCTTTGAAGGGGTCTGATCTCAAGGTTGGGAGCTAATGGACAGAACTATCGTAGCTACAGTTATGTCAGTATATACTGTATAGTACTTTTAATACTTTTTACACATCATAGTGTTAGTTATGAATACTTTTGTAGTCTTGCAGGGTGCCAAATGAAGGACCTGCATTTTTAGATTAATACAGTATATTGCTTTTATGACTTTTTATTAATACTTTTTCTGAAACCAACATTCTATATAAATAGATACGTAGAGAGGTACGTGAAAAGGAAGATTCTATGTTACGCTATTTATGCTTAGCATGTTGCTCCAAATTATTTCAAATTGTTACACGTGCCCTCCACGAGTCGTAGGTTTAAAGGTAGTGACAACGTCTGTCCCGTTGGATCAGAAGATAATATTCAAATTGACATGCGACCACTGTCAGCTGGTCTGAAGTTGTGATCAAGCAAAACCATTCTATTCCCTCCATGACTTGTTGTCTCAACAGATTCGTGCTTTGCCTTCCAACATTTTAAGCCATTTGATCCAAGCAATGAGACATCCACGACAGCTGCCGTGAGGAGGAAGTGTAAATAATGCACAATGTGAGTCACAGACAAGTTTCTCTCAAGTCAATACGAGGGCAATCCATTTCCATGCCCTTGATAATGCTGTACTTGAGAAACAGCCTTATTTCCACTTAGTCTTCAACCATTTGGAAAGAAGGGCTTATTAATGGGATTTGTCTTGAAGATCTTCAGCATGACAAACTGAATCACTGGTGGGTATCCTTACAAGATAAAGATATGGATCCAACCTTTTCAAATCCTGACACCAAAATCATCCCTCAGCTCATCTGACATTTAGCATATTTGTGTGGTGTCAATTTGCTGGGCTATTTGGTGTATTGATGAAAACCCAAAACATTCCTCTTTTCACTATGCCCATAATACAAACTTATCGCTCCCCACTAAACATACACTCACTGGCCACTTTATTAGGTACACCTGTACAGTGTAATGCAATCCAATACAGCAGCTTATAATTTTTTTGTTGAAACTGTCAGATAAATTTCATTTATCTAAATAGGCTGGCTGAAACACGTCTCAGTATACGTCACGCCAGTTCAACTCTGCTACCCATTTTGACCTCAGTAACAGAGAAGAATTATTATCTTTCTGATTGATTTGAACATAAACTGAAACATTATTACCTTGTAAATAATGAATTTGTGGCAGAGTTTCTGTATTAAATTGCATTAGATTGTAGAGGTGTACCTAATAAAGTGGACAATAAGTGTATAACAAAACTTGTTCTATTTTGTTCTGCCTGATGTAGCTCTCAACAACTGTGTGTCTCTCTGGAGCTTTTTATATTGCATGAGTGAGCAGAGACAGGCATCTAAAAATTTAACTGTCAAGTTCGATGCAACAACACTGAAAATTGACAATATTAAATAATATTCTAAAAGATTCATGGTCAGTATTCCTATTGTTTCAACTCTTCCCTTCCATGAGATTCCTTCCATGTAATATAAAAACATAGGAAGCTTCCTCCACCTGATGTAATCAAGCGAGCGCAACTAGAAACTAGTAGGATATAAAAAATGTGGATTCTGATGATATCGTGAATAATTTTCATGGGTAAATTTGTATGAAATTTAACGGCACTGCAATCACAGACTGAAACAAAAGCCATTTCAGTTTAAAAGCCCAGACATTACACACCCTAGAAAACAGCATTCTCTATATTCTCAGTTAGAACATTTATATAATGTCCCAAAAAATACAGATGAGATGTTTGGTACCCTGCACAGGCTACAGACATTTAACTACTGTGGGTTTTACAGTAAATTCAGAATTTTTTTATTTCTCCCCTCTTAAAAGAGGAACCAATAACACAATCTTGATTGTACGCCCTCTTCTAATTAGTGACTGTGGTGCAGAAAGGAGGTTTTCTTACCTTTCACAATCAATACAGCCACGGCTGACAGGCTCTCCACGTCCGTGTCCACCACACAGATATATTTGCCAGCGTGGTAAAGCTGAATGTTCCTGATCATCAGATCTCCTGCTGTTCTCTACCAAGGAGGAAAGAAAGCTTTATGTAGCATGAAAGATAACAGACCTTGTGACAGCTTATTAAAGAACGAAGTGAAGCATTCATAAGGTGCAGTAAATAGCGGCGCCAAAAACGTTTGTAGATCCTTATTTAGCTTGGACTTTGCAGAGGAAAATCTGGCCTATTTTTTATTTTTATTATAAAGATATTTTACACACATCTCTTGAGACGTCCTGCAGTCAAAGCCACAAAGGCAAACACACCTAAACATTTCTAAATATATCAGAACCTCTTTGTTGTTTACAGCTATTCAGATGAAAAGGAGCAAATCTAGAAGTCACAACAGTTTCATGCAGCCAATGGCGTGTTTGTGTATGACAAAGACTCAAAGGCTATTTCGCTTGCATTTTGCAGAGGGCACCACCGTGACCTTCAAGATCTGTTGCAAGGAACTACACAAATAAGCTATTACTACTGAGTTCAGCAGGCAGTTTTTGCTTGATTACAGGGGAAAAGAGGCCGTCTAGATCCTCATCTGAGAGGATACCCGTAAGCAGCACATAGTAAATTAGTGGTGAATTTGTTCTCTTGGCATTGGCAGGAAAATGTAGCAGTAGAGCCAACATAGTTTAATTATGGAAATTAAATTCCTTGAAGCAGCAAAGTTAAGTTGATAATCTCTTTGGACTGGGGACATTCTAGCTTCTGGGGAAGGAGTTTCTTTTCAGATAAGAACATTGTCAGTCAAACACACACAGGAAGAATTGTTAATCTCAAAGGATGTGAGGGTGTTCTCAAAGTATTTTGTCATTTGGGGCTCTGCCATGCTTTCATTCCTTTAAAAGACACCTCTAATGACGTGTATCCCCATTCTGTTATGAGGAGCTGTGCAGCAGGCTATGTCAAAGTAGAATCTGAAAAGAATTCAAGAGCCAAAGTATTGAGAAAAAAAAAATCAGAAAGTCAGGCTTGTGTAGCAGAGGTGCACTCAAAAATAACCTGTCACAATGGATGAGTAACTAACACATCACCTATGTGATGATTTTTATGTAGAAGTGCATTTTGACATAGCATGCGCTGTGTTTCCATTCATGTAAGGACAAATGGAAGCTCAAAGGGACTAAATGATCTAACAGAATTTCGTTCCAAAGATTCCCATAGCTTATTATGCCTCCAAGGAGGCTATCAGAATTGTGAAAAGGATCGTATCACACCACACCAACTGCAGCAAAACTACCCACAGTAAATCTCTTCAAGGAATGCCATGATGTCAAACCACAAGCTGTCCCTTTTAACTAATAGCAGGGATGAAGTGAAGCAAGATGGAAAGAAGTGCCAACTGCCCATTTGCACGTTCTCAAGATGTATGACTGCGGGTCACTCACCCCACCCACTAGCTCAAAATGACCATCTCCCTTGGCGATGAGCTGTCCGTTGAAGGCCCAGGAGAAAGAAACGTCAAGGACGGGATCACTGGTGACCTGACAGGGTAACACAATGCTCTCTCCCACAATGATCTCCATGTCCACTGGCCCCTGGATGATTCTGGTTGGATCTGCCCCATAACAAACATTGTAAGAAGGGGTAATTTCTGATGGAACATTTTATTGCAAAGAAATAAGTAGTCCTTGTTGATTTGTTGAAATAACACACTCCTGATATTACACTCGCCAGAACATAAGAACATACTCTGTAATAGGCTAAATCAAAGTCAGTTTGGTATTATCTATACAAAGGAAGGTCTCATGAACGTCTTAGTGGAATAACGTGATAACATGCAGCCTGCCACTTCTCAAATGGCCTAATACTCTAGTCTGACACAGCTAGAATAATCTTCTGAAATCCTAATAGCACTTTGGATCAGATAAAACTTCATGTAATGGGCTTCTCTGTACATCCACAACAAAAATGAGGGGCACTGTTTCAAAATCTACTATAGCAATCATTGGATTTAGTCTGCTGTGCTTCAAAACACAAGATAATGAATCTTCTGAAATCAAATAAAGAAGGTACAACACAAAGAAAGAGGATTTGCGTTTTCATATCTTAGCCTATACTATTAAGGAATAAAAAACATGTAAAAAGTGCACTCTGAGTTCTTAAGCTAGTAATAATCAGTGTCTGGGTCAAGCTCTGTGGCGCTGACTGCATTATGGTCTTGGGAAATCCAGTATTTTAAAAAAATAACTGGCTCTGTTTCAGCAGCAGACAATGGTGTTCAACACGTTAATAAAACCAAGAAGAATCCCGGAGAACACTCAGCTATCAATCCACTGGAAACATGTTTGACAATAACAGCATCTGTAACACCTCCTCACTAATGCTTTCATTGCTTCCACTCAGGGCACTTTCATTTGTTGGAGTAAAAGGGTTATTTCAACTGCTTTGAGGAAAACAATGATTGAGTGTTTTCTCGAACACCTTCCAATCGCATTGTTGCAGCCCCTGCAAAATGCAGCCAGACAAAGGAACTTCGTAAAATTCAACTAAAAGACAGAAGGTTTTGTAAGTTGCAGTTGAGCTTTGGTAACATAAACACTTTCAAATAAATCAATAAACAAAATTACATTTAAAAAATTAATCTAAAAGCATTTAAAGGAGTTATTTAATTATGCAAAGACTCTATGTTTAACCCCTCAGGGGTACTTCCCAAAGTTTTGAACACTCCTTAGAGTAAAATCTAAAGTTTGTTTATGTTTTCTACCCACCAGTTATTGACTCAAGTCCTCGCGGCACTGTACCTCTCCCCTGTGTTAATCCATACTGAGCAGTAAATTCTGCTTACTAAGTGGAGTGCACAAACATTCTGCTATTTAACAGCGTGGCTTACCGGTAACAAGGAGCCTTCCAGTTGTACTCGACATGCCAAATCTATTTCTAGCAAAGCAGGTATAGCTGCCTGCATCAGACTTGCTCACGTTGGCAAGCCTCAGTGTTCCATCTGAAGAAAGTGTGATCCTATAGGAGTGTACAAGAAGAGATTGCAGTTTCCAATCCAACTTCCAAGAACAAAGAATCATTTTATCATTAGATAAACTCTGATTGTAAATTCATCTTTCATGCCAGTATCCCACTTGATCATGGCCTCCTGGCATGTGCAGTGAATATAGATCAATTACACCAAACAACACATGAAAAGAGCACAGCTGAGATAAGTAATGGACCCGTTCCAGTTTAAGAGAACTTTAAAGCTACTTTTAGTTACCTGTCATTGGTGTGGATAGGCAGGTTTCCTTTCTTCCATAAAATGCTGGCGATAGGATAGGCCTGAGGTTTACACTCTAAAGTCACTGTAGTTCCTGCCTTGGCTTTGAGCAAAGCTCTGAGGACATTCCCTGTGAAGTCCGGAGGAGAGGCTGATGGGAAACAGAAAACTGAATTATAGTACAACAACTGCATCAAATCTCACAGGAGGAGTTTGAGTTTGATCCATGAGCATTATAAAGTAATGAAGACAGACATTTTAAACAATGGCAATGGCAATACTCAAATAGATAAATCAAATCACTACTGAGGAGTTCTACTTCAAATAGATTTGTGAAGGAAATCCCATCTGTGGAAAAAATATTACAACTTTTGACAGCTTTAAAAGATTATGTTTAACTGGGAATTCTATATCTATCACCACATACACACCACAACATTAAAATAAATCAGGATCTCATGAAAGGAAGTTTTAAATTTGTTTGACCCCACAAAACCATCCGCACTGACCCCATTACCTGTTAATCCGGACAACCTTTAAGAATGACAGTAAGATGACCTTTAAGATTCTTTGGCAACCATGATTTCATGATTTAAGGGAGAGATAAATGCTATCCTACCTAAAACCATTAGTTCTGCAGCAAAATATATGACGCCGTGTTTATTCTCAGCCACACACTGGTACATGCCGGCGTCAGACAGCGTCAGCACTGACAGTGACAGGACTCCGTCTTCCACATGGATCCTGTCCTGTGGAGAAGGAAGAAAGAAAGCAATTATTGCTTTACACTAAAAAGGTAGTGTTTGTTTTACTCAGTGTGCTCTGACAATGATCAATAAGCTTTCGGACTGGGTTAAGGGTGCCGGCGATAGGCGTAGATCAAATCGTTTTTTTGTTTTACAGAATGATTTAGAAACTAATTTGAACTAATTTGCAGTGTTCAAATATAACTGTTCTTGTTCTTATCACTTTTTAACTGATTGTTAATCATGTCTTCAGCGGTTTTTAAGACAAATGACATTTAGAAAATATCCTGTTTAACAGGTTATATGCGTAGTCTAAAGCATTATTAATTACTAATAAAAAAAAAAAAACATCAGCCGCATGTTAAGGTCAGCCAAGTCATAGCTGGTGGTCTGGAGTAAGGTGTGCTGCTATATACAGTATTTCACAGCAGATTAAACCCATTGTCCCAAAATCTTGAGGAGCTTAAACATGCACCATGAATAATGAAATACAACCAGTGAAATGGAGCAATCTCCAGGGGACTACACTGATCCACTCTCTAAGACTGTGTAATCTGCCAAGGTAGAGCAGAATAAGAGACTGTTACATCCATGTCTCATCACTGGCACACCTCAGCAAGATGTTTACACTCTGACTCTGAATTGCACTTGGAAAAACAGCAATGTGTTTGACGCTAGGCTCTCTAAAATGAAAAGATGAGCAGCAGCTGAAAATTAAGTCTTTAATATGAAACGCTGGTAGGAGGCAGAAGACAGGCAGTAATTTACCTCTGAGAGAAGCTGTTGGCCGTTCTTCAGCCACGTGTAAGAGGGTTTGGGCTTGCCATTGGCTCTACACTCCCAGTACAGTCTCTCCTCTATGGCCAGGGCCGTGTCCTTCATGGTCTGAATCCACTGAGGTTTGGCTGAGGACATAAAAATATCCTCCAGTGAAATAGCAGATTTCAAGGGAGCAGAATTATCTCAGTAAGTCTTCTGCATCCAAAATAGTTAAAAGGAAAATATGGAGAATGATACAGTAGCTCAAATAAGCAGAAATTAAGCGATAGGGAAATAAGTTTGTTTTTAAAGACGGGATAGAGGAAAGAAGAGTAAATGTAAAGTATCACTCAGTTTCATCACTTATATGTGTCAGCAGCCTGTGGCAACTCAAGATTAGCATGAAGCAGGAAGCTTTCATGATGGGTGAAGTGCACCCGACATCTCACCCCAACCTGTCACCTTAATTCAGTGTATTATAAACATCACCCCTGTCTGTTTCCCTTCCAGCACACAACTCTCTCCATCTTACCTCTTACATATTTACAGCTTTTCAGGAATTTTCATGGGTACAGACTCGCGCTTATAATAGGCACAGCTCGATTCACAAGCACTGTACATGCTGCCAATTCCAATTTTAAAAGTGTCATTTCTCCTCTCCCGAATTCATGGGAAAACACAACAACAAACGTAGGCCAAGAACTCAAAATGTAATAAATGCAATAAAATAATAACCAACAGATCTTATTATACAGGGAGAACATAATGAGTTTTCCAGCTATGTATATATATGTAACTAATTTTGATGTCTCACACTACCAGCAGAGGCATTCATTCTAGAATAAGGTAGATGAGAGTTTTTGTCTAATGCAAAGTAAGTAACATTTTGTCTTGTGTTAGCAAGCGAAACAAAAGTCTCAGTACCATAAAAGGCAAGTCGACCAGTGGCTGTGTTCTTCCCCATCTTGTTCTCAGCCACGCACTCATACCCTCCTGTATCATCCTGCTGGAAGCTGGGGATCTCCAGCACAGCGTTTGAGTACTTCATTTTGACTTTGCTGGGGAACGGCACGCCGTTAGCCCTCTTCCAGGTGATCTCTGGGACAGGGCTAAAAGACAGAGCAAAAGGTAAACCTCACTTATATGCTGATTCAACTTCCTTTGAATTTTAAGATTGCAGCTCAGGTTGCAGGTGTCTGTAATAATCCTGCAATAAAGTGTCTGATGGAGCTTAAAACCTATTCGGTACATTGTTTGTGCATGAATGGTTTTGAGTTAACCCAATCCGACAACAAAAAGATCCGTACCCAATGGCTTTCAGACCAATCACAGCTTGATACCACACTCTTAGAAATATAATTGCCGCAGTAAGTTTGCTATATAGAAATCCGGAGGTTTCTCATTTGGAATGAAAGACAGCGGAAGATTGAAAACATGCTTCAAGGAATTCAGCTTACTTCCCAAGGGCGAAACACTCCAGCGTAACTGTTGATCCTTTTGCAGCAGGTACATTGTCAGGGAAATTAACTTCTATTTTCGGCTCGTATTCACCCATCACTCCTATGTAGAGAAAGCACAAGAACTTGCTCAGGCTTCCATTATTCATGACTTACAAGCAATATGGCTTGCATTATGGACCAAACAACAGCACTGTAACACTAACAGAAGAGACATAAAAGACACATGAGCAAACATTCTCTCATGGGTAAACTCAAAGTAGTACATCACTTAAGTGTGCAGTCACCAGAGTGCAGTGAAATACCAGCCAAGAATAATTTAAGTATTCTCTTGCTGGAATAGACATAACATATTTGAAAATCTCAGCTTCAGCTAGTCTGCCAGTTTATCCATTATTTTAAAGCTTGAGTGGGCATGTTCCAGCCTCTGGTGTTTTATTGTTTACATCAGTACCCAAGGAAAAAACTCGAAACCAGGATTAGAAAGTAATGTGATGAGATTTAAATACATGCAGCTACATGTACAGTACACTGAGTGGAAACTAACTGGTTCAGCCTCTAGAACACTCAATGTAATGGTCCAGTGACGTATGGCTTATGTTTTATTCATTCAGAAGGCAATTTTTATGCACTCTTTCCATGAACCCATAACAGAGAATGGAACAACAGACCACTGAGAAGCAGCTTGAGAATTCATGTAAAAGCACAGGGAAAGCTTTTAAAGGAAATGTGAATTATAAGAAAGCTAAGTCAGCAAAGAAGAGATCTGGGTGCTTTGTTTGCTGGCCTACATTGAGGAGCAAGTATTTACTTACAGGCATTAGCACTTGGTGAGCCAACTGTAGTGCAGGTCGACAGGACAAAGAGTATTCATGCTACCAAGATGATTAAAGGCACATTAAAAGGGAAGGTCCTTAATATGTGGCTGAAAGGCGTATCTGTCACATCAGGGCCAGAACCTGTGTCTTACCATCTGTCCTGAGGATCAGAGATGTAGGTGAGCTGTGAACTTTGCCCTTTGTGATGCTGTTCATCACTACACAAGTGTAGTTCCCCACATCAGAGGGCTCCACCTTTGCGATGTAAAGGTTTCCTGTCTGCTGGGAGACAAAACGCCGATTGTCTTGCTGTACGAAGTATGGGTACTCATTGAAGACCCACGCATAGGTAAGGTCTGCAAGACAAACAGGGATGAAATATTACTTCAAATGCTATTGAAAGAACTAGATATATTATATTATATATGTACTTACATGCTACTCAGGCAGTTCAGGTGGCCTGATATCTTACCTCCGGAGGAAGTGGGTGTTCCACAAAGTAGCACCACTCCTTGTCCCTCTCGGACTGACACCGCACTTCTGGAGTGGACTTTAAAATGATCTAAGTCTGAGGAAAAAGAATGAAAAAAGGGATCACTGCAGGATCTTCCATATCAGAGCGGAACAGAACCAAGTAAAAGCTTTCAGCAAAACACTGACAACGGGACGAAAGGAAATTGTCATGAGAATCACATTTCTACAATACCTGAGAGAGCAGGAGACAGAACAGAGCTTGTTTTAAGGCACATTGTAAAGTAGTAGACCAAAATACAGTGCAGAACATTCAACCCAGACATAAACATTACTTACTCAAATAATTTACTGTAGATCTCAACTTAAGCTATTTTTAATAAAGAAAATGTTTTATTACTATCTAGTTACACCTCACCCAAGCAGTATTAGAGATGATAAACTAAAATATAATACATGTATTTTATCAGCTACCCCAGGTGGTATCTAGTCATGCATCATCACTCAGTTACTCTGTATTACTCACAGACATTGCTGCAATTCTTTTTCATTGGGGACTATTCTCATTTGAAGAGGAAAATATCTAAAAGCCTTATCTGTGACTGTAGATTATTCTGCGTAACCATGACATTATTTCTGTAAAGACCTGTGTTTTGAATTTTTTTAAATGTCATTATTTGGTTGGGTACCCTGAATCTCAGCAGTGCATATCTTAAAAGCTTGACAAACAAAACCAAAAATATCTTCATGCCAGATACCACCACCAAGTGAAGGTGTGAAAAGATGTGTTGCTGTGATTTACAGAAGAAGAATTCTTAATGAATAGTACGTAAATAGTAAGTATTCAGTTCTTTCTTCGTTTGAGATGTTGGCTGGTTTCACCAGCGAAGATATCTGATGTGAATCAAATCACAGTTTATAAACAGTCTAACTCATTATTTTTTTGTAGCACTGCAGCCTTTATTAATTTGCCTTATTCTTATTTTCTCTTTCATTACGGCATTGTTATATCATGTTCCAGTCAAAGTAAACAATAGTTTCATCAGGCTTTGGTCCTTATAAAAATATCTGTCAAACACTACTCACACAATTTGGGTGAATACTTATAATACCCCAAAGTACACGTAATGACATACCACTGATGCTGATCTAGCTAAGCAACTCAACTCAAGTCATTCTTAGTTTCCGTGTATGACCATAAGTAAAGTAAAGTCCTCACACTCCAACTGCCCCTATATTACTTTAACTATTAATGTAGCCTTATACCAAAGTTGCAGCACTGATAAATACTGCAAATATTGCCCACACAGTTTGGTGTGTCTCTGTCAAGTGCACTTACACTTCCGTACCATTTCACTGAAAAGATTGACGAACTCTGACAATAACTTACAGGCAAACTGCAGACTTGCTCTCCTGCTGAGGATGGCTCCTACAGTGTTGTAGGCCATACACTGATACATCCCTACATCCTGGTAGCGGTCCAGATTGCTTATAATGAGGTTGCCCCCAGACAGACGCCGCCGGCGATCCAAGCCCAGATTTATGAGAGTTCCATTCAATGACCATCTGTGAGGGCAAAGACACCATCAGTCCCTGGCAAAATGCACAGTACATTTCTTTCTACCAACCAAGGTAGTAAGACAGGATGTGAGTGGACAATGCCGCTCACTGAAGTGACTCACTTGAAGAAAGAATAATACACTCTATATCTGAGCTGGTGTCAAAGAATTCACAGGCTTTCAGGATGAAGTGTGAAACAGCTTGAACTTCACAGTTATGATTTTTCTATTAATTATTTTCCTGCTGTGCTTCAACTTTCCTAACAAACTAAACTACAAGAAAAAGTATTTTCTAAAATCATAGGAGGGATGTTGAAAAATACCTTGTGTGAATGTGTGCACTTGTAACATCCTCTGTATTCTTGGTTGCACTTTTTCTTTACAGTCCTAAACTCACTGACATTTTTTATAAATTCTCTCTTGCTGATTTCATGCTTGTAACTCTCACACATAAATACACACACTCTTCATGTTTCATTAGGGTTGCATGTTTTGTTCCTCTAATCTATTAATGCCTTAATCTATAATGCTGCAGTGGTCGTATGTCTAAGTCATTTGTTTAATTTACACATTGTAGTGTTACTGGTGATGCCTTTACATAACCCATAAAATTTCTAATTTCTTATTTAAATTGTATATTTCTGTTTTTGTTCTACTTTTCTTTATCGTGCTCTATCACTATTTGGTGCCACAGCTATCCCACATTCCCTCACAGGGACCATTAAAGTTTAATCTTAAGAGTTTCATACACAAAGCTGTCATCTGCTGTTGGTAAGCAGAAAATAAAGGTTTTTCGAAGCCATCCTAGATATTATCATCAGTCTACCTACAATCACCTCTTCTCTGTCACATTATATTTCCATATTCCACCTTTGACTTATCATTAGGACAAAACATTAGCACTTAGCAAGAGCTAACCGTGGGTTGATATAACAAAGGATGGTTTTTACACTCTTTTTTTTTTTACCTTCAATTACATGTTTCCCATTCTTTGCAGGCATAGGAATTTTAAAAAGTAATTCTTTACACAGCAGGTTCCGATTGCACTATCAAATAAATTAAGCACCTAAAAGTACTCTTAAAAACATGAAGTTAATTCACTGATTTTAAGAAGTCTCATTTTTCGGCGAGGAAAGACTTTCTTCCTCTGTCACCACAACACTCTATCGCTTTTTAAATGCTATTCAAAAAGCGAGCGCTGATGGGTTCAAGGACAGAGCACTTTTCAAGAATGTTCCATCATTTCTCTCAAAGCAAAAAAAACAACCAAAAAACAACTTCTTTCCTTCAGTCACAGTCTTCAATTCTGTGGAAATAAAAGACATGAAGGCCATAACGGCAAACCTTCCAAGAGAATAATGTTGATGAGTGCCTGCTGCCATTTTCTATACACTTATACACGATAACTGTGTCGCTGTATGTATCAAGATTAACCCTCGTACTTACGATATCTAAAGAAGGGTTTGATCGGCTGTTGACACAATCCTGTGTGCGTTTAGCCTCCTTTGTCCACCCGCGTGCTTTTGGCTATTTATCTCTTAGTAACCATTTTCACCTCTTTTTGACCTGCTTTGAAGTGCCTCTGCTGTTCAGTAGTGTCCTGAACATTGGGCAGATGATTGAATAGCAACTCCAAAACTGAATTACTCTGCTGCTTGAGACTCATTTTGTGAATACACGTTGTCTCACCATCTGAGCACAGAGAAAGTTGAGCATTCTGGATGATCCTGCAGAGCCACAGGCTCAGGTCAAATAAAGGTTAGACGAGTCACCTTCTACTTCGATAAAAAAAAAAATCTCTCCTACGACACTAGTTTTGTGACCTGCTATGGAGAAGATGCTTTTTAAAAAATATAAAATATGGTTTTCTTCCATGCTGCTACAGTGTGCATACTATGAAATGCTCACATCTTTGTGAGTGACAGGACTGGCAGAGGAAAAGAAAAGGGAGAAAAGAGAAGATTCAGGAGAGAGCTGTGTGAGCCCATTTACACTTCAAGAGAGGAGTCAGAGAGGTGCTGAGGGCATGCAGAGCACAGCACAGCCAGCTTGACAAGACGCCACGTTAAACATGCTCATCTCCCCTTTAATCAGTACATGGAAATACCTGGTTTTAGGCGGGGAATGTGAAATGCCTAAAATAATGAGTGTACATAGTCCACAATACTATCATCGAGCTCATCTGCGCTGGTTGTGCTGCGGTAATTCCACTGTCGAACGCCAAAGACACATGTAATCAATGCCTGTTTGTGCCAACTGGTGTCTAGAAACCTGCATTGCTCTCATGGCTTTTTATAAGAGGAGATGATCATTAAGATGCTACAAGTGTGTCACTAAGATACTATCTAGCAAGGCAACAGGCAGATTGGTGGCGTGTTATTTAAAGTTGAATTAGTAAAGCCATAATGAGGCCACTGCTCTGAGTATGTACGCTTCAATCTAATATGGATAAAATAAACAGGGGAAAAAACGCCTTCTTGATTAACATGAAATATATCATCTTTACTCTTGAGTTTACTCACAATACTATAAATTAGTAAACTGAGAAGCTACAAGGCGGACATGGTTTTATTTCTGGTGATTTTCACTTAAATAGTGAACTACATCTTTTGTAAAAGTAAATTAAAAAACCCCAAATAATGAGTCACATTGCTATCTAAATGCTTAAACACACCTTAATTCAAATGTGCTCTTACCTGTACTGAGGAGCTGGTGTTCCCTTAGCATCACAAGTCAGTGTAGCCTCTTCTTCTATGGAGTCAACAGGAATGAACAAGTCACCTGGCTCCATCCTCCATCTTGGACCATGGTATGATCCACTGTCCAGACAATCTGTCACAGAAACACTAACAGTCTTTATAATGAAGACAAAAAGTGTCATTCTGAGACAGTCAGCCCTCCTTAATTCTCTGTTCTATTAGAGGAAAAAGGATGTTTGTGACTAAGTACATGACTCAAGACTCTTGAGGTGATGCAAAGTTGAGGTTGAAGGAATAAAGAAGTCCACATAAAAACCTGTGAATGTAACACTGCACCATAATGTCATTTCTGTCACTTAGCTGAACATCCAAATTCAGCTTTTTTTGTATTTAGAAACAATTATATTATCTCATTTTTATAGAGGACAGAGCATTGGTCTTACTTAAATGTTCTGCTAAGTCCTAAATGTCTCTTCATCAGAATACAATCAAAAGGGCCTGAAGAAGATTAAGAGCGCCTTGTGTCTTTGTTGTGAATGGAAGTCAATCCTGAGCAGTGTTCCTTTAAACCTGAGCCACCCTATCATTTCTGACACTGACATGATTTTCAGCTCTTCATCCCAAAACTGTAAATGTCCAAACGTGAAAGAATCATTACTCATATAAAAAGGTGGTTTACCTGTCAGACAGTCTATGACTGATAACAGTAGAAGCTGTTTCCATGGCAACGTCATCTTTGGCAGCCAAGGGCAAATGAGACTTTCATCCAATAAGCTTTGAAATGGCACTGGAGAGAGAGGGGAGCTTGACCTGTCGGAATGAGAAATTTGTTGTAAAACTCAACAAACCACAACATTTTTACTCCACTTTATTATAGCTTTTAGTCGTCTATCGACAGAAAACAAACCAAGTGTAAATTTTGGTAGTGGAAATCTAATTCTGGTAAATTTGATCGGAAGCGGATTTTGATGCGAGACGTGTCTCATTTCTTCTGTCCAATCTCACATTTCTAATCAATGAAGATCCAGGCAGTGTCACTTGGTGCCATGCAGTGTGACCAACTTGCACCCAGAGATGCCTGAGGGTGATACCAGAGGCATATGGGAGAAAGCCCATGCCAATCTATTATGGGAGCGACCAACGCCTAAGCTCATCCTTCACTTGGACGGATTCACTTTCTGGCTGCCTGAGGAGACTTGGACCTGGGAATTGGGTGCCATCCAATCAATTAGATTCACCCACAGCAGCATGTGTCTCCCCACATGCTGGGGTGAATCAAGACAGCCTGATGAGGCAGCCATTCCACCCAGGTCCATAATCAAGGGCAAGTGTCTGTCTGCTTGCAGCATGTGTTACAAATTGTGATGTAGTTGCTTCTTGCAGAAGGAGACTGAGCGACTAATGATGCAATTATGAAATGTCAAACATACACATAACAGTGAACCAGCAATAACACAGCAAGTCCACGTGCTGACTAAATGCAGACTGGTGTACATTTGTGTGCACCTGCATGAATACATGCACACACAAAAAGCATATTTCTTCAAGAGGAGTTCAAGATATATTAAGGGCAGACACAGATAATAACACCAATCTGCTAAATGTCACACAACCCACATACACCTACACACCAAACCCCGTTTCTCACTGTGTACAACACATATATATAACACCCTGCCTAGTGCCTACACACATACACTCACTTTCCATTTAGAAGACATAAGCCATAATGTGCAGCTCATTTGTGGCTTAATCCCGGAAAGAGCCTGATTCAGAGCACTACTTATGGAGGGTCTAATTGTTTGTCACCTGCCTGGATGTCAAATCAGACACGTGGGGTCTCAGCAAGGATTTTCTTCCCAACCTTTCATGTTTGCTCAGTCGTTTTTCATCCACCAAAGTCTGCAAAATTGGATTGGTACGCTTGCTCTCAAGAAGAGTCCTGCATGCCATACCTCAGTGATAGGCCCACAGTGAGCAAACTGCTGGCACTTCAGGACTGAGGATTGGCGTGTGGAAGGTACAGTGGGTATTACACTGCTGTCGACTTTGCATGTTATGGTTTGCCTTTGTAATGGGGTTTTGTCAAGAATGGCACCTTGTAACAGCTGACACCATGTGTTCTCTTGTTATGCACATCTAATAAATCATTTAAAATTGCAAAAGACATGCTTCCAGAATTCTGTCAGTGATATTACACAGAGCAGATCAGTCAGTGATTCACATGAAGACTGTGCACACAAACATTCACACACACACACACACACACACACGTCTTTCTTGAGTTCTGAGCACACTCACGGACATAATGTGTTCCCCAGCCCCCCACCCTCACCTCAACAATCATAACTAGCCACAATCCTTAAACTACATCTAAACCTAAGTTTTACCATAACCACACAAGAAAGTCTAAAACCACCTTTTGAAGTTGTGAGGACCAATCACAAGTGTCCTCACAATGATTTTTTTAAAACTAAAATTTATAACACACACAAACACATTTTCCGCTTCTGGTATATAATGATGGTGTGACAGTGACAGAAGATAGTGAGAAAGCTTTACAGGGTGAATCATTCTCGATCAAGGATGGTACATACACACACACAAAAAAAATGTATAATCACGACATCTACCACCTCCATCACACTCTGCCTGCATCCAAGTAACACGCTGGTTGAACAAATAGCCCAGCTGGAAGAGTGGGAGTGTACTTTTAAGGCCTAAGCTGCATTCATCACAGATATTCCAGCGAACATCACAGCATACCAGTATGCAATTACCTGGTGAATGTTGCAGGGCAGATATTGTGTGTGCATGTGTGTGAGCACCCTTTTCACTTACTGTATCTCAATAGGCATGAAGCCAATCATTGCCATTCTCAAGGCTTGCTGAAGGTTTTACCTTTTAATATATTTGGAAGAGGGGCCTTGCATGTGTTTGTGTTTTATACAAACACCACACATACAAGTCCACCCAAGGTTGAATTATCCCTAAACTGTGTTGGTGTGTTGTGTTGGCCATGAAGCTACACATCTCAGAGGGTGAGGAGAAGTGAAGCACAGTATCACAACAGGCAGGAACCACAGTCAGATGCTAAAATACTGCATGTGACTAATGAAAGTGCATCTCTACAGCAGTTCAACAAAGAAGGGCATTGCTGAACCAAAAAAAACAAACAACTCCTTAAAAAAAGAAAAGAAAAAGGACAGTAGATCATGAAGTGCCTGCCCCTCCAAAAATCACTACTCAGAGTGGAGGAATTGGCTGCAGTTGGGAGGACACGTCTCTGCTCTAGTGTCACCCCCCCCCCAATCAAATAAATGGTATTAGAAATTGATGGGGCAATTCTGGATAGGCAAGACAGGCCGATATGTGAGCCTGTTGAGTGAATAAATATTTCAACAAATAAATATCACTGTGTAAATAATTCAGCTTTGTGTATCGTGCACGGTCACATTCTGCAAAGCCCCCGCATGGGCTGTTTTTTTTTTTCCCCTCTTACCTCTTATCTTGAAATATCTTGAGACCAGAAGGAACCAATTCCAACCCTCACGGAAAAAGCGACAGATTGATCCTCCATAGAAACCTTGTTAGGAAAATTTCGGTCACAATCGCAAGGTCGTTCATACAGGTGAAACTGAGCCGGTGGTCACTCATAGATAAGGGGTAAAGCAGAAGACATAAACACACGCGTTTCATATCGCTGCTTTGCCCTTTCTCCTCCACTCCCCACCAAGAAAACATACACACGTACACATACAACACCCACGTTGTTCGCTGCGCTGAATCACACTTGAAACATCCCCAGTTGTCGAGGTTCGTCTCTCGCCCGTGTTTACGCTCTCAAATCCAACACGTGTAGATCTGAAACGCGTCTCGGGAAAGGGAATCTTGCGGAGATGATTTATTATGCGCATCAAGTCAGCTCCTCCTGCGAAACAAGAAGTGGGCTGCACAGCGTCGAGGAGGCGATGGAGCAGCCAGAACCAGCAACGCTGCGATCGGAAGGTGCGGGAGGGTAGGAGGGAGGAAGGGAGACGCACCTGGCGGAGAACGGCGCCCCCCTGCGTCAAACCGCAAACCACCACATTTCACCAAAAATGTGAGCCCCACATGATTGTCACCTGTTCTTTTTTAAAGCCATTACTCCAAGATGTAATACAAACCACTCAGCAGATGCTCTTTTATAAAGGCTACATGTGTCTTTGGTGAGATCGTCTTACGGAAAGATGCAGCCAAACACTTGATTATAGCTGCTTACAAATCAGGCAATCTTCTCATCTAACTCCATTAAGCAGAACCACAATTAGCCATTTCCCAAAATGCCAAACTAGATATCCCATCCTTGAAAAACGGATTTGAGTAAGCCATCAACACAACAGCACCACCGCTCACTTTGTGAATATGCTGGTAATTTATCCACGCAATTTGATTCCATTGCACTTTGTTGCAAGAAAAAACTTTTCTAATTTAGCCAAGTGTAATTTTTTTGTGTATATATATATATATATATTAATTCTCAGCGTTTCCAGTCTGTTTTTTATGCACTAATTGAAAATGTGCATAAAAACTAGAGGATGATTCACCTAATGGAATAAAACCATCTTTAATATTATTAGTTCCACCAGTTGCTTGTCCTATAATTTGATTTAATGTAAATGTATTGCACTGCTTAATGCATCTGAATATGTATACTGTAAGTACAGTATTTATGAAGTGCTCTGTTGTAGTATTAACATTACATTACTAGTATTTGCGAACACTAATAAAACTTGTATCATGATCTGTGTTAACTAAGTTTCAAGTCTCGTTTCTTGATGGCTTTAAAGCACCGTTAGGAAATCTTCACCACTAGATGGCTTACAGTCTCAAAAACTAGTGGTCTACTGGTTGCTTGGGTTCAACTTCCTTCATCAGCATCCATTTCGCACTAGGCAGGCAGCATAAAATCAGCTTGTGTGAGCTTATGAGCTAGGAGTGGCTGCTAGATATAATATGCAGGGTCAGTGATAGCCACTGGGACTCGAGCATACATGTACCAGGAAAGCAATATAATGAGCTGCAAGTGGCTGAGCTGCAGAGAGTGGTGTTAAAATTACCCAAAAACGTGTGAGTGTGACTTCTCCTTTGTGTGGTAGCTGTGCATGCATGGGGGCTGAGTGACATCACTCAGACCGGATTCTGAGTGGGGGAGCCTAAAGTGTTGCGGGTACAACTCAACCTATTTTCCATTGTACCACTCACTGCACAAAAACGCACCTGGTTGTTATGGAAATGTAAAGGAGCAGGTACCTGCAGTACCTTTATTATTATAAATTATATGAATACTACCATTATATTTCTTTACATTATAACTGTAAAATCCCTACATCTGTATAGTCTATACATCAGCATGTCAGGATTCTTTCTCTATTGCTCTTCTCTTATTTACTCTTTGTTTAAGTGTTTACCCTCAACTTACAGTGTGCGGGAAATGGAGAATGTTGTAGCTGGGTGTTGAGATTTTTGGCTGTATAAAGTAAATTTACTTTTCTGAGTTGCAGAAGGCTGACGTGTCACTCTGTTTGATAAGCATCCGCTGACAGCTTTGGTTCATGGTGAAAAGACGTATTTCCCATGACAAGAATGAAAAGAAACTGCTTTCTCTTCCAACTTTCTTCCTCCCTTCCTATTCACATTCTCCCTCTTTCAGATAAGGCACTGCTCTTCATTACTTTGTCTGTCTGTCTCTTGCTCTCAGACATAAACACTGAATCTCTCTTCTTTACAACCAGAGACGTTTACCCTCTTGTTCACCACTCACTTCCTCCAAAACACTGCATAGACAGGTCAATATCTCTGGTGCATGGACCTCATAGATTGTAGGTCCTCTAGTCCCTCAGTCTACTAGAAACTCCATTAAACCTACACTGAACGTCCTCAATTCAGGCCTATGTTCTTTTAACATGGCCAGGGCATTGTTAATAATGTTCCATACAGCAGGCATTTGACATTTCCTTTAATTATGACTGTAATTTATTCATGCACTTGATCCTAGGAGCTTGTTGTGAAAAGCTTCCTCCAGGAATTTTTTATCCTGCTCCTCTCAGGCCTGCGGATTAACCATCTTAATAGCAAAGCCCTGAAGATATTACTTTCTTCAATGTGTGCCAGTGTCTCTGCATGTGAGTGTGCACTTGCGATATGTGCATGTATGATGGCATTAAGAATTGTGTTTTGGAAAAGTCATTAGGTTTTATTTCTCAACCATTCAGGAGGTGTAAATTCGGCTGTATTACTAGCTTGTGTAATTTTCGGAGAGCACAAAGAAAAGTGCAAATTGTAGCAAGATCTGCGCTTATCGCACAATGCAGCGACCCCCATGTTTAACCCAGTTTTGCAGAGGAAAACATCACCGCTTAATTTGCTCACTCTGCAGGTCAGTTAACAGACAGCAAAACACAGCAATTTCCCACAAAGTGGTGGAGGAAATCTCACACACAGCACTCATTTCAAATGGGATTTAAGATGTTAATTATGATGTTTCTTGATCACAGAACATTGCTCAACTCCCCACTGCACACCTGACAGAAATTCTTCAGGCAGAAAAATGCATGTATTTAAAGACTCTAAAGTGGAGTCTCTTGAATGAGAAGGACACACATACACACCAAATTCACAGACACAGGTAGAAATGGAAGGAAATTTGTCACCTGTAAAAGGAAAGTAATTTGACAATTTGTCAACTTGTCAGGACTGGAGGGAGCACTATGTAGGTTACTTTATTATTTCATTAAAAATTTAACAGCTGCTGCTGCAAATATGTAAACTTAGATCACCTTCACTTGTGCTGTCATCATTTTTTACAAAACCATATATCCTCTTCTATTTTTCATACAATTTTAACTCTCTTGTTTACATGTGAACATAAAAACGGATTCACCTATGTGATTTGGTGTTTTCTGCCGTTCACTTAAATAATTAATATGAACACTCCTGAGGTCTCTCTCTCTCTCTATCTCTTTCTCTCTCATACTAACTCCATCTATTTCCCTAGTTGTTTTCTTTTTTCAACATATCTAGTAGTCTTAGTTCATTAGCCAGACTGTTTTCAACAGCCTTGCATATAAGACTAATGGGCCAGCATGCCTTTTATTGCATACTGCTGTTCCATGGCTGTGGAAGTCCATTACTCCAGAAGATCAAGAATTTACTCTCTACTATAGGGGCTAGGGGCTAATGAAAGGAACGCTCTACTTTTAGATAAATCCTCCTGTAGGTCAATAAAAAATTAGCTTGGCTACAGAACAGACATGCAGTTAAAAAACAGCTGGTGAGGTCTGACCCGGGGTGAGTCCAGTAAATTCAGCAGGGAGATGCTTCTGTCTATCTATCTGCAGAGAATCATTGGCAATTCATTTATCATAGGTGGTAATATCTTATTTAAACTAGCTATACTTGTTTAAGCACAAGTTATTAATAGATATGTGGACTTAACCTAGTATTTTTCATGAATTTAATATGACCTTAAATTGATATTTCCCAGAAATTGCATGCAGCGTTACAATTAATTAATAGGAAAATTTGAGGTGTGGATTACATGAGAAGTATGAACCAACATAAAACAGCATTTAGACAGCATAAAATGAACTAGAAGCCTAATGGTGAAGTTCCCTGCTGAAGCTTTTTTTTTTTTTTGCAAGAACAGATGGTGGTGTGAAAGACTGATGGAAAAATTACCCTATCCATGATCCATTATTAGCTTTTATCCTTCTTGCTCTATTAAACATGCAGAGAGATGCCCCACAGGGCAAACAGTAGCCTTCTCCTTTGCAATAAGAAGCAATACTATTTATTGGAAAGTGGTCATAATATGGATGATAATTTACCACCACTAATCATACATCTGCTGTGCAACAGAGGTTATTACTAATGATCTCAACCACCAATTTATTAATTATGTATCAAGGTAAATCAAGCAAGCAATTTACTTTAATAATGATATATAATGACTACAGCATGCCACATGTTTATGTTCATTGAAATGACACACATAAAGTGGCAGCTATAATACATACAGCCATATAAATTTCAGTTACATTGTATTGGCAGAATTGCACATAGAAAGCGAGTAACAACAAATTTGGTGAAACTCATAGTGGTCAGTCGTGCTAGGGACTGTCAGAGGTGTTGATCTAATTCGATGGTCATTCAGAGAATGTAGTTTGTAGTGTTATTAAGCAAATGCCTTGTTAAGTGTTTTTTAGTTGGCGTTGGTAAAGGGCTACTTGTGATCAGTGGTGCTCTTTACTAAAGCAGTTTTCCTGAGTGTGGAGTATTGTGTATTGAGAAGTTTTCTTTGCTGTATTATATAATTTCACAGTGTTTGTGACTGATGCCCAGGCAGTTGCAGCAAGGACAACTGTTAAAAAAAGGGCAGTGAGTCATCAAAGCTGAATACAGCCAACAGTACGTACCAGCTTTAGTGTAACAGAGACAAAAACAGTTTTTGTGCTAAATTGAGGCAACATAAGGCAACTCAACGAGGCACAAATAATCCAACAAGTCTCTTACTCTTAGCAGCAGTTCATTACCCTTGCAGCAATTTGGTGCATATTGTCTCACTCTTTTGCAGTATTTTTGGTTTGTAACAACAACCACCTTAGCATTGATATGGTGCAAACAGAATAGGCCAGCTGCCTCTTCCAGTGCAAGAAGCTAACCAAGCAAAGTTTCTTACAGAACTTGACTTGTTGATAGTCAGTATCTGTACCTCTAGGCCAACCTTGAAGTTTTGACAAGATTAAATTGCACTGACATCATCATCATCTCCTGATGCCTTTACGGCCCTGGTGAAAGGTTCCTAAATCCTAAACTCACAGTGCAGACAGAATTAGACTCACTGCCTGTAGCCTTATACTGCTGAGCAGAAACATTGGGAAAGGAGCAGGTGGCTCAGACATTACTGCCCACGTCCTCATGCCAACCTGAACAGACATTTCCAGTGCAGCTCATTTGGTTATAAAATCTGCCAGTGTTACACATAAACTGATAACAGCGTCAAAATTGCTTTAATGCTTTCGTTTGAGTCAGGACAGGGGGAGGGGAGACGGTTAAGTGTGGTTAAAGGTGGGAAGAGGAGATTGTTAAATGGAACAACTTGCCATGTGTTATGAATTTTTAGACAGGAAGTCTATCCAGCTCTCATATTCAGGGATATTTTATTTGACAGCATGAAGTAGATATACAGATTTAAATCATGCTTTCAGACATCTGAAACCCATGGACTAACAAGCCTTATGTACTGCATATTTATACTCAGCTAGACATCCTCATTGTTTAGGTTGTGTGGCTGTTTCATTTATTTAGCAGCTATAAATATTTAAATTGTAAAACTGTTGAGGGGGATGACACAAACGTACTCTCAGCTGAATATTCATTACCTATAAATATTTTAGTTCTCATTTCACTCGCTTTCCATTGACTCATCACATGTGTGTGTTTGTGTGTGTGTGTGCATACATGTGAGTTTGTTCTTTTCAAGATTCAATTGCTGTTCGATATTAGGCTGTCTGACATCTGCAATCAATAAAACTAGTGAACCTCACATGAGATTGGCAATTTTCCTCTTATAACAAGCCGCCTGAATCTACACAATCACACATGGTCTCTGGTTAATTACAGGATCATATTTCATTCTCTTTAATATTTCTGGAGACCAGATATGGACAAGAATAAGATAAAATAACTTCACTCACTAAAAAACTTAAATGAAGCGAGCAAGCTGTTTATTATTTAATATCATACTATGTGTTTATCATTTAGTTGAGCAGATTGCAGACATCTTTTAAATACCTTGACACGGGTCATTGCTTATTTAAACAACCACTGTTCCCTCAGTAATCACAAAAACACCATCCACGAGTTAACAAATGTAATTGCTTATTAGCAGAAAAGACTGTTTGGAAAATTCTCCAGCTTTACCCAACTTGCTTAACCCGACAAGTGCTGCTTTGCCCTATACACTTAAATGAAATGTTTGCCTCCTTCATGAGAAAACAAGCCAGCTGGGAGTTGTGTTTACTTTCATTCTGAGAGAATTAGAGGCTTATACGTAAGTGAACCCTGCAGAATAATGGAACAAACAATGGTGATGCCACCCGAGTGGGTTCTAGCCCATACTTTTCCTCTCCAGAGAAGGCTCTGGCACATAAACACACATCATGGACATCCAGCTAATGTGCTGTCTGGTTCTGTTGGCATTTATTTTCACACATTGTTCTCAGGTGTTCAATGAAAACATCTATCCTAGGTGATTGGGATTTAGATATGTGAAGGTCTAAGGTACGGGCTGCTGTATGGATTTTCAATAGTCTCTTCCTAATGAATGTTTTCACTCTCTAATTGTCAACAATATGATTCCCCTGCACTCAGCAAACATTAAAAGCTATGTATAAAAGACAAAAATTATTTCAGTTGATTTTTAAAGATGTACTTCAGTAGCAATTAACCACCAACATCAACACACAACATGCAGTGCACAAAATATTCTCATCATCACATTCAGGGACCTGCAAAAACACATTTAGCCTCAAACAGCTGGTAATGGGCGACCAGTCTGCAATTCTCAATGTGTTAACTTGCACATTTTTTGGTGACAAATGATGCAGAAATAGTGTGAAAAGGCAAAGTTTTCTCATTAAGTATACCATGAACTGAATCTGCTTAGCTCTCAGATTTAAATCAATAATCATTAGCTGGTCAAGGGTGAGCACATCTGTTTCCCGATACCTTTGTATAGCTTAGTATTCAATATGTCAAACACATGAATTATTCAGATATTTTAATTAACATTAAGGATCCCTTAATGGTAAACATGTTGCCTTATGAAACAGTATCTTTACTGTTTTGGAATTAAACTAGAATTGAATCACTTTTTCTATCATGTAGTGCTTTGATCTAATATAATAGTATCTTTGAGAAGCATTCTCACTTTCATTTTCTAAATTTGCATTAAATTGTGTTAATATTATAGGAATCAGCCATAAATACAGTGCTGTGAAAAAGTATTTGCCCCGTTCCTTATATTTTGGTTTTCTAAATAATTTAAGTGTGACAAATATGCCAAAAAAAATAATCGGGGTAAAGATTTTTCACAGCACTGTTACTGAACCTGGCAGCTATTATTGTTCATGGCTTCAGTGCACTAAGCTTTGACTTTACACCTATATGCACAAAACAATCACAAACCTATAATGACAGCAGCCTAGTATTTGGAACATTTATTTCACATGAGGTACCTTTTCAAAAGTTGCGGTTCTCGAACGAAAATGATTCAGTAGAAAATGCTAGTGCGGTTTGAGTCATACAAACAACATGTAACAACATAACAAAGCATAAATGCAACCCTTAATCACACACTCCCAATGTGCATGTATATTAATGTAATTCAACATTCATTCATTTCCATTTTTCTCCTGGGCATCAATAGTCTAGAACCGTCTATAATACTGTTAAGTGGTGATGATGTAACTTCTCTTATTCCACTGCAACACTGACATTACACGCATTCTCACACACATTTACAAAGGTCTTGAGTCAATACACGAAGGCAGCATGATGATTGTACTTATCAGTCAACATTTATTTCCAGTACATCTCTATATTTAGCCCCCATGGCAATGCTGTTATCTTGTGAGTGACAAATATAAAACAATCCATTGATGTCCACAGTGTAGTTCATGTAATAAAATCAGTTATTAAAACCAGCCAATCATTCTCCTCTGATACATGACGCATGTTCTGTATTATCCGAATTGTTATTTCTCAGAAAGAGCATTTCTCCACACAGTATCATGTCCTTTCCTTCCACACCCCTTTCTTCTGTTCTGACACTCTTTTATGAGTTTGACCCTTAAAGGTAAGGTTGGTGGAATCAGATGCTGCAAAGAACACCTGAGTTCTTGATGGCAGGCGCATATTGAAAATTGAGCTGAAGGGAATGGATGCAGAGAACGATCCCTGACATCTTCAGGTCAATGTGTCCACATGCTGGGCCTCAATACAAAGAAACCTATAATTAAATGATTTCATACAGTGAGCAGTTCAGCCTTGTACTGTTTGCTAATATTCACAGTTTGAATGATGGCCTTGCAATGGCAAAAAGGCTGTCAGTCAAAAGCAGTTGCTAGTGCTAAATCTCATTGGAATTTTGGGTATAGGACTGAAGAAATCTCTATAGATGTGAATCCTGTGCTCTGTAATTCAAATTTTATCTTTCACAAAACTTACAAAGCGACAAAGTGTTAGTAGAGTTACATATTAGACAGCTACCTGTTATCTGTAGCATCAATTCAAACTCACTGTTAACATTTAACATTTTTGCTGCACCGAGGCTTTTTGACAAAATCATTTATCATTTAGAAATAAGCAGCATGCCAGTATTAAAATTATTTTCAGACATATAAAAATGTTATTTGACCCTTAACCTTTAAACAGAAAATAATAATAATAATAATAAATGTGGCTTTTTCTTCTTTGTTTTGTCCACTTTCTTTATCTCTGTCTTTCTTTCTTTCATTCAGCCTCAGTCTCCTTCACCTTCCCCAAGAATTATCTGAGGGTCAGTGCCAAATTAAAGTGCAGGCTAATACAGTTTAAGGAAGACAACAACTTCTCTAATTAAATGTCAGGCTGTTTTTGTGACAGGAAACTTAACACAGAAAAAAATGTTAACAAAAGGTTATCCAAATCTGACCACTACAACAACATGAAATCCCAGTCCACTGAAAAGTTTTGACAACCATCTACAACTTGCAAGGTTAGCTGTGAGTTTTCCTGAACTACTCTTCATAGTAGTTTTCTAGTAGATTATTTTATGTCAAATCTTTACCTACATGATGTGGAAACCATGTTGAAATTTACTTTCAAGCTCCATCTAGTGTTTATCTAAAAAAATGGAACAGACCTAGCAGCAGCAATACCAGAAGAAGAATTCTGCTTTTCAACATTTAACCAATGACAAAAACTAAATTGGGGGAATCAGTTATGGTGCAGTCATTCTTCAGCCAGTAGAAATGATATTTGCACGTTGCATCTTGGAAAAGGCCAGCACTGTCCACTGGCCATTATCCTAACTGCTTTTCCTGTTAAAGGTTGCAGAGTTGCTGCAGACAATCCCAGCTGCCACTGGGTGAGAGGCAGAGTACACCCTGGACAGTTCATGACACACAGAGGCAGATAACATCACATCGCACACAGATCATTTTTTGTAAAATTAAAAGTGAACATAGATCTAAACTCAGTTTGAACATGTTCAATAGTTACTCAAATTGATATTAACCTGGTTAAATTCTTTCACTGCCCACTGAGCATACTGGAGCATAACTGTGAAAATACCGTTACTAGGCTCTGTTGTTACGTCCCTGGTGTGCACGGGCATCTGAGGTGTCACTAGGGGGCATTGTTAGACCACAGGAGGAAAGACAAAATATACATATTGTACATTACCATGGCAACTAGATTTTCTGCAGTCCTTCCCATGTGGAATATATTTTGCACATTTTCTCTGTGGGTCAACGTGAACAACCACTGGGACTGTACACATTGATAATGATAAACTGCTTTGAGGGATGTATGTCTCAGCACTTAAATAAAGTGTTTTCAATCTGGGCAAATATTGTTTTTCCACTTACTATAGAATCACTTTTATTAATACGCACTGACACTCAAACATGGTGAGGAATCTACAGATCTCACTTATGAACAGTGAAGTGCTTCAAACCAGAGAGAAACACAACTCAAGGTCAAGATTACAGGTCAGTGCAGCACAATGGCTTTATAATGGGTGGAAACGTGTGAACTCCAAGCAATGCGCCGGTGTCTCTCTCTATAGAGGGTAATGTCAAGGTTCAGGACACACTGTTCACTGCTGGTTCGAGTGGTAATTGGAATGTAAGCTTCTTCTCTATTGCCTTACAATTAAGTTTGGACCTTGTGGGAACGAAGCATGCCATGAACTACTTGACACTGAAGACATTTATTTTATGGTCTACACACGTTAAAAGAAGTTCATTTTTTAAACTTTATTTTAGGCATATCTACGATCAATAAGGCACACAAGTTAAATAAATGTGTATACACAAAACAGTATCAATATGAGGTATTGTAAGAATTGTGGAGAACTAATGAACAAACTCCATTTTAATTCCTTCGATTAACTAAAGTCTTACATTTGAGCTACTTTGTTGGAGCTTGCCAGAAGAACATTTAAAAGGCATAACCTTGACTTTAAAGGAATGACTGGATTGTCAAACAAAGTTCGACTCCAAAACATAAAAGATCTTTTGATCTTTTAATAACAGATAACACAGACAAGATACAATTCCTTGTTAGAAAGATAAAGCACGTAGTCTGATGCTGACAAGTCCTGAACTCTGACTCTGACATATTTAAATGGATTGTTTTTTTTCCCAAGAAGTATCTCAAACTCTAAAGTTATTCTGTTCAAAGGCACGAAAGACTAAGACGTCAAGTAAATCTTCATATCTGAGAAACTGGAACCAGTGATTTGAGCCAGCGAATGCTCTTTATCCACATACCTGCACTTCTTCACATTCCTTCAGGTGACAGGATGTTTCAGCTCACTAAAACACAACACATTTTTTTATTCTTGGTGAATGCTTACTGGGTTTATTCAGTCATGGCGTTTGCGTGACTCTGCAGCAACTGGAGTGTTTACTGAAATTAGAGAAACACCAAAGCTTTATGTTTTGTCACCTACACTTACTCTGTGTGTGTGTGTGTGTGTGTGTGTGTGCACGACAGGAGATGGACAGTCTAGACACTTGAAATTATAGCTCTTCTGCATTGCCTTCAGTTTTGAGCAGGCAACTAGTGGACAGAGGAGGAGAGAGGGGAAGTCAACTAGTGTTGCACCCCAAATGCAGCTGATGTATATGAGGTGTTTCTGCATATATGCTCGGATTTCTTTGAGTGGCATTCATCACGCGTGCGCACACACGCATGGGGATTGAAAGACGAAATGTCTCCAGGTTGTTTTTTTGTGTATACGCACATATTTCACTCAGAGCCTCTGGGCACATGCTGGTTATAGTATATGACAGCACTCATTCCACACACACAGTCTTCACACTCGCTGCGTGTCCTTTGACCTAAGCCGCTTCTAAAATAGAGGATCGACCTTGTAGAGACTTGAGTCATAGTTGCAGTTGTTGACTGCGCACTTTTGGCCGTCAGTCAAAGACGTTCACACGTTGGGCAGCTGAGCAAGAAAAGTACGCACAAGGCGTCAACGTGTAACAGAGTATTCCTGAAGACGATATGGTGTGATAATCACACCGTCAGCACTCGTTGAAAAAAAAAAAAAAGTTCATCACTTTTCATCACTTTTAGAGTTTGGACACGACGAGCTCCTCCTGAGAAAACTGAAGACGAAACCTCGACAGGAGACTGTCACCACGCTTGTCTTAAGGGTAAGTTGTAGTTCACAGTTTACTTTGAAACGTATTTATTATTTCATCTGCACATGTCCCAGAAAAAAAAGCATCCAGGCTTTCTAACAGTGGCATATTGTGATAAACTGGGATGTTCGCATCAACTCTAAACGTGTAAAAACATGTCCAGTGAGCAAACAATCAAACCACAACGCTGCAAATGACATGTGTTATTTATCAGGTTAATTCAGAGGCAGTTCCCACGTACAGAGTGAACCTGTCTGGTCCCTGCTGAGCTCTCACACACAAATCACCAATGCATCTGCAGCCACGCAGTGAATGGTAGCAAGAACTTGTTCTCAGAACTTACACTGTCATGTGTTGGTGATATTTTTTATGAATGATTAAGACATTTGCGGTTTACTAAAGTTGTGTTCAGGGCTGGTAAACTTACTTTCTATTAAAATATGATGGAGGTATACAAAATGCAGCTTTGCCAGTCATCTGTAATTATCATGCAACAATTACTACTTTGCCAAACATTAATGTCATATCGCAGGTCCAGTGATTTAAAATCTCTTTAGTGTTTGTTACATTTAACCCTTTGCTATAATTAGAACAATGCCAGAATTACCTTAAAGCAATTCAACAAAATTCAGGTGAATTCCAGATAGAAACACTACACAGTTTGAACCAGAAACATTTATCAGAACATTAAAGAGAGCAGATGTAGTTAGAGTATTAATTAAATGTAGTTTTATTTATTGAAAATGATCTTTTGTTTTGTGCGTTGGTGTCACTGCTGATGCAACCCCTCAGATGTTCACATTTAGCTCCTCATTGCTTGCAAAAATTGGAATTTCTTGCATGTACACATTTTCCACAGGGAAATAAAATCTTTCACTGTCTGTTGCTCTGTTTGGACACTGATAGAGGGACTGGCCATGCTCAGTCCTGTGAAACTGGAAGCCTATTGAAGCCTCTGCAGCTTTGTCTTAACAAAATGGGTCGACTCTTTTTTTTATTGTGTGACCGACTGAAATGTGGTAATTGGGGAATCCGGTGGCCCTCACTCCCTGTGGTGATGTTTGGGCTAAACTGTCAATAAACTCATTTACAGTACAGCACGTTGTTACATGAGAAACGGGTCAGCCTTTAATTTAAAAACTGAAAAACATCCGTCGTATTTGTGTTCATTCGGCTGCGGTGCGCTATCTCTTAGATTCTCTCCCCTTCACTGTACAGTAAATTATGGCAGTAAATATGACACACACACTCAACATATATTAACCATAAACCTGGGTCTGTGGGATTGCTGGGTATTTGTGTCTCCAGAAACAGTTAATACAGATATATACCTTACTATAAGGAATATTAAAACTCTCAGTGTCCCCAAAGGATGATTCTTAATTTTGCTGGTTGGACAGTCAAACAATGTCGGTCAAACAAACAAGACATTTAATCATCTTGGATTCCGCAAAAAGTGTTCACAGTTAATCACAAAGACGTTTCAAGCTGCATCTTCCTAAGCGTAAGATCTAATTGTCTGAGAAACCTTGTATGGTGCAGATTGTTTTGACTAAATGGTTTTCCACAGAAATTAATAAAACTTTCATGGCTCACTGTCATTTTCCACTGTATTAGAGGCAGAGAAAGAAAGATGAATTCTGAATGTCAGATTTTGAGTGGTTTGTCTGAGTGCATGTCCTATGAAGTGAGTGCCTGAATACAAACTGACAGTGGATTCACACTGGAAATGCCATATTGCTTTGAGACCGTGAAATGGACATTCAAACTTTCCAAGGCAAATAGGTTCTCAGTGGTATCAATAAGAGAACATAAATGCAAAAGTGACACAGTAAATTACTTTGTGCTACTTTTACAAAGGTTCTACACAATGTCACCCTGGGGCAGGTATCTCCAGCATGTGTTGCCACATGCTAGGCATGTTGTCTGAACCTATCTGTTGTTACGTTCAGAGAACCAGAAGACATAAGTCACTGGAGTCTGTCAGAAGAGTTTTATAATATTCAGTCAATACTGGAGTACTGTGTTGAAACCTGGCTGTACAGATGTGGTGGACTCACAAAAACACCTCCATGACGTGTCGTGCGTGTGAAATGAATCTTGTACTATAATGCATTATTGTGTGATACTGTTGGTAGCACATTTATACAGCATTTGAAAAGCTGCCAAATGTGTTGTGACAGAACAGAGTACATTTAGCTGCTGTCAGCATCTTAGCAGCTCATTGTTATCCATTAGGAGCAGCTACTGCAGCGTAAGAGCCTTACCATGCAGGGGGTGCGTTTCTCAGCCACTTAATCAGTGATGCACTGGGAAGAGTTCAACTCCATGTGTGTCACTTATATTCAGCAGCTTCGCACTATGGCCGTAACCACCACGTGGAGGAATACAGCATAAATATCATGTAACCTAATTTATTGGTTTTACCATGAATGATTTTCTGTGTTGGAATTCTGTTACCCTGGTAGACATGGTTGAGAATTGTTTTTTTTAAAGCATACAGTACAGAATAGACATTATAACGCTCAATAGCTTAAAGATTAACATCAGCTAATAACATTAGACCAGCAGCTGAGTTAGACTAAGAGGCTGCATAGTGTAATGATGTTAAATGTTTCTCATCACTGAAAATATAAAAATTGTTAAACAGACATACATTGCTGAATTATACTTTGTGTATAATTATACACTATGTACAAACCCCCCTAATTGGAAAAACTATTTTCCAAATTCAGGGAACCAAATTCAGCTAGTCCTTTAAAGTTGATGGCAAAATATCTCTAACTCCTGTAAAAAAGAAACATTTTTTATAAAGTAACGGTGTTTGCTTTCTAGAGAAGCACATTAATCACATATTTTACATATCAATAGTTTCAAAGGAAGCATTCACGTGGATTAAGTGTTTAAGCACTGTTTAAGAAGATAATCTGAGAATACTGCCTACATGAATAAATTTAGCAGTGTGAATCTGCTCTTGAGAATGTAAGATAACAGCTGTCATAAACATAATCTCCTAATAGATTTACATGTTTAAATAATAATTTAAGGAAACTGCAGAGGGCTCACAATACAAAAATAATGGATAAAAAAGAATAAAAGAGATTTGACACGTGATAAAGAATGGCAGGTGGCTCTGTTGTGTCATTCACATGGTCTTTCTTGCTGTGTGTATTATTTGTCTAGTAACTCCCTGCTGATGTGACAAAAAAGGACATGCGGGGATCTTTTCCTAACTTCTCGTTAGATTTTTTAACAATGCTTGGTTGACCTTGATTACGGCAAAAGAGAAATGAAATGGGCTGAGGACTGATGTGTGTTTTTGGGAATGGTATTTATTGCTCTCCTCCCAGCATAGCCAGTCCACATTTGGAATGCTTGTTAAATATCACTAGATTCACTGACACAGGAACTCACCACAGTCACTAATGTGGTTTAAAATAGAAGAGTCACTGTCAGAAACTGATTGTGTCTCCAGCCTTCCCTTTTAAACCTTTGTTGACATGTTTGTTAGCATGAGACTTTCACTTTTCTAGACATTTAAGCTTGTATCCTGTGGAAATTTCTTTAAAATTCTCAGTAAAAATTTCCAGCGTAGATAGCAGCGGTCTTGTTACCATGGTGTCTGGCTTTCTGCCTCAGAGCTTCTGCAGCTCCTAACAACCAAGAGCAAAGGTCATGACGGCTTCAGTCGACAACTGTTTGGTGAAATCAACGCCTCACACAGGGGGCACAAATAACTTTGCACCCTGTATGAATTGGAGCAACTGAAGTTTCTCCAGGGAGCACGAGAGGAGTGGGATGATCTTGCTTTCAGGGGGGCCTCTTACACTGTTCTCAGCCTCCCTTCAATCGTCTTGCTGCACTTTCAGGAGCATTTGCACAAGTTCAATTCACAATAGGCTGCATTCCTCCTAGTGAGTGAGGAACATAGCTTTCTGGCACTCAAAGTGCTCTCCACAGCATTCATCTGGACTTTTGCTTTTAAACAGTGCTCTCACTGTTAAGACCCCTGTTTTGGGACAAACACTGACTTTGAGACAGAAATACAGAAATAAGTTGTGACGTGAACAGCACATCTCCTTGTTAACAGTGACAGCATGTCCCAGTTGTCATACTGTGATGTAAACATCCTCTCTGTGTGTGGTAACCTCCCGCAGATTTCATAGCAGTTTCTGTTGTGCTTAGGTCCTGTAACATGTCATAAAATCAGCAGTTAAAATTTACTCTGTGTAGATTTGTGTGAGTAAACATAATGATAAGAAGTCTTAGGTGTGTGGGGGCGCTAAAGCATTTTGCATGTTCGTACACGTTAGCCTTCTTTCTGGAATGATCTACATGAGCCACAACAGGCCCCCACCACGAATGAGAAATGAGTATCTGTGTCATTGTTATGTCTGCATGTATAACATTTACAGTAAGTTCCTTGATTTTCAGTAACATATAAAGCGAAGTTTCTTAAGGTAAAGCAAAACTGGTTCAGTCCCCGGGGCTGGGGCTCCTGAGCAGTCCTACAATTGTTTCTCATTTTTTCATCAGTTTTTCTTTATTCAGTTTGAAGGGCTCCATTGTGTGTAATAATAACTTATAATAAAAACTGTGATCAGGGTGTAGCTAAACGTAATAATATAATATAATATAATATAATATAATATAATATTATATAATATTATATAATATAATAATAAAAGTAAAAATTATGCCATAATAAAAAAAATACTCAATTACAAGTACACAATGCCTGACATGTTGAAATTGTATTAATTTAAACCTGAATTACTGGAATCAGCAACAATAGGTCTGGTCTGTAAGCGTTGTACAAGAAGGTTTACATTCGTATGGTGTGTCATGGAAATATGTTTTATCTTCAGTATGCTTTTCTTTGAAATCCTTAGCTCTACTTTTGTAGCTCACCATGGGAGGATTAACTCTGACCCTTGGACTTGAGAGCGATGATTTTGATCTTCTGCTGCTGGTATTCCTAACAGCTCTGAACTGAATGTCTGCTTTTTCCTGCTGTTGGAATTTGATTCATATGCTAATGAGCTGAATTCCCATGGATTTCTCTCTCCTGTGCTGTAGATATCATCCCCAGACTCTTTGCCCCCCTCTTCTTGTTTTCTGTCTGGTTGTGTCTCTCTGTCCACCTCACTATTTTACAAGCATTATCATGGTCACAACCTTCCTCACAATAATCTCTTTATGATATAGTATGTAGGTGTATGTAGACTATGTAGAGGTGCAGGCGAATCAGTGTGAATCTCCTTACTGGACTGTAATGCTTTTGTCCAGTTGACAGATAAACATTAAGATGCTTGAACATTTCCTCTTGGTAAATAATATGTGTTTTAGGTGGCTTGAATTTACAGCGTTACGAAGGACACTTTCTTTACACTTTCTTTACCTTTTTTTACATATGCATACATATATCAATACATATTTCATTTTTGGGTGCAACTTCAACTTATAGCTAAATTTAACTCAGTGACTTTAATTGTTTTTTGTTTTTTTTAAGTATTTTTTCTGTCCTCCTTGGACCTTGCAGTACATTTGTGTGTATGAGAAACTGAGGTATTTGATAATTGTTAGACAGCAGACTTGCCTGGGGGGTGGGTGTTGCAATCTCTCACTATGAGTACAACCATGAGACAAGCTTTGATTGATACTTGGCTCTGAATGTGAGGCCAACAACGTTGAATTTAATCACAGCCTGTCAATATGTTTGTTGTCTGTGATAAAACATTATGAATCTGATTCATATTCTTTGTTTTGTAGCCTACCTGTTCACATGTCAAAAATGCCAAGGAGTGTATCATCTGCATACAGATTGATCTGGGCCACCATGTCTTTTCACTTTTTTCTTTGCTCTGGCAATTTCCTCCATAGCACCATCTCCCAAACAGCCGATCCAGCACAGTGAAACCCCTGAAACACTCCTTAATGGACTCTTTGAATTGGATGCACAGACCAGGACAAACACTTTCATTCAGGGTGTTCCAGAAATGCTAATGAAGCAAGGCCCTGACACTTTCACAAGGGTACCCCTGTCATGATCCTGTGTTAGACAGCAGTGAGGCTACCCCTCACACAGGGTGATGCAAGGTACAACTTCTATGGTAGCTGTCCTAAGAGTCATTTAAATCCACCAAGCCGATGAAGCAAATGTCCTTGGCTCTCAGCCATAACACTGAAGTAGCAGATCAAGGGCAAACCCGATTAAAATAGGCAAGAAATAACAAGCAGCAGATGAAATATCTTAGCGACCTGTGGTGACATCACAGTACGAAACACGTTTTATTTATCAATCAGTCACTCATATTAGGATAAACCCGGTGCTGTATAACCTTCTCACTGACTCAGATAATAAGACTCAAAAAATAACTGCAGTTGGCCTCTTTGATTCATTATAAAGTTTTTAAAGGGCAAGATTTTATTCAATTACAATGTTCTTGTGATTGTGATTTATTTTGTGTTGTGAGCCTTTGACAGCATACTTTGAGGTGGCTCATCAGCCCTAATCCTTTGACATGTTGCAGTAGATGTTTTAAAACTCTGCCAGCTCATCATGAGTAGGTGGATATGTCATTTATTTTCTGATGAGCTTCTCACCAGCGTGATTATTTTGTAAATGCAGTGGATGCCAGAAAATTAGCTTGGCTGATGTTTTTCTACCAAAAAACATGAAGTTAATGTAGGGAATTTCAGAATTTCAGCAATTAGTTACACGTACCCAATAACAACATTTTCATTCAGTCTCAAGTTGTTCAGAAGGGTTTTTATATTATACCTTGATCCACTTAGTGTCATCTTCATCCCTTTATGTGCTGTTTGAAACCAGTTTGCAGGTGCAAGACGCAGGAAAAAAACAAAACACCCTAATGTGCTCTTCTCGTAAGGACACAGAAATTGCTGTTTCCTTTTCTTTCATTCGGTCAGATTGAGAAATTACATTCACAAACTGTGTTTTTGTTTAAAAAAAGGGTGGGAAAAGACACATGGGAGAGAGACGTTGCTCACGTAGGTGTGTACAAGATCAGACAAGTCTTACAGTGAAGGGAAAGTTCTATAATTTGTGAGCTCCAGGTGTCAAAGCTGCTGATGAATGATAATTCCCAGGATTGAACAACCTCTGTTTCTAAACATGATAAAATGACATGTATCCCATTTTGTTACTGATTGCATGCAAGTCGTTGTGGCTCCTCTGTGAAGATTAAATTTTAACTTTACTAATATTATGTGTGGACATCAGAATAGGCTTTGTTAGATATGTGATATTTAAGTCTATGTTGCCATAGTCATAGTAATCAGGCAGGATTTATTGTAACCTAAAAGTAAGTGAATATTCAAAGCTTCAACGAATGGGGGTGGGGGTGGTGAGGTTGTTTGAATGCTTATGTCTCCATCATCTGCTGAGATTGACAGCATAGTGCTGCAACACATGTTTATTTATAATGTCGTTCTTGTCATTTCTCAGTACTCATACAGATGAGCACAAACAAAGTAATTAAAAATTTCTACCATGCCATTGCTGTTTAAACGATGAAAGCAGGATAATCAGACATTAGCAAAATTTGCTAGTAGGTATGGTCAGTTTTTTACACTGTCAAGCAATAGCTACTTAAAGTGTTCAGGTGAATTTCATGCTAGTTGGGCCACCGTGGTGGTGCAGTTCACACTCTGCTTTTGTTTCGTCATGTCTTGAGTTTTAAGTGTTCTTACACAGCTGACGTCCACCAGTCATGTGGACTGGAAGCGTGATGTTCACTGCTGTGAGTGAGATGGATGTCAGGTGCTCAAGCTGAGACGGTGTAAATGTCTGTATCCGTCCGTCTCTACCGCTTTTCCTGTTGTGGGTCACAAGGGTGCTGGGGCCAATCCCGGCTGTCATTGGACGAGTGGCAGGGTACAGTCTATCACAGTGCTGACATATAGAGACAGACAACCATTCACACTCACATTCACACTTGCGGGCAATTTAGAGTCACCAATTAACCTAACTGCATGTCTTTGGACTGTGGAAGGAAGCCAGGGGATCCAGAGGAAACCCACATACAGGGAGAACGTACAGAGTCTACACAGTATTGCTCTACAACAATGATGAACAATGTAAGTTAACACAGGTGTGAAGGGGTCTTCACGAGACCTCACACTTTGAAGGAAGAAAGCAGAGTGTGACTGCTTGTCTCCACACTGTCTCACCCCCGTGTTGGTAGCTGTGGCAAACTGATTAAGCTGGTGAATGCCACTCTTTGTCACTCTTCATTTCTGCTAGGGTCATGTTTCCTATAGTAATTTATGTTGCTCTATCTGAGCTCCGATTAGAGATAATTTATTATTGTAACTATTTTCTGAGGCAGGAAATATTTCCAAAATGCTAACTGAGTGGGGCAGGGTAGGAACTCTGTTTGTTCAGGAAATACCAAACCCACCATCTGTGTTTTGGTATCAGGAATTTGAAGTTGTTGTCGCGTGTCAGTCTAACTTATAGAGGCAACACTTCGTGTGTCATTTCACAAAGCCTCATTTTACTGTCAGAGCACAGGACCCACTTAAACACCAGCTGAGTGAACTTGGCGGCACTTTAATGAGCAACACACTTCCACATTTTGAAATATGAGCTGCTACAAGTGTTTGTTTCAAACCTGTTATGCTTGTACAATGTAGAAATGTGTAGCGCTGTCTGTCTGCCTCTTTACATAATACTGGAAGCACAGGTTTGATGTGAATGTGTTTGATGTTTGTCAGAGAGCTGGGAGAGTTCCAGGCTTACTTGATTACTACCTTGTTCAAGTGCTCGGGGGACTGAAACAAGGCACACCTTTCTGCACCAACAAGTAATGACAATAACACGTGCCAACCTTAAAGGTAAGGGGAGTTATTTAACTAGCTTAAATAATCTTATTAATCTTGATTTGTTTAGAGGTAAATGGTGCTCTAGGCTGCTAAACACAAATAAAGTGTCACTGCAGCACATTTGTGTGTATTTTGTCTACCATTACTTGTAGGAATCGAGAACTGTCCTGAATTACTGCTTCATCTGAAACTTTACCTTATGTGATACCATCACTGAGATGTCAACATACCATCATCATATCTATATAAATGAGATAAAGACAAGACAACTTTTATGACGCTTTTACAAGTTTAGTGAATTTGTTTGTTGTAACTACTAATTGTTAAATAAGCCTACTGTAGATAAGGAAAGGTAGATGAGGGTAGTATTTGCTAAAGTAATCAGAAACATCTGTAGGAGCCTAATGATATGTGTCACTCACATGCCAACGTTAGTCATGCTTTTGGATGGTAAACGTATCAGTTCTACCAGTAACAAACACAAGCTACTGGAGTGATGGTGCACACATTCCTCAGTGCCGCTGTTCCTTTGCATGTGGTTTTGAGGTTTTACTTTGGCTTCTGTTCACAACTCTTGAAGCTCACAGTAAAAACAATTTAAAAATCATGACTGTATTGACTAGGCTTATTTGTATTTACTGTAACATCCTGAATGTAAGTAGCACAACTCATTCAGTTTAATTTAGTTTGTGTACTTTGCTAAGAAAGTAGACAGCGGAAAGTTTTTGTTTGCAAAAGTACTCAAGTATTTGTTCATGAATATAGTCTGTTGACTTCCTCTGTTAGTCCCATCAGATGTTTCTGAAACCTCCTCTCTCATTGTTGTAAATATCTATGTTGGCAGCAAAGCTTGTTTCTTTTATTTTGTGTGTGCCAATGTGCGTCATATGCTTGTGTGAAGCGTCTACTAATGGTGTTGAGTGGGTTAACACATGCTGAAATCTTTACCATTGTGATTTCAAACTGTTTGAAGACGTAATAGAATAATGAATGTATCAAAGCTTCTACTGCTGTTGTGGAAAGATTTACATTTCATTCTCAGGTGTGTCCTAGTGCCCTTCAATCCTTGTTAGGATTAAACTTATACACATATTTTTACAGTATTTTATCTAACGATGCTGTATGTCAAGCTTATCAAAAGTTAGTTTTGAAGGTGTTTTGTATTTGCTGTGTTTTTGAATAAAGACAGAAAAGAATTCAAATTATTAAAAAGTACCAGGGGCAAAAGTTGTGGGGGAGGAAATGCATCCTGACAAGCCTTTTCAGTTAGTCATACGGGGTTGGGATGAAACTGGTCCTTGAAAACACAAACATAAAATAATTTACATTCTCCTTGGTGTATCTGAAGATGTAGAAATATACTTATTTTGCACATGTCTCTATGTCTATATGATGATGAGCTATGTAATGAACACGGAAGTCGGTTTTGCCTCTGACGTTTTTGCCTCTGTGTTTACAGAAGCCCTGCACTTCTAAACATGGAAAAGGTTAATTTGAAGAGATTGCAACAATCTTAAATGAACTGTGTAATTATGTTCAGCTGTTTTGCAATGACAGTAACTTTAGGGTGAATTGCAGACAAATCTGGATGAGGCATTGTTTTCAAAGTAAAACAGGAAAGGTTATAGCTTCCTAGTCCCAGTTTTTATCTGCAAATAAATAACCGCAAAACAAGATATTGATTTCTTATGCTTATTAGGTAGAGTAAGTTAATATTATTTTTAATCCAAGACTGCCTGCTAATGTTTTGATTAAAGCCGTAGTCTAGCATGGTTCACTTAGGGTTTATAAATCTTATAGAATAGATCCCTGTGATCAGCCTAAGAAGAGCAAATAGCTTGTCCTAGCTAATTTCAGGATTTAAAATGCTGGACTGTGAATGGAAAGTCTTTTTTCTGGTTATTGTGCAACTCTGCAGGACACTGTGAGTACAGCTTAGCCTCTTGGTGTGGTCATTACTATTACCGTTACTGTTAATGTTACAATAGCTGTTACTATTATTTAAAATACAATGCAGATCAAGAAACAAACACAAACTCTGGACATCTAATTTGCTACCCATTGTGCAAATTCCTGTATCGCTCCTTAGAATTTATATGGGGGCTATTGAGAGAATTGCAAATGTTACCTAGACATAGACTTCTACATAAAAGACATAAACATTTTAATAACTAAATCACTCTTCACATATTGACAGATAAGAAATAATGTTTGCACACAAGAAAACAGAAGAATATGGAAATAAAAGCCAAATCATGTAGCAAAAGATCCTAGTAGTCTTTCATCAACAACATCATGTCTATTTCAGGCATGTTCTCCCAAGCCTCCATCAATCAATAGCCTCAAGCACTGTGTGGAAATAAAAGTACATTTCCACAAAAGCGCTAGTCCTCTGAGAAAAGATGACTCCCTTTCCTTTTCAATGGAGCTAAGACACACTGCATTAAAATCATTGTGACAGAGTTGGGTGTAAATGGGCGTGCATAGTTTGTAGAAGGCAGGATGGACGGATCAAGAAAAAGGCAAAGTGAGTGAGTGTGAAAGAGAGAGAGAGAGAGAGGGAGAAGCATGCCTGTACCTCTCCGCCCATTCTTTAATGTTGAATGAGTGGCCCCGCAATGCAAGCTTTGTCCCAGTCATTGTCATGAGCTTAAAGAGCCTCTTTGCCAAGTGAGAGGCTTTGGCGACATATGTCACTTCAGTGAGTCTCCTGTCGCTGCTTTAGCCGCTTGAGTGGAAGGGTGGGCAGGGAGGCGTGTCTGTGCACCAGGAGAGAACCAACGTGAGGTGGCAGAGCAAGGACATGTCAGAGATGTTGGTTTAGAGGGAGTTGCTGAAATGAACTCCTGATGGTCCTGTCCCATACTTTTTCTATGGGAAAAGTTGTAGTGCAGCTGCCTTGGGCCTCAGCTGGAGGTGGACCTAAGATGTAGAATGCTTCAACAATCAGTAAGTACTGATTATGTCATCTAAAGTCTGATGCTATTAGTCCCTGGGAAATGGTTTCTTTATGTACTTAATGTACTTAATATATGTGTATTAGAATGTAATCATTTGTACACAGATCATTTCTGTATTTCTTGACAATCCTTACTTTTAAGCTACACATACATAATCTGTGGAGGTGCTGGTTGGTCTGGGGGAGATTTGAGCTTAAAGAGGAGGGAGGGGGTCATTGTATACAATGTGTGCTGGCAAGGATTAGTGGCATAGTAGTCACAGTCTTCATGCCCTGGCCAACTGTTGACTTACAAAACACAATCCCTGCGGATTTGTGGCTATGATCGGCCATGTGTTCAGGTAATAGATCTGTTGGCTCCCAAAACAAAATGCTTTGTTATCTGTTTACATAGGAACTCCACCCCATTTTCTGCTCTAAAGATTTTGGCTTCAAATAGAGTGTGTCAGCTTTGTTTGAGTTCTCGTTAAAGGGGATGTTTGCCATATTCATATAAAGCATATTCATTTGCGTAACCCACAAAGTTTATGGGTGAGAAGTAGAGAGTGATTTCGCCACAAATGAATAAAAGTTGTCAGTCACTGTGTTGTGTTGTGAGGATGGTACATGAATCTGGATTAAAATGTCCCAGCTAACAAGGAATCTGCTGGGCTGATGTGGTTTTCTGTCTAAGATTTAAGTCTCTGATATTATTTTATGTCTGTGAATTATTACTGTGCACTGTATCTCTTCAGGTATACATGTGTGTATATGCCTCTGTGTGTGAAACAGTACAGTAGCATCAGACTGACAATTATTACTATTTTATTAAAATTTAAAAAGCTTTGCTGTCCGAGCACTTAACCAGCTTTGTTTACCACACAGCTCAGCAGAAGATAATCACAGAAAGTTCTTATTGTAAATAATACTTTGATGCAATCTGTCAATTTCTTTAATTGATTGTAAATTAAAGCAGCTTAATCTTGAATCCAGTCTACAACAATTACCATATTAACCTCACTAAGGAGGGATAACACATGCAGCCTTGTGTCCTTAGAAGAACCAGGAGTAGCACTCAGCCATTGTTAAAGAGCATACTGTATGACTGCTGGAGCTCCTCGCCTTCATTCTCCTGATAGCAGGATTAGCTGGAGGGTGAACCCATTTGGCATGTGGATAGGCTTAGACCAATTTATAGTCTGCCAGCTTGGATCTAGCGATCATAGCAGACAGCCACTTAGTCTTTGTGCCAGTTGGGTTAACTGTAAACATGCCATGCGATGCCACCAGCCAGGCTCCACAGTTCAAAGGCTAATCTCAAGACAAGCGCTCTGCTGTGTTGAGCTACAACATCCAATCAATGAAGGACAAGAGGCTTTAAATGGTTGATGTCTTTCAGTGGGAAATGTTCAATCCCTTAAGCACAGGTTCTCTTAATGGGCCTTAATAAAGAACTTAAAATGTTTTTAATACACACAGATGTAGGAAATACTGCAAACTCCCCCACCCTCACCCTCTGGGATGTGCAGTTATTGTTGGATTTCTGTGATTAGTACAGATGAGTTTAATGTCCTTCCTTATGTGACCACTTTTAGAATTTAAACAATCTGTGTATTTTTGTTGAAGGTGAATTATTAAACCTGTGTCATATCTTGTTGGTTTTATTCTGACTCCAGGTCTTCTGTGCCTTCAAATTCCAAGTGACACCAGGTGATCTGCATCAACACATTGTGCTGCTCTTTACTGTCTCTGTTAACCAGTGGAGGGTGATGAGGTCAGTAGGGAGGCTGCAGCTTGTTCTGCTTCTGGCCTTGACCTCAAGGGCTGCAGGCCTGAATATTCCTCTGGAAGGTGAGCGTATCATGATACTGATTAAGGCCAGGTTAAATGGAGTGAAATGTTTTTCATCGCTAATCATAACTTTTTTAACATCAACAATCATTTCACATTTCTCTGATCATTGTGTGTGTATCTTCATATTGTAGTGGAGCAGCCTCCAACCATAGTAAATCACACATCAGGTCCCATCATTGCCCTTCCTTTTGACAATACTGTTACTGTGAGGTGTGAAGCCAGGGGCAACCCACCACCACAGTAAGATAAACCTACATGATATGCATTATAATGTAGAAAACACTTCTTCAGTTGTGCAGAACACTGAGCAGAGATTATTTAAAGGAAACCTGCGGATTGTTTTCCTCCTCCAGATACAGATGGACAAAAGATGGCAAAGACTTTATTCCTCCCCATGTCTTAATAAATAAAACAGACCAAACATCTGGCTCTTTTGTGCTTCACAACAAGCACCTCATCCCGGGTAAATATAGATGCTACGCTTCTAATAAGCTGGGAACTGCCATGACGGGAGAGATTGCACTCATAGTTCCCAGTAAGTAACCTTTATTTATGAAGCTCATCTGTAATGCTTTTCATTATCTTTGTTTTCAAGTTCCAGGACATGGTTTTAACTTTGTTTAATGTCTGATTTTGATTAGATGTGCCCAAGTTTCCAAAGGAGGCAATTGATCCTATTGTTGTTAAGGAGGGAGAGCCAATGATCCTAAAGTGTAACCCTCCAGAGGGGGTGGCCCCACGTCAGATCCACTGGATGTCTTTTGGTGAGCCAAGAAATAATATTTGTTAAATATGCCTGTCACTCCAGTCTTCACAGCTTGTTTGTGTGATGACTTGGTTCCGATGAACACTATTTCAGTGGCTTTACTATGATTTTAATGAACTAAAGAGTGGAGAGGAGTCACACATTAATCTTACCATCAGGATAGAAGCATACATTCAACACAGTGAACCATGGAATTCACTGTGTTGCACTCTGGCCACTTGGTAAACAGCAACACAAGGTGAAGAGTGAAGAGAAGGTGAAGAGATTTGCAAACTGCGTTATGTTCTACATTGAAATAGTGCAGTAATGTAAAGGTCTGTGAGGGACGACAGGAAGGTATAATGCTTTCCTGTCGTCCCTCAAAGATGAAAAGACGAAGATTCACAAAAGGCATGTTGCTGTCCTCACCAGAGATGCTAGCAGTAACAGTTAAGTAAAGGTACTCACTTGAGGCCCACAAGTTTGCAGTAGGAACCACAAGTTTACTTCTCAGCAGAGTCCCTTTTCCCACCACTACAGAAACAAAGTTATTTACTTCATAAAAGGTCACCTCTGTTCTGTCTGAAGTGCTTTGTCAATAGGGGTTGAGTTTTCAGTCCAATCTCTTGAGAGGCTCTCAAGTGCCTCTACCAAATCAGACTAATGTCAGAAAAAAACACAACATAACACAACATGATGTTTACCCACAGACATCGGGCGGTAGAATAGGAGCGACTGTGCTTCCTCCTTGCTTTAGATTTAGTTTGAAATCTTTGTTTATTAACTACTATTATGTCCAAAGGCTATATTTTAAATGAAGCTTTTATATAGTGTAGTGAGCTGACCAAGGAGCTACTGGTGAATTCTGGTGATTTTATTTGAGAATGTGTGTGAAATATCAAGATTTATCTTTATAGTAGCCACATTTAATAACATAGGTTGACAATAGATACAGATCTTGTTAACATTTACAGCATATTTATTCAAATATGTTCTCTTCCAGGACTTGTTCACATTGATCAGAATTCGAGGGTTTCCATGGGCATTGATGGCAACCTGTACTTCTCTAACGCCCTACAGAGAGACAGTCGTCGGGATTACTGTTGCCATGCTGCCTTCCCCAGAATACGCACTATCGTCCAGAAAAATGTCATGGCTGTTGTAGTCAAGAGCTGTAAGTCTATAAAATTGTCCGTACAACTGTATATTGTGTATATAATGTGATATCTAATACAAGCATGGAGTGGATTTTTAATTAAGAGTAAACAGAAGTTATTTGCATATTAGTCCAGATATGACTATTTTAGATATTCCTTGATTACCATGTGCCAAGAAATGCAGGGCTTGTCTTGTCATGTTCATGTTATGAAACTGGATTGAGCAACACATGAGGGTGAAGACAAAGCATCAGCACCCAATCCAGCATTATTCTCAGTGTTTTGTTTTTCTTCCAGTGAAACCTGACAACATATCTGATGACAGCAGTGATGCCAGTGAGTGATATTTCCATATCAAAGCCTTCACAGTTTAAATCACAGCAGCTGTCACATTGTGTGAGCAAGCAGCACGAGCGGTTTGCATGTTACGAAAGCTGCAGATAACACACACACACACACACGCATATACACACACACACACACACACACACACACACACACACACACACACACACACACACACACTATAAGTTTGAGTGTAGTTTAAATGACCATTAATTTTAATTCTACATATTAGTGAGTAAAACCACTCTCTATGTTGAATGAAGTATACGAACCCCCATTGAGAAAACCTGGCCTGCTGCTGCCCTCTGGTGTTCAGACAGAGAAGGTGCTCTTGAAGGGAGAGGATCTGCAGCTCGAGTGTATGCCAGAGGGATTGTACGTATATATGCTCTATCACCACCACTACTTATAATCCATTATCTGACGTGTCTGCCATTACAGCTCATAAACTGTTTCATGTTGTAGCCCCACTCCGACGGTAAAATGGATGAAAATGGGAGACAAGTTGCCTTCGCGGACAAAAATTAGAAAGTTTGAAAAGCTGTTGATCATCACTGCTGTAGAAGCAAGCGATCAGGGGAAATACATGTGCATAGCCAGCAACTCTGTTGGAGAGACTACCCACTACTTTGACGTGATAGTGGAAGGTAGGGCAAACATCAGCAGTTAATTATGCATTTGTGGTCGCATTTGTTTTTGCTGCAGAGAGGAAACTGTTCACACAGGTATACCAGTTGTTTTGACTCAGACCAACACAGCTCTCCTTAACATCTCCCAGAGCCGCCAAAGTGGCTGACAGAGCCTCCTCAGAGCCAGCTGAGTGTGACTGGGTCTGATGTTCACATCAAGTGCTCAGTCAGTGGAAAACCAGCACCAGACATAACATGGAGGAGGAATGGAGAACTTTTGGGAGGTGAGTGGGAATTATTCTACCTGCGGTTTTATGCATCTTTTGCCACTTGTCACAAAGACAGAACAGCTTCAAGAAAACCACCCTGAGTTCAAGCTGACCAGCAGCTGTTCTGCTAATTGCTCTGCAAAACTCCTGAGACAGGGTTGGCAATCAATGATTTGTATAATTTCATAATGACACCTTCAACATTTTGTAATACAGATCAAAGCCTGAAGATATCTAGGTCACGATGTTAGAAAATGTAGAAAAACAACAAGTTGATGATTTGAATAATTGCATTCTGTTTCTGTTGATCGACTAATTAATTTCATTTTTAACACCTAAAGCAGTGATAGGTTTAAAAATATGTTTTGGTTGTGCTTTAGCGTAGTCCTTCAGTCCTTGTGAAATGATTTTAATGTGGGGGTATTACGCCTGTGTTTTGTTTTCAGATGACCCAGGGAACAACACACGAGTACTTGATGACATGTTGGTTATCCATAATGCCAGACCGGAGGACAGTTCTGTCTACCAGTGTGAAGCTTCCAACACTCATGGCAGTATTCTGGCTAATGTTAACATCATGGTTATGAGTGAGTATTAGAGCAAGACCCTCTAGCCCAGCAGAGCCTGCAAAGACTTGCTCAATCTGAGGAATGTTTTATAGTTTACAGCATGGTGGAGCTATTTCAGATTTGAAGGTGGTTCATCTTCTCTTCAAACATAATTTTATCTGTTCCCAAATGTTCCCATTTTTTTCCTGGAAGCATTTGCCTAATGACAGAAAGTGTCTACTCAGCAACAGGTATCTAACTAATGAAATATTACATTATGCAAATTCACACAATAATCTCACTATCTCTATGCTCTTATGCTTACTGTAGCTTCAGCATCTCATTGACTTGCAGTAGGAAACGTTGAATAAAAATGATGATGTTACATCCATAGCTGCATACCATAGCTCTAAGATGTTGTGTAAATTCTGGTTCACAGTGTTGAACACTTTTATCAGCTACCTTGATAAAAATGTACAGATCCTGTCAAGACATCGTGTAGAACCACACAACATACTGCTAAGGAAGTTCAAGTTCCTGTTCTTTTTTACATTTGCACCATTGCAAATGTCAGAGACATTTGAGTGAGGTTTTTGTAGTTAAGCACTTTGGCTCTTTGACGTTTTTTAGTTCTTGAAGAGCTACACAAAGTTGTGATGCACTTTCTACTCATAGATATATTTGTATTTCTTGTGGACTTTAAGCTGTAATGTATTTTTCTTTTCTTCATTCCTTTTAGAGGCGGCTCCTCTGATGCTAACAATGAACTACCAGCCGTATGCAGTAATAGTAGGAGGGGACATCATTCTGAACTGCAGGGTTTTCAGCTCTCCACCATCGACCATCTATTGGTAAGCAATTGCTAGCAAAATTAGAAATAATTGAAAGGTTTCACTGTACATGCTGGCAAAATATCAAAAATAACAAAATAACATCATTCAGTCTGATGTTTTCTACAGCATGTACTGTACAAGTTCTGCGCAGTTTGCACGTCTGTGCTGTAGACTTAGAATAAACCAAAGAACATACAGTATCACCACAGTGAGTCATGCTATTAATCATGCAAGATATAGTCTGATGCTGACACTTAGTCTGTTTAATAAGATAATCGTCTTCTGTTCCTTGAAATTGGTCTAATTAAATCCTATTAACTACCACTGCACCTCTGCTACAAAGGAGAAATAAGATCTTAGACAGTCCATGACAAAACACCCTTGAAAGACCCTAAGAATATTAGGATTGTACTGATTCCACTAGATGTGTCACTTAAATTTAACCAAGAAGCATAAGCATGTTTTACTGTAATTAGGATTATTCAAACCTGCCTGAGAAGATTTATTAAAAATTCAAAAACAATTTGATATACTGAAGAGTTTATAATATATAGAATATGTAAAAAAGAAAAGATCCTGAAATGACAGTGAACATAAAATGGGCCTGATAAACTCAAATCTCATTAACAAGTATTTTGTAAGCCTGACATTTAAGCAAATTGCCACCCTAATTTGCAAACAATGATTTTCACTTCTGCCGTCAGATATAGTTGTACACACACTTAAAAAAAAGGTGTGAAAATGTCTCTCCTAGGTTGAAAGGTGAGACTGCAGAATCCGTCACAGGCGAGCGGTTTTTTGCTTTCCAGAATGGCTCGTTGAAAATCATCAGTGCAGAAAAAGACGACAATGGGAAATATGTGTGTGTTGCCTTTAACACAGAGGGAAACTCAACTGTCACTGCTGTGCTGGATGTGAAAGGTATGTGAGTGACATGATTATCACTTTTCTTAAGCAGCAGTATTAGTCACTGTGTGCAGTTATTTGTTAATAAGCCAGTTCTCCTGATTCCAATTTCAAATGTTTCTGTATATTTGACTAAGCTAAGAGTGAGGTAAAATGTTTTTGCTCTACAGGTAAACTGACCCTTAAGACAATAAAAAGTGTGGTTGTGCTGGCCGCACTTGGCCTAGTACTTCTGTCTCGGAGACACCGATTTTTGCAGGTCAATTGTTCAATAGAACAAATGCAAAACCACATGACAAAAACTGTGTTTTGTGGTGTATGTGAAACGGTCAGGTTTTAAGACGTAGAAAGTGGGAGGCTTCATGCAACCAGAATTTCGGAAGAGTTGGGACAATCTTTAAAAAAAAACGTTCAGCTGGGAGAACATCTAGCAACTTATATAAAGTTAATTGATATTAGGTCTGTAACATAATTGGACAGCCTTTTATGTGCTATTAAAGGGATGTCTTAGAGAGGCAGAGTCTCAGAAGTAAAGATGGGCAGAGGCTCTCCAATCTGTGAAAGAGTGCGTAAAAAGATTGTGGAAAACTGTGGTTCCTTAGCATCAAATTCAAAAGGCTTAGCAAATCTCATTATCTACAGTGCATAACATAATCGAATGATTCAGAGAAACTGGAGATATTTCTGTGCATAAGGGACAAGGCTGAAGACTTTTATTGGATTCCCATTGTCTTAGGGCCCTAAGACGACACTACATCACTCATCAGCTTGATTGTGTCAGCTCTATCATGCAAAAGGGAAGCCATATTTGAACATGGTCATGTTTAAAGGCAACCACAAACTCTTCAGCAGCTCTGAACCTATATCAGGCAAGAATGAGACCAAATTCCAACACAAAATATAAAATATTTGCTTGTGTGATTTGAAAGTATTTTAGTTTTCATTTTATATAAAGTTAAAGAACCTCTCAACTTTTACGGAATTCGGGTTGTATTTTAACATGCTCTGCTATGATTGATCAAGTAGTTAAAACTGGGTGGTCTCGCCCTGCTTTAAAATGTGCTTTGTTTTAAATTCAACAAATACCTTAGCATCTGGAGTTTAAATTAATATTTTGGTTACATTCTAAAAAGGTACTGAATAGATATAGTATAGTATAGTATTGTATAGTATGTTAGTGTCCTGTAAAGCCTGTGAGGGCAACAATTACTCATATCACTCATCAACTATGCTATTACTGTGAGAAATGCTGATTTAAAAATGTTGCATGAACTTGAAAAATGAATTTTTGAATTGTGCAGCAATTATAAATTATTATGTATCTATCTCCATTATATAATATTATCAATATCTTATTGGCTTAATGTTTGTGCTTTTATCTCTGACATTCTGTTTTATCTATAGACCCTACACAAATAGTACATCCACCTCAGGATGTGCAGATCATCAGTGGGACCACAGCCCAGTTAAGATGCCAGGCAGAGTATGATAAAAGCCTGGAGAGCACCTTTGAGGTAGTGTGGAGGAAGGATGGGGAGGAAATCCTGTTTTCCCTTGGAGAAAATTCCAGGTAGGCAACATCAGTTTGACAGTTTTTCCATGAGTTTTCAGTTGTGTCTGTGTTTTTATCTGAATGCTAATGCTCAAGAAGAAGAGAGGCCATCAAATGTCCTGAAATATTAGTGTTTAATCCTGATTAGTATAAACAAACAATGAAGGTCAGATGCAAAAGCTTTTGACCAGGAATTTGTAATATCTGCTGGATCAGTTGATTAGTTACATCTACCACAGAGTTTGTCTGATTACAGTTTTTTTCAATCGTTTACACGCTAGATGAAAAATTAACACACAGTTAGTAAAACTCTGCTCCAAGGAGCAAAACAACTCTGCTGATCTGCACAACATTACAC
>JAUYWH010000025.1:9645339-9685156 GCA_034779795.1 Ctenopoma multispine | reverse complement strand
GACACGAGAACAAAATGTCATTTTTATACATGTGTTTATGGTTTTGGCTGAAATGTGTCATTTTACAAACAGATCTGATGTTCTGCTAATTGCGTTTGGTGTTTGGTTAATTGTGTGCGGCATCTAGGAGACGGAGTCCCGTTGTCAAAATTGCGTGTAAACGATTGAAAAAACCTGTAATAGTTAGCTGGTTACTTAGCAGGATATCTAAACATAGTGAATAGCTAATCAAATTAGATTTTGATTAGATTTTGCCATTCAGATTCAAAACTGAAACATTCTTATTAAAATTCATGTAGAACATAATGTGTCCTTGCTGCTCTCTCTACTTTCTAATTGAATGATTCATTAATAATACACTGTTATAGTTGTATGATATCATTCATGTTCATCTTCTGGTTCATTTTTCATTATCCTAATTAAAGTGCTCATTTGTTCAGATACTTTGAGGACAAGGGGGTGCTACAGATTATAAATGTTAACCTGATTGATCAAGGACTATACACATGCATTGCTAGAACAGATATCGACGAGGACAATGCTACTGCACTACTCACTGTTTTGGGTAAGGTAATTTAGGAAATTATTTATTACATTTAAATTGGATGTCTGGATGTCACGGTCATTGAATTATCTGCTGCTACTGAACATCTAATGTTGCTGTTTAAATTTTGTGTTACAGACGTTCCTGATGCGCCAAAGAATTTAGTGATATCTGAAATCGAAATTAAGAATCCGAGGAATGTCCACCTGTCTTGGATACCCGGGAGTGATCACAACAGCTCTGTCACAGGTAGTAGTTAATGTGGAAGGTGTTGGGAACCTGAATTCTCTACTCTCTTTAGCTCCTGTGAGTCTGAGTGTTAGGGGATGGTGGGGCTAAATAATGCAATGGAGAAATAACATTATAAGACATCATCAATATAGTTGCGTTATGATGTGTAGCGTTGTGACCTGTCATTACACTTTAGTGTGTCATTACACTTTGGTTTACAGTCTACTTAATGATATAAATGTTGTGTAATTATGGTGAAACTACAAAGCAATTTGAATTAAATCAGTGTGATATAATGTTGTTACACTTGTCTGTGAGTATTTAGAATTTGAATGTAATTTCAATGTATTTATATTAATTAACTAGTGTTAAAAATGGATTACAGTAGTTTTTTTGATGGAAATCTAATTTAACTATTGCAGATGAAAAATATTGTCATGTCTCCTTTGTTGTGAAAAGGATAAACAGTGATAATAATCACTGTTGAATGCTAACTAAATGCTAAAGTTCATTAACAAGAGCTGGCTGCAAATAACTGTGAAGTACTGATGATGCTGGCAGGGAAGCTGTCTCTCATTTATGCTTCAAAAAGGGATTCATTTATTTTTGGAGCTTAGTGATGGCAAGAATTAGGGTTGTAAACTTGTAATGTGTATTACCTTTGATATGTCTGTCTGTGATCAGAAATTAGAACAGGCAAGCATGAAGAAGACTGTAATGTGTAGTTTGTTTAATCAAACATCTTAGAGCAAAAGATGTTGGTTGCAAGGCCATCTCTTTTCTGATGATATTAATGGCTCTCACAAGCTATGTGTAACATACTTGAAAGTAAAAGTTAACCTGTAGTCAAAGGGGATTCAATACCACTTAAATCTGTGCATTAAGTACAAAGATGGTGTCAGAAGCCTTAACTTAATCATAAAGACTGGAAGCAGAGGAAAGCAGCTTGCCTAGCTCTCCAGACAACAACATATAACAGTCTACCAGCATCTCACCAATTAACGTTGTGTTGTTTAATCAGGAGGGAGGTACATGCTGTATCCTATCTTCCCATCTTTATGCTAAGATAATCTACTCTATTGCAGCATGACTCCAGCTTTGCACTTAATGGGTTTGATCTTTTCCTCTAATTGCTATAGAAAGTATGGTAGATAGATGGTGTCATATTTAAGCTATTAATGTCTTTGGGTGAAACAACTAAAGACAGTGTTATATATGCTTTTTCAGCAGTTGTGATTATCAAATTTCTTATGATGATGGAATATGCATGTTTCCTCCACGAGCACAGAATTTATAGTGGAGTATGAGGAGACCAAATGGGAGCCTGGCAGGTGGAGGGAGCTAAAGAAAGTCCCTGGTAACCAAGCAACAGCCGAGCTGGCACTGCATGGAAATCTTTACTATCAGTTCAGAGTGTATGCTGTCAATTCTGTTGGACCTGGACCCCCTAGTGAGCCCACTGAGAGATACAAAACACCCCCTGCTGGTAAGGCTCACTCCCTTTAATTAAATTCTTTTTAGCTGTGGTTATCTGTACATCATGAAAGCATACATAATTTTAACATTTCTTTTGAAATGTGCAGAAAAGTCAGACTTTGGTTAGAGGACTTTGTAGCAGTTGGTTGGTTTGGATAATTTCTTGTATCAAAAGCCGCCGTCAAGAATTAGCTGCAGCACATGTTGCTGGTTTAGTTTTGATCTAATTTGAATATGTTCATCATGATATCAGGTTACTTGTACTTGTACTGTTCAAGTACCAAAACGTATATATTTCAGAACTGAAAGATATTTATGAAAAAACATTTCTGCAGTAAAAGCTTAAAATAGAGTGAATAACACAGTTTTTCCATTTCTAATAACATGATTACAATATTCTCCAAAGCTCCTGATAGGAACCCAGAGAACATCAAAATTCAAGGTCATCTTCCTCATCAAATGCACATTAGCTGGGAGGTATGAGGAATATTTAAAATATATATGTACAATTGTACATTAGTAGGCATTGTAGTAATACCGTATTTTTAAGAATTTATACGTCATCCGTGTATTCTCCGTTGTAGCCGCTGTTGCCAATAGAACAAAACGGCCCAGGCCTTGAGTACAAGGTGAGCTACCGGAAACTGGGGGTAGACGACATCTGGAAGGCTGACCTGGTTCAACGACAACCCCTTGTTGTGAAAAACACGTCCACTTTTGTCCCCTATGAGATCAAAGTTCAGAGCAAAAACAGCCATGGATGGGGACCAGAACCTAAAGTTGTGACAGGTTACTCTGGAGAAGATGGTGAGTTGTAGACTTAACATTTCTCCTACTGTATGTGTTCTTGTCTTTAGTCTATTTAATCCATAATTCTAGGATATGATATGTATGTTTATCATATCAGTTTTACTGTTTAAAAAAACTTCCCCTGGAGTTGTAACAGAACATCTAGATGTTGTTTTGCTTGTCACTTTCTTTAACTTCAGTTTTTTTTTTTTGCACTTCCTTCTTGTTTTCAGTTGTCTTTTGGCATTGTCTGCGAGAAAATGTGTCAGGTTAAGTTCTTTCCTTTTTTCCATTTGCCCATCATTTTAACCCCCGTGAAGGTTTGCAGTAGTCAGTTTTCCTCCCTTCTGAAAAAGAAAAAAAACCTGCAGGTGGCAGGTAACCTTTGTAGGTTGGTAAGGATGTCAAATTTCCACTTCTCTGTCAGAAGCTGTGGGATATTTGACAGATCACGACACACTTTGCGCTGTAGGCCTACTGAGGCACAATAGCTGCTCCGCTCTATAGTGTCTTTTGTGCTTCAATCATCTCCTACCACCAGTACATGTAGAGTAAATAATATTTAAAGCATTTTTAGCTTTTTATGCCATGTGTTGTAATTTCCCCTGGTGAGAGGAGAAAAACAGGTTTAAACAAGTAAGCTGAGTGTGTATGTGAGCATTTATGTTGATTTATGCAGCATCAGTGCTTATTTACCTCCTTACCTCCCAGCCACATCTCACTTCTACACAATCTAAAGTAAAAAAAGATCTTCTCCTGCCTAAGTAACACCATAGACCATCTAATTAGGCTGCTTTTGTCCAACAGCTTATTGTTGTTTCGCTTACTGTCTGTGTATGCGTTTTGTTCTGTTAACTGTCTTTCTTTGTCTATGCTTTATGGTAGCATTTAAGAGTCTCTGTGAAAGTGGTGTGTTGTTTGTCGTTTATCTGTATTCCTGATGTTGCTCTCTGTGTCCTTCAGTTCCTACCACAGCACCACGGGATGTTGCAGTGGAAGTGATCAACAGCACTGTTCTAAGAGTTAGCTGGACCCCTGTTCCACCTGCCACAGTAAGAGGTCATCTAGGGGGCTACAATGTAAGTTTGTCCTGAAGAGTGTTTTTTTCTTCAAACTATGTTGTGAAACTAAAAACTTAGAAGACCTAAACTAAACAGCAATGACTTTGTAGCACATTGTCTGACAAGGCGATAATTAGTAGTCGTTTGTATTTTTTTACATGATACACGTACCCATAGGAAATTATGGTTAATGCCATGAAATAATATAATAACGTACAGAAACAATTTATCACATGATAATTATGTCCAATATTTACTGCTGCAATGGTTAAATGGTAAAAAGATGAAAAACTAATCTTCATTTACTAAGGAATCTATTTGTAAGTATAGGGGAAATTAACTGTAAAGATCCCTATGAAAAAAAATACTTAGTATTTTCTATGCACAAGTTATTATTGTAATAAAAAAAACAAAAGTTCTATATTTGTGTTTTTTTATTTTTGTCATATTCCTGAAATGTCAGAATGCTATTTTAAGGTTTAAGGAAGGTCGGCTTGGAAGATCTTTCCTGTGCGTCCTGGTGCAGTTTTCATAGTGATATAACCAAAGACAGCTCCCCGGGAAACAGACTCACTTCCTCTATTTTGTCTTTTATAAGCACTCTTTTCAACCACTACTGTAAACACAAGTAATCTCTCTCACAGCAGGATAGATCTGAGGCAGAAATACAGGAATATTTATTAATTTTATAACACTGAATCTTGTTATTTGTTTAGAGACAATACTGTATACAGATACTCTGTATCCACCTGAATCTTAGCTGATCTAAATATGTTAATGAGTACTGCTTCTATATTAGCATGGCTGTGTAATACTGGTAGCCTCTGTAGGTTTGAACAGGACATTACAAGTGACACAAATTCAAATATAAAATAAAATATGATTTTTAGTACGTCCTTTCTCTTAACTTCACTCAGTCTAAGTATTAAAAGCATGTAGGCAGTGCAGTGATTAGCCAAGCGACAATGTGATTAGTGTGTGAATAGTAACCTATCAACCCATAACTTGAGGTAAAAGCTTCATTTCAGATTCACAGTTAATATGTGATGTCTGATTTCAGATGTCCGCCTCATTACATGTAAAACTAGGCATAATTTTTTTTTTTTACTGATCTGTCTTAGTGGATGTCTCTTCCACCTGTCTGGAGACTGGTTCCTCATCATCATTAGTTTCTCCCACATAACAGGTTCATTGGATAAGGAAGCGGAGTCTGCTGAAGTCCAATAAGATTTTAGATGAGCGCCAATCCCTGTCCTTCACTGGGAAGAGGAATCACGCCATTGTGCCCGGTCTTGAACCTTTTTCAGAGTACAGCCTGATGGTCAATGTTTTCAACAAGAAGGGAAATGGGCCCAACAGTGATCCAGTCACCTTCAACACTCCAGAGGGAGGTGAGGTGTTGGACATATTTTTTTTTTTCACACACTTGATGTACAAAAACACACAAAAGCTAAAGAAATAGCTAAATTAATCAATGGCCTTGTCAACATTTACACTCAAATAAGGAATTTTAGCAAAGGCACAAAATTCCAATTTCCAATAAAATGCCTCTCCACTTAACAGCTAATTTTGCCATTTGTTGCTTCCCTTGGATGGTTAAGCTCCACTCTACAGAATGATGTATGTGCAGACTCCACCAGAAGGCTGTTTTGACATTCATCTTCTAAGAGGAGAAAGGTTCTCTGTGCTTACCTTGAATTGGTTTAGGAAGCAATTATGATCCAATATGCAACTCACATCACATGAAATGGGGAAATGGAGTGCACATATACAGAGAAAAGGCTTTTTAGGAGATAACGTCCAGTAGTGAAACTTAAGAAATGAAAAACATTTGCATATTTATAGGATAGAGAATGACAAGATGATTAGATAACTGGGTAATTGAACTTTTTGTGGGAAAAACATATTAGACTGAAGTTAAAATATTAGAATCTCAGCACATGTCTGGAAGGTATCTTGAAATAAAGTAGCTACAGTACAGTATGCTTTCTTAAATCAGCTGAAAAAGAAGAAATCATCAAAGGCAGCCTGATGGAGCTTTTCATAAAAACATCTGGTAATGGCTGCTCAGTGTTGCAGCATTCAAATATGATAAAGCCACTTAAAAACAGGAAAACTGTCATATGTTGACGTTTTAAATCAGTTTAACAAATAAAAAAATGATAAGAATTCAGAAAAGAAAATACGTTACATAGAGCTCTCGAAAAAGCTACACACAAAGAACAACATCAAGCAAGAAAAGCCTCTTGACATGAGAGAAAGAAATATGAACATACTGGACATATGGACATGAGTGTCATGATTAAGCCCTAAAAATAAAAACAGTAAAACTTAAGTGTTATGTTTACCCACAACAATGTAAATAACACCCTGCTATAGAAACATGTCTGTGTGGTAGATACATTCAAATCACTGTCATTTTCATAGTTCCTGGACAGGTGCCCATACTGACTGCCTCCGATGCACAGAAAGAGTCTATTTTGCTGGTATGGGGACCCCCGCTGGAGACAAATGGCATCCTCACTGGTTATCTCCTGCAGTACCACCTCAGTATGTACACACATTGTTGTTTTTCTATTTACTCACTGACTCACACCGTGTAAGGTCTCTGGTGTTGCAAGGTTTTCCATTATTAAATTTCTTTTTTGCTGTAGCTCACTGCTTTATCTGCTGCGTGAGGTGTTGTGGATGAAGCAGTAGCGTAAGTGCAGCAATCATGGAGAGGAGAGGAGAAAAGATCAGGTCAGAGGGCAGGAAGGTAGAGTGCATCTAGGACATTACAGTTTACCTTACCATACCATACACGAGTTTCAAGTCCCATTTGAAAAACCTAAAAACGTTTCGTCTCCTCTCGGCTGTTATCACATCAAACACTAGGTGGCACTATTAAACACTGCACAATGGTGTGCAGCAGCTCAATTGTGCAGGATGCTTAAGATTTGGTTTGACAGTTTCCTCAGTATTTCTTATCGTGTATGCTCCTGGACTACAGGGTCTCCTTCAAAAGGACGATTTAAACCACTGCTGTTCATGCCATCTCTACAAAAATATTTGGTATTTATTACTCCGCAGCATTTACCTTGTAAAAACCAACCTTTATACACTTAGGGTGAACAAGTGAGTGAGGGGCTTTCATTACGCTCTCTCTGTTTTCAAAGCCTACACTCTCGTTGGCTGACATTTCTGAAGTCTTTTGTGTAAAATGTGAAGGCAGAGACAGCCCTTTGCCGCCTCCACTAGCACCCACGGAGTCTAGCCAGCTCTTCAATACTCTCTGTCCCCCTCTCCTTTCTGCTTTTTCCCATATCAGATGTCAGACTTTACACAGATATTCCCACACAATACTGTCTGTGGGTGTTGAAGGTTTAACAGTTGAATTGATTCATCACGCAGCTCAAGCATATTTCAAATTTTATTTTCTGTGAATTCTTTGAATAAAATATTATGTCTTACTATATGCACAGTCTGCATATCCCATTGAGTCATGAAACAGCTGTGTAATTAGTCAACGAATAATTTGCTGCTTATGTGTTCACGAGCACATGAAGTATACTGTGTTCTACGCAGCAAACAAATGTAAATTTCTCAAAGCTGCACAGCAGGTTTGGCACATATTCAGCTCTCACCTGCATTTCGATATTGGCACAATAATGACATCCACAAAGGGGTTTCAGGAGAAGTGTGTTGTGCTTTCTACAGCCTGCACATATAATGTACTTTGATCTATAATGCATGTTTGGTGATACATTATGCTGCTTGTGATCGCTACTCTTCTGATTTCCTTCTACTACTTCTACTTTTTTCTGCTTTAGCATCTCCTCTTCTTTGTTTCTTATTTCCACCTGTTCTTATATTTTTTTTATTTTTTCCATTCATTCGCTTTACTCTTTTTACTCATGCTTTTCTTCCTCTTTCTCTCCTGTTTTCATCCATTGCAGCTTGTTTACCCACTCCTCCCCCACACTTGAGAACTCTATCACTTCCTTTCATCTTCTCTCGCCTTTCTTCCTAATGTATTCCTCCTCAGCTCACCTGTCATGACATGTATCTGCTACGTTCACTTTCTGCATGAGCTAGCATGACATCTCTTCATCTTCTCTTCCCTTGGCCATTGACCCTTATTATACCTGTGTTCCATTAACATACAACGTGAACCAACAGTGATGACTTTATCGGCGTGTATCTGGTGAAGGCTCTCTCATGCCTCGTGAACTGACCTGACATCTTTCTCCTTCATCTATAGTTAATGAGACCACACTAGAGATAGTTGATTCCCAGGTGAAGAACATCACTGGGGCTGACACCACCCAGTGGCAGCTTCAGGGCTTAAAGGAGGGCAGCCTCTACCGATTTCACATCAGTGCCTGCACTCAAGCAGGTTGTGGACCTCTGCTGGCCCAGGAGAGTAACACCATCACCCCAAAAGGTGAGTAGATGAAATCAGTTTACATGTGGTGGTAATGAGAAAGAGTTGCAGTGATTTTAATATGAAAATAACATTAGTAACATAACAATGTAATAATCACATCATACCTGCTGCCTCCTCCCTAATATCCTTCTTTTCGTATATGTGCATCTTTAGTTTTCACAAAATAGTTGTTGTGGACAACTATAACAAAACCTGCAGTAGATGATCCAAGTGAACCTCAAGGTGCATAAAAACAACAGTTTGCAGTTTAGTCTGGTCCAGAATATTTAAAAGTAAAACAAAACAAAACAAACATTTTGAAATGCAGCTCATCTAAAACTGTGCTGTTCTACCTTTTTTTAAATATTATTTTGACGTCTAGCAGCAGAATTGTGAGTAGTTTTTATCCTCTAAATATCCTTTTAAAGAGGGCCAGTCAGAACAGTCTTGAGATGAAAGCATGAATTGGCTTTGCATCATCTCGTTAGCTTAGGAAAACCTGTACCTTGGCAGTATCCATCACATCGGCTGACATGTTGCCCTACACATAAACTTGATTAGATGAAAGGATGCTATTTTGGTCACTGCTGATGTGTGATTTAAAGCTTAGTTTGGATTCAAAGGCTGCAGGTTTAAAGTATAATTTCTGATTGTATCTCCTGGTCCAGGGATCCAAGATTAGAAAGATATTATGTAGTTTTTTTATTACATAAAGATAGAATGAGATCAAGCCATTTTGCTTCTCTGGATTTTGCAAAAATGTATAATTATGGGTAACCTGTACTGTATAGCTGTGATAAGATACACTGTGCAAGATTGCACATAAAATCTAAGCATGTACTCATTGTTACAATAAAATAAATGTTGCTTCCTGGACACTGTCAATGGATATCAAGTTGTAAAACGTTCTCCCAGTGATGTAGATACAAAACAAATTTAAAAGCACTTATTGAACGCAAGGTTAATCTTTGACACATTTATAAGTATCTTGCTGGTATGTCAGAGGTTAGTCTACAACTCATGAAATGTTCTGGTACAGGTTTGTTTTCTATAAATGAATACACCAATTGTTATCGGCGCCTCGCACCTTGTTGGCCATGTTGTATTTTTGAAATATTTTGCATGTTTCTGATCATCATTTCTGTCATAAAGAACTAGGTCATCTAAATATATCTCCTTCCAGTGACTCTACATGATCTCTTGCTTGAAAAGAGTTGATAAGTTATGGTGATGTTCTGTCTGTCTGAGTGTTGATCGGGTTGTTGCTCAAGGTACCCTATCATCTACATCAGCCACAGAGCTCGTCTCACTTTGAATTAATGAGCTGATAAATCCAGAGGACAAACCCTCTGCTGATGCATCTCTTATCCTGTTTTTCTCCTGTGTGTATAGTTTAAAAATGTATTTCACATAAAGAAAAGCCATGAAGATTCTTTCTCTTTCTGTTCATTGTTAGCATTACCTGCCACAGTTTAGCTCAGCTGCACTCAGCATTAATTTCAGTTCTGAGACTACACCAGAAGTATGTGCTAGAATTTTGTGACAGTTCAAAGTTCCCTGAAACTCAAGAAAAGCAGCTGCACCAGAAAATATCTCTTGACTGTCTCTGAATGTTTTAATAAAAGTTATTCATTGCTTGCTGGCTTTTATATTTCCTTTGAGAGAGGCTCTGTATCTTGTAGGTGGATGTCCAGCCTGAGAGCCATTAGATGCATTGTTTGTAAATATGGTTGAGTAAAGGCTCGGCGGGGAGATAAAATGGTTCTGTTTTGGAGTGCTGTCCTCAGGGCACGTTAGTCACAATGCAGCAGAGTGGATTTATAGATGCCAAAAGCATGAAGCCGGGGCACCATGAATTAGAGACATTAATGGGGAGTGATGGAGTAACGGTGAAAAACATGAATTCATGTCAGTCATTAAACCCAGGCACTGAAGTGTTCTTTTTAGATTTCACCTTTGTGATTGCACAAGCCTTCCATGCTCTTTGCCATATAGTTAGATGTCTATTTAAAAAATTACAGGCTAACATACCAGAACAACAAACAGCTACTGAATACACTGTAGGTTATATGCATGTGTGTGTCCGCGTGTCTTTGTTTCAAAGTTTTGTAATGCCAAGAGAGCAGCTGTAACAAGAAACAGACAAACGCACAGAGGGACGGGGTAATACATCTCTGGGAAAGAGGAGCAGGAAAACTGAGAGAGAACAGCCTAACAGTCAGAGCAGGAGAGTGTGACAAACACAGAACAGTATCTGCTTTTCTCCCTCAGGTCTCATGAGATAACAAAGCAGCAGACATAAATCGGGTTACAAACTAGACAAAAAACACAGAGGAGCAGCTACCTCTAAAGTCATACAAAAATAACCTGCTCCTCCAGAGATTAAATTATTTGCTCCCCGGCACAGCGTTTGAACACCCAAGTTGTTATTGCCAACAAATTTGCTAATTGCTTGAACTTACTGTTTGAAAAAGTTTAGTTAGAGACATAATAATCAAGGGTTGACTTCATGTTCACTAAAATCAGCTCAGGATTCAGCGATCAGAGCAGAACAGGCTGTTGCAGTGTACAGAAGTTTTAATACATTTTAAAATGAACTGTAGCTCTTCAAATGCAGGGAAGTGCACTCAAACATCAAGCTTTTTAATATAAGTACAGGTGGGGGTGCACAATATTCACACTAGACAATGTGAGAACTATTTTAGGCAAAAACATGTGCAAATTAAAAAATGCTGAGAAAGTATTTCACCTTTGAGCCTCTCCATTCTTTGTTCATTAGTTAGTGGTATATTGCTGCTTTATATTGTGGGATAAGTATCCACGCTCCACAAACACATACTGTATGTTTGTAAGGCTGCACTGCCCATGTGTTTGTGTGTGGATATGCATGTGTGATCACGCATCCCTACAAATCTATGAGTGTGTGTTTGTGTGTGTGCATGATTGTGCCTGCTCTGAAAATTTAAAGCTGGCTTTCCATATCTCTGTAATCTTTTGCTGTATTTCATTTTCATTTTATCCCTCTGAAGATTTGTCCCCGACTCCAGCTGTGGCCCCTGTTCATACTCGTATGTATCATTGGCTTCAGCTGCTGTTGCTAGCATAGGAGCCACGGTATAGTTCCACAAGGTTGTAGGTGTGTTAATGTAGAGATTAGCTGGCCATAGCCTCAGCAAAAGTTTGTTTGTATAATCGTAAAAATATACTGTAGTTTAGGTGATGCCTGAATACCAGTTCATGTAAGACAAAACATTTCTTTGTGAATAGACCCAATCCCTGCAGTTATAGTATGTTTGCCTTCAGTTGCACTGTTCTTGCACAGTAACTCCCATTAATTTAGTTCCCCTGGTTGCTCCGTGTAGTCTATAAAGCTTGCTTGTTGCGCAGTATAGAATATTAAACCTGACAGTGTTGTAGCAGGAATCTAACATCTGAGGCTTCTCTTTCATTTCAGGGCACAACTGCTCTCTCTCCTTTCCCAGCTCTATCACAAGCAATACTACTCATCCTCCTTTAGGTATATAGCTCACATTCACACAGCCAATGCTATGACCTCATCTTGATACCCGAACATTCAACTAACAATGAGATTCAAAACATGGAGTTGTTTCAGTGTATTCTGATATCTGCACATGGTGTGGGGGGGCTTCAGGAAATGCCAGCTTAGCTTAAGAGAGAGTGAAGACTAGATGTCACTCCTGCCCACGATCTCTATATCTACCCTTTATGAGCCCAAATCCAGCTCCACTCAATTAAGTCTGGGGCCCAGCGTTGCCTTTTGAACTGTCGTCTTGAAGGGTTTCTGCTAGCTGCACTGTTCTCAAGCTACGGGGGAATCTTATTTGCCTCTGCTAATCCTCTTTTCCTGCCTTCTTTCTGTGCCTGTCTGTGTTTTCCTTTCGTCCTGATTTTCCTGCCCCTATTTCTTCTCTTTATCAGTTCCAGCCCTGTTGAACATAAGCTCGTATGTGAGCGACACCTTTGCCAAAATCAGCTGGACTGCCAGAGAAGAGCAACAGGACTCACAGCTTTATGTGGCTTATATGAATAACCGTAAGCTACTTTTCTTGTCCCCGCCTTGCGCAACATTGATGGGAAATTTAGGTGGCGTCATGTTTAGGTGCAACGGGGAGGGTTTTATGTAAACATCTAAAAATATATTATAAGCCTCATGTCTGAATGGCTTCTTCTAACTTTTTTATGAGTGCCTCAAAATGTATTAGCATGCAATTTAAGTTATATATATTACAACAAATACATTTAACAATATAATTCATTACTTGCCGAAAACTCACCGTATCTTCTTTTTCAATAGCGTGAACGCTAATATAGAACTTCTTGTACTTGGCTGTGTAGGTGATGGTAACTGGCAGATTTCAGAGGCTGTAAACACTTCTAAGAATTTCCACATAATTGATGGGCTCAAACCGGGGACGATGTACACCATACGCCTCATTGCGAAGAGGTTGCTTGACAATGCTAGCATTTTCGAGGATGTTATCCAGACTCAAGTCAAAGGTGAGAGGAGAGAAAGGTGTTGCTATCAAAAGAGTTAGTGATTTAGCTCTAGCCTCCCGTAATACACACAGATCATTGGCAAATCGATATGCACTGTTGTCACTGTGAGTTTTGTCCTTTCCTTGCATCTCTATGCACTTGTTTCATTTCCTTCCTATCTAATATTCTTTCAGAAGACATTGAAAGGACAGTGGGTTAAATACCGCATGAACATTTGCCCAAACTTGAATGTACAGTATTTTTCTGCTCTGAGTGTGGAGTACTTGAGGGGATGTTCATACTCAAATAGATCAGTGTTTTAAGTCTTGAGCTTTATATCTCATGTCTTCTTTTGTTCTCAGGTGCGGTAGGTCTGAAGAGTGACTTTTCGAGCCATGGATGGTTCATTGGGACCATGTGTGCTGTGGCACTCCTCACCCTTATTGCACTCATAGCCTGCTTTGTGCAGAAAAACAAAGGCGGCAAGTATGCAGGTACGCCGCCGCCCTCCCAGCGACAAGACATGTTCTCCATGGAAAAAGGTCAGTTAGTCTTTGACCAGGGTTGGGTCACCTTGTCATTTTACTTCAGGAAGTGAACCAAAATTGAAATACACAGTACATTTTGAAGCTAAATCACTATGACTTGGTAATAATCAATATAATCAATAAGTCAACAACAAAATTTATGGTGCATAATGCTGTTATCTAAAGCTTAATGTTATTTTGGTTGACCTTCTGAAAAAATTGTGCAACGGGCCTCAACTGTGACCTCAACCGTGTCTGGAAATGCATTATGCTAGCATGTTGGACTCCAAAGCATGCCAACCCTTCCAAACCGAATCATTAACCCTCAAATGACATGTCCAGAATATACAGCTAGTGTAGTTTTAACATCTGTGAAATAATGTTCGTAATCCTGACAGCTGGTACTTCTTGTCAAGCTCGATTAGGGAGAATCAGCTGTCTTTGTCCCACTCCTCCCCACCCCAAACCTGTGCCGACCTCTCTGTCTCTTCTTCTGTACCTTTGTGCTGCCTTATGTCAGAGTAGAATTCAGTCTTGAAGTGGTACCTCCCTGCAAAGCATCTACTTGGTTTTGTTCCTCTCAACCAGCTTTCCCTTCTTCTCCACACAACTCCACATCCTTGCCTGCAGTAGCTTTTGACATGAAGCACTGAATATTTCATCAGATCCCTTGGATTCCCCTTTGCCCATCCAGCTCTTTTTATTAAACCCATCTTTTGTCTCTCAAACACAATTGGTATTTTTAAAACATATTTACACAAAGAACCGAAGTGTAGCACTTTGTGCAGAGGCTTTCAGTTTACAGATTTCATATAAAGTTACCAAGTCATATTTTGGTGTTTTCAAAGGCTTTTCAGCTATGGATACTGAAAAGTATACTCACTCACAGGTGATGTAACACAAGTCATTTGTTGCAGTACACCAGGCATGAATGTTGGATTTTGGCCTTTCTCTACTTTCCAAGCAATGCCTGACAGAAAATCACTGAGGCTGAAAAACTAACAAAATATTGTTTGTGTTATTTCCTTTTGGAAAATGTTAAAGCGATTAGCACTTACAGTTATCTGAATGTGACAAATGTGTCTGTCCTGCCCCTCTACAGTGAAAGAGAAGGAGGATCTCCACACTGACATGGAGTCACAAGACATGAATGATGACACCTTCTGTGAATACAGGTGAGCTGTACTCCTGCTCTGCATAGGAAAGCAGCAGTGCAAAACTGTGCTGAGGAAATTACATTTCTATATCTCTTTTACATGCATTGTGATGTAGAAATATCAATGTAACAAGCATATGTTAAATAGCTGAGAAACTCATTGATATGTCTCGCCACTGTTGTTCTCTCCCATTTCAAAAGCAAACCTTGCATTCATGAGCTTTACCAGGATGAGCCTAGAAGCCAATGTTCTCGTCATTTAATGGGCTAGGTAATCACACAATGTAATTAAGTGTGGCTCTCAGCTTAAGTTTTGTTCCCCCTTAGTTGCTTTTGCCAAATGTATCTTGACTTATTCTTAGATTCCGATTGTGTGCATGTATTTGTGTGTGAGTCAGCTTCCTGTAGGAATGCCCACAAAGTTGTTTGTGTGTATCAGTATGTGTTGATGCATATTTATGTGCTGCTTGTTTCTTCTTACGTATGTCTTTATTGAGTGTATACAGTGTTCCCTATTTCGTCTAAAATTACGTCTGCCTCAAAATGTTGCTCTCTATGTAATATAAATATAACTGACTTACAGTATATGGACCTAAAACACCTCAAAAACATAGACCAAATATACAGTCGGTATCAGATTTTCTAAATCTTCACTGTGGCTTTTTTGTATATTTTTGTAGCTCATCTCTCATTCACATACTGACACTTACTACTGTCAAGTGCTTACACTACTGTAGTTGTTAGCATTTTACATCATTTGACTTAATATGTTGTTATTATATGTTTAGAACATGTAATTGTCTGGCCATCTAATATAATACAACCCCATGTGCATTTACTTGTCAAAACTGAATGTGAACTTTGTATCTTGAAGCTAACTGGAATCTTGCATTAAAACAAAAAACTTAATATTTGAATCTGGCAGTCACATAGCCTTCAACTGAAATGAAGGACAGAGATCAAAAGTCTATTGGTAATAAATGATTTATTTCTTAGACAACAGCTGTAATGCTATTTAAGCTCTTAGATCCACTTATAGTTTAGGTACCTCTGACTTAGAAAGATGTTTCTTTCTGCAAGTCTTTGACTGAGAATGTGACAGCTTATGTTTAAACACTGATTCGCATTACCAATGAGGATTTACAATAAAGGGAATCTTCCAATGCAGATGTTCAGACTGATTATAGATATACAGTAATTGCTGTTGGAAAATATCCTGTATTCCATGAAACAAGCATAACCTAGGTACGGCAAGTGGGTGGGTAAACTGGGCATTTTGCCCAAAGCAGACAGCTGTTGTACTTTCTAATAACTGTTGAATTTTCATTGTTCGGTTTGTATAGCTGCTACGGCGACAATTTAGGGAACTCAACTGAATCGTATTTTGCTTGACAGCACTGCAGCAACTGTGTGACAATGGCTTGTTTGTTTGTGCACACACAGCAAAAATAATCTAAAATAGCCTCTTTTGTCTGTTTTGATTCTGCTCGTCATCATATTATTCAGAGCATGATTACTCACAATTGTGTGGTTGCTGCCAATTGCAATGCTGTGATTCGTGCCAAGACTATAATTCTGTTAAACAGGAAGAAAACATTGTCTAGTGTCTATAATCCTGTTAATAGATCATATATCTTAAAACTGTAATCAGTAAGTTTTTACTGTTCCCCTCCTCTAAATTACTGTATTGGACTGATTGAGTCGTTTATTAATATCAGTGACTCAGTGATCACTGCACATGTGCTGAGGTGACTTTCAAACACTTTGTTATTGTTTTCTGTGAAGTCTAACAATAACAGGGGACTCAGGGCATCCACCCAGCCATTATCCGGTCTATAATTTAACATTGTTAGGCATTTACTTCCTGGGAAATCACATCATGGTAACAGAATTATCTTCTGGAAATGAATGATACTAAGAAAATTGTATATAAATCTCACAAACAGTCAAACATGGCTTGAGTTTTATGATTTTATGTAGTGATTTCTCATGCCATGATATATACAAAGATGTTTAGAAAACATTAAAATTTGGAGCTCATCAGGCAGGAGAAGTCATGGTAATGTGAGTTTGTGAGTTGGTGCTGATATTTGGTTGCAGCACGCTGTTTAGAATGCCTCTCATGGGTTGGTTTTATGAGGCAGTTCTGACTACTGTCCCCCCAAGAGTGTCCTTAGCCTTACTATGATGTAGTTTTCCTGGCTTTAGAGCTGGATACAAGGCTCTCTTGTGCCCTTTGAATCTCTGAAGGCGATAGACCACCCACTGGTATGCCACATGTCTAGGGAGCTGACAAGTGGTAATTATGCTTCAGACAATTTCTCTTTGGAGACAGCCCTCTACTGCCTTGTGCCTCTGTCCACTGCATGTATAGCTAGATTCGGCTATTATCTAACAATGTGATGCATTTTTTTAGTTTAGCTGTTTTTTCACTCCAGCACTTTTTAACTCATCTTAGCACTCATCTTCTTACATTTTTATGTGCAATTCCGGAGATGGCAGCTGATGCAGGGAGGTTTTGCACCAGACACCTTTAAACTAAAATCAGTATAACTTCAGATGCAAATAGGGATAAATATACCTTGCACCTGAAGTTTCTGTGCTGCCCCAAACCAAGTTAGCATGGGTCCTTGGCAAGACAAATTTAATTACCTTTTGCCAGGTGATGTACCTCTATCTCTCACCTGTTTGTGAGGATGACAGAAAATCTTTTCACTGTAACAGCTGACTCTGAGCCGGATCCTGAACAAGGTCTTGAATAAGCTGGGGCTCAAAAGTACTCAGCCCCATTTTATCACTGTATTCAAAGTCACTATGGGAGGGCTGCAGTAGCTGTGGCATTCCACTGCTCTTAGATAACAGCCACTTATCTTCAGCGCTCTAGAGTCGTCAGAGAAAGAAGGTTTGATAAGAGTTGAAATGCGGACCTTACGTGACTTGCATGGTAATTGGCCTTATGAAATAGGATAGATAAGATTGGTTATTAAAAATCCCCGTGAAGGAGACCCGATTTGTAATCTTAGCTTGAACCACGTCTCTGCACTGAAATGCTGCTCAGTGCTACTCAAGGTGTCAACCACAGTACGCCTCAAATGGCACTATCATATACTAGCCACCTGAGCATCGTCTCTGAATGCAGACACTCTGTGTTATGAATACTAAACCAAAGGAGAGAGAGGTGTTGCCAAACATGGATGGTTTAGTGAATTAGAAAAGAGGACAGGGAGGAAAAATATCCTTGGTGTTTTGAGGTGACCCTGCGTCTTGTAGTGAGACACCTGCAACTTGGCCAGTTGCCCAGCCTTAAATTGGCATCTAATCTCCTCAGCCTGCGTTGGGGGCCTCTTGGGAATACCAGGAATGACAGGCTGTTTGTCTGGGATTGCATATGCCCCACCTTTGCCTCCCTATTCCTTCTGCCTTTCTCAGTTCATCTCACCCCACCTCACCTCCCCTTACACACACACACACACACACACACACACACACACACACACCTCCCACTCGTCTTCTTCTTTCTCACTGCACTCAGGCAATTTCCATCGCTGCCTCTAAAGAGATTTGAAATTGCCTTTGGTCCTGAAGCCCTGGCAATTAGCAATTAGTGAAGTGATTGTAGCAAGCCCTCCCCTCCTCCCCAGTGCCTGCTTTCCTGCTGTGCAGTTGCCACATCCACCCCTGCTTACCACCCGTAGTGATGTATTGAAACCATAAGAAGTCGCTTTGTGATTGGGAGTGTGTGTGCCTGGTACACAGCTTTGCATTTAAAAGTCTTTATGCACTGTACATGCTATGTGTGTATTTTTTTTAAACTTTTGATTATGTGTGAAACTGTGTGTGCTTTGTGTGTCAAAAACAGCCACTTAGGGTCATTGTTGTTTTGTGTTTTGCTTCTGAACATTTGTCTGATGTACTATTCAATGTGTTTATACACTGCACCACTGACCCTTGCCTATTTCTCTATTGTTGTTTTTGGCAGTGACAGCGAAGAGAGGCCACTGAAGGGCAGTAGCTTGGGTTCACTGAATGCAGGTGACATGAACGGGGACAGCATTAGCAGAGACAGCTTGGTTGACTACACCGAAGGTGGAAGAGAATTCAATGAGGATGGATCATTTATCGGCGAATATTGTGGACGTATGCACAGAGGCTCTGTTAGTGAGCCCAGTGGACCTACCCCAGTCACTGCATAAAGGTTCCAGTTGAAACCTACCTGGCTTTGAATAGGCTAATGTGGAGCAATAAAAATGACCTGAATGTGCAGAGGTTTTTACATTTTGCGTGGTGACTGGAAAGGAAATAATACACCCACCATATACAACAGTGAGAGTGCTTGTACATTCTATAAAAAAAATTTATAACTGTATTATCTGAGTAATTTGTGATTTTATTAATGATAATAAAGTGTTTTTGTACCTATCAGTATTAATCTTGGGGGGCATACATTTTCAGGATTTTCTATTGAAGCAAAATTCATCCATTCATCCATTTATACAATATCCTAACTGCTTGTCCTTTCAAGGGTCCCGAAGTCTCGCATCTAGCTGTTAATGGGTGAGAGGCAGGGTACACTCTGGACAGGTTGCCAGCCCACCACAGAGATGATATATACAGACAAACAACCATTTACACCTATGGGCAATTTAGAGTCACCAATTAACCTAATATGCATGCTGTGGGAGGAAGCTGGAGCATGAGCTGGAGAATGCGCCTGTTCCAGCTGCCATTGGGTGAGAGGTGGGGGAAACAAAATGCCCTGGATAAAAAAGTATTTTTCATAGAAAAAAGTGAAAATGTAACTTTAAACTGTATGTATTTTTTACAGTGTGGATAATAATAACACATACAGAACAAGCTGTACCATTTATTTTAAAAAATCTCAAATATCTAGTCATAAATCATTCAAATACATTTTTGTTAATATACATGTCCTTTTATCAAACCCACTTATGAATATTTTTATAGCTTTTTCGACAGGAGACTACATACAGTACTGTAAATGAACAACATACCAGTTGTTTAGCAAGAAAGTTACAGTACGGAGTATTTCTGCACTTGTCAAAACAGTAATTGGTTAATTAAACTCACCTTAGAGCATCCCTTGTACTGAAGAGGAAGGTTTTGAGCTAAATTATTTATCATACTCCTATTTATAAGGTCTTATAAGGTTTTGACTGCTTAATCATGTGCCTTTATTCTGCAGCATATCACAGGATGAATCACTCAACATCCCCTTAAAATAATAAGGCATCTGGGCTATTTATTATCTAAGAATTCTAAATGTTGGGTACTTTCTTTTTTTAATGTGGTGCAGTGATTCATCAGTGCGCAGCTCCTTTTCTGTAATTTGAAAAGCACCCACTTATTTGGTAAGTTCACTTACAAGTTGAGATGTTCTTCCACTCAACACACAATATGAATATGTTAATATGATCTTTTGTGCTTAGCTATTTCCAAGATTATACAGCAAATTCTGTTCACAAACAATAAAGTGATAAAAAAAGTAATACAGACATGGTTGAATTAAGCTCAGTATTCTCTAAGGTCAAAAGTCCCAGAAATACTTTTTTCTGTTATCTCTGCAATACACGCAGTGAATGAACAATGCATACTGCTAAAAAAATCATCAAGGATATAACTCAAAATTGAGATTTGACCTATTCTGGAATCTAACTTAAACAAATGTAATAAAACTGATATAGCTACATGCTGCACATGTGTGCTAAACATTTATTCCTTTAGAGGATTTGTGAAAAAATATTTTTTGAGATTCACCACTAAGCACTTCAGCTTAAAAAAAAAAAGAAATCTTCAAAACCAAAAATATTCACTGTAACACTTTATTTCATACAGTAGAATGAACATAGGTGGTCTATATAAATGCAAAACAGAAAAATGAATACTAAACTGCCTGTTGTATGAGCACCTCTTAGGAGATTAAAGGTGTAAATCCTCACACATAGACAGAAAAACAGCTAAAGAAAACAGTAGAAAATAATAAGTATGTTTACTTCAAACCAACAAGAACAAAAATGGTCATATGGAAGAATGTTTAGTTATGAAATATAGTCAACATTGTAGCCTCTCTTTCCCATTAGTGTAGCAGGTCCCATGGCTCCAATTATCTGAACCAAAGCAGTGCTTGCTCTCCCTTTCAGTTTCATAGGGGAAATATAACACCTTTGATGAAGCAGACATCCCAACTAACAAAGATGGAAGATGATGGACTTGTCCATCCCTTTGGAGGACCCTGTATAAATCTTTCTAAAAGTACAGATACCCTTTTCAATGAAAAACTCAACTGTTCAGATAGAAGATTCCTTCCTAACTTATCATATGTGTTCGTCCCAAAGTTCTGGTATGACCCAGAAATGAACAAATGAGACTAAAAATCTGACTTCAACTTTGTAATGCTTTAATGATGCACATAATTACAGAATGTGTTCAGACTTTTGTTAAAGAACAAGCTATTAGAAAACAACTATGTTTTTTTATTTCAGACTATCCTTGTTGAATCGGTGCCAACCCCTGTCACTGAAATGCTTACATACCCTGGAGGCATCTTATCTTCTTTTTTGAATACATAACATCCATTCAGCCTTATAGTCTATGCATATCCTGGTGATTATAAATAGGCATTCTAGCTGTAATCGAACCAGAATCTGGGTAGTAGAGTTGAAAAGTGCTCTATGCCTCTTGGCAAGATAAAGGTCATTTAAAGAGATAATCCCAGTATTGTCAGGGATTACGCCCTCATCCGTTTTAAAATTGCTTTCTCTGTGGAACATTAAACCCTCTAAACAACAACAAAAGATTACTCTAGTCAAAGCCCCCCTGAGTGTCACACAAGCAGCTTTTTTATACCACAAAATCTATTCAGAGGACATGCAGGTGACCCTTTAAAAAAATCATAATAGCCCTGTTTTGGAATGAGCATAGGTCAAGTCGTTAAAGTCACCTGAATCCATGTTGAACAGAACAGTCTTGTTTATCATTGGTGCAACTCAAACTTATAGAATCCAACTCGAAGTTGATCGGTCCCTTTCATTCGATTTGATCAGAGCTGATATTTAGGGCCATTAAAACAAGCGAAGATGCTGCAACGACAGGACACTGTTCAAGAACAGCAGCACAGAGCCAAGAGTTGCAGTTTTCTCAGGATGCAAGATATTGAGTTGTTACTAGCCTATAAAGAATAAGGAGGCATGAGGTCCATGAAGGTCTCATCAATAATGAACACCGTGATGTTCTGTGACAGATGTTGCCAAAGATGCCTTTAATGAACACCTTCTCTTTGGTGGCTTTTGAAGGAATGCAGTCAAAGCACTTAAAGAAGCACTGGTATCAGGAGTCAAACCAACAACACAGATCCTGCTTAAAAGGGACAAGCAAACCAATCAGGCCTTTTAAGAGACACACACAAATGCTTTCAAGGACAAGCTGTGAACACTTTATTAAAGGAAGAGGTTAAGGGTGGGTGGAGAAAATGGGTGTTGAGGATTGAAGGTTATTTGACTGCACGCTCATTACTGAAACTTGCTTTAGCAACATTGCAGATGAAGAAAAGAAGCTCAGAGAGATGGCTGATGACTTTGACACAGAATCACAGTGTTTTATTCTCCATAATCTCTACTGACCTCCAACCTTTGTCTGTGGTTTTGAAGTGGGCGTGTGATAAATGCCTTGTCTTACCTTTTTGTTGACTTATAAAAAGTTGTTGAGCAAAACATCAGCATCTAAACGTGCATTCCAGAGGCTGTTAAGGAAACAGTCTGAAATGCATTTTGTCTCCACAGTTTTTCATTTAAACCTTTTAACCTATAGCTTTTATTGATTCCACTTTTGTAAAAAAAAAAAAAGAAAGTAAAATAAATGTAACTGCATCAATATTATAATAGAGAATATCCCAGTCTCAGTAACACCCAGAAGTCCTCTCATCTAATTTAGGACTCAGGCATCTTCCTCCAGTTTTCCTGTCTTTTGTCATCTCAACATGGTGTTCCACTCGCCTTCTGCTAAAATTTAATTTGTCTCACTAGAATGCAAATGGAATGGGATGATTCTGCATACAGCGAATCCTTTTAGAGGGCTATTATTTTGCAGCTAAACTGCTTTAGATGCAAGCCCAAACACTCTCAAATGCCAGCCAGCAATTGAGTGGGTGTTGGTGCATGTGTGTGTGTGTGTGTGTGTGTGTGTGTGTGTGTGTGTGTGTGTGTGTGTGTGTGTGTGTGTGTGAGGGTATGCGTAGAGCAGGAGGAGACAGGGACATTCAGCCATAGCAGAAACTAATGAGACATGCATTGTTAATATGATTACAAAGTTGGGTTGGCTATGTCGGAGAACAGGGAGTCACTCTTGGTGGAGACATCTGCACAGCACAAAGTGGACGATGGGATGTTCAGTTTTATCCTGCATTGCATTACCGAAAACTGAGTGGCAGTGAGTGCACATGATGAACATGACATCCTGATACTGACACTAACACAGCAAAATTTAGCTTGATTAACGATGATCTGAAACAACCCATGTAGTATCATAGAAGACTGCAGCCTGGGCTCTTTTAGGTCAACACACCCTGAATTTGTGCCAGTAAAGGATTTCATCTAGACTACTGCTGGAGGATTAGATAAGAGATTTGTAAATGCTGTGTGGGTGGTGAATAATTCTCACCTTCTTTTCTTAGCCTAGGGGTGTCAAAGCAACAACTTGGCACAAACCACAAACTATATACAATATGTATGTTTGCTCAAAGTGTGTGTGTCAATGCTGTGTGAAAAATGGCACCAACAACTTGTACAGCTAAATCAAAAGCGACTTTCTTATTTGTTCACTCCTGCTGCCCACCTGCAGTGATGTTTTTAATGTTATTTTTAGAGGATCAAAATGCTTGTTAATAACGATTCAATTGGTCTATTTTAACAAATGTCAGCACACAAAGTGCAGCAGTGTGTGTTCCTTTTTTCTTTTTCTTCTTTGTAGGCAGTAATCAGACTCCAGTATTGTACAAACAACCCCCCAAAGAGACAAATTGAGCTTGAAACCTTACTCTGATATTAGGTTTTAGGCTTATTAAAGTACAAAAGGCTGGCGGCAACAAGAGAGAAGCAGAGTGGACACAGAGTGAGTGCATCTCCTCTACTTTACAAACTAATTAAATTGCCTATTTCAGTTTGCTGATATTTGTTAATAAGCAAGTGATGAGCATCCCTAGATATCAAACAGAAGGGAGAGATACTTCAACGTCAATTTTTATTTTTCCATAGCAATTCTTTTTCCATGAATTTGTTCCTGCAGTGCATTTCTTGTGGAACAGTGCTCCTGAATTATTCATGATGGCTTCATTAAGGCACCTCTATTTGCATAACACACAGGGACCGCATAAGATGTATTAGGGCTTTTGATCCTGGTGTACATATAATGTCAAATAATTTAACACAGAGCTGGACGGCTAAAACGCCAAGCGACATGGAAAATGAAATGTCTCACAATAAACTGATAATAAACCTGACTTGAAATGAAAAATGATAATGCAGAAATATTAAGTAGGTCATAGTAGACCCGTTTGGTGCAATAACCCTCTTGAAGATGTAAATACATTTTTAAAAAGGAATCACAATTCTGGTGGACATTAGTGTTTTTCTAGGGAAGCTACAGCGATGAAAGTTAAATTATTTTGATGAACGAAATGTCAAATCACATGTAACCACATCAGATGTTAAATGTTTGCAGCAATCAGGGTAATGAACACTGAAAGGCAAAAGGCACATTAGAAAGACAGGTGTATCCAAAACAGAGTTACAGCTAAATTTCATTAATATTGGTAACTCCATTTAGGGAAATGTCAAATGCGAATTCAACTGCCACCTGCTACACACTCAGGTAGGAATGGGAAGCAATTTGTCACTTGTAGATGGAAGGTAATTTGACAATTTGTCAAGACTGAGGTAGAGTCATGTCTGTCCTTTGATAAATCAGATAATTCTGTTCAAAGTAGTGAAAGGAACACATGCCTCAAAGATGAAGACAAACCAAATAAATATGTAATGTCTTAACAATCACACAGTCAGAAGTTGAAACCTTCTATAAGACTGTGGCATGATCACACAGCATACCATCTACCTACTGCTGAGATGTGAGGTATTTGTAAAGAGTCTGCCCACTCACTACAAGATTCTTGTCAGAATCTTTGTCACGTAAAAATGCTGACAAATCACATCAAAACATTGTGTTTTTGAATACACTGCATTATGGCGTCAGTGCAGGCATCACTTCTTTTCATTGCTGCTTTTTAAATTAACTGCCACCGTTATGTGGTGTACAAACAAACACACATCTAAATATCTGTATATGAAAAGTATTGTATAACGTAGAGGTAATACCTGAAAACCTGTAGTAAAATAAATGAGGTGAACACTGACTGCATTGCTGAAAGTTGTGTATAATGCCCAATGTGATTATGTGAGGTTTGGATTTTTCTCTCCAATTTTTGTTGTCCTTTTTCCATCACAATTTACTCTGAAAGGCGAAAGAGCCTAATGGATGAAAATGGCAAATAAACTGGTGCAAAAGGTATCATTTGGCCAGAAATAATCACACAATCAACTCTTAAATCCGGGTGGAACACTGACATGAAAGCCTGCATATTTGCTTCTTTCAATTCCACTCAACACAGACTGATTATTGTAATGGCTTTGTCCTGCGATACACTGTGAAAATACTTGATCCTTGTGCCTGCTGTATTCCATTACTGCTGAGCATTCAAACACACACACACACACACACAATCACATAAACACACTGGAGCAATGTGCACAAATGGGTATTATATGTTTATTGGGGTGTTCCATCTCTCACTGTCTTTCTTAATAACAACCTTTATTACAGTGCTGTGAAAAAGTATTTGCCCCCTTCCTGATTTTTGCATATCTGTCACAAGTTAATTATTCAGACCATCAAACAAATGTTAATATTACAACTTACAAATTATTATTAAAACTCGAGTGAATACAAAGCTTATGGACCCCAGCGAACCACGTGAGTGCCACTATCCACAAATAGAGAAAACAGTTTTGGAACAGTCTTTAACTGGCCTATCAAAATTACTCCAAGAGCACAATGGCCACTCATCCACATGGTCACAAAAGAAGCCTGAACAACATCTAAAGAACTGCAGGCTTCACTTTCCTCTGTTAAATTTAGTGTTCGCGATTCAACAATTAGAAAGAGACTGGGCAAAAATGGCGTCCATGAGAGAGTTCCCAGATGAAAGCCACTGCTGACCAAAAAGAACAAAAGACTCACATTTGCCAAGAAACATCTTGATTATCCCCGAGACCTTTGGCCAAATATTCTGTTGACTGATGAGACAAAAGCTGAACTTTTTGGAAGGTGTGTGTCCTGTTACATCTGGCGTAAAACTAACAGCATTTCATAAAAAGCATCAGACTAACAGTCAAACATGATGGTGGTAGTGTGATGGTCTGGGGGCTTTGTAGCTTCAGAAGCAGAAAATCCTGAAGGAGAATGTCTAGAGATCAGTTAGACGCACTTGGGTTATGCAGCAGTACAATGATCCGAAACACACCAGCAAGTCCGCCTCTGAACGTCTCGCAAACATTTGATTTGTATCTTCTCTGGTTATCTTCTTCTAATATTTAAATTAGTGTGATGATCTGAATAATTTAAATGTGACAAGTATGCAAAGTTTGTGACGTCCTTTCAAGGCACACTTTTATCTGCTGAAAGCCTAATTTGATCGCAGTAAACAGTGCTTTGTTGTTGTGCAAGATCACAGATGTTATTTCTTAGACTAACTTGTTTTTTTTGGTTGATTCTTCTGTAAACCGCCTCACGCCTGCTACTCGTGGATAAGACTTTTGTTTGTTGACAATAAAATAACTAAACTCTCCAACTTAAGGGCAACAACTTGCAAACAGTTGACGGGGAATTAGAACACAGACACCATCTGATGCTTCCAGTGATTCAGAGAGGATTTATTGTTCAGCAAAGCTTTTGGGGATCTGAGGGATACAAGCCAGGCGCCAAAATGTTGTGTTACAAATATAGATGATTAAATCAGTGTTGAATTGCAGCCATGCATAACTGGCAAAAGCTTGTTATATTACACAATTATAGGTACAGTATATGGGTATATGTGCTCCTCAGAGTAAATGTGTCAGATTTTATTCACCCATTTTTTATCATCCATATTCTAAGCATTTGCATAAACGTCTAAAATTTTAGAACAAAAAAATGAAATATTGCAAAACAATAGGTTTTCCTACTGGTGGAAAAGCTGCACACAGAAAAAAGTAAAATGTGGCAATGTGCCATTGAAACAAACATAGCTACCTAATCGTGACATACATGAGATGGTCTAAGAAGATAAGATAAGGTCAGAAGAGCTTTACCTTATGTGAGTTGAGATCTGTTTCTGTTTGAATGCATAAAGCCCACGCAAACATTTTTGGGCAGTAGAAATAAACTTGACTTTAATATGGACTGGAAACACATGCAAAAACACACACACACAGACACATTAAATGACATATTTATGTCTCAGCCTGTGTTGTTCGTATCGCGTGAACTGGGAGGAACTGACTTCTATGTCAAATTGTACCTGTAATTTCGGATTTGACATCTCTGCTGTTCATGATAAGAAGTTAGGGACACAGAGCTCAACTTGTCTGGGCTCATAATACCTAAGTTCTTATAACTTTTCACACTCCAGTGGTTGCAAGCTCCCCTAAGGAGCTGTGTCCTCTGCATCTTCCAGTCTAAATCACCTCATTTAATTTGCCTCTATTATACTCTATCTGTATGTTATATCTCCCGTATGACTTCAAGAAACCTAATTTGCCTTCCACTGTCTTAGCGACATAGAGTGAGACACAACAGGGGTGCTTCTTCCTCAATTAGCGGTCACTCATCCTCCTCTGGAATCCATCAAGTCCTGCCTACCTCGTTTATTTGCACTTCACCCTTCTTCTTGACTCCACATTTTCTGCCTGAGAGAAATCTCCCCTGACATGCACAATTACTAGAAAGCCTCTCACTGTCCTTTCCCATCATACTTATTCAGCTGTGATGGAGTCTAATTCTGCTCTATAGAAAGTGGAGTGTGAAATTCACTTTTTTCTATATGTCATTTCTTTGCTGTATGTGAACGAATATATTTGCACACCCAAGACAGCAATTTTCTGTCAGTCATTTTATTCCTTGTTGTTCATTGTCGCACAGAAAAACAGACTCTGATGTAGAATGTGTATAAACATTTAATAACAACAATTTAATGACAATTTGATGGCTCTGCATTGCTTACAACACACAAATACGCATGCAAAACAGACCATGGCAAGGTACTGTAGCATCAAAATGACAGAAAGATCATGAGGCATACACAGAATTTCTGTGACCTCCTGCCCCCTGAGCTCTTCTTGCTGCAGTAAGGAATTCTCACACCTAGCTGGTGTAATCATTAATTTGTTATAATTCCTGGGTGACAAGACCATGTTCAGACACCATCAAAGCTTTGCAGAAGGCCCTCGCTGGGCATTTATGTGACAGTTGCAACTAGCACCTCAGCAGGGTCATGTCTTTAGAAAGTAACTTTGCTGTACTTTACACCTTTTTAGTAGCAGTGTATTAATGTTGCTTTTGTCCGCAGAGACCAATTTTCTCCTGTCTGCTGCTGAGTGCTGCAGGAAGAAAGACTACTGTGGTGCCATTGCTCTCTGTCACCACACACAGAGACAGGATAAGCTCAGTTTGCAAAATACAGTATATGTAAGTACTTATTTTTGTTTTATTGAGTAAGCATGTGCCATATTGAATTCATCTTGCAACAGTTTGTTAAAAAAAAATCCTCTTTTTCAAAGGGGTTTTCAGAAATTTTGCTGTATAAGATTTTTCCACATAGGAAGTCATAAGAAGTATTTTATAACTCTTATCAAAGACTGAATAAGTAGCTGCCCCGAAGCACAACTGCAGTGTAGCATCCTATTAAATCTAATGAATTACCAGCTACCTTAAACAACCAGTATTTCAGCAGACCTAGTGGGATAGTGAGGCTTGTGGGTTTGCTTATTCCCAATATTTTGAAGATGGTAATGAAGAAGATGAATGAAGATGGTAAATCTTATTGTCATTTCTATTATCTTTTATTGAAGGACCATGTGTTTCTCTCTCCCCAGACAGTAGGTTTTTCAGTGGTATTTACATTTTTGGAACGTGTCCATGCCACTGAGTGGCGTATAATCAGAAAACAACACAGCAGGTCATAAAACCACAGAAATTTGTAGTCTACACTGTGGTGCTCTCTTCAGTTGTGCAGAGTAGAGGGAAAACTTTCCAGAGCTTTCAAGACAATATTCATCACATGCATCAGCACTGTTCTACGCACGGAGCGAAAGTCAACAGATACCTACACACACAGATACACACTTGTCGTTTAACTGAAGTTAAGTGAAGGGCAGAGCAAAGATGTTCCTGTTGCCTTCGATTGTTGTGTCTAAAATGTTAAATAACACACAGGTAAGGAGAATTTTAGCAATTGATTTTAGAAACTAGCAACAGGGAACATTTCTGCTTGACTTTGTGACACCCCTTTTTACTACTAGTAAGACCAAGAGTTATTTAACACTACACTTCCCAGAAATCTGGACTCACTCCTTTAGCCGCTACTTTGTCAGACAAAACAGATGACCAGTTGTATCTGTTTACAGCAGATACAAACTCATGTTGTATAAGTTAAGAATTCAGTCAATAATTGGTACATGGTGTGCATTGTTTTCCACCAGCGGAGCACAGAGGAGTTGGTTACTTTGCTGAGGTGTTGGAGGTTTTGCCTGCAGCCTTTTATCAAACAGTTGTCTGTGTGTGCTCCGTCTCTTTCCACTTCTCCCTGCAATATCTAAAAATAATAATAATCCGCTGTCAAAAAATTGCTGAATCTGACTATTGTCTTGTTTTGTAAGATGCATTTTTGATTAATGATCCCCGTTTTCACTAACGTCTGTGACAAATTGTTTGTCCTGTGGCTTCTTCACAATAAAAGACAGCTTTTGTTTCACTAGTTGAATGCTTTTAATGTGAAGCTGCAGCAGTACAAATTGCTCAGTTTGACCAGTAGCTTAATACAATGTCAGGAGAAGGATCAACTTACTGTACATGACAGTAAAATATTACAGTTTACTTACAAACACTCTTCTCTACTTTTGAATTGAAAATAAAAACATGAAACTGAAAAGCTGACACCTATTTCAATTGGTCATGAGTTGAAAGTTAAACTGTTTTTATGGAATACATCCTTGAGGAAAATATGAAATTACCTAGTAAAGAGTGTTTGGTTGATCAGTGTACAGTAAAGAAGGCAAACAGGATGGTTAAATTGAGAGAGAATACCCTGCAGCAACAGTGTGTATGTACACCAGTGGTTATTTTGGGCATTATGTCTAAACCTCATATTCTCTGATTGATGGAGTGTGCAATTTCTGCTTGTAGTGCCCCCACACAAACAGGGAGCCTTTTCAAAGGGTGAAAAAGCTGAATCTCTATCGTAGTCTTCTCTGTGACATCCCACTTTTAGACAGAGAGAATTAGGGGCTGTGATCAGTTGAAGAGAGAGAGATGTCTTGATGTAACAGAGGCAGCTATCACAGTAACTGTAATTTCAAGTATGCATTATTCAACAGCAAGATTATGTACATTTTGAAAAGCATTGGCAGGGCAATTGCAGGCATGTCCTATGGAGCCCAGAGGTAATACCTCAGCATTTGAGAAGAGATTCAACTTTTCCATCATCATTAGTTTTAAGCAAGACCACAAATAAAATACAAAATGTTGTTAAGGTGGTAGAACTATTGAGTAAGACATTAAAAAGGAATCCCACTTCACTACCATGTGTACACTTATGCCAAGACAACAGTCAGTTCTGCTATGTTGAACCATATAGGCTTGTGCCTTTACACTCATTATGATGATTATTCATGGCAGCCAGTGATAACTCCTGCAAGCTGTGTGTCCAGTGAGCTGGCATCACAAGAAGGGCACGTCCAATGCACTGCAGCCTGCGTTAAGATGCGTTGTCTCTATGTGCGCACAGCTGACTATGTGCCTCAGCTAGAGGCATTCCCTTTAAATGTCACTCAAGTTCTCTGCCTTTCTATTTCTAAGTCTTCCTTACACTCTTCAGTCTCTCTGCCTCTGTCTTTGCAGGGGTGCTGGGTGTGATGCTAGGGCTCTGTAGCTGTAAGCATTAACATCACTCTATGTTCACATGAAGACAAATAGGGGGGCTCTTATCAGGAAGAGGGATAGACCCTGCATTCAATTTTGACTATAAATAACCCCAACCAGCTCCTCATTGACATTCATGAGGTTCAATAGCAGCTTGGAAAAGAAAAGGCTCTCTATTTGCAGTCTTATTTGTCTCATTTGTTTAATCCAACATTACTGCACAGAATGTATCACACTTTGTCACGCTCCATGTTCCTGTCTCATATTTGCTTATGCACACTGAACAATCTGCACCTGTTGACTTTCTCCACATGCTTTTAAAAGCGTGAACCATGTGAAGACTGTCAACTTACAGAAATGTTGACATTCTTTTGTGAAAAAGTTAGATGATATAATTGATACAGTTGTTTGTAAGCTGAATATAACATTATTATACAGCCATAAGTCAGTATGCTTAGGGTAGTGCTGTATAATGACAAACTGTCTTAGCAAAGATTAATTGTATTGCTTATGAACTATCCTCTTTGTTTGTAAGTAAATGATTGGCCAAGTTTTTTCACATTACAATTGCCAAAGAAAGTTTTCTTTTTGCTGTCCTTTACAGAAGGCAAACGAAATAAGGGTGAAAAGAAAAAGGTTCAATAATGAAGTATTAACTTTCAACTCGTTGAAGAGCTGGTAAAATTGTTTCCACAATGTATTGAATTAAATTTTGAGGGGTGCTGGCAATATTGACACAACATATATTTGTGTTTTGCAAGCAGACGAGTAGGTGCTGAGAAGGAACATCTGCTGAGCCAGGCTCTGTGTGTATATTAGTGCATGACAGTTTCACATTAGAGATCTTACCTCTGAGCCATAGAGAACATAGTTGATGTGTGCTTTATTATAAGGCATTCACTTTTATTCACTGCCTCTTTTATTTATTTATTTTTTACAAATTTATAGTATCACACTTTTTATTGGCGTTTAAGTTGTTATGGTTGTGATTTTTGAAGTTCAGGTCACATCGGTGTATCTAAGTAATAATAGCCTCCAATTAATCTAATTTTAGGTTTTACAACTATCAGCCTTTGGAGACCTGACAAGAGGAAAATGTGTTACTTCTGCATGCCACAAACGCAATTAGAAAATATAATGAATTAAAATGCAGTAACTGCTTGGACAGATTATACACATGGCATCATTGCATCTCTGTGAAAATGTGTACAATGATGTAAGCAGAGTCTACTGCGCAGTATGTAACCAACACACGTATATAACCACAAAGTAATATATCTAGGAAAACCATTTGAAGTCAGTCACTTTATCACATTTTTCTGTGACAAAACATAAATAATAATAATAAAATAACTTATTGTGATCTTCTTTTAACCATTCACACATCCAGCATCTCAAAATCACCAACTCTTTCCAAGTGAATGAAGCATCCATGACATTTTATTTTATGTGACAAAAAAGTAATATTTTCAACACAAAAATCAAAGATGTGTTGCTATGGAAACTGTGAATTTCAGTGCGTGCGTGTGTGTGCATGTGTGTGACTGAAAGACTGTCTTGCAGGCACGATGGCTCTAACATCACTCTGGAGCCACATCTTATCGCACTCCTTGCTTGTTAAAAGTTTGTGCTACTTTTTTGTGCCTGATCTCCATTCTTCTTCTTAGTTCCAATCAATGTGCTTGACATTTTGGTTTTGCCTGAGTGAAACTTCCATAGACGCATACGCTTTTTAAAATGCTGGTAAAAATGTGTCAATTAACACCTTCCCCAGGTTCCACTCATTGATTGTGTATCAATTCATAGTGCTGCGTCGTTATCTTAGATGGCGCTAGTATTGGCAAATTTATTGTTTTAATTTTTTTTAGCCTTTCATTTATTTAGCTGTTGCACTTATGGGAAGTTGCTGATAAGAGCCTCTTATTTGATAAGAGCCTGAATTCTAACTCAGTGCAACTGCAGAGTTTAGCTTACTTTACTTGTGTAAAGAAGACTAACTACACATTGGATACATACCGGCCTCCAATGTTTAAGCTAAGGTTCTGTACACGCTTTCAGTATGTTGATGCTATTTATGACATCTAACACCATAATAATATTAATAATGGTATTTTGCAGAAAATGGTGTCTCATTTTGAGATGGTGAAATTGGTGACCTTAACTTAATTGGCTGTGTTTTCCCAGTATGTTTGCTTCACCATATACAGTGCTGGGAAGATTTCTGCACTGCAAACCTCATGGAAACCTTGCCTCAAGATGTCTGACAGTGAATCAAGTCAGCTGTCAGCTTGACCAAGTGGTTCAGAGTGAAATAAAAAATAAAATCACACAGATGTCTTACATATTGCCCATGTACTGCAGGATACTGCTGTGCTAGGATAATGCTATGTATGGGAGTTTCAAGCTTTTTTTCTGTATCAGCATACAATGCTCAGTCATACGGAGACGATTGGCTACATGCCAGCATACTGTAAATCACTCAACTGCATCTAGTGTGTCGATTCTTACCAGTGTGAGAACACAAAGTCTGACCTCAAGACCCAGGATTGCTAATGAATTTTATCATTATTAGCCTCGGTTTACCCCAGAGGAGATCACGTCTCCTCAGAGCTATTGTGTTTCCAGCTAACTGCTGCTTGAAACACAATATTTGTGAAGATGAGCTGTGAAATTTGCTACCTGTGAATCCTTGGTCATGAAAAATTAATAGGGGAGTCGAGTATTGACCTAGGTAGCATCTGACTTTCGAACATGAAGAAAAGTGGGATGTATTTACAATATGTAAGTGTAATTCAATAGCTACACCTTGTCTCCCAGCGAATAGTTTTCTTCACAGTTTGTAATGACAGAAACAGCACTTTTGAAATTGTAGGGGGAAAAAAATGCTTTTTTGTTGTTTGTTTCACAAAAATAGCACTCTTTCATGAGGAAGACAAAAAGTTTTTGTGGAATACACAATGCCTCGTATTCATCCTGAGTATCCCATTTTCCTCTGCAGTTTTCAAATAACTAAACAAAAAATGTTCTTGAGTTCTCAAAACAGACAAAACAGGTATGAGGTTATGAGCAAAATGCCTTTGCTCTTTCTGCTTTTGAATCTAAGTCACTTCGTCCGTTTGATTTTCTGAGAAGCAAGGTCAGAATTGCTGCCAGAGATTTCTGTCTCCTCTATTTATGCATTTGTATTTTTGTCAGGTCTTTCAGACTGGATGACTAACGACATAGAAGGATTGACAAGCCACTGCCTCAAGCTGTGAGAAAGATATGATTTATCCCTGTTATTAACCTATGTCATTTTCCTCCACACTTATTCAAATTTGTGGCTGAATCCATCTCTTTCCCTGTGCCATTTTTTTCATCAGTGCGCTTTTGCATTCTTCCTGTTTTGATCTATATTCTGGGATAAAGATTTGCTGTTTATACAAAGGAGCCATTTAGATGGCACCCACTAGTGTGAGGAGGTATGGATATGAATCTGATATGACAATGTATGTGATTAAAATCAGCATGAGGTTTAAGCACAAGAAATGCCTGGGCACAAATATGCACTTACATATGTATGCACAGAGGCGAGTCTCCTCGAGTTGGGCAGCTGACTGCTGGCACCCTGCAAGCTGCACAACACACAAACATTGAATTTACTCAAACAAAAGCCTACAGTTTGGCCTAAATTGAATTTCACGTCTCTAAAGCTATGATTCACAACAAAAGAGCATGTCAGGAGAAAGACACGGAGTGCTGTTTTGACAGCAGGTCAAGATTTATTGTAGCTTTCACTTTATATCAATATCTCTAACTGAGTCCTACCACTGTTTTCCACACTATATTTTTTCCGTACTCTAAGTGATTAACTAGCAGAACGGCAAAGCAAGGTAAGCTTATTTGCATAGCCCAGAAACACAGTGGCAATTTAAAGTTCTATTCTGTGGTACAACTATTATGACATTATTCACATTACATTGTTAGGTGGTCATATTTGTGAGAAAGGGTCATAGTGTAGCCGTGCAGGTGAAGACTGATGATTCCGGCATTTACATATTGATAACATTTTATTGAATAATGAACGACGTGTATGTTACACAGCACAATGGCACACTTAAAAAGTTTGTTTCCGCTTTTATTTGTAGACATACCTGATTTTTACCTTTTTTTTTTTTTTACAAAGTCTAGCACTGCCTTTCAGAGAGACAGGTTAAAAGAATCATAAATTCAGACATGAAACCAGTGGTGATATAAATAGTTGTTTTATGCTGTTGTAGGTCTAACAGCTCCATTTCTCACCCACCTCTTGGCAGTTGAGACATGTTCTCAGTGACTATAACAGCCAGAAAAATCCATTGCAAGCATGACCTGAAACCCAAAACAGCCCTTCAGTGGCCCTAAAAGATCTGGGAGCAACTATACTCAGCTTTATGTGGACTTTGTTATTTGTGTGTATGAACTACAAAGAGATTTTTTTAAGTGATTGTTAATTACGTACAATTCCCCAGACTCCAATTGGCACAAGTGGACTGCACAGAAATTATTTCATTATTCTGACTTTCACAAAACAAAAAATGTGCAAAAACAAAAAAACTAAACAAAAGTCAACCATAAAGAAAACATGCCCTTGACACAGTTATATTTATAAATGATGCCAGCTTTCAGGCAAGTGTTTTCAAGGAGTGTTTTTGAAGTAACTGCATGCAGCATAAAGCATGGTTGGTTTGAAAATAAGTTTCCAAAAGAGAACTCTTTTTTTTATTTTTATTAGCAGCAGAGAAATTGGGTAATTGATGTGCACCTTCTTAAAATGCAGCTGGATACACACAATGAAGTCTCTTGAGTAAAAGTCAATTGCAAGAGAAGCTGCACAGGGAGATGCAGCTCACAGCAAGAGCTTTCTCTAAAACCGTGTATGCATGTCAAAACAGGAGACTATGTTTAATACGCATCAGAATGCAGACCAGTACTGCAACTGTGAGTAATAAAGCATTTATTCTTGTGCTCTGTTTGGTGTGTTGGGATACTGTAGGCGACTGACTGTGATATATAACTGCATTAAATTCTATACAGAGCCATTAAAATTTATTTCATTTTGTGTTTACTATATGTTAAATACTTTACTTATTTGTTGGTAGCCATGCACCGACTGAGCAGTACTAACAAATTTAAGTTTTTATGATTGACCCCAAAGTAAACCGTCTACCTTTAAAGTAGACGGTTTGAAGGGTGGTTTGACAGACAGGGTGCATTTGCTGAGGAGGCTAATTGACTTGCAGCAACTAATTAATTCAAAGGTTGCAAGGTTGTGATAACAGTGTAATGAGAGAAGGGAATGTCAACACCAGTTGATATTAGCCCCGCTAAATAAAGATGAGATAATGTTCGACAGCTTTTCTATGGGGAACTGGAGTTCCAGATGTAAAAACAGATGGTGATGACACAATGTAGAGACAACAGGGATCTTTACACTGTGGCTGCACAACAGGTTACACAGTCATGTAAGAATAAACCAACACATTTTAGGCTTCTATTAATGTTTTCAAAGTATAATATTTAATTCACCTCCAGAAACTGGCCTCTGCTCAGGGGACTACAGATGGAAATTAGCTTTTTGCTATTTCTGGTAAATGCAGACCTACTGTATTTTGCATTGTCCCAAACAATAGGTTAAATGAAATGGGAAATTAGTTTCTATGCAGATTATTATTTAGTTTATGGGCACAAACATAAATACATATAGTTCCTTAAATATTATTATTATTGTAATTGACAGTGTAATAACTAACTCAAACCAAAGTTTATCTTTATCTCTGTTAAAATTAATCTAAAGAGTATTGCTCCTTGCCTTCAACAATCTATATGTATACACTCAAAAAAAATCTGCTATCTAGAGTCTATTATCACCCTGACTTGACAAACTGTAGGCGGACACTGTGTGGCTCTAACTTTGGTTGTAATAAGACATCTCTGCAACTATACCTGCCTGTTGTAATCCAAACTGTCAGAACCCTGCTGGCTTGTCTCAGTGAAGGGCAGTGAGCCCTTTAATAACCCCATCCACTGAAACCTGGCTATTCGGGCATGTGACATGTATGAGAAAGTTATAAACTGAGAAGATCCAACGTTGGACAACGACAAAACAAAATAGTTAAATTCTGACAATTTACTTGAATATTTTGGGGATACCACATTATCATTTTGCTACATACTGCATTTGAACACAACAAACGTCTGCAAACTACATTTCAACACAAACATATTAGCATTACTGCACTAAGCTTATAATGTATCTAAAAGTGATATCATGATATCAAATCCTTAAGGACATGTTTTTAAAAGGAGAAACAGAAACCGCTAAAGAGGAGCTACCAATGTACTCTCCTGAAATTAACTGCTGTTTAAAACACAATGTTCCTTGGTCCATGTGTCTTAGAAAACAAGTGATGCTGAAAACCTCGAGAGGCGTCTTTGTGCAACCATGCTGAGCTGAACTTGAACATATTTTCTAATTATGTCCTGTCCCCTTTGGCTGACAGAAATGTTTAGGGAGAAATAAAGTTGTGACATTTTAAAATGAGGACTGCCAGACAATTAAGGCTTATAGTGGGATTACCTCCTCATGTATGTCTATTATTTGCCTGATAGGATGGAAAGCTGTAATAATGCTCTTAATTCTGGCCTCATATGCTTTTTTTTCCATTTTTATCATCCAAATGTCACCTCAGATGGGGGATTATTTCTTGTGTCAGGAAGTTCTGGGGCAAAAGCAGCATCTCATATGAGTGTAAGGCCACTGACATCCGTTTAACCCAAGGGTCTGTCTGTGAAATTTCAAGTCTTGGTGATTTAAAGAATAAACTGTGATGAAATGACATTAGTGAAAGATCTGCATACTGCACTGTGATTTGATGTTTTAAAATGTACCATTTTATGTCAGATTTTGTTTTGAATGACTTTATGTAAATTAAATGTGCTTATTCCTAGCATCTAAGTATCTTACAAGAACCAGCTTTCATGTGGACCAAAAAAAGAGACTATCTATCATGCCATCTTGAGCTGGTGTCAGAAAGTAACACCCATCCACTGCCTCTTCTTCAGTGGCTGCATAAATAGCTGCTCAGATCGCTGATTGATAATTATCCTTATCTCCAAATGTCTCCCGTTACGAGGAAACAAATAAGAGGAGACAGCAGCGGTAGCTGGCAGACAGAGGTCAATGGAAGGACTTCTACATTTCATCTGGCACACACTGAGAGATGGAGGTGCCACAGAGTGACAGCCTCCGACCCTTAGGTGAGATCTGAAAGGGATGATAAAGGCAACCGACGGAGGGAAAATTGGCAGATAATTACAAAGGCTAGAGGGGCACATTTTGTCTCCCAGGTCTCTTTCTCTCTGTCATATAACACCTACACCAACACATACACAAACACATACACATACATATTAATTCAACAACAGCTCACAAGTCAGTGTGAACAGCAGCATCCACAGGTAGGTACCACAATTATCTGGAACTCTTGTTCCATTATTATACCTGCTTGTTGGTGTGTGCAGTAAAGGCGGTAAAGGTAAAGTATATTATTTTAAAATCTTTCAGAGGAGAAAAAAATAAAATAAATAAATATGTATGTATATATATATATATATATATATATATATAAATATATATATATGCTATGTGCTGGAAATGCTGACAAATTGGTAGCTTTAAATCATGTCTCTCTGCTGGTGGAAACTACATCGGGGAAAATGGAACCATGCTTGTGAAGTTATTTTATCTCATTTTTGGTTCGAAAATGTCATCTGCTGATCAGGTAATATGAACTCACACTAGATGTTTCCTGAAGTAATGGAGTTACTTAGCAGTCGCACTGTCAAACAGACAGGCAGGTGCAATATGACAAAGCTGTGAACTTTTCTCCACAGCAGAGAGCTCTGAATCACCCATGTATCTCTATGAATTAAGTACAAATTGGATTATTCTACATCTCACAAATTGCTTCCAGTGCTATTCAGCACAAGAAGCAGTGCTCCCTACAGTATATGTAGGAAGAAGGAATAGAAGGGTGTGGTGGCTGGGATGGAGTATGAGTGTGTGCAACACAGCTGACTTTTCATGAGCTCCTTCTCATCCCAGACCAACAATAGAACAATAATGTTTTTGTGCCATGATCTTTTCTAAACCTCAGTTAGGTGATGATATAAAAGAGTATGCCACTACTTCAATATCAAAATGGATGCAGCAGAAATAACAAAAACCATACATTTTGCCAACCTTAACCACACTGTAATTGCCATGTCAGAATGCAACATTTAATTTTCGAACTGGCAAGTAAAAAGGTTGAATGCAATTCACATTTTCTCAGCGTTAATATTAATATTCTAAATCTATTTGTAAATAGTAAAGACTTCTGCTTTATTACAGAAAAGATAATTTTTAATGAGTGAAAGAGGTCTTATATTCATCTATGTTAGATAAACACATTTTAAAATAAGCTTCGTAAAAGGTGATTGTGCCAAACGTTCTGAGGTGCACTTCCACATCTCATGTCTTTATACCTGTTCATTTACTACAACCATAATCAACCTAATTTATAATTTCTCCTAATGTGATGTTTGTGGCTTTTCCCCTCTTTCTCTCATTAGCCACCTCTGTTGCCAATTAATTATGTTATGTGTCTTTCACTGGATGAAGCCCAGGAAGTGCCGTGAGGACTGAACTGTGCTTGAACTGGGAAAAAATTCACCAGAGCAGAGCAGCTGAAACAAATCAAGTCTTAAGAAAATCGTATATATGTGTGTGTGTGTGTGTGTGTGTGTGTGGGTGTGCGTGTGTGTGTGTGTGTGTGTGTGTGTGTGTGTGTGTGTGTGTGTGTGTGTGTGTGTGTGTGTGTGTGTGTG
>JAUYWH010000025.1:9570950-9642362 GCA_034779795.1 Ctenopoma multispine | reverse complement strand
CACTTGTTGGCCCCTTTGCCTTCACTCTGCGGTCCAGCTCACCCCAAAACACATTGAATCAGAAGGTGTGTCCAAACTTTTGGCCTGTACTGTATTAATATATCTTCAATTTAAATAAAATATGAAATTGTAAGAAATATACATATGCACAGTATATATACATATATAATCATTAGCTATGTTGTGACAGGATTAGTCCAATACCAAAATGTATGATTTAATGCAGAATTACATTAAACTTAACCAACTTTATTACATTTTTGAAATACATACTTTCCTGAAGGTGCAATGACAGTTTTCATACACCCTTATGCAATTACCTTAGTGATAGCCTGTTCAATCAATCAATCAAATTTAAAAACAACACAGTCGATCAAAGTGCTCCACACAGATCTGAAGAAAAAAATAATGAAAATCCAATAGAATAAAAAAAATTAATTAAAAATAAATAAATAAATAAATTAGTGTCAGAAGAGCTAGAATAATAATAACAGTAAAACCAACACCTCAAACCGAGTTGAAAGCCAAAGAAAAAAAGTCTGTTTTAAGATAACTCTTAAAAACAGAGAGTGATTCGGCCTGATGATGAGCACGTGCAGTGCAACGTTTTGAGCATTACTTGGCACAGGTGCAAACACACAGGACCACTCAAAAATCAATGGGCGACCAGTAGGTAGAGCAGTCTGCAGTTGTCTATGAACTCCATTGTCGGTGGTTTGGTTCCTGGTCCCCCTCCGATTCCTGGTCCCTGGACAGGATAGTGTGTCTCACCCTCAATTGGGTTGCCTGTCCACAAGAATGTTCCCAAAGGGATTAAAAAAGTATCAGTTTTTGTTATTGTCAAAAACACCTTTCATTTATGTCATATTGCCCATTGTGGGAAACAAATGTTGTCAACATTAAACTTTGAGGAGTCAGATGTTCCAAAATGCCACATTCATCACACTTTACAGACCATCTTTGTTCACCAACATTTTAGGTGTATGCACTTTACGGTTCAAATCCTGTAATATGGCTAAACCAGTGTTTTTTTTATAGTCTGTTAGTTATGATATTTTGGTGAGCACAGTATTATTTTAACATACAGAAATTATGGATAAACCTACAAAGAGAAAATGTTTTTGACTACACTATCCTTACACAAAAATAAATGTTGCCAGTGTTATATACAAAAAGTTGTTGTTGTTGAGCTTTACTGCTTCCTGGCACGATCTAATATGACAGAGACAATCTGGCTAGAGATAAGCATGGGTGTGATTTGTTTAGTGAATCATGATGGTACCCTGGCGCCTGCGTGGGAGATGTCTCTTTTTCCACTGAACATTTGCTTCTGTTATGACCAGATCCCTACTCATTGTTACTGAGGGTCATTATCACTCCATAAGTCTTAATAAATGTTAGTTGCTTGAATGATCTGTGAATTTGTGGAGAAAAGTGGAAGTACATCTGATCTGTGCAAGGATGATATTGTCAAAGCCTGAAATATGGTAATAGGAAATGCCACTTTGTAGCAGATGTTTGATGAGGCAATATTTTATTAGGTTTTCAACGATATGATATGATGATGATAAATATTGAAAGAAAATTTAAAAAAACAACTTTGGAACATGGCAATTACGCTTGAATAAGAGCTGCTCGCAGGTGTATTTGTTTTTAGTTCATTTAATTTCATTTTTCACACAAAATGTAAGGGGAAGTGATTTCATGTGAAGAATGCTTTTACAATTATTTTGAGTTGTTCAGCATAAATTTGACTAAAGACATTTCTTGCTGTAATTAAATATGACAATTATGATACCGTATGCAGTATAATTGTATCAATACAGATACTACGTTTCATTTCCTTTTCCACACAGGTCAGTGAATTGTATTTCAATGCTCCAACCTTGTCTGTCTCATGGCCAGTCAGCATTCAGTGGTTCACTTGTAAGAGATGTTCTCTCATTGTCCTCATTATGTCACTTCTGACATTTGCTATGCTTTTGCCGGTTTGTTTGTTCTGCTTTATAGGAGGACTCCTCTAGTGCCGGCCATGAGGGTCTATCAGTATCAAAGCAACATGTCGGAAACCTGACACTGCCAAGGTTGCACTGGGAGAACACTGAAATCTATGTGAAGCAGGCACTTGTGAATTATATTAGACGGATCTAAGAAGTGTCTGATAGACAGTTATATTGCAGATGCGCATACACATGTAGGTGTGATGATCCAAACAGCTATTATGTCAGTTTGCCTGCTTCTCAGTAAACACAAATACAGAAGATGGAATTTTGTTTATCATGCAACTATGATAGCGAGAGTCGTAAAGAATTTCTCACGTTTCATCAGATATTCTGACCAGAATTTGTAGTGTAGATACCTTAAAGCATGATTAGATTTTTTGGCAATATTGCTACATAAAATCTAATAGGTAATCTTTCAGGAGAACGGTTGTCAAGTTTTCTGGTTTTCTACCAAGAAGACAAGATTCCCTTCAGTTGACTAGAGACATGGCCTATATTAAAATCTCTAGTATTATCTAATGAATGATGCAAATGATCTTTTGAAAATAATAGATGCCACACATATGTTTCAGGAACTCAAGTGCAGACTCAGGGGGAAGCCCCCAGGATTGAAGCTGTGCAGTGAGTTTTGGCGTAGTGCCCATAATGCAACTCAGGTGTTGATCACATGATACATCCTGGCTCAGTAAAGTTAAGAATTATTCTATTCTATTATTTTCTTTTGTGTGCGTGAAGTGAAACTGGAGAAGGATGCCAGTGCATAAGCCCACAAGTGTAGATCATCCAGTAGTGAGTGAGTAAAACAGAGCTGATAGCAGATATTGTTTAAGTGCACAAATATGTGGAGAGTACCTTACATCATAGGGAATTTGTGAATAATTTTGTAAACAGGATATGGGAAAAGTACTCCCTGTACAGAACAGGTATCGCTTTATAAATCTTACAGTTCACACAGCTCAGGAGTGTTGACATGGTTAATAGACTGGTAATGCTGAGAACAACTACCAGACAACCCAGACAGTTCATGGCTGGTGGGGTTAAAAAACAAACCGTTTAGAAATTACGCAAGGTAATGTTCAAGGGAGCCAACCGAGAAAATAAGCAGCAGTCTGCTTCTGGTTATCTGTTTCTGAAGAGAGGCACATAAAGCAGGCAGCATCAAACACAGAGATTCAATACGACAAGGAGCAAGTAGAGGAGGAGTCAGAAAGACAAGCAGGTGATTAACAATGAAGATGACTGGACAGTCGCAAGGGAAGGTTAGGTGAAATGCTAAAGAAACTGACAAGCGAGTTCTGACAAAACAATCTAGCAACATGTGAGTGCTGGGTGCTGGCTTGTATGCAGTGGGGAAGAGAGCAGATGCGAGTCAGGTGTGTGTGTAGGCGGAGAAGGACGGGCCAAGTAGTAGAAGCGGGAAACAGAACAAATGAATTGCAGACAAGAGGGCCTGAGTGAGTGGGTGGCAGGGAAACCACTGCATGATCATACAGAGTGGAGTCAGGTGCATGTGTGAAAACCAGGACACCCACCACCACCTTTCTGCTGCTGTCTGTGTGTGTGTGTGTGTGTGTGTGTGTGTACTGAGTTGATGATGAATAAGAAACATACAGTACAAACATCTAACTTTGAGTCCCATTTATTTTAAAGGACAGATTTTAGATATGAGGGTATAAGGTGAAATTCACTTGTTCTGATGTAATATTTTTCTCAGAATAAATTTATGACCAAATATCTTGTGTACAAAAATTATTATTATTATTTTTATTTCAAATTAATTTCAAATTTGCACTACATTTGAAGGAGGCTTGGCTTGTGACGACACTAATTAACTTACAAATCCAATTGTATGGTATTATGGTATGGACAGCATTTGGTAGTATTGAATAATGCTTTATCTGCGATGGACTGGCGATCTGTCCGGGCTGTACCCCGCCTCTCGCCCGAAGATAGCTGGGATAGGCTCCAGCACCCCCCGCGACCCGAAATGGATTAAGCGGTAGATAATGGATGGATGGATGGAATAATGCTTTATTATAGTCCACACTATAAAGGTCAGGGTAGTAACAATTGTGGCCCTGTGAATTAATCTTTATTGCTATCTGAAATATCAGCACCATGTTATACGGAGCCCGGTGGCTCTTTAATGATGCCGGTTTGTTTCTTAACTCTGACAGGCCAAGATGACTTTTGAAACTTGTGTTAAAGTGGGAACACCAGCTGTGTTTGGAACAATTTTCTCTCTAATATTTCTTATCGGTTCATGCCTGTTTCTCTCTCTCTGTCAGTAGCTGTTCATTTTTGTTGTACCTATCTGTCCCAATGATCTAGATGGCAAAAGCTGCTTTAGCATCTCCACAGAGATTATTTCTAAGCAAGATGTAAACTTTTTATAAGCCCCCCCCCCCCCCCCCCCCCTTTTTTTAATTTCATTTTAAATTGACATTAGCAATAAGCCTAGATTTTTTACTTGAAACAATTTCACAAAATTAAAGTAATAGGTGATTGTAGGAAAAAAAAAGTTTAGAAACAAAAGTTAGACTTGAATGAATGCCATCTTTGTTTATACTTGCATATCTATTTGCAGTATTTGCCAACCTCCCTAAATTGTTAAAAGTATAATCAGAAAAAGCAAATACCATGTACAGTATGAAGGTTCCACCACTTGAAACTAATTAACAACTATTCTACTAACTACATTAGTTATTTATGTTCATTGACAACCGTCAACATTTTTAGGTTTCGGTCTGGCCAATTCACTTTGTTCTCAAGAGTTTTTTCTAAATGCCAAACGTCAAGTGAAAATTTGTAACTGGCTATTTGCTTTCTATACACAAAGCACACAATCCCAACCCCCTCTATTCATGCAGAGGTTGCTATGTTTGAAATGAAACATGAAATGATGAAAGAGTCTTTTACAGCTATGAAGAAAAGTGAACTTTATTTATTTATTTTTAGGTCCAAAATAATAAAAACAATGGAAACAGTAACAGGCCAGCATCAGACTTCAAGCAATGTTTCTATCTGCTCAAGGCACTTCACTGACAACTTCTTCACAACTTGCACTAGTATGCAGCAGAATTTTCAGCTAGCTCTGGAAAAAAATTAAGAGACCACTGCAAAAGAAGACCTTGTCATGGCCAGCCCAATCTCCAGATCTGAACCCCATTAGAAAACCTCTGGAATGTGATCAAGAGGAAGATGGATGGTCACAAGCCATCAAACAAAGCTGAACTGCTTGAATTCTTGCGCCAGGAATGATATAAGGTCACCCAACAGCAATGTCAAAAACTCATGGAGAGCATGTCATGTGGCATGAAAGCTGTGATTGCAAATCAGGATTATTCCACCAAATATTGATTTCTGAACACTCCCTAAGTTAAAACATAAGTAATGTGTTGTATAAAAATGAATATGAACTTGTTTTGTTTTGTTTGTTTTGCATCATTCGTCTGAAAACAATGGACCTTTTAGCGAAAGGTGAATGCTGAACACATCATGTTTTCTTTGTTGTTGAGGTTGTTAATAGTTCTCAGATAATGGCTTAAAAGTATGGCTGAATTTCAGACATTGACAACGCTTTCTTAATGAAAACAAAGAAAACTAATACATGTGTAATGTTCTACCGCCACAGTTTACAGGGATAGCTTCTGGAACTGGTAACAGATAGGAGTGGTACTGACAGCCACATGACTTATTTCTCTGAAATACAAAAAAAGATAACACAAAGAAAAAAAAACTACATGAAAGTCATGTTTCTCCAGTCATGCTCTGCACACCGGTCCAGTGGGGAGCATTCTGGTCAAGATGAGTCAGATACATTTCCTTTTGTAACGGTTTGATCCAAGTCCATTGTTCAGTAGAAGCAATTACCTTAAACTGAACACAGTAAAATATATCTACCGCATCCACTAGTTTCATCTGTGAGGATTGTTCTGCTAAATTATTTGTGATTAAGCTGGTGGTGGTGAAATAGACAGTCCTGGAATATTGCATTACAACAAGTGAGCTTCACCTTATCTAATGAATGTTAATACCCAAAATTAGTGCTAGCAGGAGAACAAATGTAAATTACAATCAAATTATATTTTAGCCATGCTTCACTGATTTAACTATACAGAAGAACAGATGGAAACTGCTACACTGAATTGCACTGTGACAAAAGAAGAAATACTGGTCAATCTCAGTTCAACAACATGTGTCCAAAAACTTTCCTGGAAATGGACCTGTTGCTTCAAAATGTTTGAAACAAATAATACCAAAACAGATTATGATTAACTTATAATTAACTAAGAATGTGTGTAAAACTAGTACAACACAATATACGTACATGCTGTTACACACTCTCATATAATATGTGCAAACTTATTGGAATGTTGTTTGGAGTACCTCCACAACCTTTATGTTTTTTATTATTCACTGTTTAATCCTAAACTCATTCTCTGTGTGTCTTTCTTAAGGTCTGGCCAATTCAAGTGGCCAGATCTCTTCAGAGTAGCAAATACAACAGCCCTCGGGTCACTGTGTTTTCACCAACACTACAATCATATGTGACAAATTATTCTTCTGGTTCACATTTTTCTTTAAAAATGTCTGACTGGTTACAGCAGCCAAAGTGACTTGGTAGAGATCTTTTCATCTTGCTTTCCACTGAGCTTATGCTTTATACTGTCAGATGAAGAAGATCTAAATAAATCCATTTGACACAGTGGATATATTTGTGGAGAATTGCACGAAGAATCCTTGCCCAACAAGCACTTTTAGATGCCGTACAGTAGACTTGAACTATAACTGTCAACTGTTATTAAAGTGTCAGCGATAATTGGCATTTTGATGACAAAGTATCAAATGGCATGTGAAAGTGGTTGCTGGAGATTAACCTACAAATCTGTCCCCTTTGCTTTACCGAGTTTCAGCTCTGTTTAGCTCTCTAGCCCACAACTTGGTCTCACCAGTAGTTTTCAGTGTATTTTAAAAAAAATGTTTGAAAATCCTGTTGCACACTAGTTGCCAAGCATAGAATGGCATGCAGGTGCAGCTAAAGGACTCACTGGTTTACTATCAAGGGCCAGTAAGTACCCTCGAGTGTTGGGTGGAGAGCAAAAGCAGAGATAAGTGAGAGTAAATGCTGGACCTACATGCATCTGATGGCCAGAAACTCTTCTCAAAATGAACAAAAAGTGCTGGATATAGAGATATTATACAAGGTGTCCATTTAAACTTTAAAGGTGTTGCGTTCAGAACTCGTTTAAGCTTCCACTAAGCAGAAAATGTAATTAGTTAATGCAGGTTAAAGTTAAAAGTCTAATAGGTGGTCAGAGGATTTATGGTGTTTCAGACAAAGTACTGTTCTCTCTGATGTTGTAGGTCAAGCCACTGATCCCACAACAGTGCCTTAGGGTTATCCATCCCAAGGTCTGAGTTAGCTAATGGTTTATAGGACTGAATAGGGTCAAAAGTGGGGTTACTGGCATAAACACCATATCAAATAAAGCTAAGGTTTTTTGTCTCAGCTGTAGTTTGACCTATAGTGACTCTTTGACTGCAGCTGAACAGAAAACATAAAAGAATGCCTCTGACATTTCCCATGGCTACACAAAGCTCTTATGCCAGTAACAACCAGTATCCCACAACATCACCATCAAGGCTTCATCTATGTGCTAGCAAATGCAATATTCAGTCACAAACAACATCTGTTTAATTACATGCCGTTAAATCCTTAGCTGATGTTCATATAATGAGGTCATCAGGAAGGATGTTACTGCCCAATACATTCCCTTTCCTGCCACGCACTGACTCCATTTTTAGCCAGCTCAGCATGCCAACCTATGCAATCAACCCCCACCTCCCTCACCACCACCACCATCTCGCTCAGCCATTCTTCTGCTCCATTGAGTACAGAGCCACTCGCGCCCCTCTTGTTCTCTACTCAAGCAGAATCATTGGCAGTGACAAACATCATTACAATGTTCCTCAATGAGTGCTCCACCTTTAGCTGCATGTTGTAGCCTGCGGGGGGCTCTTCTCCTGACTGAAATCTATGTGCTGACCCATGTTCGCATGCTCACAGTTTGACTGTTCACTCCAGTGAATCACACACCCAAGTCGCTTCACTGTCCTCTCTCCTTCCAGGATGTTATGCATTAGCTGAAAGACTTAGGGGAATAAGACTGACATCATGCAGCCTTTTCATTCTAAATTAGTGAAATTGTGTTGACAATCTGCATGACTGACTAAACAGATTTGCTGAAAATACAAACAACAAAAAATACTTTTTTTAGAAAAAGTAACTCTGCATGATTTAATCTAATCTAATGTATAAAACTAAATAAAGTGAGAATGCAAACAAACAACAACCCTTCAAATCTTTGTCTGTCTTGTGGTGTAAAATACATGATATGTCAATCAGTGCACTATTAGAGACACACTGTCACAGAGATTGTTGGGGCTTAAGTGTTCATTACCACAGAACTGTGCTTGGACAAAGTCTCCTGCAGACTGTTTCAAGTATTAGAGCTTTGGGTCCTCTCTGTATAAATACAGAGCTCCACAAAAAAGGGGGGAATTTCTCTGGGCAAAATTTTTTAAAGTATATTCTAAACCTATTATTTAATTGATAGTTTAACTGTTACGCATAAACTCTTGTGATCATTTTTATTGCATTAGTAATGTTTATTGTTTTTTTATAGGTCATAAAATCCATATTCATATTCAACAACAAGCAAATTATAGCTGCTTATTTTTGTTTATGCATCTAATATGAGTTTTGGAGGTACATCAGTGAAAAGGCTCTGGTTAGAAAGCATGTGGTGACTTTGACCTTTCACAACCTTGGCAAGATGATGCTGTGGCCAACTGTGAGGCCGGCTGTCCGTCTCTCACTAGGTCCTTTCCTTTAAGTGACAGCCCTGGAAGTGTTGCCAGCACATTCCTTTTTCAAATAATGTATATGGAAATATGTGGACAATGCAGTCACTAAGTTATTATGAGGATATGTTTGTTGCCAAAATTAACCAATTGTTTTAATCACAAGAAAATTAAGACCATGCTGTGAATGCATGGAAACACTCTGTAATCTTGTTTATGCTGACGTTGTTCCACTACACCTTGTTTGTGTCATTGACTGTAGTTCTGCGAGTCCTTTACGGGACAAATCGTGAGGAACAGATGTACCTGTTGTCAGAGATGGAAGCGCCTGCAGGGCATTGCTGTTCTGGGATCATATGTTCACTCTGTTAGCAAGTCTAAGAAGTGTGTGACACATTTGTGACAGGTGGATTGCCAGGTGTCCTGGTCAGTGTTCACACTTTCATGTCCTCATTGCCATGGCCAACATTTTCAAAAGAGTACTCAAGCAAACATTAAAGTATCTATGCAGATCTGCATGCGCCAAATAAATGGTGACCAATGAAGCTTCATCAAATGCCCAGCTGTGCATTAAAGATTATTCTCTAGAATCATTAATACACTAAATTACTGTAATAAATGTGATCCATTTGGAGAAATCACAAACAATATTTCATATATTTCCAAAGTTACTGAAAAGTATCTGAATTTCAAAACACAGTATACTCCACTCTGATACATAATGTGAGAACCGCGTCCTCTTAGAGGCAGAGACAAACTAAGTGGCATGCAAAGTAGAAAGGTGAGATGACTCCTGAAAGCTAATGTGACTGTGCATGTGTTTGTGTTTGTGTGTGTGCATATATAAGAGGTAGAACACCTGTAAGCCCTGCACTCACTGGAGCAAAGCCTATTAGAACAAGCATAAGACATAGTCCTCAGACTGTGAACTGTAAACACACACACACACACACACACACACACACACACACACACACACACAACAGGTGTAGGAGACAATGCAGGCAAGAATTACCATCTTGATCATACCCACAGCAGCCACGATGTCATGCAAACTTATTGTTCTGTCTTATGCTGAGGTCACCTTCAACAAGACAGCAAGTCGAGGTGTGGTGTTGTGCTGTCTGCAAGTGTGATGCTTAGTTCTAGTCACATAGCGTATTTTTCATCCCTTGCAAATGCTTATTCATCAACTGACAATGAAGAATCCAGTGGCTGTCAAGGGTAAACTTATTGTTCTGCATCCTGCAGAGGCTGCAGGGATCTGAGCAACTGAAAGCACAAGGTCTAAAATCCATCTGATGCTACAGTAATGCTTTTTCAGACACAAAGTTTATTTTTAATCCTTTCTTTAAGGTTAGTCATTCCATTGACACCAATCTCTGTAACTGTCTAGCATTTTGCATCTCAGACTGTTTTGTGCATTGTCCAATATTTGGTGCAGATTAAATATTGATTTCTATACATTTGCAGCACTGTGAAAAATGTTCCCTTGAGTTGGATTATATGGGACATTACTGGAGGCCACTCATCATTTTTCTGATTCCTACAATTTGACTCAAGAGGTGAGATTATACCAAATACTTTGCTCTGCTTTTGTGGTGTTTCAATATTGGAGTTATTTGAGTACTAGTGTCTAGCGACTAGCAGGAATAAAATTCACTAAACTTACTTCCCAGTGTGCTAAGTCTTTAAAGCAGTCAAGGATGATGAGAAAATAGACAATCTCCAAGAGAAAATCTCACGCTGATTTGCTCACGACGCTTATCCAAATAGGCTGGCTCTTTATCAAATTGGATTGGTTTATTTGAATGGAAGTGAAGTCTCTTTTGGTCAGCAGAAGATTAATATTGATTAAATCTGAAATTGTTAAATATAGGACAGATGGTGTCAGTACAAAGACTCTGAATTCTGAAATCGTTAATACACTGTTCTCTTGATGTCTGTCTGTCTGTCTTTTATTCATATTCATCTATGGACTATTAAAGAGTTCTTCAGAAATATGAGCAACATTTAAAAATATGTGAGAAGAAAATTATTTTGTGCTCTTTGTACCTTATTGGTCTGTAAGACCAACAATTACTCATGCAACATTGATGTTTCTGAAGAGTGTTTGGATTGTTAGTGCTCCTGCCAAATGTTTCAGAAATGCGTCCACATTTATTTACTATAAGCAACAGATCTAGCAAACAACTATGGTAAAGGTGTAAGACTGATTTATCATAACATTTTACAAATAAATAAAACATTCCTGCTCCCGTCATAATCTGCTATATTTAAAATAGATGTTGCTTATGATAATTTCTCGTGGGTGAGTGATGAAAATGTAAAAAAGTTAAAATGAAAATTGGTTTCAGCCGTTGAGCAGTGCTTTTTTCAGCATCCTTGTCCACAGCTCATTAAGAGCTCTCTTCATGTGCCAGCAGATAATTACAAAGGATTTACTGCAAGATCTCACCTTGAAATGAAATAAGCCTCCTTAGGGCTAAATGTTGGTTATCTGTTTTAAAGACGATAACAGCAAAGCTGACACAGTCACCTCGGATGTGTTCAACTGAACCTTTAATTACAGATATTATAAGTACTGTGATCATGTGGCCACTGCATTCGTCTGAACACCAGGTAGTGAACTCCAAAGTATCCACAAGTGCACTACAAGCTTGATGCTTGCCTTGTTGTTGTTCTTTTATCCCTGTACCCCATACACAGAAACAGCCTTTGAGCCTCTGCAGATGCTGGTGAGAGCTTGGAAATCAATGCACTCAAACAGGGATAAGAGGGGCTTGGTTTTGGATAACTCAGGGTGTCTTAGTGTGCATTATTCATTAGACAGAAGAGAGACAGTCACAACGGCTGCCACTGCAGAGGTGTACTAAACACAAAGAATATGAAAGCTAAAACATATGATTCCCTAAATCTCAGAGCAGAAGTATTGCACTCCTGGTGTTTAGGTTTCTCATGGTCTCACAACACAGCTTCTGACAATGTTGTATATTTGACATGGGAAGAAGGGCAATGCCTTTTTCTGTAATGGACTGACAGGGTATTTTGCCTTAATGTGGTAAGAATAACTTTAGACATGTTACGCACTTCAACTAATGTTGATATACAGTATCTTTTCTTATTGGCTGTAGGTGTCATAGCAACAATTTTTTATTTGTCTTCCCTACGAACAATTTAAGTCACCAACTAACCTAACATGCATGTCTTTGGACCATAGGAGGAAGAAATCCAGAGATAACCCAGGCAGAGACGAGGAAGAAAGGGACCTGGCCAACATATGGATTTAAACCTTAGTCCTTCTTGCTGTGAGGCAACAGTGATAACCATTACACCCCTGTGCCACCCCCAGTAGACACCTACTTACTTATTTACTTACTTACCTACTTACTTACTACACCTAATACATTATGGTATTCATATTACATTTGTCAAAACAAAAATCTATTATATTCATTTTGCTAAAACTTGAGAGAGATAATACTAAATATACAAATTTCTCCTACACAGAATCTTCCTAGACATACTTGGGCATTGTATGTTCAAATAAATTGGCATACACTGCAGGAAAGAAAATAGTTTAGAAGAAGACACATATTTTATGCGGACTTCTCAGAAATGATTTCCTAAAAATGTTCCAAAGCCAAACACCTGCTCACACATTTGCACAGCCATCCTGCAACATGCAAAACACATACAGTATGAAACTTTTCAGATTTAAAGGTTGAAATTGTCATTTTTGTTCTTTGTTCTTGTGTTCTTGAAAATATTTTTTAATTTTTATAATTAATTTGCACAGGTGCACAAACATACACAGAGAGGCAAATCAATATTTTGAAATGATTTCTGCTTGAAGGTTTTGCTTTTAAATGTGTTAAATTCAGTGAGTGATTTGCCATGTTCCTTCATCCCCTTTTACACCAGTCCCATGTTTGCACTAAGATTGTATGATTATGAAAGCAAACAAATAAAAACTCAGAATAAATAACTTCTGATAATTCAAACCAACCACTTTCCATTACAGTTGAAATGTTATTAACTGATTAATCTTGAAGTACTCTGGGTTGTAACCTCCTTTGAAAGAGACAACTGCTTCTATTTCATGGTTCAAGAACTCACCTTCTCTAAGTGAGAAGACAGATTGGCTCAAGGTTAAATGGTTTGGCAAGACAGTCATTAGAGTGCAGAAAGTGAAGGCCGGTGGTAAGAGAGAAAACTCTACCTCTTGATTTTCTGTGAGATATCTCCCAATTTGGCCCATGGAGCCAAGAATCACAAGTCAATATCAAAAGCTCTCGTGTTATACAATTACAGCACAACACAAATATAAAATCAATTGTATCCATACATGTGTGGTTACTGCTGGTTTGCTCATCACATAATCAACAAATCATCAGCAACACAATAGTTACAAAAACTTCAGAAAGTATAAAAGTTCAAGTTCTATAAAATTAAGAATTTGTCTTTGTCTCTCTACTATGTAAAACAATAACCAATACAAATAATAAAGAGATATTTTCTATTATAAAAATTTACTCAATACCATAAAGTATTGAGATTATGTTTTAATTATGTAGCTCTCTTTTCATCATAACTATAATGAGTTTGCCTTCTCTTTGTGAAATAAGAAAATCAAGAAATGTGAAAATGTTAGCGGCTCCATATTTCTAGCTTTGTCTACTGAAGATTTAATTATAAAATATATGTATGAGCAAATCAACACTAACACAACAATATTCATATTTAAAACATTCAACATCTTTGCACAAACTCAAAACTCAATGTGTGCCATCTTGAAATTAGGGTAAAATGATTATGACCTATTTTTAAAAAAACATCTAGAATGCAAAAGCGTAGCTAGTGAACATGCCAATTATTGGGCTTCCTTGAAAACATATTTTTATTTTTAATGTGTATAATTTCTACTTCTATTTTCTGCTTTATTTTTTTGATTTGTTTTTACCTTAGTTAGAATGAAGTCCACATAAGCGATATAGTTTTTACTCTTTGTTTCTTGCCTGAATCTTTTTTGTGGACTTCACCTGTACCCTGTTATCCTGGAACTACTCCACAGCCATATGTTGCCACCGTACATTGCTCCCTCAGTGAGTGGGTGGGTTTGTGACTTCTTGACAGATCGAAGGCAGCTACCTGTCAAACCCTGAGATGCAAGCACAGGTGCGCCACAGGGTATGTGTGTTTTTTCCTCTCCTACGCTCACTATACGTTTGTTCTTTTATGTCATAACACGTCCATTCAGCTTCTTACTGTTTGATCAATAACTGTAGAGAAGGAACTAAACTTTCATACGTAGGTAACTAGAAGAATCAACTAATGACTAAATTTCCATTCTTGCTTAGACTTGCTTGGTTACAGCCTCTGATGACATTCTGTATGTTCATATTGCTTGTGCATTGTGTTTTTAAACAGATAGGCCTGCGCTGTATATGAAAGGGTTAGCTTGAAACTACATACCCATAACTGGAGTTCCTCTCAGTACTGCAGAACTTCATAGATACGTTTAGCTTGTTGCTTTGGTTGTACAGTATGACGTCCAATTTTTGTGTTTTGATCCTGCTTGTCCATTCTTATTGCATGATTTTTTAGCTGCTTGAGCATGCAGCTACTGTACTCTACCTCTCCAAACAAAGATAGTGATTAACTGGTGAATGTCGTGGAGCACTTAGCAGCTAGAGGGGCAGGTATTTGCATCAAGATCTGGCCAGAGTAAAACCAAATCAGTGCTTTAAAGAAACATAATTTAATAATTGGACACAAACATGATGCCAAATAAAATGGTAATGTTACTCTACATCTTCTGGTTGTGTAAACAAGCAGCAAGTTCATCATATAAACATACAAAATGATAAAATGTTGCTTTAATGGTCTGCTCATGAACATAATCATACTTTAACTTAGGTTAATCGATAAACCTTGTAGACATTTCTGCCTTACTTTAATATTTAAGTGCTTCATAGTGGAATAGATATGCAGTATTGCATCTACTCTAAATTCAGTTCACAAGTTAAGGCAATAAGGAAATTGAAACTTTGGATTATTTTTGTTTCTTGTTTTACTGCCTGGTTCATTGCTAGACAGGTTCTAAGGTTTATCTAGTTGTTATCAGCAGCGTTACATGAACATGAAGTATTGTCCTATCAAGTGACAAAACAACAGATGAAGTAGTCGATGATCCTCTTGTTGCTGCTGAAAAAAAGTCACACAATCACTCCTGCAGTTTTGCCTGTCAGTAACAGAGCTTTTCCTCACATTAGGCATCAGTCTCATCTTTCTGGCCTAACAATAAACTCTAGTCTGCAATACTGAACAGGGGACTGAACTGTTGACTGTGCCTCATTTGATTAAAACTGAATGGCATCACGGAGAGACAAGGACGGGGATGATTGCCCTAACTCAGTCAATGCACACTCAGGCTGCCATCTGTGCCATAAGCTTTGCTCAATGCAGGTGCAGTATAAAACCCCCCTTCACGTCAGTCACTGCTCATGAGCACCAATTAAACCAGTTTCCCTTAAAAGACAAGCTGAATAGATGACAGAATATTCTAGTAAAGTAAAATAAAAAAACATTTTGATAAATTGTGTGTTGAGAACACAGACTACCTAATTATTGAGCCGATGACCATTAACAGCATAGAAACTGTACATACATGTAGCTGTAGATGGCGTTTTGGCCAATGATTAGTTTCTGCCAACAAAATAGCCTCAACATAGAAGCTAATTAATATTGGGAACAAGAATACGGGTAATTTGCAAATTTCATAGTGTGGCAATATATAGTATATGTTAGGCTCCTTTAAATGAGGAGTCTAACACAGAACAACATAAAGTTTGTAATGTCAGATAAAATTTTATCATTGTTCTGCATGTGCCTAGAGGAAAGTATAACGGTATTCTTGCACAGACGGCCTTGAAAATGTTTATCTTTCTGTCTCATGGCATCACTGACATCAAGTGGCTCATTTCAGCATCCTGTTTACCGCCGCAGGACAAACGTAACTCATGTGTTTAAACGATATCTTCCAAACAGCAATGAAAAGCTCATTGTCAGACAGGGATGGTCACATGCTACATTTTGTCCCCTTAGAGAACAAAGAGAAAAAAGTAAAATTGCACGACCCAAAATTCAGTTAGTTTTTCTTTGGAAGAAATCATCACAGTAAAATGATAAGAAAATTTCCCTCCAGCGTTGAGAATTAAAGAATTCATGAAATATTCAAGCCTAGTTGCAGATATTTGTATTTAGGGTGACTATACTATTAAGTGTTCCTTGGAGCTTTGATCTCCCATTATTAGCTGTGTGCATGGGTGGCTTAGGAATACTAAATGTTCATTCAGTAGGTTAATCCAAATATTCTTTTTTTCCCTCTCGCCTTTCCAAGGCTCAGCAGGGCATTCATTAATTTCTTCTGTAATTATCCGTTTCCCATTGGCTCAAAGAGAAGAAGATTCTCTTAAATCCTACTCAACATTATGAGTGGATTATGAGCCAGAGGTGTAGTGCATACAGTATTACAAGTTCTGACTGTTTAAACTTTGTGAGCTGGGTTTTTGTAGAAAACATTGATGAGAAACAAGTGTATAATCATACACTTAAATCTCACATAATGCAGGACTATAGATGGTATGTGGCAGATGTGGTGTGTAGTTAATTTGCAAATAAGCCAAATAAGACTCTGCAAACCCACACAGGTATTTTCACTCACTGACTTCTAGTCAGGTGTATATTGGGTGGAGGTATACTGGTAATTGTATGATGTCACCAAACCTCCATGCATTTAGAAGATAACTAATGTAATAAGAAGAACTCTAATTAGGCAACATCAGTGAACACATCTGTCGACACAGACTTAACATACAAAATATGACCGTTTGCTGATTGTGATGCATTATGGGTCTGATGATAAACAGTAGTTAGAATTTTCTCTACTACTAATCTTAAATAGTAAATAAAAACACGGTGCACCGCATAATAAGTACTTTTGATTTCTGGTGGTGCCTAACATAACAAAATCAACATTGCTTTTTACTCTGAATGCATGGCTTTAACTTGTAGCAGGGTACCGCGATCTTTCACTTTCCAACAGAGGAAATAAAACTCAAAAATAAATGATACAATATGTTTATATATTTTATTTTCTTTGGTTTACGTTATATAATAGAGCCAACAAACAAATACATTTGAGGGCCATTACACTCCTCGTGTCACTTCGAGGACATGTTGATGTGGTGAACGTCGTGTAAACCTACAGCGTGGGGGTGGGGGTAAGGGTAAGGGGCGGGGGCGGGGGCGGGGGGGGACGAACCATCCACCTCTCGTGCTCCATGTGCCATTTCCGCCGCGCGCGCAGGCAACTAGTCTTTATCCTGTGAATGAACGGGACGCTCAGAGCGAACACCGACGCCAGCCACACCGTGAACACTGCTCACAAGCTCAATTTAGAGAGTGACTGTTCAAAGCCTTCACGCCACAGACCCTGTTAGAAGCCACCTCTGCAGGGGATGAGTTGTATCAGCCTGGTGTGAGCAGGACAGACAGGGCGCCCTCAATGAAAGCTCCGGAGAATGGAGAGTGCGCACAGTAACGCCGGAGGACCGGGCTGCTACTCGGACTCTGGAGACAGCGACTGCACCGAGGGACGAAAGAGTGGACGCCAGTTTTGCTCGTAGCCAGCCTTAAGAAGGAGACTAAGAGCCGAGAGGAGAGTTTTGGGTCAATTTCTACACAAGCGACACCCGCACTTTGAAAAAAACTTAACTGTCGCCGTCGACTCGCTACAGGGAGATGCGTAATGTAACATGGATATCAGAGAAGGGATAAACATCACCAAACACTACATGGAATGTAACGTTACTCAGGTAAATGCGGAATTATTATTTTTGTTTGTTTGTTTTTTGATACAAACTCTTATTTTCTAATAGACTGGAACTCATATTGCCAACGTTTGCACATTTCAAGATTTATACTGCACTTGTGTCCATGTCTTTATGCCCAATCAGGAAAAAAAAGGTTTGAAATTCCCAGTTTTCCAGTTCCCAGTTGAGTTGTGCAATTTCTCTCAATTCAGTCTCTGTGCCCTGACCGTGGCCGTCCATACCATGCATCTTCTCTGTAAGAGGGCACAAATTCATTTATCAGTTGCTGCTCATTTAAAACTCATTTGTCGTCAGTGATCAACAGGGGATTGGACTCAGTCATTTCTCCCTGTCTTTGATTGAACCGAGCTCCGAGCTTGATTGTCACTCACACACCGTCCTTTCACGTCCTATACTCTTTTGGACATAGTTCTGTTCTCATAAAGTGAAGTGTCCATATGTTTGAGCTGCCTTGTACATTGTGCTTCTGCTATAACTAAATGAGAAGTAGCTCCAGATACACTCACTGGCCACTTTTATAGGCACACCACAATCTAATACAATCCAATTCCAGCAGCTCTTGATATGAATTCTACATTTACGATTTTGTCCCGGTTTTAGTGGAAATTAGAAAGGTCATAGCATCTGTAAAAAAAGCATGCATGAAAAACATCTATTGATATTATGATGACAATTATCTCTGTCATGACCTGTAAAGTGTTTGTAGATTGTGTCAGAGTGTTAGTTGTTAGTACTACATTTTGCTTTTTGATTTTGATATAGTGTCAGCTGAATGTCCCTGGGCACAACTGTTACAAACCAAAGCTATGGTTTAATTCCCTCCACTAGACACTACTCTGGAGTGCAGTTACTCTTCTTACCTTATTCAAGTGGTTGGAACAGTAGAGCTACAGTACTACACATCTCTTTGGGGAAATGTGCTTGTGAGTGGACCAGTTTCTGATGATGTCACTGTCTCAAAATGAGGAGGAGGGGAGAAAATGTTCATAGTATCCCACTGAGTGGAGCTTGGTTAGCATGAGAAGTGGAAAAAACAGCACATAGCCCGAAGATAGTTGATTCAGGCAAAATTTTGTGCTTAATGATGTGTGCAAGAAGATTTGTTGTATTTCAGTATTCTAATGCAGGAGTTAAACATTGTTAATGGGATGACACTATGGTTTCTTGAGAAATTTGTTTCACTTTTTTCTTTGCTGTTCAACCTTTATGCTAAAAAAAAGAAGAAATTGCATTTGGGAAAGTATCAGCTACTGTTTAAAGGAACTTTCTGATGTATAATTTTACAGTAATTGCGTACAATTCGTAACTGCAGTGTAAAGTTTATCTTATATCCTATTGCTATAAAATGTTTAGAATAATCAAGCCTGATTCGTAGTAATCAGAACACTGGTCACCATCAATGCATCAGAACACTTAAGTCATTTTCTACATTGCATGTTTTAATTTTACATTTTGTCATGCACACCAGGCACTGCTCAGTGGGCCACTGTAAAGTTCATGTTCCGATCTCCTCCTCCTCTTTTTGAGTCAGTGACATCCTCAGAGACGTGTCCATCCATAAACACAGTTTCACTGGCAAATAAATATCATGCAAGTCACATAAAAAATGATTCTCCTTCCTTACAAAATGCCTTCAATGTAGATTTGTCATATGCTAATGTTCAAAAGTAATATTCTCTAGTGATAATTGCTGCATTGTTTCCAGTTTTTACAATAAAGAAAAATACTTTACCTTAATAATATCTGCCAAGATAATCTAATGTCCCCATTCGGTGATATACTGCATATACTATAGTTTTAATATGGGCTGTATTGTACTGTCTGCCAGATTTTTTATGATTGCTGTGCTTCAGTTCGTACAGACACCTTAAACTACGGTGTCAAACACTAAAGGTTTTTTTGTTTGACACTAATAGCAGCTTGTGTTTCTCCACCATGGGCTTAAAATTACCTCCCATGATAACTGCTGAGTTCAACCACAGCACTCCACAAAGACTTAAATCTGTGTATTTAAGGAACTATTAATTGGCAGGCTCTTAAATCCTAATGGGATCCTTAATTACTACCTCAGTAAAGGCAGGTGCACTGGAATTGCCAACCACTTGTGCCTAAAACAAACATTTAGTCAGAGCTATTCTGCGGGACTGAGCAGGCAGGCAGGAGGAAACAAAGGTGAAATATTATAAAATAATTACCCAAAAAATTGAGAAAATAAAGCAAAGTCAACTTGCCAAAATTAACCCCAACTCAACAGACCAATTAAGAAAGACAACCCGACCTTCACAACTAAACAACAAGGGGAATATATATAATGGTGGATCAGACCATTTATGATACACAGGGGTAACTAGAAACACCAGAAAACCCTCAAAACAACTGAACATAACAGTTAGTCTATAAGTTGTAAATAATTAAACATTTAACCAAAACAACAAAATGAAAATAACAATATAATCTATATAAATTAACAAAATCCCCGAAGTACAAATCTAGGTTCCCCTTTAAGCTGGGAGACAATGGCACAAGCTGATTAGCCACTCTCTGTATATAATAGCTCTGCTCCCAGGGTCACATCTTTGCCCAGACCCAACAAGATGTCCCTCCAGCAGCCTCAGCAATGGTGAATTAACACAGGCAGAAATAACTGAACACGCTAAAGTGTGCTAAACTGTACAGAAATTAACTAAATGTGTGCACTACAGATAAAAAGAGATTTACTGTCAACCATACACAATATACTGAGTATATTAAACGAAACCAAGACTGTTTTTTATTTTGTGATTTGCTAATACATGAACTCAATATGGTGTCGAAAGTTAACATAATTTAAATAAAATCAACTAAATATGAACCAAAACTAAGGTGTTCAATGCAAGACGATTACAAACATTCAAATCAGCTGCGTGGCAGCAAGTGCAGCCATCACAGCTAACATCAGTTATAAGACAACCACACAGTATGTTTGCTAAAGATGCACAATTAGAGTGATTAATATCCAGTCTAATCCAGTTACATTTAGTTAACTTCTATCGTCACAGTCATCAATCAGTTCTGTTATTTTATTGCCGTATTTGAATTATTACCATATGCCATGCATATTATGTTAAAACCTGGGCTTTGAGCATGCATACAAGCCGTAAGAAAATTTTTCAGTTGGTGTTGCCACAACTGAGACTGAGAGGAGTGTTCCTGGTGCGGTCTGGAGAAATGAAGAAGCTGGCATGTGTTATGTCATGCCTGCGGCTTGTGTGCTTAGATCAAAACATCATTAGTCTCTTTGTCTTGTGCCACTATTTGAGGTAGAATCTTGGCTGGGGAATTTGTTGGCATTTCCGTGACTCCCATGGTGTGCCATTTGTGAGAAAGGGAAATAAATGGGTTGGCACATGCGAAAGCTTTAGCTCAAGAAAGTTTTGAGCTTGCTGGTACTACATAGGTTCTTGAAGAGCAAATTTGGCAGGGGAACGTTATAATAAGTTTTATTTTTTACTTTTTCAGTCCCTGTGGAACTTGAAAAGTACCCTTGAGTTCAATGATTAGAGTCAGTACAAACAAAAATAAGCGCCTTCAAAATACCTTTAAAAATACAGTCAGTCTTTTCAAGTTAAAGTTGTACAGAAGGCTACAGACATGTATAGCATGTCAAAAATAAAGAAAAGTGTAGTCTTGGTGACTATGTAACTCACTGTCATAATAAAACCTTAATGGTTTTGAAGCTGTTACAGTAAATATGACTGAATGATTCAGTATTTAGTGTAACAACCTAAAACTGTAAACTAAGAACATAAGACTTGTTATCATTATCACTGTTTAGCAGAGCTGCTTGGTAAATCTTTGATTTATATGTGCGGTGAATCAATGTATACAGTTTTGGGGAGAAATTTCACATTTCTTACTACTACTAGTCTCAACTCCAGTACCAGCAGAAAATGAATTTAAAATGACTGGAGGCACTCAGAGCCATGAGATGAGCCTCACATGCAGAAAAACACTGATCGAGCCGGTGTCTGCAGATCAAGTAAAGTCACAGCTCAGGTGATTAAAGATGCAGTATTGTATGCCATTTTTCCTGGTCTTGTCTCATTCCTGCAGAGTGTGGGAGTCTGGTCTCATTCATGATTCAGAGCCCGGGAGGGTGGGTGTGCGAGCGCGCGTGTGTGTGGGGGCTGCTCGTGTATTTTAGTGTGAATTTTATCTTTATATGCACTCATCAACCAAAGGGACCTGGAGTACCCTTCTATTAATACATTTTTGAGCCCTGAAAAATTGATGGCAGCAGAGAAATCGGGTGTAGTGGAGAGGGTCGAATCCACTGCCATCACTGTCAGCTTCTGTGGCTGACTGAACTACAATCTGTGGTTTATCAACTCCAGCTGGCACTGTCAGTGAAGAAGAGGAAAAGAGGTGTCACTTTGACAACAGTGAAATTTGGAAGAGCTCTTTGTCTCCGCAAATCTGAAGCCTCCCTCAAAGCAGCTGCATTCAAATAAAATGAAGTGCTCAGCTTTATATTCAAGGTTTGTGCTGTTGCAATACACAGCACTGATTCCTTATGATTATGATATATAGTAAAATTCTAATAGATTCTAAATGCAATATTTAGTTGAGTTTTTTTTTTTTTTCAAGAAATGTCAAACATTTCATATGCTTCTGGCTTCATGTGTTATTTTCTGCTTTTTCTTGTTACATGATGATGGTAAATTGAATATAAATTGAAAATAAGGAAAATAAGGAATGTAACGGTCACATCTCTAGAATGATCCTGTGTGCTGTACAGCTTGTGACATATAGTTTACACTACAAAGAACAAAGGACAAAATGTCAGATAGTCATTAACTCATGTATACACACTTGTCATCTGCAGAACAGTCCAAAACCTGAAGATACAATTAAATAAGAACAAAACCTGACTGAGTGATTACTTGACATTTTGGCTGCTGTTAAAATTACATTAACTTTCATATATTATCAAAACTGATGTAGATTGGGGGAAGTGGGCAGTTATAGTGATGCCAGCACTTAAGACATCACTGAAGATGTGGGCTATTACAAGAATGTGCATTTTACACATTTCCTTACAGAAAAATATTTACAGATAATGAATCCAGACTTGACATAGCTGAGCTGCACCTGACATTTTGCAGATCTCATAACTTGCTTCTAATAAATCTTTTCATCTCTCAACATCACTCACTGGTATTTTGGCACAAACTAATATCACAATATTTGAATTTGGCAGATACAGTTTATTGAGATATATCTATCCTCTAGAAATGGACATGCTTATGTAAGTACTTGGGCTGAAATGTCAGTTTCATAGCTAGGAAGCAGTCATCAGTGGCTAAATCATTATCCAGACTGAATAAAAAGGAAATCTGAGTCTTTAAATATTATATTGCAATTATAATCTGTATTCATTGCTGGTGTGTTAAATACAGTGCAATTTATACAAAGTGGGTCAGGAAATGTTTAGCCTAGGACTGTCATTCGAGCCTTGATCATATTCCATTTTTCAACCATTGTTTTTTTCAGAGACATGAAAGAGGGTGGACCTTAAAAGGAAAATCTAAAAGCTTTCTCTGTCATTAACCTACATGTCATATAGTAAATAAATGGGAAAATTAATTTGGAATCAAAGGAAGTCATTGTCCTTGCCACTACTACTTAAGGTCACAAGGGTAATTAATTTCATCTTAGTGCTGAGCAATTTGGGATCAAAAGGCTGTCTTTTATCCCCCCCCCACTAAGCCCCCTGTGATGTCTGATGTCTCATGTCCCAGGGCTTGCGAGTAATAGAGATCAAGAGATTGCTGTTAGACACCAGCACATACCTGGTTGTGTGAATAGCGTGTCTAGTTCACATGGCTGCGGTGGCTTGTTGTACTGTAAAGCCAGATAAATTAAATTTACATGACCCTAGATTTAAACATACATAGTTGACAAAACAATCACTTAAACATTTCTTATAAGTGTATCAGTGTCTAATCGCATCAACAGCCTGAGATGACATCTGTATTTATATGATTTACAAAATAAAACTTTGTAAGTTAGCTTGTGTACTATAAATGTTAAATGTCTAAATATTTAAATAAGATGGCACCCTGTATGTGTAAATTTTAAATATGTTTTTTGCTGAATTTCTAGGCTCCTCTTTTTTTTAAGACATTGTTTAGAGTAATTTATTCCGCACATCCCTCACAATTATTCCCTCAAAGGAGGAGCACTCCAAAAATATCCAGGAGCACAAGGAGGGATTTGAAGTTTCTTTTTCAGTTTTATTATTAAAAGCCAGCATTTATATATCATATTTGCATCCTAATAACTGCAAGATAAGTTGGAACCTCTAAGATGACACTGTAAACCCAATCTCTATAATGAGATTTATAGGGGAAAAGTGTTGCCTTTAATGGTTTAGTACACGCAGAAGGAAGAGTGGTGTAGGCGAATGTGTCAGGGACGCAGTTGATAGATTCACATAAGCATCAGTATGCTCTGTCATGCCTTTCAGTGGTGCAAAGATAAGAGGCGTACAGATAACTGAGAAACTATGAAAGCGTAATCTTTCAGTTGTCTCTGTTTTTTGGCACTTGCCTCTTGATAGACTGTACTGTATGTTCTTATTAATTTTTTCTTCTCATTTATTTCAGCATAATGATGGTGTGTACTCGGAGGAAACTGTGCCATCAGTCAGTTAAATGTACCAGGGAGAGTCAGTTTCAGCAAAGACGATGGCTAATTTCCTCCCTTCGTCCTTTCTCACTCCATAACCAGCTTATCATACACTAACATTTATCTAACTTTTTTTTTTAGAAAGGATGATAACTATCACCATATTTGTGGCATTTAGACAAATAAATACATCACAGTTTATCAGTGACAGAAGGAATATGTCTCATTATCATTTCACAACTTTTCTGGGACTTTATTTGGAACTAAGCAGGGATAAATTATGGTTTAGCCCTCGAGAAAATCAATCGTGTGAGTCTCCCATGGGACCTAAAATGGTTTTGCGCTGTGTACAGTCAGCTTTTTATGTCACAAATACATAATCCCCATAGCTCAGAAGAATTTGAGGAGCCAGGACAGTGCTTTATTACATGCTAAGGATGTGTCTGACAACCAGCTTGCTTTTTGTTTTTGTCTCAGCTGGTTTCAGTACAAGCCAGCAATCCTTTTGTTGTCTCTTGCAGACATGATCCCTTTTATGCAGTGTTAAGCACACTTAAGCCAACTCTACGGCAGTGGAGTGTTTTATAAGGCTTTTCGTAGACAAATCATTTTGTTTACACAACACAAAGCGGTTTATTGATTTTCTTGATTATTCTATATATGAAAATTTATTAAAACAGAGCTGCCATTAAATGACATTTAGACAGCAACATGTTATAGATATAGGGGTTTTCAGGATGTTAGTGTTATGATTTTTTTAACCATCCTCCAGGAAAGAAGTAGAATTACTGTCCTTGTGAAATAACACGGTCTAATGAGACCAGTGACCAGTGGCTCTGAATGTCTAACGGCTTTCCTCCTCTTTTTCTTTTTATTTGACAGAAGAATGGTGAAAGTGCTGGAAAGGACAAATCCGTGATTCTACACACTTGTGATTGGATGTGAGCTTGTAATGACCAGAGACAGTTAAAATGGAGTTGCTATGGAAACTTATACTGCTGCTGTCATTGGTGGAGTATCTGGCAGGTAAGCCTTCCAAATGTGAACTTTAATATGTTGTTAGCACAGGGGCTATGAGTTAGTATTTATTGATTTTTTATGTGATGGTGCCTTGACCAAAAAATTGATGGCACTTAATTCTCAAATGGAGAATTAAAAGGTTGTATGGCTTCCAAAGCGTTCTACCAATCTTGCAAATAGTAGGAAAGATTTGTGTTATTGTGTTCTTACCAGTAGTCCAAGGCAGCAAATCAACATTCCTTCACTTGTGCATAGCAGCTATGTCTCTTTTTTTACAGACAGTGAATTCTTTTGGAAATAAACTAAGCCAAGTTTCTATCTCTAAAAGTCCCTATCTAGCAGCTGAGTGTGCAGTCATTCATTTTAAAGAGCACCTCAATTGTTACCCTAATTGAGATTGCAGTGGTAGTAGTATAGAAATCTTGTCGTTGATCTTGCCTTTAATAAGAGACCTAATTTTCCTCTCTTACAAATGTTCAGGGTCAAATGCTAGTTCTCTTTAGAATGTCAGTCTGGAGCTAAGAACAAGATGAATAAGGGCTTTGTTGCATGAGCACAGTATCTTGAAGAATGAGTAATCTTTCATGTTGCCTTGCTCCAAATCATCAGACCCTCCTTACAGCTGGGACTTAAAATGATTAGTGTGTGTGTGTGTGTGCGCGCGCGCTGTTACTGTTCGTATTTATTTGTTCATTCGTTTCTCTTTTCAAAATCAGTGTAGGCACCTAAATTTGCCTACATGGCAATTAGCACAACGTATCACAAAATCCAATACACATCAGTTGAGGTCTACTGAGGCTTTGCTTAGGACCTATGATTCACTATGGGATTAGCATCTTCACCACAAGTATGGATCACATATAATGTTATACTTAAGCATTTTGTTAAATATACATGGGTGCAAATCTTGTGTGTTTTGATCTCAAACTGTTTCAAGGACACAGTCAAGTCTGTAGTTTGTGCTGCACACTAGATCCCTGCCAATACATTTACTCACTCTTGAGGTGCAGAAAACAAATTCTGTTATGTATTCAAAGCAAATTAGTGCTTAACAAAGCATCAGAAGGCAGATAGTCTATGAGAAGCATTGTGTTGCACAACCCTTGCCTCACTCTTGAGGCTGGCACTCACAGTTGGTAACGCAGAGTAACTGCGCATTAATATTCAGCATGGGGTTACATTACATATGCTCTGCTTGCAAGACAAGTATGGTGCAATATAACAATAGACCTCTAAAGCCTCTATGTTCAAAGACATGATAAGCATTTTAGTATGCAGACATGCAGTACTGGGTAGAGAAAGCACAGTGTGAGAGTGTTAGGTAGGCGCTTTTAGGTGCGCTATTTACCCAGACTTGGAGGTGTTTTTCTTAAAGCGGTAGGGATTGACTGTGTGGGAGAGCAATGAGGCCAAGGGGAAGTCATTCCCATAGCGAGTTCACCTGGAGTTAACCACCTCACCCCCTACTCCCTCCCTGAGGGTCTGAACGACCCAAAGCACTTGCATGTACTCTAGTATGTGTGTTTGTGTAAATGAGAAAGAGAAAGAGCAAGAGAGCAAAGATGATGAGTCTAGTTAGTGTTAGATGTAGTTTGCCCCTTACCTTCACACAGCAAGACACATCCAGCACAGGATCAACGGTCTTCATCAGACAGAAGTGGTTTAATCATATAGTCAAAACCTGTTTGTTAGAACATGTTTACAAAGTTGTATAATAATTTTTTTTTCTCATAAAGAAGCTGTTTATCTCTCTATCCAGAGAGAGATAATTACATTTATGTTCAGTTAACACAACAATATTCCAAAACATCAAAATATATCAGTTATAATGTGCAAGGGTCTGGCCATTAAGAAAAAATAAGCATCAGGATGAGAAATAATGATCCCAGGTGTGAAGCTCGCTGCACATATTCCGTCTTATTACACAACTTGTCAAAAACATAAATAATAATATGACGCAGAATATTGATTTCAAAACATTTTGCTACGAACACTGTGAATTTACAAGTATCTGCCTAAAAATAATTGGCATGAGTGCAATCATAGAATATGTATAGATATGTAGTTGGCAGTGAAGGACTACAATTTAGCAGCACTGGAAACAGAAATATAAACACATCCAGTAAGATTGCAGCTAAGACTCTAACCAGCAATCAAATGGTCTGAAAATAATTCAAAAGTAGCATTAAAAAAAACTCTTACACGCTATTCGTGAGTGGGTATCTACAGCTTTAAAAAAGTAATGCATTTTTTGGCACAGAGTCGCAATGTTTAAGTTGATGGAAAAACCAATGTCCAGCATTTGGTGAAATTGGAGTGATATGATTAAATGTTAAGTGTTCAGAAATCACTCACCTCGGACAAGGCAATCAGAAAAAAGTATTCAACAAAGCTATAATGAGTTTTCATTGTGCACAGCTGAAGTGGCGTGGCACAGCAGTCATGCAACCATAGAAGAAAAAAACACTTGTGTGACAGCTTTGTTGAATGACATGAGTGGCTGTGGCCATACTACTGTAGTCCTTAGACTAAGACCTTAGAGATAGACTAGCAGTTTTTTGGTCTATTCAAATCAAATACTGACATACTCATATATAGAATATAAACATTATTGATCACTATTATTGCTATATTATTATTAAGCATTATGTCCCTCTTATTAGTTTTAGTTTAACTTTTGCATCTGTTCAGTTACAGGAGGCAAACTCCTCAGTCTTCATTCTGGATAAAAATGTAGATTTTTAAGCTAATGAGAGGCTTTGAAAGTTGAGTTGATCTAATGTCATCCAAAGTTTTGATCATTTAAATGTAAATTTGTCTTTTTTGTTTCCTTGATCAATTTTCTCTTGCTGAGCTCCAGGGAGACAGAAACAAAATGAATAAAAGATTGTATCTTTGGAAAATGCTTAATTTTACTAAATGCAACTACTGAACTATTAAAGTCTAAATTTTAAGGATCGGTATGCATTGTTACAAAGAATGTACTGTGTATTTTGTCCCACAACATCCATTAAAATAGCTTTTCTAGGAGATGACTTCACAGACAGTGTAGATGGGGGGAAAATCATACAGTTAAAATGTTCAAAAGGCAGACTTTTAAATTTGAACCTATGCTCTAATGTGGCACAGTTATCACCCCAAATAAATACTAATAGGACTAGACTTAGAATTTTACGCTCACATTTAAAGCAACATAATGATAGTGAGTGAAATGAATGGCTGCTTCTGGGCAGCATTATAATCCCCATGTGTGCTTCCGAGAGACTACTGGAGTTTCAAATATTGACTTACCTCACTGATTCATCAGAAGATGGCAAAGCCTTTAAGGAATCCTTAAGCAAGGATTTTATTGCATCTTTGATGTTCTGTATATGTGAATATGTGGAATATTCCCTAGTGATTCTATCTCCCATAGTTTGCTATATTTTCACTTGATCCAGAAATGAAAAATCATCAATTTTGAAGACGTTTACATACTCAGTGCTGGATTAATTATAGACCTATAATAATTAAACAAATTTGTGTACTGTTTCTTGTAAATATATTACTATCAATTATTGAGCAATATATATTTTTGACAGGATGCATCCGGTAGCTTCAAGCACTAGTGTAAGCTGCTTAAGTTTCCAGTCTGTTACTCTACATCACTTTTACCAGTATTATCTGAGAGACATATTAGCAAAGGCATGACTATAATTAAGGCTGTAGCAGTTATCAGATTTGTAAGATTTTATAAGAAAGAGTGAAACATTTATTTCCAGCACTGTGAATGACTCATATATTGTAGTTTTGCTAGAAGGTGTAAAAGTGTGTGTTGTACAGGTAAACAAAGTAAGCATGATATTTGAGTTTTATCTTAAAAGCTTATGAAATGCGTTACTGTTTAGAAATGTTTACTGCATTGTCAAAAATGAGAACCCCAAATGGTCAAATCATGCATTTTGTAAGTTACTATAGTTGGAAACATTATGGTACAGTTTTAAGCCATGATGAATGTTTCCATTAGTGTGTACCACAGGAGCTGGTAAGTGACAAATAACCTTCTAACCAATTTTGAGGATAGGTAGGGCTATTACTACAATTAGATGACAAATTGCATTCTCAGAAACAATATGTTCCCGGGTTTATGTAGACGTTCAATACAGGGGACAACAACGAAAAATAGCTTTAATTTGCCCTTCCCAAATATGGAGTTGGACCTAATTCTGTGTTTCCCCAGCTGTCATGACATTGGATATACTCTATACAAGAGTTGTTATTGAATTTCTGATGCGTAATGGCTTTGACAAGCTAAAGAATAGTGTAACATGTTTAGGTATTGGGTGGGAATGTGTCAGCCACAATCACCTTTGTACAGACTGTAAACGTAATTAGCTTAATTAATCTGAATCTGCAGTATAGTACATTACAGTACCCCCTAGTTGTTATTCATAACATGGCCTGTAACATTTTATATTAGTTTGAGCTCTTTTTTTTGTATGGATTTTTCTTCTTATAATATCTGTAATACTCAAATGACATGACACCTTGCCAGTTTATACTATTTTCTAGGTGAAATGTTAAATTATGAATTGTTTATTTACAGTTCAATGCGTCTGTTTTTCAAGTACCTTGGAAAACACGCCACAAAATACTGTATTTCAAACATTTAGATTAGATTTCATTGAATTGCTCGAAACAACCCTAACCTTCCGTCCGCAGTGGAACAACATTTGCTACCCTGAATGAGAGACCTTAAAGGTGTACCTTATCGGCCTGGACAGAGGGGAAAGATGCTTTAAAAAGCAAGATTGGCTTTTTTTATTTGATGCATAAAACCCTGAGCTGAAACGAATGGATTTGGGACCTCACAAACGACTGATGCCCCCCCCCGCAGCCGACTCCCCGTGTGCCTGTTTATTCATGCTGAGGTAAGCTGGAGGAATTCATTTGCTGTCAGCTAGTATTGAATTTGAGATTAGTTTTTATTTCAGCCCCCAAAACAGCTCCCTCTGCCTTCCACTTGTGCTTCGATGCTGAGTTTTGTGTTGTCTGAGGAGTCTTCAAAATGGGTGCCCATATCACTGTCTGGCAGCAGGTAACAGATGTGAGAGGAGATGGCCTATTTTTTGAGACCCTTTCATAATGACCTCCGTCTTTGTGCTGTGGCATGTGTGCTGTTGGTCCTACTTTTAGATTATAATAATCTGGTTCAGGAGATTTTTTTGACTCCTTCTTAGATTTTAAAAGGAGTAACAATCTTTCAACTTAGAGTGCCAGTGTTTATTTGAAACTGAAAACAACTCTGCGTCACTACTAAAATCCCTTAATATTTTCAATGTGTGGATCTCAGAGCACTGATGTGTGACACTAGTCTAGTATGTGCTATGGCACCTCAGTGTTTTATTACCAGAAAGCAAGCTAGAAATTTTTCTGCTTTCCCTGTGTATCTTACATTCATTCATGTTATGGCAACGAAAGAGTTTCAGAGAGTTTGCATCAGTTTGAACCGAGCCCTCAGGCACACCCCTGGAGCTCAATCCCTTCTCATTACGCTGACACTTATTCACCATTTTAATAACAGTTGCCATGGAGCTGCCAAAGATCAGGTCAGCTCATTGCTACCATAATCAAGAGTATGAGCTGCAGCCAAATATTTGTGGTGATTAATTTTCCGTTAATTGAATATTGAGTTAGGTTTGTGTGATGCAGTCCACTGGGGGATTTATTAAGAGTGCAGTACATAACAAGGTTTTGCAAAAGTACTGACAGCATGGTTCAGTGCATTTAGAGTGTTTGCTTGTGGTTGCAAACAGGGTAGTGTAAGTTATTCTGTTGCAGTTGTTCTTTAAGTGTAGCAACAGCAGGGCACAAGCGATAAGTGAGAAGTGCAACACATTACATAAAAGTCATGATTTATTTACTGTGCTCACAATTTTTTTTTTATTCTTAACAATGAGGTCATAAAATTAGGCAAGAGTATTACACTGTAATTTAATTTTTATAATTGCATCTGCTTCATATGAAATTATTTGTTTTTCCTTTAGATTTTATTTATATGAACTTATTTTCTTATTCCAGTTATACACTTGTATAACTGTACACTTATTGACAGTCACTAACATACAAAACTGTTCAACTGTATTGAACAATCCTAAATAACGACGCTGTTAATTGTTATACGATTATTTCTTTCTTTTAAAGTTATAACCCAAGTATGAAATAGGCTTTTGTAGACTCTTTAGTTTTTTAGATTGTACCCTGTGGTTAACTATAGCATACTAGGGTTATCTCTAATACCACCTTCAGGGCTCCAGAGCTTCAGTTCGGTTATTTAGCAAATATCAACAGCTTTGGTCTGGAGCTGGGGGGCCTGCACAACATGTATTCACCATCATGTTAAATTAATGATTTTATTGTTGACAAGCAGTAACATTTAATACAATGAGGCAAGGTTACTAGCGCAGTGGCCAGAGAAAAACAGTATACCAAGGGAGTTTGTAGGGTAGGGGTCTCTTCATTTTGCTTCCACCATGCAAGGACCAGAATGGACTTTGCCACATCTCCCACTGTGGTAGACCAGTTTCTAATGACATATTTGGCACTCAGCTTTTGTTGACATGGTTTAAAGTGTTTCCACGTTTACTGTGGTGAGTGAGAGGGATGTCAGGCTCCTAAGCTGAGATATAGCCATTGAATTTCCACATTTTAACAGCACAATTACAGTTAAAATGTTTACCAATATCTTACATCTAGTAGAAAAAGGAATATAAAAATTAAGTTAAGTGAATACATATCTAATGAATGAATATCTGGATATCTGCACTGTTTAGTAAGACACAGTGATTTGTTTCATGTTTACTGCAGGCTTTATCAGCCTGGAAAATATGTGTACAAGTGTGACTTTTAATTTATAAATACAGACAAGTGACTTCTGGCAATTAATCATCTCTTAAAGCTACACCCTACATATAGCAAAATTAGAATTAGGTAGCTTTTTATTCTGTGTAACTTTGTAAGGTTTATCCTTGCTGAGGTGAACAATCAGCATCCAATGTCTCTTGTTAACCGTCTCCTCCCTCTTAGAGAGTTTGAGTCTTGAGAGTAAGTCTGTACTCCCTGGGCTTCAAAAACTTGAAAAGGATACCTGCCTCTCATACAAATGTGTTACCCTACCTACAGAAGCTTCCCACTTCTGTGCTATTACAGAAATGCAAATACATTCAGACAAATCCAAATGAATTCCTGTTCTGCCACAGAAAGAACTGTTTATTCCAGTCAAGTGTTGACTATCCCATGGGCCCCTCTGCTACTATGGGCTTTGCCTGCTCAACATGCATTCACTGTCATACTTTTGCAAGGGGCTAGGAAACAAATGTCACAGTAGACATAATGTGGTCTTTTTGTTTGGGTTTTCTAATGTTTTCATCACTCCATGCCGGAGATAGCCAGGGCTAGAGGCATTATGTTTTCAAGTTACCGTTCATCCATGCAGCCAGGTGTTGGACTTGGAAAGTCATGTTCATGTTCATCAAATTGTTGTGAATGTGATGACTTGAGGTAATTTTTTCACATTTGGCACATATTGTAACTTGGGGTCAAGGATGAATTGATTAGGTTTTAGTGGTCAAAGGCTGTGCTCACTGTGATCTCATGTATGTACCATTATAGTCAATACTATATCTGAAACATTTGACACAAACCATCTCCTTGACCTGCACTTTCCTAAACTTATAAAACACATCTACCAAACAAGCCACAGATTTATGCTAAGATGATCATGTATTAGAATACATTTTTTTAATGTTACTTTTTTATATTTATATGGGTATTATATTTATATTGTATTTCAGTTTAATTATGAGATACTAATGCTCTAAATAATCCACAATTAAAAAGATATTTCAAAGTAAATAAGTATTCATATTAAATAATCGTCATTGTAGCCTACTCTGTGAGCATTTTGTGTGTACATGACTAAAAATTCTTATTTTGAATAATCATTTAGGTGCACCAATTTTACACACCAGGACACATTTTATTAGCACTTGAAAAGAGCAGCGAATGAGATTAGCAGATCTGAAAATACAGTTAGTTTTTATTGCATAATATAGCCTCTTGTCTGTGTCTGACTGTAGATTAATTTACTTGTTTTGTTATTGTATTGTATTGTATTGCCCGATTTGTAATCAAATAAAAAGGCACAAGTTAAACAAGCACAAACTCTCAGAATAATATCAGCATATTTGTGTATTAATATAGATACAAAAAATAAATACATATCAGTACTACATACTAGCCATCAGCCTCCCTACTCTCTAAAGAGTAGGAAGGCATCGCTATCAGCCATTGAAAAACCCATCTTGATTGACCAGTAATATGCACTGACTATTATTATCAAAATAATGAGAACACTAGAATTACCATGTTGCAATTGTATGTCTCCGCTAATCAGTGATGTTGTAGCTTATGTATGTCTGACCAAACTCATTCTAATCCAATTAATCAGGTGAGAGCAGGAAAGCACACAAGTAATTTTACGGTTAGGCCAATGAACGATGCTGACATGGAGCTTGCGTCATGATTTAACCCACTGCACCACACCTGATGTCATTGTAACTCACAGTGTTTCATAATTCCCGCACGCTGTCTTGTTTTGGGTATAATTTATATTTTATAAATTACCTTACCTAAGTTACCTTTGTGATTTTCATTGGTTAGCTCCTTTGGCTTATCTGCAGTAATCAAACTTCCTTACTGCGTGACATGCTAATAGGTTTTGTTAGTTATCTTTGGCTAAACTAGGGACATGCAAGAGTGCACCATTTTAAAAGAAAAGAGTGCTGGAGTTACACAATATAAAACAAGAGCATCATTGCAAATTGCAATGTGGCGCAATAATTGTTTTATCTCGATTATCTTGTTTACATAATAGTAGGAAGACAAAGTGGTAATTGAAAATTCCATTTTCTGTTTTTTTAATCAACGAGCCCAAATTTGAATCATGGCAAGAGTGTATTATATGTAATAATGGGAACTTGAGGATGAAACTGATTAAAATATAAGTCGTTTGTGCTCCACTTTGTCAGAAAGCAAACAAATTTAGAAAGAGGCCAAGACCTTGTTTGATTTATATATCGCAGAAAAGAAAACAACCTCTATCAAGTATTTTCATCCCACTTTGGAAATTAGAGGCTTTTTTCTTAATCTGAGTCGGAAAGGGCACAGTTTTAATGTCTCAAATAAGAAGGGCACAATTTAAAATGAGACCATGTTATTCTTTTGTGGCAGTTTATTTCAGATTTTCTGTTTAATGATATCGCCTGGGAAAGTGTTCATAAGTTGGAAGTGTTAGATGAAATTGTGCTGAAGCGCGATGGCATTGCGGTGTACCTTTTGACTGTCTGTACATTTAAATGCTTGCATGAAAGTTTTATGAAGACTACCAGCTTATTATGCAGTGCCTCAGGCATCTAGCAAGTTTTTAAGAATAATGAAAAAAATGCTCAAGGCTCTGCTCACATGGCTTTAGGACACTGTTTTCCACATCCGGCCTCTTTTTTTCCTCTGTAAACCTGTTGTATCTGGCTGTCAGAAAAAAAAAATGTGAAAAGTGGTTTTCAGGCTCACCAGGACATCAAAGCTGATGTACTATTGTCGGTTCTCCACCCAGGAAGCGGAGTCCTGCTGAGGCCTATGTTCACCAAGCAACCTGGCAGTGTGGTGTTTCCCCTTCAACCTGGCGAGAATCGCAGAGAGGTGGTATTTAGCTGTGAGGCCCAGGGATACCCACCACCCTTCTACAGGTAACACACTATAGAACCTTTCAGTAACACCCCAAAGCTTTCAAGTGCAATATTGGTGCTAACAAAAATAACCCAGGATTTATTATCCTGGGAAAACTGGGTACATGTGGACCTCATTGTTTTTTTCTGCTACTTGGCTTTACTGTCAATTATTATTAATTTGATAATGATGAATTAGTTGGCCTCAGTTACTAGGCTATTTTATATTTGTATTGTCAGATGGACACTGATCTGCTGTATAATTCACTTGGAAAGCTTCCTGCCATTAGTATCAGTGACCATTGGAAAGATAAAGTGCATGCATAAAACCTTGGCTGCTCTCATAGCAGAGATTGAGTGAAGAATGAAAACATCAGTGGAATATATTTCATACCAGAAATGAGACCATAAGGTGTATTGTGTCCATATCTCTGCTTTAGGCCTGCTACACTTAGTCTCTAATTTATTAAGATTGCAAATAGCGAGTACTAAATTGTACAAAATCTTACAAATTGTGCATTGCGTTTGTGGGCATTTTGCAGGTGATTTAAGAAAAATTGCATGATTGACAAAAGGTGCAAATATTATTCAAATGTGGATTTTGCGTGTTTCACTGGTGTCTGTCATGGAAAGTTATTAGTGATTAAGTGATGAGCACAAACTCTATAGGAAATTTGATCCAGAGGAATTAAAACTGTTAGTGGGAGAAGCTAATAATCGCTTTGATGACCTACTGCAACAATATCTCAGTATTACAGGAAGAAGCGCTTAATGGAAAGATTTTTCCTGTAACTCTCTTTAAACCAGCAGTCGCAAAAGAATCACACATGGCCTCAATGCGGCAGATCACATCGAGTGCAGTCCTCACACAGTCCAAAGACGCATTGAGGATCCGCCATTTTTTGTGGTTATCATGTTTTCACTTGATTTAATACACGCAAAGCTCTTGTAAATCAGGGCCTTAATTTATTTTTTTTTATGTACAGCATCACTACCACAGACTGCCACAGAGCATCTGATTTCATTGTTACTTTATACACATGATACAAATCACCTGATGGACTGATGTGCAGAAAAACATTAGCTGTCCATTGTCTTTGTTTAGCACATGAGCCCTGTGTGGCTAAGCAGTCTCCCGGCAATTGTGTTAGAAACAAATTGATGCCCAGATCCTCTGCTGCTAAAATAATGACAAATGCAAACAAATGATGATTTGCCTTAAAGTGCATTAAGTGCATAAGCTATTAATTAATAATCTATCAAAATAGGGCCGCAATCCCTTGGTACTCCTGTCAATGCAATTAAATGCGAATTGCAAAGCCAAGCATTTAATGTGTAATAGGTTGAAACGATCCCTCATAACATCAGCATGTGGCTGTTAATGTAGCTTGAAGATTCTTGGTGTAATGCCTAATGGGCACAAATTGAAATGAATGTACAAGATCTTATCACTTGGATCAGCTGGAATACTTATTAAGCAATTAGCTACTATTTCACTCTCGTCTAGATAGTCCTACTTTTTAAACGAAAACCATTTTATGAGTTCAAATCTACAAGATTTTTTTTTCTCACTCTGAGCTCATGTTCTGAGAGTGTGCCCAGCTCCATGTCAAATCAAATTTTGCTTTAATTAGCTCTTTAATAACAGCAAGTGCCACCAACTGTGGCAGTTTATATACCACATTAAGAAGTGATTTTCAGATTTGATCATATTTTTAGATCTCAAACTTTTTTGATATCATATTTTCTCAATTCTGAAACATCTTCAAGGAACTAAAACAAGTCCAGTGGCCACTGAATAACCTTTTTTGGGATAACCATGACCTGGATGACTGAGAATCTTCACAGACATATTTTCTCCTTTTTAGCGACTGATATTTAGCTGGACATATTTCTATTTTGTTAGTTCAGCCAACATACGCCACAGGGCTGTCACCGTCTCAACAATTTTCTTTTTTCAACAAAGGTCACTTTTGCCAGCTTTGGAAATGAGTTTTGAAATTGTTTTCGCTTCTTGTGAGGTTCAGCAGCAGGACACCATATGCTGAGTGGCTCTTCACTGCTGTGAATGTAGGCAGGTTTATTTCAGACATGCCAAGGACAAATTAATTTATATAAGACTACCCTACGACTGCTGTCACCTAGAGCCCCTACTCCAGGTTGTCACCATGGCCCCTTGATTTTTCTCATCTGGAGCTCTTGAACCAGTTCCAGCTGCAATGCTAAATCACTAAATCAGTCTAATCAGACAATCTTTTTTTTGTGCACTGCACTACTGCATGCCCCCCCCCTTCCCGTTATCTCGTTATCTGTTCTTCAACACTGCCTGCTCTTTTTCTCTAAATTATTGCCACTGCAAAGGGGGAAAATATAAATTTCAACCTTTTTCTCAGAGCTGAGAAAATCTAATCAGGACAGAGGAGCTAACATTCAACCTAATTGTGCCTTATTTCTTTGATGAAAAGCTATTTCTTCAGCCACCTTTTGCAAGTGTCACTTTTCAGGTTAGACTGTGTTTAATGTCTTTTTTTTCTCATTTTCTTTCCATCTGTCTGTGATTTGGTTTAGAAGCATTTAGAAAGAAACAACATGAAGAGGTTTAAGAATTTTCATGTGTTGTAAACTCCTCAGTTATTAAGGTCACATCAGGAGGATTTTGTGAAACATGAGTCTTTATGCAAAGGTAAGAACTAAAATCTCTCCTAAATCAAGCTACGCATGTAGGATGTACTGTAAAAAAAAGCCAGTTGCTGGTAAATGCACCTTGCTGGTCTTTCTTTCTCACACACATATCCACACACACACACAGACACACACACGCTAGTATCCCACTTCTACCTACAAGAGGTTTAACCAGAAAGCATTGTTTTACTGTGCTTTGCACGTGGCCATTTTGTTTGAGCAGTCCTGGTACTTGCCCTCGTGTCTGATAATCACTGTGATTGGAGGGGGGGGTTGTGATTGATAGACAAACATAGAAAAAAGAAATATCACAGAAAGTTAGAGCATTTATTGTTAAGTAAAGTGTTGTAAAAGTGAGTTAAAAAAACAATCAACAATATTTAAAATGACAGTTGCTGATTGTCTTTGTCTTTTGTTGTTGCTCTTAATGTCTGTTGTGTTCAAAAAGGCTGCAGGATCAGGACAGATTATAAGACTCTGGGTGCATCAGTAAGACAAAGGCGCACGCTGAACCTGATTTTACTGTACTAAATACGTTTTGCTGTATGTCATGTGCTTGCATTCGCAGGTGGAAGCTAAATGACTCTTTCATCCAGCCCAGACCAGGGTTACGTTATTCCCTCATAGGAGGAAACTTACACATCAACCATCTGAATAAAGAGGAAGATGTTGGCATCTATCAGTGCCTGGCAACAAACTCTTTTGGCACCATCATAAGCAGAGAAGCCAGTTTGCACATTGCATGTAAGTTTATATTATGTATAAAATCAAACTGTTTTCAGTAGTATGATTGTATATGTAAATAAATACATAAACGTATAAAATATTTTCATAAAATAACTAAAGTGATGTTACTTAGGCTGTGTTCTTTGGGACTAAAGACTACAATTTTGCAATGAAACATACAGATTTGAGTTTAGCAGTTGTGTGTAACCCACTCATTTGTCTCTGCCTGAGAATAGCAGACTGAGTCTACATTAGTTGTAACGTAAACACATCTGGCATGTGGTTGGCGAAATTTCACGTTTGATTAATAACCTCTGTTGGATATCTTAAGAAGTCTCAGCATTGCAGTAAGGTTAGAGTAAGATAAAGGTTAAACATTGGGTTTGGTTTTGAGAAAGTATAACAAACCAGTAGGATCCTCTTGAAGTTGTTAGTTGTCACACGTAATATTTTGCACCAAAAATAACCAGCCAAAGCAGACTCTTACAATAATGTAATACTGTTACAGTTATTAAGAAAACACAAATTAACCAAGCACAGGCACCAGTTTTTATCATTTAATCCTTGTTAAAGCTCCAGTGTTCATGTTTACTGTGCTCGGTTGTTCTGACCCTTTCATACCCATGTGATGAAGACTGTCTGATTGTGTGGTCGGCCTTGACAGACTCCATATAGTTGATGCTTTACAGCCTTCATCTATCACATTTTATAATACCAGAGTCTAAGGCATCTCTGATGGCAAGGTGAACTTGAGGCCTCCACTCTTGATGGGCAGCCCACATCACATGACAGGCCTGATATCTGTGAACAGATGGTGCAGCTAGATTGAATTCTGATGTCTGTTTCTCTGCCATAGCAGACGCAGAGATGATCCTTGGCAGTGAGAGCACCAGAGGTGTCCATCTCAGCACTGTTTGGTGCTTCTTCGTCACAAAGCAGATTTACGAATTCAACATATCAATAAAATTGGTATCCTGAGTTTCCAGCAGGATGTTGATCTTACTCACATTTTATGTACATTTTTGAGTCCTAACCTGAACCGTATGTTATTCTGATTGGTCTCATCCATCGCCTGACCTGGAACCCGCTGCTTTTAGTCAACAGATGAGAAGCATCGGTGATGTGTCATACATCTTATTTATTGCTCTTGGTTTAACTTAATTAAATGTGCTGTGTGATTGAGCAGGTCTCAGGTCAAGGGAATAATTCATGGAGGAGCAGCCTGTTATGAGAGTCAGTATTGTGTCATTTGTAACAGACTCTGACTCAGAGTAGCTCAATATGCTCTTTCAAACACCAAGGGGCTTTCACCTCTCAGTCTTGTAATAACTCTGTGAGACAAAGACCAAAGTAAAGGCTATTAATGAAGGGAGAACAAGGATCTACAACAATAGCTAGTAATCTCATGTTGTGTAGCCTACATCACACTCATTCTTAAAAACACAATTGTACCTTTTTTTAACAACGTTATATATATTTATTTGGTGCTTTATAAATCCTTGTTGATCATGGCGAACATGATTCATGTCTTAAATATGTGCCAACCTATGATATCCAGTAATGTTGATTTTGCATTACATCAATGTGTAGTGCACAAGAGTTTATAGCCTAGAATTTTTATCCTCAGAAAGATGGATGATATAACAGTTTCTCTACCATCTGTTAGGGGTTTAAACCTCTAAAAGTATAAAGGTACTGACTTAAATGTTTAAAAGGTTCTGTTTGCCTACTGGGAGTGCTGGGAGGAATAATCTAGTTGGTAATTGAGACAGATTACATGACATTCATTTCCTAATCTACTAGGGATATTTTTGGTGTGAGTGAAAGGATTGTCACTGATGCAAAATGCAGAATTATACAACATGTTTGTCCTGAAGATAAAAAAGTGTTCTAGCCTGAATGCAGTGCTGCTCATAGAGCCACAAGTGTAACACAGTGTTTAATGAAGGGTGAAATAGCTGCATTTATGAAAGCCATGCAGGATTTTGCTTGTACATTCAGTGCTATTAAATACAGTCCTGCACCAGTTTCCTTACTGGTTCCAGTCTATGCTGACTATCTTGTGAATGTATTAACTTTGCAAGATTTATGTCTCTTTTTTCCTTTCTCTAATTTCCTTCAGCTTGAACTCTTTATTCAAGAGTGTTTTAATGCAGAGCATTTGAGGAAGGGACATTTGTTAAGATTTTAAGATGATGTTAAGTGCTCTATCTGGGTATTAAATGTTTTTAGGGATGAGGGAAGTGGACATTTTCTGAATGTGTCACAGACAACAGTGTTGTAATTTTCAGGAGATGCCAACAGTAGTGCTTAGTAAAAGCTAGGCTCCTTTGGTGATTATCACTCCTGAAATGTCATGTGTCACTCGCTGTTACAAGTTCATTGCATGATGCTTCTCTGAGAACAGAGACTTTTAGGCTTTGACAATAACCCAGAATTGTATCTTCAGTCACCGGGTGGTTAAGATTTTTACTTTGACAATCCAATACGCAAAAAATATATTTCGAAAAAAAGAACAATTTCAACGTTACATGAGCACATTGTGGGGGAGGGATAGTGACACCCCCAGAATACTTTCCTTTAAGGGTGTATTCTAAGAAGGTGGAAACTAGAATAAATTTCCAGATAATTTGATAAATACTGCGTGTGTGCAGTCAAAATGCAATGAACAGAAAAAGAATCCAGTCCAATTGCGGTTTATTGTAAAGTTTTTGTTGACCATTGGCGGGTATGAGCTGATATGGACAGGTAATGACTAATTTCCATTTCTGTTTAAAGGAATATATACAAAATGCTGGTAAAAACAAAATGCTGTGAGCTGTTGAATCTGAGGAATTTGATTGTTTTAAAATAATATGCCGTCTGTTCAAAAAAGTCACAACCCGTATCTCACTAAGTAAAGTAGACTTCTATTGGATAATTACTGTCGTGGCAGCACAATGACGTCAGCTGACTAGCTGGAAAGGGCATATTTCAAGATGAAAATGCCAGGATTTATAGGCTCAAATTGTGAAAGAGTAGCTGAGGTAGCATGAAACATAATTTTCACACATGGATTGGCCACCACAGATCTCAGACGTTAACCCCATTGAGAATCTTTGTGATTTGTTGGAGAAGGCGCAGTGGTCTAATCCTATCACTAATCAGATTTTGCCAAGAAATTAATGTAACTCTGGGTGGATACGTTTATCAAAACAATGCCATGGGGAATGTGTGCAAATCAAGACAAAACCTGGTCCAAGAAATATTACAAACTTTATTTTTTGCCAGGCAGTATATGTGTTCATTTTGAATTAGATGCCAGCAACACATTTTTTAAAAAGTTGATCCAACAGAAAACTGGACACTACAGCTAAAAAAGTGGTGGAACATTTCATAACTAATTGTTAGTCAAGTCAAGTCGAGTCAATTTATTTATAAGCACATTTGACACAGGCAAACAAAAACAACACAGGTTGACCAAAGTGCTGTACAGTAAAATGAATAGGAATAAACAACAACAAAAAATAGCGAGAATTCGTAATTGATAAAAGCTGGATTTGACAACTGAGGTTATTTGTTTATCAAGTTTAAAGGCAGAGTCAAATAGCACACCAAGGTTACGTGCATACGATTTGCAGTAGGGAGCTAGAGGGGCAGCATAGCCAGTCATTGAGTTTGGGAGGTCCACAGACCTAAAGACCACAATCTCAGTTTTCTTTTCGTTGAGATTAAGAAAATTTAAGGACATCCAGGCCTTGATGTCATCCATACAGGCTAATAGTGACTGGATGGATTTGTGAACACAGTTCTGTTTCAGAGGCAAATAGATCTGGCTGTCATCAGCATACCAATGTAAATAAATAAATAATAAATAAGTTAAAAAACAATTTAAAACAGATCCTTGGAAACCACAGAACTTTTTCAGGTGGGAAATTAAAATAGTGTGGTCAACAGTATCAAAAGCAGCCCTAAGATCTAAAAGTACCATGATGGCAGAATCACCAGAGTCAATTGTCATTAAGAGATCATTAAGAACCTTTAAAAGTGCTGTCTCAGTTCTATGGTGAGCTTTAAAACCAGATTGAAAGACTTCCATAATAGCGTTTTAATTTTTTATTATTTTAAAAAAAGTGATGATATTATTTTTAATTTTTTAGTTCTAGCAGCCTTTACACTCTTCTGATATTGAGTGTAAAGGATATTGATTCATTCGTAACAGGTAAGTATCATGATTGAGTTAAAAAGAACATCTTGTACCTACACATAGGAGGACAGTCATTTTAACTTTATTTCTATACAGGTTGATTATTTTGTTGATAACACTGCAGCTTCTCTGCACACTATACTTGATACTGTTGCCCCTATGAAAAAGAAGTTGGTTAATCAGAGGAGGTTAGCTCCATGGTTCAACTCACAACTCTGTAGTTTAAAGCAGACATCACAAAAGCTTGAAAGGAGGTGGCGCTTCACAAATTCAAATAAATCTTGAAAGACTAGAACCTAGAGGGTAGAACCACGTATTATTCCTCATTGATTGAGGTAAATAAAAGCAACCCCCAGTTTCTTTTCAGCACTGTCACTGTCAGCTTCACTGTCACTGTCACTGGCAAAGAAACATAGTTGTGTTGAACCTACGATTCCCTTATCTTGCAGCATAACTAAACAGCAGCAACTTAATGAAGTTCCTTACAGATAAAATTCTAACTATTAGGGAAAAAAAATATCAACAGATTTGTTTGTAAAATCTCACTTAGACTGCTTCTTTCATGTAGATCATGCAGAGTTAATCTCTATAATTAATTATTCTAAATCTTCTACATGTCTCTTAGACCCCATCCCAACTAGACTGCTCAAAGATGTTTTACCTTTGATCAGCACGTCCATATTAGAGCAGATAAATATATCTCTACTAACAGGTTATGTACCACAGGCTTTTAAGGTAGCTGTAGTAAAACCTCTACTCAAAAAAATACTCTTGATCCAGGGGTTTTAGCCAATTAATGACTAATATCTGCCCTTTATCTCTAAAATCCTTGAAAAAGTATGAAGATTTAGAGTAGGATTTAGAGTAAATCATAGTACAGAAACAGCACTTATTACCAAGTTACCAACTATCTTCTCTTAGCTTCAGACCACGAACTTCCCAGACACCCTCTCTACCTTTAAGACTAGGCTTAAAACTTTCCTCTTTAATAAAGCTTATAGTTAGAGTTGGCTCAGGTGACTCTGAACCATCTCTTAGTTATGCTGCTATGGATTTAGTCTCCTGGGGGACCCCATATCACACTGAACTCCTCTCCTCCTTCCTTTTCTCTGGCCACTCTTAGGCCATCATTGCATGTTATGTTATGTCTTCTCTCTCCCCTAGTTGTGCCGCATCCTCTCTCTCTGTCTGTATCTTTCTGCAGGTATCCTCGACCTTTGAGCTGTAGTTATTGGTCCTGCCAAACTTTCCAGTGCCTTTGTCTACTGCTCCTTGTTTTTGTTTTGATCTCTGTTGCCTGTTGTTCTTTTCTCTCTCTTCTTTGCACTCACCCTAACCGGTCGAGGAAGATGACCGCCCACCCCGAGCCTGTTTCTGCTGGAGGTTTCTTCCGTTAAAGGGAGATTTTCCTCTCCACTGTTGCCTAGTGCTTGGTCTAGTGGGATTGTTGGGTTTTCTACGAATATTCTGTATGTTTGTTTGTGTGTGTGTATATATACATATATATATATATATACAGTATATGTGTATATATTGTGTAAGGTCTTAAACCTTACACTGTAAAGTCTTGAGATGACTTATGTTGTGATTTGACGTTACTGTATAGAAATTAATTTAATTTAATTATTATTATAAATAATTGGAAAGCTTGTATACCAACAGAGTGGCTTAAACATTCTCTCTCTCCAGGTGATTCTTATTCATGACAATGGGTTACCCAAAAATGCTTTCAAATCTAATTTTATGGATGTAAAAGTACTCAAAATTGTCTGAACCCTGGCATGGAGATGCAGAACCATGATGGGCTTCATAAGATGATCTACAGGGTGCAGAGCAGCTTGTCTCGTCAGGCATTGTTGGCTTTTAGTGTGTCTCGCTCATCTACTCTCCACTGTACTCCATGGGAATATTGATCAGGAGAGTTTGACTTTTGAGTCACAGTGATGATATTTGGATTTTAGGATGAAACACCCAAATGTAAAGTTATATCTGACTACACTTTTTGTTCATAATTATGTTAAATGTTTCCTATCATATACCTTTCTCAGATGCAGGTACTGTATGTGCATCTTAGAACACTTACATATAGCTGATTAGGTCATATGCTTCACATAGTCTTCAGTCAAAGGTAAACAGAGTTTAATTAGAGAAGACAGTCTGTCTGTCTGTCTGGATGCAGCTCAGAACCTTATAGTTTAATAAGTATAGTTAAACAATGATCATAAAGTTAAATTCAAGTTTAGTGATTTAAGAAAGAATTATACATTAGTGTACATTAGTATAATAGCAATGTAATTGTTTATAAACAATCGATTGAAAAGAGACTTGTCAATTCTTGGAAAATCATACCTTCAACATCATTCTCCTAAAGATGTGAAAATGACAGACTCATAAAATATTTAGGTACTAAAAGACATTTTATAAGTGAAACAAGGACACACTGTACTTATAAAGTGGTTGGTTGTGTTTGCCATCTGTTTTCTGTATCCAGAAAAAAACACACATAGCCGAGTAATATATTATTTCTTATCAGCATTTGGATATGGAGAAAATGAACTATAACCAAATGATTCACAACATTATACTGTTCAATTCTTATCCTTGCTACTGCAACTGCTGGGATATAGTGACTTAGCAGGTAGTGGTAACTGCATTGTAGTTTTATATACTGTAGTTTCAGATAGCTGGTTGTCTTCCTCTCTAAGCTGACATTGTATTTTTTTCACAGTATTCTACTATGACAGTAGATGTCTTTTATCTGCTAAATAAGTCTTAATATAAATAACTAAAGTAGATAAAATATGAGGAAACAAAGTTCGGATCAGCTAAGAGAAAACAATTATTTTACATCTTCACCTCTTGATTTCCAAAGCTATTCATTGATATCAGTGAGCAACAGTGTCAATGTATTTGGGTTCAATTTAAAATAAAACTCGACAAGCATGCATATCCTACTGTGCTTGTACACAGGAGGTGTCAATTTGCATTCTTTCTTTCTGTTTTTCAGTCTTGATTATGTCATTTTATGGCAGCCACATATTTGGCTTCACTTCCTGCGATATCTCCAAGAGCCACAGCAGGCAAGAAAAGGCAAAGTGTTCCGTCTCTATTTGCTTTCTCTCAGTAGGTTGTCAACAAGCAATTGGTCTCCATACAAATAATTTTTCAGTCTTAGTCATTTAATTGTTGCTGGTCTGTGTGCAGTGGATGAAACACAAAAAGTGATAACCATAAGCAGTTCCAATTAAATTCACTCATGTGTGACTTATACTTGAAGGATTGCTTTCTCCTCCAGTCAGAAGTGTTTAGGACGCTGCAGTACCATGTCTGCATTTATGCAAACATAGCATGAGTGTTTCATGAGAATATGCAACAGTTCTGCATCACATGTCACTGCTTACTCTGGTCAGGAGCTGTGCTCTAACGAGATGAAGCTAATGAGGAAACACAGATGTTGCTTAAAGTGCATTTCTATCTTTGTAACAACTAATTTGATTGTTATTTGTATACGGCTTTTTTTGAAGAATGAAGCTAATTAGTTTTGTTGGTTTTATGTTGTGATAAACAGATTTGGAGAACTTCAAGACGCAGAGAAGAAGTCCAGTGAGGGTACGAGAAGGCCAAGGAGTGGTTTTACTGTGTGGCCCACCTCCCCACTCTGGAGGTAAGTCTGATAACTTACACAGTCAATCATATGTGGAGCAGATCAACAAATATTCTCTATCAGTGAAGACTCACTATCTGTTTTACACAGAAGTGTTAAGATAGTGTCGAATGGCTGCTCTGATTCCTCATCTGTTCTGTGTTTATCTGGGCAAAGTGGAAGTTGTGTTTGTGCTGTTTCATTTCAGATCTTCTGGCTGTTTGTTTGTGTTTGTAAGGTCAGTGGAGTGAGTCATTTTTACTTTGGGACACTCTGGTCTATTAGCCTGATTTTCAGTAGGGATGAGGAAAAACTTTGGCATGCAGACTCGAGATGCAGTCTGTGGCTGGGGCCCTGCCAGGGTGAGTAATAGAGCTTCTCTCTAAAGGTGCTTTGTTCGCTTCACATCAGCCCTTTGCATCCATGACATTATCAATGACAGTTAGTGTCCGGTACTATTAACTACTATTCAGGGGTCTGAAGATGGGCTTTTTGCTCTACAAACCAGCAGCACTGAGCGTAATTCTCTACTCTTAGAGCATCTGGATGTACTGTAACATACTGCACACAGTAGGTTGCACAGGCTTTCAGCCATTATTTTACATCATCAATTTTAAAGAGTGCATCAATTCTGCAATTGTCTTTGTACTGTAAGTGTTCCCAGGCTTACACCAATTTGTTTTGTTTTAACTTTTATTCACTGTATTGTATATTTTGTGGTTTATTTTGTGATATGTCAAAAAGAAGTGAGTGCCGAATGTATAGCCAAGGCTCTAAAATATAATTTTTACTATGACTACTACTGTACCATTCCTACTACTACAGTAATAACATTAGGACTTGCAATAATAATACTAATACAATAGTAATAGTACTAGTGTAGTCAATCCATTTTTATGTCATATCACATTAGTTAGACCATACAATGTCTCATATTAATGTTTCATATTAATCATTACAAATATTGGTGTATTTATTTTAAATACTGTATATAGAAAAAATATGACATTGTAAAACACATAAATATATGTCTGTGGGAAGTGTTGAAGTGGCTAACAAACTTACAAATGTGTACTGACGAAAACCTCTGTGTTGTTCTACTAGATAGAGCACCCACTATTATCTGGTGTCTTATCGTGCTATTGTGTTCACTTTCTGCAGTGAGATTAGGTATTTTTCTCTCACAGTAACTTGCAAAACCGCAGTAGGCCTATAGTAGTAGTACTTTGCTCTTTGCTCTTATAATGAGACATCTCACCATGTGTTGACAAGAAAAGCTGGAACAATGAGCCATATGTTTACATTTGGCAATCTCATAGTGTAATGGCCTTTTTCAACACTTCCAAAATGCAAGGTGTCTAAATGCCAACACCCACTCCAGTCAGTGTCATGCAGCTTTGTCTGGAGTGTTGGACTACAGTATCAGAGTCATGACAGTGTTGAAAAATATTAAATTCAGTAGTTTATTCATTGTTTACAAGGCAACAGCACCGGTTTAGTGAGGGAGTTCCATATGCAAAATTAATCTAGCTTCTTTCCAGAATCTTAATGCATTGTTTGTTTTGAAGGTAATCTTGGATGCACCAGGCTAACATTTGTAATTGGAGGAGGAAGATTGCTATCTTTATGTAAGAACATAAAGTGGTGCAGTGCTCCTCGGACAACCTTATCGGTTAGAAATGGGTAAAGAAATTAGTCAACATTGACTGATTTCTCCTTGAATTGATTACATGTGTCAGGTACAGGGGGAGTAGGAGACAGTAACTAACCAATCATTTATTCACTTGGAAATGTATTGATTTAGTTTATTGAGTCACCTTTGAGTACAGAAAAAATAATGTGCATTGTGTACATCAATAATGAATGCTGAAGTTAGTGCAGGTTATATTATTTGTACTGCACATTCTGTGGGTATTTATTGTATAAATTCAAATGCTGTGTATAGTTGCTGCGTCATTGTTTGATATGTTCTAGTATAAAAAGTTACCATGAAGATACAGGTGTACAAAGCTTGATTGATTGAACATGATTTTTCAGTGTCAGCGGTGGGTAATTTTTTCTACTGAGAGAAGGTAAGTTATCTATTAATTTGATATTGTATGAGAGCAGACATTGGATTTTTGACAAACGTAGGCTAGAAAAGGCCAGAATAGCTACATAAATTATATTGTGACTGAAGATGAATTAAAATTTAATTTAATCAATGTGTGGCATGACAGGAATGAAAAAAAAAGTTTATTTTTTGGATTTAAAATATTTTATATTGGATAGAAAGGCCAAGGGAGTGCTGCTGCTTGGCTGTGGAAACGACTGAATCAGTCACTGCTCATAAGGCTCATAATATGAACATCACATCTGAATTTTGAAGCATATAAACGTCTAATGATGAGTTTCTTTTTATTTACATTATCAGCAGGTGGGAGTTTCACTCCTCTGAGAAACTTCACAGTGGATGTAATTTAAGCACTTATTAAACTCACCTCCTAATCATGTGTATCATCTATTATTTTAATCTCCCACATGTGGTGTGTTACTCTTTTAGTTGAGCCGCTTTTGGGTTTTTTTTCATTTATGAGTGATGAAATTAATTTTTTGGCCTTTTAACAGGCTAAAAATTACACATTTCACTGAAATTATAAAAGAAAAATGAACATCTCTTCTCATTTTCAGAACATTTAAGAGATTCCCCTGACTTCTGATGTTGGACTTTATTTAAAAACTTCAGCTGCTTTGTTGTGACAGTGATCTTGCATATTTGACAACATTATGCTTTACAAGTATTAACCGAGATGTATGCCACAGTATGTTGGGGTAAAAATTTGACTAAATTATTGGAGACACGATATCTGGTTCTCTGTGTTTGTGTCATCAGGGAGTAATTCTCTTCAATAATTCATGCTCATCTTGTCTGTCATTTGTTAGTGAAACCTAGTCCTTTTTTATTTAGACTTCAAATCCCTTTAGACTACTCTCTGATGTGACACTGAACTTTTAAGATCTAAAGTTCTTGAGGGGTTGTTGTCAGGAAGCCGCACTATTACAGGCATGGCTTTAACAAACTGACTAATGTGAAAATGCTAGCAGCAAAAATATTTTGAGCCATAACCTAATATTTGTAGCATGCTTTTGAGGCCATTACTGCAATTAAGCATTTTATTGTAGGTGCTAATAATAATTCCATAAGTAGTTACTCTTGAGGTGGCTTCCTCAGGTTTGGTGGGTGACTTTGAGGTCAGCTTGTGTCTGTTTTCCTTGGTTCTTTTTCCATCATTGGAACTATCCTTATGTTCTATCTGGGGCTAATGTTCCTCTTGCAGAGGGTACAGTCCAAAGACTTTAAACTTCTTAATAATATCAGAAAGAGTGGTCAGGCTAGGAATTGGCCCTGTAGCCATTATCTTGACCATGCTTGCCAATTATTTTTTTCTTCATCTCTCTTTCTTCATAAGTGCCGGGGTGATGCGTACAATGATACCAAACAGTACAGTGGTTGAATGACTGATGATAAGATTAAAGACAGCTTTTATATTAATTTAAGAGATCAAAGTCTAGCAGGGATTTCTGGCTTTTAACTTAAACACATTTGAAGATAGGCTTTTTCATTAAGGTGTAAACATATCCACACTTTTAGAATGTATTGGTATTGACCATTTATTTAAAGGCACTGTTAGAAGCTCAGTCAGAGGGTGGTAAGAGGCAAACTCAACAGACATATGCATTGTTCTCTGTTTAAGGAAAAGTTTTGTTCACATTGTTCAACCAAAGTGCAACTGTACTGTATTAAAAATGTAAAGTTTGTCAAACAATCTGTGACAAAGTACTGTTAGCTGCTACCTGCCTTTGTTATAGCTTTACATGGACAAAAAACAACATCCTTGGGTGCTTTTTAAAAGCATAATAAAATTAGGAACTGTGCATGGAAACTTATTTTAACTTACTTTTCAGTATGCTTCAGTTTCATGTTTGACTTTGAGTTGGATAAGGGTTAGCAGATATAAGTATAACAAAGTCATCCACAAGTGGACAAAACAGAACGTATTGCTATTTAGTACTATATTTATACCACTGCGACTGTATCGCTGCACATTTGAAACAAAGAAAATCCTGACTGGCATTTTAAGAGACTCACATTGCTGTAAAAGTGAGACACATGCTCACATAAAGGGTGACAGGACATAATTCATGATCAGCACATTGTAGCCATAGACAAGGATCTGCCTCATCTCCCCTTTAGAGGGTTTCAGTATCCCATGCATGATTCAGGAAGCCATTATTTCATTTTAATGATGCCTCAAAAGCCCCAAGACAGCTGCAGGAAGTAGTTTGGTGTGGTCAGGATGCTCAAAAACTGTAGTGCAGTTTGAAGTTGCACTTAAAGAATGACCAAAATATTGTGAAATATCCAAGAAGCAACTACAGCAAATTTCTTTCAGCAGGCTATAACTGTATCTACATTAGATGTCAGAATGTGTCAATCTTTTGCTTTGAGGGGGTCTGAATGACTATGGTTAGTCCAGGACCTAATGCATCTGACCTCCTTTTACTAATGGAATGAGCCTTTTAAATTTACTCAAGGCTGAAATCACTTGTTCTCTCTATTCAGTGCATCTACCCCCAAAAAGGGGCTGCTCGCTCACTAGTAACAACAGACATAGCTTGCAGGGATTTTTTCCATGTGCGTGACCTAAGCCATTTCATAGAGTGAACTTGTGTGTTGTGAATACAGATAGGTAGCCCTGGTTAATAGCTGTTATTGTCTAAGGAACAGACTTGCAAATACAAACTCTGACACAAGGTGTGCATATTACTTTTCTTTGAAGCCATGCACACTGCACAAACCCACTCTGGATTCAGTACGTCCTTGGTGTGTCATGTTTCATTTCTCTACCTTCCATTCAGATCATTAGGGGGGGAATTGATGCTGCCTGTTCATTATACAAGGGCTAAATGGAACGCCAGTGAAAATCTGCCACTCACTGTCACTCATGATTGCATTATTCCATTACCATCCATTCGCAGAAGGCCCTAAAGTCAAATCATCAAATACAACCAATACTTCTTTACACTTATTTCCTGCTTCCTGTTTCCAACCATGAATTTTTAACTAACCAATTAGTAAGTTATCTTATTTGCTGTTGTTTGTCATGCCCTATACCACTGGATGATATTGTCTTAAAAACATGCATTAAATATAGATGACCTTGTCAGGATGAGAGCTGGAATAGATTATCTAGAGGAGAAAGGGATATTACAGATGTTCCCTCTGTGGGTGGGATAGATCAAGCTAAGAATTTATGGTTGATACAAGTCACGGAAGCTAAGATGCAGTTCATGGCAAGGGGAACTGCAAAGGATATGCATTAACCATAAACTAATTCATTGTTTTATGTTGCTTCTCACATAACTCTATGAAAGATTTTAAAGGAATAATAAATAATAGGGGGAATATGCTTGTTTCAATTTCTTGCAGTCTTGCAGTCTTTCTTGAGTGTTAGATGAAAACATTGGTATCACTTTCACTCCTGTTAAATATGCATTGTAAAACAGCCCAAATGTGGTAATCAAAGGATAAAGATTAGAAGCCGAGGAAACATCTCAGCTGTGTTCAAATGTACAAGTTCCAAAAGCTCCTCACTATTTGCGTTATGTCTTCTTGGTTTAATCTATACAGACGTAGAAAACAATTATAAATGATGGTGACTGCAAGACTCCAGGATATCACTGCTCTTGACCATAAAAAAGTCCAGCACAGCTTTTGTTCAAGTGCAAATTGTCTTTTTTTTCTTTGACAAGTTTTAGAGGAGTTATTATGGATATTTTTGGCCTTTGGAAAGACTCCAGCAAGTTATTTCAACATTTCCAGTGTGCTAAGCTAAGCTAATGACTGTAGGTTCTTATTTACTATACAGACACAAGATTGGTATTGATCTTCCAAGTCTTTGCAGACAGCAAACAAACATATTTTTTTTTAAATGTCAAACTGCCTTTTATGATAAAGTGTATTCAAAAATATCTACAGGTTGTTAGCAGACATATAATTCCAACAAGAGTGTTTACACAAGATTTCAGATATGGTATAGTTCTATATTCATTATTAAACGTTGAAAAGAACTCACTGCAGGTAACATTGGTATAGCCTACACCCACTCTAAGGAGCATCGCCGCAAACACATTTGACTTTTTTGAGATTGTTTGTCACGTTGCAATTTATAAGGTTTGCAGGAATATGTCCACACATAAGCCCACACATCCTCTTGCACCCTAAAGGGCAGAAGTGAAGAAGACTGAGTCAGTAGATGAGTGTCCAAATCATGTCTCAATTATTCCCTGTACTGTAGTGCAGAGTCATCGCTTAGACAAGTTTTTACCAACGGCCAAGATTGCTTTTGGGACAGGGATGCAATATGGTCCAGAGCAATCTATCCTTATGTCAATATGTCAAAATGCTATCATTCTTTTTTATAATGTTGCTGATTGTTAATCCAAAACCTTTCTGACTGTATTTCATTTGGTTGATAGTACTGGGAGTATTTTACAGACACTTGTTATCATGGATGATGACTAGTAGACTATGTTGTACCATACAGAATAACGTGATCTGTAATACATTGGTTTTATTGGGCATTATACAATTTTTTTTATGCAGGAGCTGCCGCTTCAGGGTTGATTTAAGGTCCTCTGTTGCTACATGACAGCCACAAAGGGAGATGCTTGTTGTTTTTTATGCACAACCACTGGCTCCATGTTTTTTAAATGAATTCTAATAAAGAGGTATGAAAAAAGAAGGTAGATGCATTAAAGAATATGAGATGAAATAAAACAGGAAGTCATTTACCCATACAGTGGTTATACAATTATGCGCTTTTTATACTAAGCTAAACAAAAATTTACTTGAAGTGAGTTCACATAGTTGAGACTCCCCTTTTTAAGTAATGTTTGTCACACTTTCATGAACATTTTGACACAATAGAAGAGCAGTGACAACAGTGTAAAAAAAAAAAAAAAAAGCTAAGAACTGCGTCCATGACGTTTTCTCAGTTACTGTAGAGGAATTGAAAATCACTACAATCCAGGAGGTTTGAGTAAGACATTCATTTGTTTGAATGCTCATTAAATACAACCACACTTCAATGTGTTCTTGCATGTTCAGTACTTGTTTGGTTGGTGCATGTGCTGAAAAAAATTGCATAGTGTTGCAGCAAAAGTTGTGCTGGGTCCAGCTGTCCTGCAAGGCAACTGCATTTTTGAGACTTCTCTGTTAGAACCCCCACTGTGTGAACATAATGGTGTAGTGTAGGTGAATGCATGTTTTGATTAAGTCTATGTTGTCTGTGTCAACACTGGTGTTATCTTGACACTGAGCAGCCCTGCTGGAGCACGTAGGACGTCCTTGCGTAAACTTGCCTAGTTGTTTTTTAAGGAAGAGATTATTAGTCATTAAATCACTGCGTCACTGCTACTTTGTCAAACCAACTTTTAAGCCAAACATGCAGAAAAGAATATTCCTGAAAGCTACAGGCTACATGCTACAACAATAGTAAAACTGTGGAGTTTCATCATATTAAGGACATTTACGAAGCAGTGAATAAGATTAATTGCTCTTCAATTATGGATTGTGTTTTTAATCATTGAAACATGGCACTCAGGTCAGTCCACTAATTGTTTTATCCCTGAAGGCATCTTTTCAAACTCAAGTGATAGCACTGCTGATGAAACACACGTTATTTGTACATGGGTATAGATGATGTTTAATGAAATGTGTTTTTGGCTTGTAATATGTGTGCTGAATGCTGATTATTTCTGACTTTATTCACAGAGCTTACCTTCAAATGGATCTTCAATGAGTACCCATCATTTGTCATCCAGGACACACGACGATTCGTGTCCCAGAAGACGGGGAATCTCTATATCGCCAAAGTGGAACCGTCTGATGTGGGCAACTACACTTGTGTAGTCACCAACACAGTCACCAAAACTAGTGTCCAAGGACCACCAACTCCTCTAGTGCTGCGTGTTGATGGTACGGCATTATCCCTCTATTACCACCTATAGAGAGCAAATAAGGGCCACAAAAAAGGATGAATTCTTTTTGTTTTGAAACCAAACTTCCAGTGCAACTTTCAAATTGCAACTGCAGTCACTTTAATTAACAACAAGTTTTAAAGGTGAAAGCTTTAGTTGGCGAACATTGATTTCTGCCAGCTGCTGGCTGGTTAACTGTTGCCAGCAAACTGATTCATCTATAGCTCATTAATGCCACTGACTTGGCATACAAAAGGAAACTTTTTTCCATCTATTTAGTGTGTTTCTTACTATTGTACTTGGATGAAGATTGTTCTGCTTAAGTAAACACCAGTCTCTGTGTTTTAGTGTAGACTGTATGTGGTTTTGATGATCAGTACACTTTAGTGGTGAGACATTGAAGCTGATTATATAAATCACATTTTTTCTTTGGAAAATAACTTTTATTTGCTGACCTGTTTGGAGAATAGAACCCTAAGACCACTGGTATCATGCTCTAAGGGTAACTATAGATATAGATAGACATTTGATAGTGTAGACAACTATATTAAACTATGTAGACCATCAATACAGCTAGAAAAAAATTTTACACCATACTAACAGTGGTTAGTTCAGATTTAGAGATCGACTTAAACTTACTTCTAGCTAAGGCATGACCTAAACTTTGTTTTGATTTAGTTTCTTTATAACCTGTTCAGGACTTTATTGAATCAATTCTGCATTTCTCTTTGTATCTTCAGGTGTGATGGGCGAATATGAGCCAAAGATTGAAGTGCAGCTCCCCGAAGTTGTACCTGTCGCTAAGAGCTCAACAGTCACATTGGAATGTTTTGCACTTGGAAAGTATGTCCCACCGTGTGTTATTATGTCACAGTCGTATGCATTGTAAAATGATTTTCAGGGAGGATGATTTCACATTTATATTACTTCTTGTGCCATATACCTAGAATTCAGGGAGAACAAATACTTAATAAAAAACACCCACTTCATTGAATGGTCCAGATAAAATATCGATTTTTTGGTATTCACTGTTCTGTATCTATAACTAGGCCTAATCCCTAGATAAAAACATCTTTATTAGTATAAATCATGTTGTGACCTTGCTGTGTGTTATATTCTCTGCCTTTAGCCCAGTGCCAACCATCAGTTGGAGAAGAGTTGATGGAACCTCTTTTGGCAGGAAAGTGGACATAAATAAAGCTAGCGGAGTTTTAGAGATTCCTTACTTCCAACAGGAGGATGCAGGGATATATGAATGTGTGGCTGAAAACAGCAGAGGAAGAAACTCAGTTAAAGGAAAGCTGTCTTTCTATGGTGAGTAGGAGGATGGTTTTTCACTGATTTTCATCTAAAATGTACTTCACACTTCTTGGAACAGGAAAGAACAGGACACATGTCAGTTGTCTTACTAACATCAAGTCACTGATCAACCTTTACTAAATGTTCTACCCATTGATTTGTAGCTTCAAACGTTTACTCCTACTGGGCCTGAAATCTTACAGAATAAAAGTGTAGCTTTGGTGTGAGTCTAGCAATTTTTTGTTGTTGTCATGCAATCTGTAGCTTTTATTAGATCCCATATATAACTACATCATATAGTGGAATGGGGTTGTAAATTAACCACCATTACCAGTAGGTCATTTCTGACACGACTTTTATTGTGCCAGCAGCTAACACGAAGCTGTAGTGCACACAGATTTATACCACCTTTCAGGGAGAGGTGATTTTTCCCTCAGCAACACTGGACTTATATGGTCATATTATGAGAAGCTCTTAATAGCCTCTGATGAAGGGTTTTTATGATTTTTTCTCTCCATTATGTTGCAGTTTATGCAGTGATGATGTCTGCCCACAAGGCCCTATAGGGATGTACTTTGACTGAGATCATCTACTACAGATTTTTCTTTCCTATGAAGGAGGGGGCCTTTGATATGATAATACAGTTTTGTGGCACCTCTGGGTAGGATGAAATGATAAAGTACCTGTAGGTAGGCTGAGGATTAAACATGTTTTACTTTAAAGAGAAATGCCTGTTCATAAAGCAGTATATAGTATAATCGCAGTACTGGGCCTCGATGGCTTAGAGGTCCTAAAACAATTGAAAATGGAATGATCATGTTATGGTCATTTTGTAAACCTGGACAAAAATTGTAACGTGAAGCTATCATATATTTGGTAGTATGTTGTATGGTCTCAACAGACTTTTTCTCTACTGTAGTTGCATGGAAATCATGTTTCTCCTTGTTAAAATTTATGTCTTGTCTCATCTCAAAGCCTCACAGACTGGCTGTTCGCCAGGTGATAAAAATCTGTAATCCTATTTTAAACTCTCATAGACGGGAGCTTGTGGGACATCCATCAACTCTGTAGAAGAATAGGAGAATCAATATGGGGATGTGCTTTTGGTGGCTCCCAACCAATGTGGGCAAAGGTACAATAAGGGGTGGCCCCTCTTTTCGATTTCCCACTTAATTGTCCTTCTGTAGTTCTAGGGGATTTATGAAATTAGACCATAGTTTCGAAATTGATGGCCTTTGAATGGGTTTACACACAATCAAATTGACTTTGTCTGGAATCTGTTTGGATCATGTCTTTTTTTCCATTATGTTACTATTGGCAGCCTCATTTGTAGTATTGATAACAGCAAGTCAAGCACTATTAGTGCTCTGTATAGTGATGCATTTTCAATTAAATACTGCTTGCTCATTTCTGAATATTTTTATTATGCATTTTTCTTTTCATGAGAAGAACATAGAGATAGTTTGTTTTTGATAACATTATCTGAGTTGGGGCTGTTTTTTTGTAAGCTTTTAAATAATACTCGAATGAGTCAGAATCTGTTGAAGTTAAATGCACTTCAGGCAATGCATGCAGCACTGTTACCACAGACAAGAAATAGAGAGAGAAATAATCAGCACGAAACACTGCAACATTTATTTTGAAACACTGTTATCTTTGCACTTCCAGACATTTTCTGTCATCCAGTAGTTTGGTGATTTTGCTTTTAAGTTTAGAGGGACATTGTTTTTCTAACCACCAAAAGTTATGGACAGGATATGTCAAATTCTTTCAAAATAAAACTTAGATCCTAATCTCCAAAAGCACAATGGGCCTGAAACATATTATTATTAGTAAAATTATTACATTATCAAAATAACACAGGGAAGCAGACAGACTAAGATACCTTTATCTTCCTGAACCTGTATGTACTATGAAAAAGTATTTGGCCCCTTCACGATTTTAATTTTTTCCATATTTGTCACACTACACGATTCAGATCATCAAGCTATTTTTAATAATTCATACATATAACCAAAGTAAATTAAAATGCTTGTTTTTAAATAATGATTTCATTTATTAGAGGAAAAAGCTGTCCAAATCTGTCCTAATGTGAGAAAGAAATTACCCCTTAAACCTAACTGGCAATGAGTCTTTCACATCTGTACAGTGAATAGTTTCAGCTCTTCACTATTGATCTTTCTCAGTTTTATGCTTATACAGTTGTTTTAATTTATACATTTTTCAAGGGGAGGTCAGCTTTGGGTTAATTGGAAGTGGATTTATGATTTGTGCCCTTGGTTGCTTCTTTAATAAACTAAACGCTTGCTTGGTTGGTTTATTGATTTACTGTAAACGTGGTGCTGTAGGTAGGGCATTCGGCGGTAACCTACAAAATACTAGGGTTGGTGGTTCACTTCCTGGCCCCCCCATAATTCCTGGCTACATGTCAAAGTGTTCCTGGAAAAGACACTAAACCCCAAACCCCTGGCTCCTCAATAAGGCAGTCTGTCCACAAAGAATTTCTCAAGTTATTAATAAAGTATCAGTTATTATTTTTATTATGATGATTATTATTAGTATTAGTATTAATAATGTCATGTTTGGTTGGCTTATTGATTTCCTGTGAAACTGCAGCGTACTGGTAATCCTCAAGAATTTCTGTCATGTTACAGTGTTAATTTACAGTATGTGGTTTGTGACTCTTAGCTGCACCTCACCTGACCGAGAAGCCTCAGGATGTTCAGAAGACCATTGATGACACTCTGGTGTGGGAATGCAAAGCCAGTGCCAAACCCAAACCCTCATATCGCTGGCTAAAGAATGGAGAGCCTCTGGACCCCATGGAGGTATGGCATCTGAAAATAATGTTTGCAACAATACAAAAAAATATTAGTGCTAATTTTGTTCCCCAACGTGAATAAATATTCAGTCGTATGAATGTATCTAGCACTCTTTTTACAGCAAACATATTAGGACTGCTCAGAGCTGCAAGGCTCAGTTTAACAGAGATGTATTTACATTTTGTGGTTAGCAGAGTGTCAGTATTATTTGTCATTACAACAGCCTTTTAACTGGCTCGGTGAGTTGAGTAGAACTTAATGTCTTAGATTAAAGATAAGATTACAATATTCAAAACAGTCTTACTTACTAAAGGACGCACTTTGTATTATCATGCTGTTTCCTGGATTCATTTTGCTTAGAAGCACATAATGGTTCCAACTCACAGGCCTGCACTTGGCAAGAACATGTCACTTTGAAATGGCTGTATTTGCTTGGGACTAAAATTGGCATCAAATGTCTGTGTGTATGTGCTGGAGGAGGGTGTTTGTATATGTTTTGTGAAAAAGCCAAAGTGATGCCTTTTTCTGCCTGTCATCAACCAAGGACTCTGTTGACAGTTTGGCGCTCAATCTCTCCTATCTGCTACTCTCAATTTTATCATTAAGTCTCTTCTCTCTGGGGAGGGTGAAAAATGCCTTATCATCCAAAATACATTTCACATTTAGGCAAATTATCTTATTTTGTATTATTGTGTGGCTGGTGTAAGTCTGCTTTCTGACTAAAAAGAACAGCTCTAGTGAATCAAAGTCACTGGTAGTGTCAGTGTTTTGATTGGATAATGATCCAAAACTGGGTCTTTGCTTTTTTGTTGGACATATCTGTAAAGGCGGCAGGTGGGTTTAGTTTTCTGTTATTTGGACTGATAGCTGGCTACTTTAATTAGAAAGATGAATGTCAATGCACATTCAGTGAAATTACACTTTATGCACTCTAAATAAATTGGTTATGTGCAAATTCTGTGCAGTATCTGCATAAATAGGTGTCCATGTGATGAAAATTTCCTGTACGTTGTTTGTGGACCTCTGTAATTTTGTTAATGTTGAAAGACTGACAAAGGTCACTTCCTCCATTTGCAGAACATCCTTAACCACAAGAAACCTTTATCACTTCACCTGTGCCTCTCCAGTATTGATTTGTAAATAACATTGTAGAAATTAATTTGGCAGGTGACCAAGGTAACATATTCTCTGTACATGTGGCTATATTAATGAGGTGGGGTGTTACCATTTTCAAAATGCCACCATCAACAGCAGCAACAGTAAATCAATTTCCAAACTCAAAGGTCAGCGATGTTGAGAGAGAGGAAGAAAGAGAGGAAGGCCAAGGGGGCCATTTGTTATTCCTCATTAGAATGGATCAGTCCTTCTCTCCCACTCTCTTTTTATCTCAGCATCTGTGGTACTCTTGCCCCTTTCAAGCTTTTTTCCTCCCACTTTTCCCTCTCTACACCTCATTTTGGGTGCCCTCCAAGGGAATTAAATGGCACAGAGGAGGGCTGTCACTTCAAAATGTCACCCTGGCGAAACAAGGACCCACTCACGCCTGTATTTTTCCACTCTACCACAAGCTCCCCCTTAAGTTACATACATGAGAGTATTTTGGATATATTTCTACCTTTGACCTGCAAAGTCAGGCACCTGCCTTATTAGGGCCTTACTGACGGTACACACATTCATTACAACTAGGAATAATATCATTATATCACTAGTACACAACAAAGTATGCATCATCTGCCTTTTCACAGCTGCTTGAAACAGTGGGCACGTTTAATTGACCACAAAATCAGATAACTGGGAGAAATCAGATATACTTCAGAAATGTGATAATTGAAAAACCCTGGTTTATATGTTTCAGTCCATTATCGGATTTCTTTCAGAGTATGTACACATGTAGCGATGCAAGACTCAAACTTTACTGTTTACTTTACTGTTATTTTCAAAACATTCAATCTTGTCTTGGGGAGAACGGCAATGTCTTCGGTCTAATGTGGAAATTAGGCTACATGCTGCTTTTGTCTCCATGAGGAGAAAACAAACGGAAAGCATCTGCTTAGTTTGTTGTCTTTTGTCTTCCGCATACATTGTGACTATGTCACTTCCACTTTTCTACTATTATTGTTATTATTTCTTTTGCAGATGTAAAAAAACTAAGACATCGGAGTATTGGGGAGAAGTTCAGGTGTCTTTATCCAATTTCTCATGATCATACTATTGATATCTGATAAAGCCTTTTGGATAATGCTGTTTACATAATTACTTTCTGATTCTGATAACTCCAGAAATCAGATAATGATCAGATTGTAAGTGTGCACGTAAATGGCCCAATAAGGGTATCAGGGAGGAGTCGAGCATAATCAGTGATGGTCATAACGTGGGCAAATTTAACCATATGTTTCTAGTGCTAAAAAGATTGTGATTGAGCTGCCATTGGGTCTCTTCTGGGTTTCTAACAGAGCACTGGGTACAGAATTGTGTTGTGTGGCTCTAACCCATGCACTTACATAGATTTCTTTCACCTCTTTCATGCCCCTGGGCTCTTCCACTAAAAAGGACCTCTATTCATCTATTCAAAGTCAATGTGCTCCTCCCTCTCTGTCTTTCTTTCTCTGTTGCTTGTTCTGTCTCTCAATCATACTTTTCCCTTGAACACACATATAAGCATCCAGTCCTGGCCAAAAACCTAGTGACTTGTGTTATGCTTGAAAACAGCCGCCTTCTTCCTCACCCAGGACCCCCTCTGGCGGTAGTTTTAGCGCCAGGTCAGCCATGTGTCCATCGTGTGACTGGGCCTCAGAAAGAGCCTATTTGAGGATCCTGAGCAGTGTCACTGACTGATGTTAAGGGACAGTCCTTGTCTTTTGTGGCAGTACTGTAATGATTCCAGACGACAGGCAGACTGGCGGCAGAACCCTCTGGACTACTTTGTCAGTGACATTAAAAGGGCTGACTACACTCAGTGGGAAAGATCAAGGGCAAGAACAGTGTGTGCTGCCACACTTAAATTGACACAACTATAAAAAGGGAGCAGAAATTAGTGACAGACCTTGTTAAGGTCAAAAAGGCCAGTGAGAAGAGAAGAGGTTCAGGTGTTATCACTTTCTATATAGGATTTTTTTAATGCATGGTTTTATTTTATTAAACATAGCATGCTGCTTTTTCTTCAGTGCCTGCTATCACTTTATGATACTCAGTGGAATACAAAATAACCCATGTGCTGCAGCTTATTCCTGATTAAATTCCACAGAGGTTTGATTTCAGCCACTATTTGATATTATCTTACTGCTATGCTAAGTAGAGGGGGGTTACATCTAGGCACCATTGGCCTATGAAGACCACAGAAAATTAACAGCATTTCAATTATCAAACCCCCCTTAGAGAGATAAATGTTGCTAATGCTCAATTTAGATCAGGTCATTCTTCATAATGAACACATGGTACTTAAAATATCCATATGTATCCATTATTATCTAGCTCAAAATGGTTTGGTATGAGAAGTACAGAGTATGACTATATATGTAATACTGTTAACACAAATAAATGATTCAGATCATCAAAGCAAATTTTAATATTACAAAGTAATATAGAACAATACCATTATCATTTCACAATATCATACCAGCAGGTATGTTTTTAAAAAATGCTGTGCTAGTTTCAAGCCAGATGCGAACTAAAAGTTTAACGTTTGTCTCATCAGTCCACAGAATATTTCAATATTATATTCAAGATGTTATTTTGACATATGTAAGATGAGCCTTTGTGTTCTTTTTAGATGTGGCCTTCGCCACTCGAACTCTCCCATGGACACCATTTTTGCCCAGTCTCTTTCTTATTGTTGAATAATGAACACTAACCTTAACTGAGGCAAGTGAGGCCTGCAGTTCTTCAGGTGTTGTTCTGGGTTCTTTTATGACCTCCTGGATGAGTCGTTGTGCTCTTGGAGTAATTTTGGTAGATCAGCCACTCCAAGTTTTCTCCATTTGTGGATAATGGCTCTCACTGTGTCCCAAAGCCTTAGAAATGGCTTTGTAACCCTTTCCAGACCGATACATGTGAATGACTTTGTTTCTGATCTGTTGCTGAAGTTATTTAGATTTCAACATAATGAAAGAAGTAAGGGTGTTAAAATAGATTTTTTGCTGGTTACCAGCATCAAATAAGTCCACTTCTGTAAATGCTGTGTCATTTTGTTAACTTTAACAAAATTTCACAGTCATAACAGTGTAAAATGAGCACTTATAGCATATTAATATATACTGTACAGATAACTGGCTTTTTGAATTGTCCATGCTTTTGTCATTTGCAGAGTAGATTACTGTAACACATCTGTTCCCGCTAATGTCACTCACTGGCTGACACAGTCAGTGATTAATAGTTAGTCAAGATCAAAGGGCTAAAAGGATGGTGAATATTAGATGTAGGTGTCAAGAAGAAATCCAAATAAATGCTAATGTTGCTTCATGTTTGCTGGTTGTACAAATAGGTAGCTAACTGCTAAACTAACAGGTCAGTTAGACAATAATGTGTTTTTTTTTTTCTTTTTGTTTCTCTTTCTCCTGCGAAGTGTCTAAACAATTGCCTAATGCAGATTTAAGCATTAGCATGAACATGGGAGAAAGCAGAGACCCAATATGATTTTGAAAAGTGCTTTCATCAGATAATAATTTACCTGTGGCTTCAACAACACAGACACTGGAACGTTTCTGATTAAATCTAAACCTTTTGTACTGAGGCCTATTTTTGTGCTAGAGGCATTCACTGGAGAAAGTTTTGCTGACTGTTTCACTTGTATAACCCTGTTCAGTCATTTCAAGTTATATATTGTTAAATGCTAATTTGCGTGTATTATGTGTGTGTGTCTTTTCAGCAGGACAGAGTTCAGGTGAATAATGGAGTACTAACAATCAGTAACTTGAATCTGGCTGATATCGGCATGTACCAGTGTGTGGCAGAAAACAAGCACGGCCGAATCTTCACCAATGCTGAGCTCCGAGTCATAGGTAGGACCAAACACACAAGACCTTGTTGATTTCTAGAAATACATTCAATGTAGTTGTGCTCATGACTCCTTCCTTATTGCTCTTAGATGGTACATGATAGATGCTTAAACAGTGATTCATTTCCAAATGCTGCCAAAAGAAATACAGCATACAACATTTTGTTTCTGTTCTTGCATACTGAGTGAAAAAATTTTAATGTCCACACTTCTTTCCCAGTATGCATATAGTTGCACCCTAGTCCTAGTTCTAGTGACAACACTACCTTACTCTGCCTTCATCTGAGAAAGTTGAAATGACTAGTTTGTATAGATAAGATTACATTCATGCAGAGAATAGTAGGAAAATGAGATCGACACTTTATTTTGTTGCAATGGTTTGTTAAAATAGTTCCCCTGACAATATTTCTTAAGTACTGCTGTGTTCAATTGTATTATGTAATCCCATTATTTTTCTTTTCTATTCTTTTAGAGCATTTTTATTACAAATTTGATCATGTTGATTAGAGACCTAATTTAATGCCAGTTGGACATATTAACAGTGCGAACAGGAAGGGAACCATCCATTTACTCAGTGTTTCTGAGTAAGAGCGCTGTTTTGCCATAATCTTTAAATTCCAGTTCTCACAATTTGCTGCTAACAATCAATAACTATATTTTAAAATAACTTTAAAATGTAGTGTTAATTTAGATAATATTTTAGATTCTACAGTACACCTTTGCAGAATGGCACCATATAATCTACAGCTTTTTGTAGTCCAATAGTCAGGCATCTTACATATATAGGATTTTAATTCTGGCAATTATTTGTCTCATTAATTAATTGTTTGCAAAAAAATTTGATGGATACTTTGTTTCAGTGACCATATTGTGCTTAATTTAGTGTTTAGAGATTATAAAACTTTCATGTTAATAAAGTGCAAATACATGGTATATTGCCTCTATGCAACAGGCTAATTTTAAAAATTACTATATGGTTCCCCTACAGACTAGACGATCAAGTAAATTACTATATTCATTTTATATACATGTAAATAAGCATATTTTATTGAAACAATAACTCCTCTGAGTCCTGCTTTGAGATATGTATTCATAGTGTATAAATTCCAGTTAGTACCAAGAAATAATTGTGAGGTGCAATGTGTGTTTGAATACATTTGTATCATTATCATTGTGTATGCACATGCACCAGCATACATTGGCAGGTGCTCAGCCATGTCAATGGCGCCAGGCTGTGTTCACTTTGAAGAGCTTTCTGCTGAGTTGGTGTGCATACGAAACAGCTCCAGACGACGGCGCCTTAGTAATTAAGGCCTAAAGGAGCGCCAACAAAGCCTCCCTCTCATTTTACATTCTCTCATTTTTGCTTCAGAGTCCCTCGGCTTAATTCTTAATGCATAATGTCCTTTTCAAGAAGATTCATGGAATTGGAAAACCCACCTTCTTTCAAATAAAATGTCCTCTTTAAAACACCATTTTCTCTTGAATTTATGTGTGCATGTGAGTCTTTATGTGTATACTGTAAAGTATGTTTGCAGAAAGAAAAATATATGGGAGCTGACCTACCTAATGGATGGAGTGACCAATGTGTTTATGGATGCTCCACTAATCTCAATTCCTCAATGGCTCTAATCCCTTAGCTCCTCTGTTTCTCTTTCTCTGGGAGTAAATAAAATCTTATTTTTTCGTCCTCTGTCTCTCGTTCTTCTCCCACTATCCCCACTAGCTATCGCTCCAGACTTCTCCCAGAACTTGTTGAAGGCCCAAACTCTGGCCCGACAGAATGGCGACGTTCTGATTGAATGCAAGCCCAGGATGTCTCCCTGGGGTGTGATCTCTTGGAGGAAAGGGAAGGAAGCCCTGAGAGAGAACCACAGGTAGTAGGTTTATTTGCGTAGAGCAGTAAGTGCATTGTGTGCATTTCTTTAGCCTGCCTTATTTACAGAATAGTATTTCACTGACTTATTTTATTTTTCCTACTTGATATTCATGGTGACAAAGTGTAAAGAACAGAGCCACAGCGTGACACAATTTAAATTGCATAACACATTCTGGTACTCTATCACTTTCCCCTCTGCAATCTGCATTTCTTGCATCTCAATTGTACATATACTGCTATTCTGGCAGTGCTAAGAGCTGGTTTCTGCACTGTTTACTTAAGGTAATTGGACTTTTGTTGACTGCAGCACTTGGATCGATGGGCTGATCCATCAGCTCATTAGCAGCATGTAAGACCTGGAGGATCATTAGAGCACAAGGCGAGCGATGATCCAGGCAACCACTGAGCAGATGAAATTCCCAAAAGGACTGATCAATGGTTTGCTGCTGAACAACATGCATTCCTTTGTGATAGTGGTGGTGACACCAGGGGGAACTAGCTGGACACCTTGTTTCATTAGAAACCAGCTTAAGTACAGATCAATGCAATACCTCTGCATGCTGGAAAGGAGAATAAAAATGTAAAATTGATTAAAGACAGGTGAGAAAAAAACACTTCTTTACCTGAAGTAATGGTGGATGTAAAATCAGGATTATTTCTCTCTTCAAATGGAAGCAGAAGGCAGCTTTAAACCACATGGTCTTTCAGTTATTGGCTGTCACTAGTAAGTGGGACGTTCTGGTTCACTTACCTCATTATTATCACACAAGAAATTCAAGTAAAAACCGTATCTGATATATCAACATTTAATGCTATTTGCACTGTTGCAGCTCTCCCAAGCTTGAGACATTTTACAAGATCATGTTAAGAAGAACCCGAACAGTTGCTTTGTCAGGAAAAGTACTAAACAAAGTCCTGATGTTTTTTGAGTCATTAACTCTCACTCTTAATATGTGCTTTTCACTCTTTCTATAGAATAGTGAGGTCTACAAAATGACTGCATTTCCACTTCCACAATTTGAGAACGTATTTATTTTGTGGAGAAAGGTACCGACACACTGGCTGGCACATGAAGTGACGTAATAAGGGTCTAGATTTATTTTTGATATGGGGTTAATTGTTTGACTGGCTTAGCATCTTTTCCACACCTAAGTGCTAACCTTCCCATGTTGGACCGTATGCTGGGGAAACTCAAGGTGCAGTCTGATTGATAATGCAGATAATAGTACCAGGCTGAGACATCTTGGTTACCAGAGAGCAGTTTGTCATTTAATGGCGAGCAGCAGAATCGGCACCAAGATTATGTGCTGCTATTGCCAGCTAAATATCGGACCCAGCTTGCAGATTTATCATCCTCTTAAGTATTGAAAGGAAAATGCATCCTTACTGCAAAGTGCAATATCAGTTTTGCCCATAAAGGCAAGATTTCCCATTTGAGACTTGATGTTACAGCCTTGCCCTGAAGTGGGTGAGCTGCATACAAAATGTTAGATTTTGACATTATTGCAACATCTCTCGCAAACCTATTCCCCTAGTCCTGACTCGTTAGCATTTATTTTCTTCCATATTGAAATGGGGCTTCTACCAGTGCTATTACAGCAGTGGCACAACTCTAATCCATCCCACTGGCTCAACTAAAATACCCATAATTCCTTCTAATCTTCCAGGGATAATGTTTTCAAGGATCTGGAGCAGGGGAGAACAAATCAACTAAGAACAAGGCAGGATCTGATTAATGAAATCATGCAGTGGTGATACCTACATCAGCTCATATCCCATGCATGTGTAATAAAATAGGCTTGTAATAGGGTTGTAGTGCACTTACACAAGGAGCTATGAGGTTAACAAAGTACTTTTCCTAATTTAATTCCACTGCTGACCACGGTTAAAAATTGTAAAACGGATATGGACAACAGCTCTCAGCAATTTTACTGTACCTTTAGATTGAACCACTGTATTTAAGTTTGATGCTGAACAATATATATTACTCCATTGTATAATGTAAATCAATTTCTAATCCTACTACTATGGTCTTTCTGAATGTGTTGCCAATCAGAATGTGCATCAGTAATGAGTGACTTAAGCAGTAATCGAGAACACTGCAAGTAATATACTGAGTTATTCTGCAGTCATTAAGTGGTTAAAATAATGTTTTTCATTTATAGTCTGTTAGGTTTCTGTAACCATGTAGAGACACAACAAGCGTTTAGATTATAACAAGAAGCTCACTCAATACTGGCTAATAGGTTAAGGTAAACTGCCTATTTACTTTATTGCACTACTCAAGCTTATATGTACCTCATAAATTTCCTCAATATCTTAATTGCTCCAAGGCAACCTTTTAAAAAAATATAGGTACCAAGTAAAAGCATTTCAGTAAGATAATGCTTGTTGAGTCTTTATTTTGTACTGTTTTTTTGGTGAGGAGAAGGCCCAGCACAGGTTACAGCGCAATTTAATAGCAAGTCTTATCCCTGTGACATCTCATATCCATAACTCTTTGTTATAGTCCATTACAAAGAAAGCCCTCTGTTCAGTTCAGAGTATTTCCCCAGCTCCACTGGGAATGAACTCTGTGAAAGAGACTAATGTATTGTAATTCTTCTAGCCTTTAAGGTGATACAGGTCATTTCTGATCATTTTGGGAGGCCATGCTGCCTTTAAGCAATCTTTTAGAAAAGTATTCAAGAACAGTTATGTTTGAAACATGGTCGCAACCCCATTACATTGTGATGCTGTATAAAGGATTTGGGGGGCAGTAATTCTTCAATGGAGTAATAATTTTGTAAGGATTCAAATAATTTCAGTAAATTGTTTTACAACAGTGGTTGAAAGACAGTATCAAAAGCTGGTGCAACAAAGCAGGAAGAAACTGACGTGACCTGAGGAAAATAACTTTCTTCAGTAAGAAAGTAGAATTTTCTGATTTTCCTTCATCATAAATGTCAATAACATCCTATAGTCATTATGTGGCATCCTAAGCTTAATGATGGTCTAACTCTTCAATTGATAGTTGGACATGAGGTTTATTGATGAACAAATACATGGTACTGTGGGTACATGAATATGCAATGAACACACTGCAGAATATAAGAAGATACAGAAGAACTAAAATATTACCATCCTATGTACATTCTAACCATATACAGTAGCTTTATAGCCATGTAGTCGTATATAAAACACAATATTGAGTGTTATAAATATCAGAAGATGAATTACTAATCATATTTCAGTTCTGAATTACCACTTTTAATTTAACTTTTCTTTTTCTTTTTTTCTTCTACCTATTTCTTTAAAAAGCACCTGTTTATTTAATAGAGCTTCAGTGAAAGTCATACAGCCTTAGAAAATACATATACAATGAATAAACATGTTAAAAATGTCAAATTATTCAATGTCCCAAACCATGCTAAAGGTAATTTACACATTAAGGGTCTGATTTACTAAAGGCAAAACATTGTGCCAACTGATCTACCTAGGGTGCTCACTGAGGACTGCTTCACAACATAAAATATTTATCTGTGCTTGTTGAGCTCAATGGTTATTGCTTGTTTGTAATAACTTTGATAACACCCCACCAAATCAATTATGAGTTCAACAGGCAGTGTGTGTCTTTGTCTAATTTGCGTGTTTAATTTTTAACAATATGATATTTCACAGATCTTTCTTCATGCATGCCCTTTCTGAGGGATCAAAGTTAGAAGAGACTCAGTTGTTGTTGTCATCAAGGCAGATTCTTGACTTTGTGAGCTACATGTCTTGCATCTATTGTTGTTTTTATTCTTTAGAAATATACAACAGATAGTGATGATCAGCAAGGGCGATGTTTTTGATTTCTCCAGTGTACTGTCAGACCAATGCAAGTATTTTAGTTGTGTACTTAGGTTATCATATTTTTCCCCACGCAGGTTGTTTGAAGACATTTAGAAGATCTGCTTAATAATTTAGTGATGATACAAAGATGAAAAAAACGTCTTAATACCCCTAATAACCCCTAAACCTCAAGATGTTTGTTTTTTTCATTCTTGTATTATAACGAAATTATTAAAATATATAAAATTGGGAGGAGGTCTCTAATTTATTCTTGTTTTATTTCTGTATTGTGCTGAATACATAAGTTTTTTAACAAATAGATAACAAGAGAACATGATCCTAGATTACTTTAGGACTCTTCCTTGGTATGTCTCAACCCCTTCAGGTTGACAGATGAGTCAAATTAATAGTACTACAACTACCTGAGCTATCATTAATCAAATCAGGACAAAATACAAACCAAAATAATGTACACACAATTCCAGTTTATTCTCGACTCTTCTTTACTCTCTTTAGGAGAGATAAGAGATGTTCTAGGAAACATTATTCAGTGAAATGAAATAGGAGGAGAATTCGGGAATTAGCAAACACATCAGTCATGTTGTTTTTTAAAGAACATGATAGATTATCTACAGAGATCAAATGTCCCGAGCTACTGTTTGTGATATCTGATGTTTTGTTCTAATAATGGTTTGAAATGAATGGTTCTCATATTAAAAACTGATTAATTCACCATATGTACGTTGGCTGTTAAATGCTCAGTGCACCACAACTTAATAAAACAATAAAACATACAAATATACAAAACAGACACAAATTATAAAACAACATCAATTTGTTAAAGACAAATTGCAGCACAGTGAGAAAACAACATATAGCTACTGAAAATGACCCATGTTTTACTACTGTTTTAACTTTTAAGTCTATATTCTGCTAAGCATGTGTCCCTCTTTTCACTGAAGCAACAGTTATTTTTGTTTTAGCATTTTTGGAATCTAACAATTTTATTATTTCCCTCAAACAATTGTGACCTTTTCATTAATTTCAGTTATTTAATAGTAATTAGTAGTAAATAGTTATTAATTTCAGAAAACACTGACACATACATATTTTCTTTTGTCCTTCCTTCTTGACTTTGCCCAAAATTCACTACAATTTGGCAAAATTAATTGCATTACGCAAACGGTTCTTTGTGTGCATGTTTTCTGTACACAGCATTCACATGCTTTTAAAAACTCATCCTAAAGTTGCCATCCGCATTCTTAAGGTGTAGTTTGTTAGCTTGTGCCCTCGTGTTACTCGGCAAGAACTGAATATAATACAGTCATTGTTTAGTTTACAGTTAAAAGCATAAATGATCATTTCATGTATATGATTGTGTTAAACATGGGCAAGACCCTTGGGCCTGTGAGTAAATTAAATTACTTTGTGATGAAACAGTGTTGTTATCTAACTGTGGAAGAAAACTCCACCACATGAACAGAAGACTGGAAGCATTTAATATTATTGCAGTATTTTTCAAGCAATGACTTATTGCTCACTTTGCTTTCATATTTGGCTCTATAACAATCCAGCACCTTGTTTATTGGTGAAGTGGAATCAGTACACACTCACTGTCAGAGACAATCTGTCAGCCTTGACTGATTATGCCGACAGATGAAATGTGAGTTTTTGCAGTTTGGGCTCACTTGTGAAATTTGTTGTGGAACTTCGGCTTTCTTTCATTATCACACAGACAGGTGGAATTAGTTTTTCTGTTGGTGAAATGTTACTGACATGCTAATGTATATACAGTGGCTTGCGAAAGTATCCGGCCCCCTTGAACTTTTCCACATTTTGTCACATTACGGCCACAAACATGAATCAATTCTATTGGAATTCTACGTGAAAGACCAATACAAAGTGGTGTACACGTGAGAAGTGGAACAAAAGTCATACATAATTCCAAATATTTTTTACAAATTAATAACTGAAAAGTGGGGTGTGCGTAATTATTCAGCCCTACTGAGTCAATACTTTGTAAAACCACCTTTTGCTGCAATTACAGCTTCCAGTCTTTTAGGATATGTCTCTACCAGCTTTGCACATCTAGAGACTGAAATCCTTGCCCATTCTTCTTTGCAAAAC
>JAUYWH010000025.1:9489673-9570850 GCA_034779795.1 Ctenopoma multispine | reverse complement strand
TCATTTGTAAAAAATATTTGGAATCATGTATGACTTTCGTTCCACTTCTCACGTGTACACCACTTTGTATTGGTCTTATTCCAATAGAATTGATTCATGTCTGTGGCTGTAATGTGAGAAAATGTGGAAAAGTTCAAGGGGGCCGGATACTTTCGCAAGGCACTGTACAGTACATTAGTAATTTAATCATAGTTCTTGGTATTTTTACTGTTACTACTACTACACTTCTTAAAGCACCTATTCAGGTTAGAAATTAATCATCTGCAGTCATTATGTAGGAATTACATTATGACAACGTTGCTTCAAAAAATTTGGTTTATTTCACTTTGTGCTGCAATTCTGTCAAATTTACTTTCAAGCACATTTTTTTTGGTATGAGCTTGCTGTGCCCTCTTAATAGTGTCTTCAACTATCAAGTAGCCCTGGAAATTTAAAAATTAAATTTTAAGATGAATGATTTAGATGCATATTATACAGGATATGTTTTTTTAAGCAACAGGCATTTTATACGTAAAACCATGTTCATATTAAATGTAATGATGAGTGATATTTGGAAAAATAAAACATTGTGAGAAGCACATGTGGTATGAGAAGATATATAATATTCAGTTATTTACAATTCCCCTTGATATAGTCAGAGTGAGACTTTGCTGCCATCAAGTAATCTTGCACTGTTCTTATCAACTCAGTGCTGAGAAATCAAACTGTAACTCTTCACATTAAGCCTTGTTTCTGTCACACCAACGAAAAGGGAGCCAATTAAATTCCACAGAGATAAACTCCAGGCTCCAAGTGAAAATGCTGTAGAACACTGGAGTTTAGAATAAATGTTTATGGTCTTTGAATATATTTAAAATGGCAGCCATGCAGGCTTCCACAAATGTAGCTGTGCTTTCGTAACTCAATACTGATGCGATGTCTGTTAGTATATGGTAATATGGTGATATGTATTCACTCATTTTACTCCCCACAGAGTTACTGTCTTGGATAATGGAAGTTTGCGAATCTCAAATGTTACTAAAATGGACGCTGGACTCTACACTTGTGTAGCCAGAAACCAGTTTGGAGTGGCGAGCAGTGCTGGTAGCCTTTTTGTTAAAGGTAAGAAATAATTTTTGACTTGGCTTCTGCCAGCCACCCTCATTGATTTACTATAGATGGCAAAAATTGCTTGTTGTTTATTTTAGCCTCATTATTTTATATCACACCATACAGTACAAAACTGACTAAAAAAACATCACTGTATTAAGACAGTATTATTTTTTATAACAAATTAGTCATTTATCACCACAAAACATATGTACAAAGCATTAGCAGTCCATTTGCTTTTTTATCATGTGTTTTAGGAGTGTGATTAGTGCACTAGTTGTTTGTTAAACCTTAGTTGTAATCCATTTGAACATCAGCCCTCCCACAGGTTTGTTATCCTGCTATTGCAATAAAGTAACACATCATTTATGTTGTCAGTGTTTTGGAGGAGCACAAAACAAATGATCTGGCAGTCTGCGCACGAGTGTGAGACACAACAGATCAATGTTGTATTTAAAATTAAACAACACTGACCCACACTACACACCTGATAAACAGTGAAGTGGAGCTGCTATGAAGAGCAGTCCCTTTTTACCTGACAGATATACAGTCCAATTAGGGGATTGGTTGTGACTGAAGGAAGTGAGACAGGATGTATATTGCATTCATGGGCCTCAATGTTTAATTCATATTTTTTTTTGCATGGTGGCTCATAGCCATGCTCGGTTTTATTTAAGACTTCAATTCATTTAAATCACACACTTCTGCAGTGCAATGAATTTTCTAGGTCTTTCTAAAGAGCAGAGTCAACAACTGTGCTCTATTAAAATGCCTTTTGGTGGTTCCTCTTCAAGTTTTTTGAATTGCAAATTGGCTTGAATAGAAGTGCAATTTTGTCTTTTTTGCCACAACCTCTTTCCCCCCCCTTTACATGCACAAATGGGGCTGTTATACAGTGTGTGTATGTATTTATAATATTGGCCAGAGATGGAAGGTAACGTTTGTACACATTTAAGTTCATAAGCAAGTGCATATGCACCTGCACTCTGTAAAACATGTTTTACATGCCAACAATAAATAAAAAAAACTATTATGCATTTGTTGACAGCTTACAGGTTATAAGCTTTTGAGTTTATGAGTTTATGTCAGCTACTAGTTCATCTCAGACATATTATTTAAACTTTTCAGCTGAAGCTCAGAGTTTCTGTTAAGTCTACTAAGAACATAAATCTGACCTACACCCTTGGTTTTATAGAATAAGAATTACCATGAACAGAGTAAACTATAGTGAAAGACTGTGATTTGTAATGTTTCCTCCAGTCCATAACAGGACATTTGTGTGACACCTTTAAAATCAGAGATACAAAGTCTTCTAATTCTGTATTTGGTGTAACACTTCCTTAAAGCTCACCTGGAATGCACTGCCATGACCAGTCGGTTCCCCTTAGAGTTTGCAAGATAAACAAGCTAGCTTGTTTTGACAGAGCTGAATATAAACCTTTACTCCCACTGACATGCTGCATCGGCTTGGCTGTCCATTAGATGCTTATGACATGCATAATTCACATTGAACCCATGTATGGGCCTCTCAGCCTGTGCTATATACTCTGCACCACACTGCTGTTGAATAACACGCCCAGCTGAGACGGACAAAAGATTATATTGATGCGCGAACCACACTGAAGATGAAATAGGATGGCTTTTTGTCTCAGCACAAACAGAGCCAAATTACAGGGTTGGATCTGACCTGCAGTAATGGATCAGTTTTTCCTTTTGTTTCTTTCTTTTACATCCTCTCTTGTTGTTTAGTGATACGTATGAGCATACTATGAATTATGAAACTAAAAGAAACAGATGCAATATATGCTCACCGGCAGACTGAAAAGTAATTTATCTTGTTTGTTTAACATCTGGGACAGGATTTGATGCAGTACAGGATTTGAACAGGAGTGTGTCATGTTGTTGTAGTTATTTCTCAGGTTCAGGAAACATAACAATAGCTGAAAGAAGTGTACATCTATACAGCAGACAGTCTAGTAGGAGCAAAGCCTTTTCTGTTCACATTTTCTAACTGGCTGCTCCTTGTTTTTCAGAGCCAACTGTTATCACAAGTCCAGCAGGGCATCTGGATGTGACTGTAGGAGAGAGTATTGTGCTGCCCTGCCAGGTGTCTCATGACCCCACACTAGAACTCAAATTCACCTGGTTCTTTAATGAGCAGCTCATCCACTTTGGAAGCCATGGGGCGTATTTTGAAAAAGTTGGTGGGGTAAGTGCATCTGTGTGTTTTAGAATTGTCCATGTTTCTGTGTCTCCGGGGTAAGATATGAACCGAATGGGATATGTTGTCATCTAGAAGTTGCACATGAGTATCTCATTCGTAATGCTATCATAATAATAATATAATGATATGACATGATATAATAATATCATATCGTGCTATCATAAGCATATTGAACACTTGTTCATGATAAATCATACAGATACTGTTTTTTCTGTTCTGCTTGTTAAAAGCATTTCTTCCTTTGATAGAAGCAGCAACCAAGGAATTTATAATGCATTTCTCAGCCATACATTTCATTTGATCATCTAACACTAAATATATTTCTCTTTTAATTAGGAAAAGGAATTATGAGGTCTTGGCTTCTTTATCACCCCTTGTTTTTTTACATTTGACATGATCATGAACAACAGGAGATTTATAATTGCACATAGCCCTGCAGTTGCTTTCAACACTTGACTCCCTTACAAACACCTCTGCAAAATGCTGACATTTTAGTAGAGAAACTGATGACACATTAATGGTGGATGGTCACATTACTTAAATTCTCCTGATTCTTGTGGAAAGGGCACTTTATCAGCAGGACAAGAATTGTTCCAGTATTATTAATAGTCTGCTGTGAACTCAAGGGCAGTAATGTTTGTAACATACAATAGCACTGATTCATTTGCTTGTACAATGATGTTCAAAGGTTTAAGACACTGAAAATCTGTGATATGTACATGTAAATATGGAAATGATGCAATGGAATGGGGATTTAAAATAAATAGATATGACGTGTCCAATAATTGGATTGACAGTCAAATTAAAACAAGTTTTGACTTTGACCATGTTAAATCCTTTGTACAAAATGTCAAATCTCCTTGAGGCAACATTATGATCTGTTCAGATCTACTCGGATTCTATCTATTATTCACATGCCATAAATATGACCTTAAGTTTTCAGCAAAATATTACTTAGTAACATAGTGAAACTCCGAAACAACACTTTGCCAACACTTAATCAGTTGTATCCAAAAGACGATCAGACAAACCAAACCATCAGAAAATCAATAGACCACTAAGACATAGAAAAGCAACAGACTCCAAAGAACACAAGGCAGTAAAAGTGCTGTCAAAAGAGTATTTCTCTCAGACACACAGCAGCAGTTTCTAAAATCGTGAGAGGATTTTTGACCCCACTGTATCTGAGACTTAAGCTCTTGGTGATTAACTGACACTTCTGTTTCAAAATTCTGTTACCAAATTTGCTTGTCAGCAGTTAGACTGAGTACCTTAGGGCTAAAATATAAGACCTTAAATAAACATCAGGTACAAAGCTCATTGAGCACTGCATTACATCTCAGAAGAAATAATTGGTTCAACTATATATTAAAGTGCTGTTTATTTTTACAGTTAGAACTGAGATTATAACACAGGGTATTAATGGTTAAAACCCTGCAGCTGCATCATTTTAAGTCTGCTGGTGGAGAGCATACTGTTTCCTGCAAGTGTTACAATATGAAAAGTGTATGCCTCCAGCAAGATTAAGAGCAATGTCAACGTTGCTACAACAACACTCTTGCAGTACTAAACAGAGGCATGCTTTCTGCATTTTATATGGATAATTGTTACTGCCGGAGTCATTGATACATTTATGTTACGCAAGATAAAAAGGAGGTGAAAAAGTTGAGTGAAGGATGCAGAACCAATATTATTGAGCAATACCAAGCATCAGGATGGCTCCATATGCTTGAAATCACTCAATAAGGCAGCCGTAACAGAACAGATGTTATTTACCTTTTAATGGGGCACACAATATGTGATTTTTAAATTTATAGGACTTCCTAAAGTCTCACTAATTTAAGAACTAAGCATTTAAGCTCTTTTTTCTGTTATATATAGAAATCTGTGACATATTGTAAGACATATATAAGACATCAACTTCACATTAGCCTTAACTTTAAAGTTCAAAGCATTTGGGTTCGAATGGTTGTTTATAGAGTAAATAGAGTTGGAGTTGATAAAAGGGATAGTGCCAAAAGAAGCTTTGTATTTCCTTACAATGAATTGTCCTCATAAATGATCATGAAATCCTGCACTCAGTCATTTGGTGTGTCCCTGGACTCGTGTTGTACTTTTTTCTTCAATAAACTATAAGCGAAAAGAAATCCCTGTGACATGTTTTGAAGTGCTTTTAGTTCATTTTGCAACTTTATAACTCTACAATTGTACTGTACTGTTTTTGTTGTTGTTTCTTGTTTGTTTTATTATTTTTTTCTTAATTTCTGCATGGCTCAGCGTTCAGCTGGAGACATCATGATTCGGAACATTCAGCTGAGGCATGCTGGGAAATATACGTGTGCTGTTCAGACCAAGGTGGACAGTGTGTCTATTGCCACGGATGTGGAAGTCAAAGGTAAGTATTTCACACCTTAAAACATGAACCATTTAGTCAAACTTCAGCATCCAAATGTTTCACTTTTAAAATTTTTTACTTCATGACCAGAAGCCTGGTGACTTAACTACCTTCTGTTTTTTTATAAACACAAGATTGTTTATGTGGACTTTCACCACATGTGCCTTATATGTATGTATGTAGGATGTAGCCTTATAGGCTATTATGACCTTTTTTTTATTTGACAAAGACATATCAAAGTTTTTACAAGTTATGGTGCCGTAGTGACAGTGTACACTACTTGTATAGCTACAACGCAGCTGACATGCACCTTAAAATGGATATATGCATTAGGGCATATAGGATATATGCATTAGGGCTACACAGAGATACCAAAGAGGCTCATTTATCTTCTGTGGCCTGCTGCTATACCCCTACCTTACTGGAGTGGGAAATCTTTATTTCCTCAATTAAACAAATACAGCACTTTAAAAAGCGTATGATGAGATAAGAAAGACTACATTTGTTAGGACAAATCAATCTCTATTTTCGATGTTACAATTTTTTCATTACTTTGCCATCAAGGCCTCTTTTCTGCTTTCTTTAGTTTTCATTACACTCTACATTATACTGAATATCATCTGTTGTGAATGAACAAATCATTAGGTCCCCCAGGCCCCCCTGTGGACTGTCAAGTAATTCATATGACGGAGACCACTGCTTTGCTCTCCTGGGGCCCTGGGGTTGACAATCACAGCCCCGTCCTCAGCTTCACCATCCAGGCCAGGACACCCTTCTCTCTCGGGTGGCAAACTGTTACTACTGGTAAGTTTATTTCATCCAGCATTCAGTGTGTAGATTGTGTGAATATGAAGTTTACTGAGTAGATAAAAAAGAGTGAGGGGCTCCAACTGGTATACTTTTCAAACGGCACACATGAAATGAAAAATAACACATCATCAGCCTGGCTTATTTTCAATAGCAGATCTTCCAGGGCTTTGATGAAAGGTTATTCCTCTGATGTCTCTCAGTTCCTGAGCTGCTCGGGGGAAAGCAGCTGTCAGCCACTGTCACTGACTTGAGTCCCTGGGTGGAGTATGAGTTCAGAGTCCTGGCAACCAACAGCATAGGAACGGGGGAGCCCAGCAACCCCTCCGAGAAGGCCCGCACCAAAGAAATGCGTATGTATCACACTTCCTCTTTTGGTTAACTGTCACACAAATAGTTTGCAAATTATGCAAATCATACACGTGTATAGAGATTCTACTTCAGCATGACAAAGAACATCCCCCCAGGGAACACGACACATAAATGGATCGAATTCACAACACTAATACCAGGCAGCTTCAGCCAGACAGTTTCACATGTAGCATGTGTGGGGAAAAACAGGATGTATTTAGTACGGTGCATAAAAATACAAATAATAGATTATGTTTAGTTCACAGTCAGCATGCATGAAATATAGTCAAAGGAGGGGATTACAGAGATTTATATTTCATTATTAAATCTCCTGCCAAAATGTGTAAATGATACATACATAGATATACACACATAAACATTCTAACATTTACAGGCACTGACATAAAAACACTCTTTAACCAAATACAGGGCAGTACTTTATGGTTTTATCAAGACCACTAAGTCATAGAATTTATTATAGTGCCCATTTAAATATGGATTTAAAGACATGTTTAGTACCAGCTCAAATGTTTTCCATGTAGTTAAATTTTAGATTTAAACTGGTGTGTACTTCGAATTCTGTGGCCAATGTTAGTACCCAGGGTGACTCCAGGCAGAGTGAACGGCGGTGGAGGAGGACGTTCAGAGCTGGTCATCACATGGGAGGTAAACATGCATTTCCATACGAAACATTCAGTTATTTCAGCCTGTGTTTATTTGTTTTAATTCACGTATACTTAAATATATTCATACATGAAAACTTGATTATTTAAAAAATATATACACCAAGTATGATACAACTCTCTCAGCTGTAATGAAAAACTAACTTTGTACCACCTTCATATTTACATTGACCTCTTGCGTTAGTCTGATAATTCAGTTCTTTTAATGGAATTTTAAACAAATAAAGAATCCTTTTCTGTATAGTTTTTAATAGTTCTGTTAGATTTCCTTTATATTAAACCCACTTGGCCTGAAAGAATGATAAGTTCATGTAAACCTTGCAGGAACAATACCACCCTCAGTACTATTCCTGTAAGTGTCTTAATCCATGCACAGCTGCATTTGTTTAAGATATTAATAGCTTTAAAATCAGTCATCTTGAGTCATCCCTCTGAGTCATCTCATACCTCCTTAGCCTGTTCCCGAGGAACTGCAGAGTGGTCCAGGCTTTGGATACGTGGTGGCTTTCCGCCCACTTGGGGCACAGGGCTGGATGCAGGCTGCTGTCACGTCCCCAGATGCTTCCAGATATGTATTTAAGAATGAGAGCATCCCACCTTTCTCCCCTTATGAAGTGAAAGTCGGAGTTTACAACAACAAGGGAGAAGGACCCTTCAGTGCAGTAAGCACAATCTACTCAGCAGAGGAAGGTGGGTACTATTAAAACTATATGATACAAAAAAAAAACTTTGAACACAAGATCCCAGCAACTTCAACAACATGTTCAGTCACTGCAAGGACGAATATCTTGCAGTGGTGGGTTCAGCAGGTTTTGGTTTGTCGCTTACGCAAACAACAGAATTCGGTTTGTTTCTGAAAAACTGGCACTAAAACTAAAAGTGATTTCTTTCTGCACAAGGTTTATTTATAGCAAACTGACCAAATATCAAATATCTTGACTGAAAAGAAGAAATACATGGTCAGATTTTTATCTTTATCTTTAACTGCAGTATAAACACGTTGTTCTCCGTGTATTTGAGCTGAGCCTGGTACGGACACCGAAGTTACGGTCTATAAAACTAGCAGTTAAACCTATTAAAGTAAAAAAAAAATTTTTTCCCAACAATCTATTGGAAATAGCCACAACTATTAATATAGATAGAGTTCCAGTACATTCAGTAAGTCATGTCGGAGACATGGATGTAGGGAATCCATGTCTTCTGTCTTTTGACTATCTTGTGCCTTTCAGAGCCCAGCAGAGCTCCAGGCAGGGTGAGGGCAAGGAGCATATCAGCGTCCGAGGTAGAGGTCACCTGGAAGCCGCTGGCCTGGAGTAACAACTACAGACGCATCCTTGGCTATGAGGTCAAACCAACACATGCCCACACAATAGGACGTTGTAGTGAACAGAGCCAAGAGCTAGTGTTAATCATTAATTTTGATGATCTTGTCTATATGAATGTGTATTTGTGAAGTAAATTTTTGTATATGAGCATAATGAAGCCCTGTGGCATTTTCTAATCTTATATAGGTACAGATATAGGCATTAAGTAGAAGATTAGATTAGAACTTTTAGTGGTAAAACTACAACCAGTGTATTTTTTTTTATGTTTTTAGTTGCAGTACTGGAAGGAGAAGGAAAAACAGGACACAGCCAGTGTGATCAAGACAGTGGGGAATAAAACTTCAGTACTCATTAGAGATCTGGAAGGAAGCAGTACCTATTGTGTCTCCCTCCGGGCTTATAACAGTGCTGGAGTGGGTCCACAGAGCAGCATAGTCAATGTCACAACCAAGAAACCACGTAAGGACTTACGACATATTTAGGGGACTGACTGTGTGTATGTTTTTCTTTAACTATCTTTAACTGTATGATTCATTTGGTGTTCATACAGTCACTTTGTGTATTTACAACCCTGACCATTTTACACACAGCAACCTGTACAAACACAAGCAACATATACTTGGACATTTTTGTCCAACTACAAATCAAGAACTTAAATCTTGTATTTACAAACTTATTCAGACCCTTAATTCAGTATTTCGTAGAAGCAGCAGTTACCTCTTTGCACACCAGGATTTAGGCAGTTTATCCCATTCTTCCTGACAGATCCTCTCAAGCTCTGTCACATTGGATGAGAAGCGTGTGTGAACTGCCACCTTCAGGTCTTTCCAACCATGTATTATGAAGTCTGGGCTTTAGCTGGGCCACGCAGGGACAGTGACTTGTCCTGAAGCCATTCCATCATTGTCTTCCTGTCATTGTCATGCTAAAAGGTCAACTGTTTCCCTATTATCCGATTGCTTTCACTCTGGAGCAGGTTTCCTGGGAGTATCTCTATGTAGTTGACTGCATTCCTGCTTCCCTTAGTTAGACTTCCTCCACCATCTCCGTGCTGCTATGATGTATCATCATGACCTGATGCTGCCACTATACCATGTTTCGCCACAGGGATTGTGCTAGCCGGGTGATTTGCAGTGCATGGCAGTCACCAGACATACAGTACTGTGAAAAAGTCTTAGACCATCATTACATTTGTTGTTTTAGCAATGCTATTATAATGAGAATGAAAGTACAACCAGAAAATCAAAAAAACAAAAATATGTAAAAATATTTCATATATAATATAACTGCTTATATTCTAAAGTAACAAATATATAGTGTGACCTCTGTAGATAAATATAGAAAGATCAAAGACAAAAATAAATTAAACTGGAAGACCTGTCAGAATCTAAAAAGATGTTTTTCAGTCTCTTCTTTGAGAGTTTTAAAGTCCAGCAAGGATCTAGCTCAGCATCTGGCAGCTTGATATTAATAATAATATTTCACGCTTTATTAATCCCCATTGGGAAATTCATGTGGACAGGCAGCCCTGTTAAGGCCCCAGAGGTTCAGTGTTCAGTGTCAGTGACACCTTGACATTTGGCCAAGAATCAGGGGAACCGAGAATCGAAGCACCAACTCTGAGGTTCATAGACAACTGCCCTACCAACTGATCACAGAAGCCAAGAGTTTTATTTAGTTTCAGACCCGAGATTCTGTTCACTCATGCTCTCTGAATCCTTTAAATGCAGTTTGAATGGTAGTTGAACCTTACTAAACTATGGCATAATTTTAGGGTATCAGATGAAAAGGTCTGAATGCTTTTGTAAATTAAAACTTTTAGTTGTTTTTTTTTTAAATAAATTGTCTAAAAAATTGTTTTTTTCCCATCATCATTTATTACATCTGGGGTGACCAACCCTGGTCCTCAAGAGCCACAGCCCTACATGTTTTACCCTCATCCACCCACTACCCCTACCCACTGCTGATTACCTGGATTAGTTCAGGGGTGGTTGGAAAACAAACAGGGCTGTGGCTCTTGAGGACCAGGGCTGGTCACCACTGGTATAGATGTATACTACACTAACAAAAAGCAACTTTATTTGCTGCAGAATAACACCTAAAAAGTATAATGTGAAGTTTTTGTCCCAACTGTTACTGTTTCTCACAAATAGATGAGGCCTAAATGTAATAAATCATTAAGAGAGGTAATTTTAGAAAATACTTAGTTTTAGATTGCATCAGCTGGCAGTCTGCTCTTCACCTACTTTTTGCTGGCACATTGCTTTGTTTCTTGGCGGTACACCAAATGAATAGTGTGAAACGGCAGGCCTCTTACAGCACTTTTTTCCTCTGATAGACATGGTCAATTTTTTATGTAAATGTCAGTTTAATTTACCGTCATACTCAATGATTTGGCATGTAAGCCAAGGTGACAGAAGATGAAATGTTTCCAGCTGAGGTCAGATTCCTTCCTTTAGCTATCACTCCTCCTTCTTGTTTCACCTGTTGATCATCAGGTTCATGGAGCTGGTTAAAAACTTCATAGGGTACCTTTAAATTGGTTGTTTTTCTCTTTCTCTCTCACTTGACCTTTTCCCGTTGTCTTCCACCAGCGCCTAGTCAAGCCCCGATCAAAATAATGTGGAACACTTCCAACTCCAAGGTCATCTTGAGATGGGACCAAGTACATGCTCTAGAGAATGAGTCAGAAGTAACAGGATACAAGGTAAAAACGGGTTAATTTAACATTTTTCCAGAAAGAGTTCTGAAACTGAATGAGCTGCATCTTTGATGAGTGAATGGTTTTACAGATTGAAACATAACAGAGCCTGACAGATGTCACATGGTCGATTTACTTCACATGAGTACATTCTTTTGGGTTTTTTGCCATTTTTGACTGCATTCGTATGTATGAATATTCAGATAAGTAAGTAAGGCCCTGTAGTGACTTGTACGCTATTTTCAGCACATTGAACAGAACATCTAAAAGTCACCCCTACTCTGTCCACAACCTAAAGCCAAGCTGCAGTTCAAACATCAGGATTGATGCATTAGTACTTAAACCTCATCTCCCCTGCACCCTGTCCTCTGGAGACCTAACCACAGTCATGTGCACATACACTACTTACTTGAATTAATCTTTCAGAGGAAGCACATAAAATGAAAAAACACAAGCTCAAAATTCTTGTCAGAGAAACAGCAAGAACACTTTGAAACCACTCTTAGGGTGCATTGTGTTTGTAGTGCCTTCATGCCGTGCCTCATGTTTTTATCATCTTTCCCTCTCTGCTTCCTGTAGGTGATGTACAGCCAGGACAAACACAGCCGTCCCAGCGTGGTGGAGACCAACACTACCTCCTTGGAGTTGTCACTGCCAGTCAACCAAGACTACGTCATTCAGATTAAACCCTTCAGTGAGGGAGGAGAAGGCAGCAGCAGCCGCCAGATTACCATCCCCAAGATAGCAGGTGGGATAGTCCTGACACGTGAAACATGAAAAGTGACATCTCTATATGTGAGACGTCAATGCAGAAAAATAAGTTCAGCTGAGCGAGTGTTTCTGTCTGCCTGCACAAACCCATACACTGGCATAGAAAGCATAAGCAGCTGCTAATGCATTTCTGTAGTTTGACCTAATTTCTCCTAAGACCCTTTTTTAGAACTTCCAGAGTGTGACATTGTTTCCGTTAAATAAAGACTGTTGTTCCAGGGTAAAAGTTCACTCTAGGACTCTAAACATACTAAACATAACCTATAATACAGGTTGTGTTTAGAGTCCTAGAGTATTCTGCATTGCATTATGGTCTTGATTATGGTATTGATGCTGCTGAAATAGAGGCTGCTACATAGAAAAAATAATCAGAAATACCAGTTCACGAGGGATTGTTCTCCATTAAATGTTTAAGTGAGCAGTTTCTCTCTTTTACAGTTATCTTAGCTGTAAAATACAGTTTCCTATACACAGACCGATAAGTATGTATCATCAAACAATAAAATGGACTAGGACATGCAAGGAATATTGCTAGTAGCTGAAAAGTGGATTTTTCCTTTTAATCAAAAAAAAGTCTGTTGCTGTGCCTGCCTCACTAGTCTAACTCTTTGTAAGTCAGGTTGTCCCATAATTGCACACAGTGTACTAGTGCCATCTATGGATGTAGTTGTGTACTCACAGGACACCCGTATTTGTATTGAAAGCTGTTCTTATAATAAGATTTCACTGTGTTTTGTGCTGTGGTGATTTTTTTTAAAAACATTCATGTCAAAGTGAACACTTTTTTCATACATTTTTAGATCACACCAGCCATTAAGAATAAAATACTTATTGGGTTTTGATTTGTTTGTGCAGGCTCCACAGCCATAGGAGCAGCCCCAGAGTCCTCTGCATCTCCCTTGGTCAACCTAGCAGCCCTAATCCTCACAGCCAGGACTGTGCTATGACAGAAATGTGCATGAACCAGGCACTGCAGCTGGTTATTAAGAGGAGAAACAGCAGGTCGAAGACAGCAAGAGGCTGACAGAAGCATTTCCACCTGCTCCTTACCTAACACTCCTGAATCTTTCCTTTTCTTTCTACAAAGATCTCTTTGTGTGGAGGTTTTTCCTTCACCTATCTAAAGAAGTTCCTGAAAGGTACTGGCTCTTTCAGAAGTCGCTTTTATGCAACTGAAAGGACACTGTGACTCTGCTGAGATCTCTTTGAAGATGTTTATTTTCTCTGCCTCCTTCTAACCGATGGATATTCTCATGTGGTTTTGACCTTAGAGGTCCAGTGTTGTGTGATGCACAATGCGATGTTTATGTTTTCTCTGTGGGGCTGTTCAGTGGATTTGTACAGTACATGCGTACCAATGCACTTTTTTTGCATGGTGGAATCTAGGGATAGGATGGATTTTATCATAACTGGCCATAGAGGAGACCTAACTCATGAATTAATGAGTGAAGTTGAATTTAAGCTTGATTATTTTCATTTTTGTCCTAGGACTATCTTTGGGAAACGCCCTGAACTGTCTGAGAAGGAAAACCAACTGTTAGTAATCCCTGCCAAGAACAAAACAAAACAGGGAGACACTGTAAACCTCATTGCTTTATTACAAACTAGAAATGTGGACCTTTGTAACTTTGCCTGGATCTTATTCATGCTTTTACGTTACAACATAAAGCACTGAAACCTCAGAGTTGCAGTGAAACTGACTGGAGCCAAAGGTATCGAGCCAACAAGGTTCAGTTCCACCTGTTGTATCATTGTGAGAAAATGCAGTGTGTACACCCCCCAAATGGCTTCCACTGTAAACAGCAGACTTGTGTTGATTAATTGATGTCTTACCTTCCTCCCTAATCTGTGATAAGTGTGTAACAAAGGCACGCTGAGCAGTGTGAGCCACATTGTTGTACGCTGTATGTATGAAATCCTCAGGTCCCAATTGAGCCTTAAGTCTTATGATTATTATTCATGTTGTTATTGTTCAAGATCTTATTTATTTTTCTCCTCTGTCTATCCGCATTGTGGCTCGCTCATGCTATAATTTACGAGTAACCAACTTTACTGTATGCTACGTTTTCTAAGTAAGATTTTTTTTTTTTTTTTGTTAGATCATATTTTTGGGCGTTTTGGGCTCAGAAGCAACATGCCTTCTCCCTTGTATGTCATGATTAGCATTGCAATACAATGTGGCAGTGATTACAGATTTTTCTAACATGCTGTAGCTTATTACAAAGTAGGGATGATATTTTACTGTCAGCGGCTGTTTGGCATGAGATTGATCAGTGTATGTACCTACGTTGCTTAGGATGTCTGAATGGATAAACGTGCTTTTAATAAACATAATGTCATTTTCCTTATTTCTTTGTTTGGTGTCAGAAGGGACCAAATGCTTGTGTATTTCAAGTGGAAGTGTTTTCATGTTCAGGCAATGCTATCTGAAGTAAAGTACACCTTAGCAGATGGAGTTTACTCTGGAAAAGCTAGTAAGTTGACCACCAGTACTGCAGTTGGCCTAAGTGCCATGATTCTTTTTTTTGCTTCATCAAAATGTTGTTACATACTTGCTGTGTGCTGTGGTATTCCACTCAATGAATGATCAGGGCTTGACAGTTTCTAAATGTAAAATTTGAAAATGAGTTTTTTTTTTTCTCACAAAAAATCCTAGAACCAGAAGCACTTGGTACAGAAAATACACTTATGATATGTATAAACAAAAACGTAATTTTATCTTGTATTTTTTTTGTAAGATTGAAAAAATACAATAGCTTCACTATTGGGCCTAGAGGACAAATTCACACCTTAAGCAATAAGAAAACACAGATCAAATAGAGGGGTTTTCTTTTCATCTTATTTTTTTCTCTCTTTATTTTAAAGGAATGCAAGTACAATGTACAGCAAAGACACAGCATCAAGCAATGGAGAGCCACAGAGCAGAGAAGATGAAGCTGCTGAGGAGGAGGAGGACTCTGTACAGAGAGGAGTGGGCTAGGTTGAAGGTTCAGCTAGAGGTCATCCAATGAGACTTCAGTACCTGGTGTCTAAGCCACAGCCAAGTGTCTGCGATTATTCAAAGTCTGGTTATTACTTGTCAGACTCCCTAGAACAGGCCTTTTCTGGACAGAGGGAGGTAAGTTTGACCTTACAGGTTTATCCAAGCATGATTAGGATAATTTTGCTCCTTGGTGAAAGATGGTGATAAGGATTTCAGTTGGATATGCTAGATGTTGTTGAAAAGTTCTTGTATTTTTGATAATGGTGCCCCCTAGTGTACATCAAGCCTTTGGCCTTAAACTACTTTATTTTCACAATCCACCAAAACGCCACCAAATATACAGTACAAGGTATGCATGTCTGCATTTTTTCACACCTTCCAGTTTGACGCCCACATCCATGAGTTAACCACCACTTAAAAAGATTTGGAATCAAAATATGAAACAACAGGAGGAGGTTACGTTACACATGTGAACACGGACTGTAAAGTTTAGTGTCTGAAAGCCAGAGTTATACCTCAGTATACTTCTACAAACCTGACATGACAGGTTTTAACGCCGTTTTCTCAATGTTAAAAGGTGAACGATTTTGCTGCTGCATGTACTGATTTAAACACATTTGCATAAAACTATTTTTGCAAGGAGACAATTTTTGCAGGTAAGGACACAGTAATAAATGGAAAAAGGAAAACCTTGCCATCTCAGGTTTGTGTTTGACTTTCTGGCACTTGTGTAATTAAAAGAAGCTAGTTCATATAAATTTTTCATACAAAATCAGAGTTTGTACAATTCGACTGTTACCATAATTGGCACACTACATGTCTACAACATCCCTCTAACATTCATGTATCAAAGCACACAACTAAAAAAGATGCTGCTTCACTTTTTATTTAGAACACTGTAACTTCCTTGAATGAGAATTTGAAGGATTCTGATCCATAATACAATTTCAGCAGGTGAAAAATTGTTGTAAATTTAAAAAAACCTGTGAAAAAAAACATCAGTCAGTACAGCTAAAAGGCATTATAGGCCTGTGTTTCCTATCAAACTAATATGTTGACATATTCAACAACACTGTTGGCTGGAAATGAGATGAAAATGTTAAAAGGAGATAGTGGGGATTAACGAAACTGAATGTATTGTGTGCTTGATATTTCACACTTTTTTCTCATTAATACTCTTCATTTCCTGTGAGGAAGCTTAATTTCCTTTTTTACATGACAGAGCTCAGATTTGACTTTAGATTATGAACAATTCTGCCCTTACATATTTTATTTCCATGATATTACTTTCATGATAAAGGATATCATGAAGCTTCCTTATGTATTAATATCCATATTTCTCAATCACACTCTAATAATGCAAGAAATTATCATGCAATCATTCCTCAAATACTAGTTTTACTGATGCAGCAGCCCAATCTGCAACTTCAACAAGGGTGTGAGCCTACACTATATATTCACTACACAAAAGGGCCACAGTGGTTTTATATCCACCTGAATTCTGAAAGTATGTCTAGGGTTTGGGCTCATTCTGAAACATCACTATTCTCAGAAACAATAACAACAACAGGTATTCAGAGTGTCTTAACAACTCCTAATGTCCAGACGTACTGTATGTGCAGAATACAATCAAAATCCGTCATGACTCAGCAGCTCAAATCATATCTTTGCACACTTGCCACCCACACATCATAGTGAAATATAAAAAATTAGACTTACAGAGAGAAGAAGGTGATCTGACTAGGTTTTACTTTTGCCCTTATCACTTAAATAAATACCTTGATCTTGACAAATAACATGATCCTTTCTACTTCTATGATCCTTTGATTTGTGCAACTGTTAGTGTGATGGAGGTGAGCCAATGCCCATTTGTTAATTTCATTTGCCATGCAGGAATGAAAACTAAACCTAGGATTTTCTTATACTTTAACAGCACTGTAGCTTTTTCTTGCTAGCACAATGTTTTTTCAACTCACAGCAGAAGTCTAGTGATTCCTTCTTTCTTGCATCCTGTAAAATACAGGTATATTACTTTCCTCTGCTCATATTCCTTTTTTTAATTAAAACACTTTGATCTTTGATTATTCCACTGATGGAACAAATTATCTCAACAAATCTCTTGTACACAAATTTCCTTTGACTTTTGAGGAATACTTAAACAAGTAGTTAGAATTCAGAGGCCCTGAGAGCTTTGCAGGGAATTTTGTTGGATTATCGCATTTAACTAAAGTGAATGTCATTGTTGGGTATACAAACACAGGAACTGCATTTGCTTTTCTGGTAGCATTACTGCTAAACCACTCCGCTGAACGTGAATGATGTTAAATAGAAAAATGTGTAAATAAAAATAAAACAGATTTGAAAGGAGTCCTCCTTCAGCTTTGTGTGTAGACAAGCGGCTCCACTTGAGCACCGCTGGCAGTTGTCTATCAGCAGGGATGGTGGGTGGCAATTTCAGGTCCAGCACTTACACTTGTGGTCCAAAGGGGGGCACTCTCATCTCTGGAAATCAGGACTGCAGATAACAAAGAGGAAACACAGTAGTCAACCTTAAATCTCTGAACCTCAGAGGAGGTTGTGGGGCAGAATTTGGCTAGATTTGATCTTTTGAAGTCGATATGATATCTGTACCTCAGATGCACTATGATGATCCTCAGTAGATGATTCTGTTTCCCTGACAACGACGGCCTTGGTCACCTGCATGTCTGGATGCTGCTGCTTGGCTTTCTGTATTGCAATAGCCAGAGCCTACAAGAAAGAGTGAACTGTAAAGTGTTAACTGTTTACATAACATTTAATTATAAATACTTTTGATACCAAAATAATAAATACCTAAAATAAACAATTAAAGCACCCTTACTGGTATTAACATCTTTCTTATTTTCAAAGATCCAAAAATTACATCCAAAACTCACAATAAGTAACCACCATGCACATGATTGTTTGTCCCATCCACAGTTCATTTGCTCACCTGTTCTTGGTCAACATCATCATCTCCTGTGATTATAATCCTTTTCTCGATCCTGGTTTCTGAATACCCTCCTTTCACCGTCTGCAACACACAGTGACTTTTTGTAAACAGCCCAGATTTAACTGTATTCAGACAGAGGGGATTAGCTGCACCTCCTCAGTTTGTAAATGTTGTTTGATGCTACTTTATCATAGTTACACATTAGATTATGTGTTTTATGTTTTAATCTAACTTTTCTACCTTGGTGACTTGAGTGGTTGCAGAGGTAACATTTTCAGTGACAAGGATGGGCGACCCTGATGTCTCTCTCCCAAGACTGCCCATGTGCACCTGAGGAAGCAGAAAAGTTGGCAGTATAAAAAAATACTGTCAACACACAAACACCAAACAAATCATCACAGACTAAAAGTGTATTTCTTATTTCAGGACATCCAGTCATGCTAATTCATGGTCGTAAGTAGGTTTAAACCATGATCATGCTGCAGGTTCAGTTAAAATTGGAGAGGTCCTTGTGTTTGTACTTACAGGGGATACACTCTGTCGTGTAGAGTAAGAAACTTCACTCAGCCCAGCCATACTGTGATCCTGGAACAGCCAAACTCATTATGTGACTTTATTCAGAACAACTGCCATGCAACTTAGATGCAATAGAATAACAAGATTATTATTTTCAGTTCTAGTTGTCTTCAAATATTATTTTTCTTGTACAATATTTTATTCTAGAATGTGTAATTAACCTGATCTGTAAACTCCACAATGGTCGTGGTGACTTCTGACCCATTTGGCTGAGTTTCTGTCTTCACGTCCGTCTTCCTCACTGTCGGCGTGGGCATGACATCACTGGCCTCCCTGCTCAGTGGTGTGATGGCAGGAAAGCGACTGGTTTCTCTCTGCGACTGATCCACTGACGATGACACTGGCACTGACCTCTTTGGCTTTTTTGGAACTACAGGCTGGAGAAAAGGTAAAAAAGGTTTTAGTTTTTTAGAGGGACATTTTATCATTGAAGTAAGATATGGAGGAAAAAAAAACAAAAAAAATGAAGGGTTCCTTCTTGCTACTTGATAAAAAAACATTAAACATGTTGCCTGTCTGCATATATACAGTGTCTATAAAAATGTTTTGAATAATCGTTGATTTAATTTGTGCAGAAGCTTTTACTGGTTACAGATGTCTTGGTGGCCTCCCTCACTCGTCCTCTTCATGTATTGTCATTTAATGTTTGAGGATGGACTGCTTTAGGCAGATTTATGCATGTGCCATATTCTATCCATTTCATAATACTGTATTTAACTGTACTCCAAGGCATATTCACTGACTTTTCTCTTGAACCCTTTTTTAGGGAGATGCTTGGAGTGTTCTTTTGTCTTGATGGTATAACTGGATCTAATAGATACAGGTTTATTAATATTACCCTCCTTGAAACACAATCACTCCACTCAGATGATCTCCATTGAACTAACTGTCTGACCTCTTTAGCCAGATGGCAACACCAGTGATGATTTAGTTGCTTTAAAGGAGATAAATAAATATGCAAAAACCTATTTTAATTTTTATATCTAATTAAATGTGAAAGATTTTTTGGGGGGTAAATGTCAAATCAAATCAGCCACGATTCAATATTATAACATAAATAAACAACATCTGCACCACAATAGAATTGTTGTTATTGCCTTATTTTTGTGTCTTCCGTTAACATTTGCATGGTCCAGCTACTGAATCTAATGTAGAGCTTCCTCAAACTTTGCTGATGTTATATGAGGGGATTTTAAATAAATAGAAATCCAGTCTCACTGCCTGCACCCTAATCTTTTATACATTGTCATATGTCTCTAGTTTAAAAATATGCAGAGATTCTCAAAACACTTATGATTTCTAGTACACTCGGCCTATGTTCACACCTGCACTGCAGTTTGATTGCAGTTTTAGAAAAAAAAAAAAGCTAATTTTTAAGTGTCTAAAAATAGTACATTCCTCTCTCTTGCCTGAACAAATCACATGAAAGCAATAAAAGCCCTTATATTTTGAAACACATTTGATATGAAAACTACCTGCCCATCAGGCCGTTTGACCTCTGGTCGGACTTCTTCAGCCTGGATATGTTTGGCTGGGGGGCTGCTGCTGGCGTCTCTGCACAGAGGAGCTGTCACCAATGGAGAAGGTGGTTCAGAGGGGCCCTGCTGCTGGAGTAAGTCGATGCCCAGGCACAGACCCCTGTCAGGTGACAGATCCCTCTCTCCCAGCTCTGACATGCCCCTAGAGAACTCCTCCATGCCTGTGTGCAGATCAGTGAGGACTGTAAAATCTACTTCAGCCTCCAAGCTGGAGGTTGAGCTGACTGTGATGCTGGAACATTTGCGCTCTATGCCCAGGTGGGTTTCCTTCAGGTACAAGATCTCATGGTCCTGGTCGTCCTCAGAGACAGAGCCTAGACGTCTTTCCCATGGTTCCCTCTGCAGGAAAGATACATAGATGCATTCTTATATTGTGCAATTTAACACCCAATTAAAAATTCATACTAGTGGCACATTTACTAGTCAAGAATAAACCATTATTTTCTATTTGTTACGAATTTTGTTTGTTTGTTACCAATCAAAGCATAACATTTAACAATATAAATTGTGTAGTCATATGGTGTCAGTTTGAAATCCTTGGTAATGACAACATCTCAAAGAAAGTGTGTTAAATAATTAATTTCCAGAAGAGTGGCTATAACAGAAAACAAACAAGAGACTGGTGAAGCTGAGGGATGACTCACCAAGGCTTCGTTGAGAGGATCCTCATGAATAGCAGGTGTGGGAGGTGTCTCCTAAAAAGCAGACACAACAACGAAACATTAATATAAAATTAATAATGTTCTAATTCATAGATAGGACAACAGCTACAGAATATAATACCAATCTCTGCAACAGCTAATGCCTGTACACTAATTGTATTAAAGGAGAGTCATATTGCCTAAGCTGTTGTGTCCCATATATTATTATTTATAATACGGAAACACTTAATTCATCCATCAACTTCAGGAGTTATGCTAACAAAAAAAAAAACAACACATTCTCAGAGACTTCCCAGAGATTCTAAAGCTTAAAGTCTACTGTCAGGAGCATGCATGTAGGGTATATTTCACAGGTTGACATCATTAAAAAAGGCTGCAAGTGCAATGGTAATGCCATGCACTGAAAGGTTAGATTTTTTTAAAGTCCCTTTCAGGAAAAAGGTATTCATATTCATAAATGTGGCATATGAATGCCTAAGCCCTGAAGAGGTTTGGCAGCTCTGCAGCCTGTGATTACATCTAATCGCCTTATTCATTTTCTACTATTGCTACAGAGGTGCCAAGGCAGAACATTTGGTTCAAATGCCCTTCTCAGCCATTTATAAAAAGGATTTAAATTATGTGAAAAAGAGGTTTCAAAGAAAAATGGTGGAAAGGTCTTGTGCTCCTTGCAACAGCAGCCAGCTTTATTCTGTGAGGATGTTGGAAGGAGAGACCAAGTGTTAACGTGACAAGTTAAGGTGATACAAAAGGGTCGCCTGAAGCTTAAGCAATGGGAACTTTGCTTAAAGGCCCGCAGGGTTCTGAAATGGCCAAGCAGATGTCAAGCTTTGCGAACAGGTACAAGGGAAAGCAAAAAGCTCCTTGGCCCATGGACGTGAATTGAGTCGGTCAATGATGCGATGCGAAGGAACGGGAACTTTTGCTTTCTCATACACAGCCACATGAGTTCTGAAGTATGTGTGGGTTTTTTTATGGCAAAAACAAGATTTGGACGACATCGTCTGAAGCTCATGCAATGTTTTACTTTCCGATCACTGACAAACAGGTCGGGGGCAAATGTTTTACCGCTTGCTTCCTCTTGGCTGTTTCTTGGGTGGGTGTCCTGTAGTGGATGTGGCTGTTGTCCATGTTGCTCTGTCGATCTCTGGACCACTTCGTTTTCAGAGGAAGAGTTCGCGGGGGAGCAGTTGGAAATTTGGAGCTGGACAGTAGATTCTCTTTAATCTCCAAGTTGTTTTGAAAATGATCTTCATGTCCTCTTGTCCACTGATTTTGCCCCGTTAAATCTCTGTGCTCCTGTTGTTGAAGCAATTCATTGTTAATCGTTTGATGTAGTTGAGTTTGCGACTGATATAACACTGCAGATTCACCTTGGTATTTGCTAGCCGCTGTGCTTCCCTTGCCAACATCTGTGGCAGATTGCAGTACAGTGTAATCATCAACACTCCTTCCTGCCTCACAGAATCCATCTTTTGATTTTATCATCTGTACATCCCCAGTCGCACCAAAGATGCCTCTGTCAGACTGGCTTTGAGTTTGAGGATTTACAACACCTTTGTTCTCTTTATTCAAAGACTTCTTTGATCTCTGTGGCTTGAGAGGGACTATTTTGGTGACTTCGGAGTGCGAGTTCCCAGTTTTGTTGCAATCTTTTGCTCTCATGGGGCATGGGTCTTTTATTTTCCAAGTCTCGCAATGCCTCATGTCAGTCTCAGTTTTGGCCACATTGTCCTTTGGGAGATAGTGCAGAGTTTCAAAGTTTTTTGGTTCCTCTCGATGAATGTGCTCATACTGAAAATCCCTGACATCTCTGTTTTTCGATGTACTCCTCTGTTTATCTGGTGGAGACCCATACCCATTTTCCTGAAAAGCATCCCTTGTTAATAAAGAATCACGATGCCCATTTGTAGCTAAGGCATCATCCATGGAGTCCATATCAATTAGTCCTGTTGCAATATGGTCCTGTTTCAGATACGTTCCAGGTCTAGTTCTTAAAGGATCCAAGATTGTTTGACAATTGTTCATATTTGCGTCAGTTACTGCAAATGTATTTCTGCCCATAGAAGAGACCTTACTTATTTCCACTTTAGAGTAAGTTTCCAGTGCTCCCTTATAAGCATCCTGCTTGTCAATCAATTTGGCACCTCCGATCGCCTATGTTGACATAGAGTAGACAGTTTCATCAGCCTAGCTAGTTATGCTGCCTTTTCATTTTTGTTATCAGTGTTACACCACATTACATTACATTATCATTGAAGAAGAATCATTAGCAGGGGCAAACTGATGTTTTGTTTTATGATTTTCTGCATTTTGACTGTAGGTAAAGTAGAAACAATTCTAAAGGAACATTTAAAGACACATATAGGAAACATTTTGTAGTGTTGTAATAAACGGAATGTTGCTCTTACTGATTTCCGCTCTGGGGTTCCTCCTGGAGGCGAAGCTGAGGAAAGGCGTTTCTCCCTCTGGGCCATCTTGCTGTTAGGCTGCCTCAAAGTCCTCTTCAGCTCATTGATACTGGCCTGGTGTTTTTGTAGAACATCTTCTGGCTTGTCCAAGAACTGCTGCTCACACAATGAAGAACCCATCAAATTAACATACTGTTTGTTCAGTTATAACTCTTTCTGCAAAAAAAATGTACTGTAATTCTGTTCTGATGCAGGTGTGGTACGTGATAGTTATGCAACTTTGATTGAAGAATGAATTAAAAAATTTCCTGACTACAAGTGCAAACTCAATTTAACAGTATATGATCAGCAGTAACTACTTTTGCTGTCATTCTTTACCAAAGATATTATAATGTTAAACATTATCACAAATACCAATTGTACTGTCACTTAGTGAGGTAGATCACAAAGGTTAGACAGATAAGAGGATTTAACTCAACTCAAATTTAACACAAACTTAAATATGATAATTAGTATTTCTGTAGTAATACAGCAATTTATCACAGTTGGTCTTTAATAGAAAAACCCTTATTGCTGTTTACTCTGTTCTAATAGTAAGAGACAGGCACAGTTATGAAAAAGGAAACACAGCACACCCGGTGAGGGTCACACATAGCCCATGCCAAAAAAAAAAAAGAGAGGACAAGCAGTACCTCCTGTTTGGGCCGAGGGATGGCCAGATCCTTGTCCAACAGATGAGGGAGCCCAAGGTGGGGCAAGTGAGATGAAGTGAGGGATTTGAGGAAAGCAGGAGGTTGAGGATTGGGTTGGGTGAAGAACAGATGCGTGCAGAGACAAAGAGTTTAAGTGCTGCAGGTGAGTCAAAAAGGCAGGCAGCCAGATGGACAAACACACAGTTGACACTATTGGTCTCCCTAACCACAGACCCTAAGACCTTTAAGACATTTTAATGTTCTGCCAAGTAGACAGGGACAATCCATTACAGTCAGCCAATTGATAATTAATTCAGTCGTGTATCGACAGAAGTTAAGTGCTCGGAGAGGGGGATTATTCCCATACTTCTTCATCCAAAGATTTGGTGAGAAGGCATTAAAAAACCACAAATGAACAGACGAGTTTGTGACTAATGCAATGCCAAAATTTCCTACAGTACAAAGATCGGCACAGGTATAATACATATTAAATACATTGGAATAATCTTTACCATATATACCACATAATTTGCCTAGGTTTACAACACATAAGAGTTTATCTAGAAAGCCAGTATTGTGCAAAAAAAAAAAAAAAAAATTATTAAAAATATTGATTGACTGAATTGATTTTGATGCATCTCAACTTAAGTACTTTACCAGGAGATTTGTTAACGGGGGAAACACTGATTTACTGACTCATCCACAGTGCTTAAGGGCCATCTGTTTATCCTGCTAATCACTCTAATTTCACACAGGGACACTGTTAAAGATGAATGCTCGAGAACATGTGTTAGCAATAGAAAAATAAAGCTTTTTCCACTGAAGTAGTAGTAAAAATATCTAATCTTAATTTCCACTGACACTATTTCCCAGTGAGCAGACTGGAAACAAGAAAAGAAAGTCTGAATACATGTATATAAAACATCTCATGCCTATTCATTTGAAGATCAATTCATGCAGTTTCCATGGATTACACTCATGACATGAATCCTGGAACTCATGACATGAAAAGAAATAATATTCCCTCCAGAGACAATCAGAAACAGATAAATCGTGCTTAACAAACACACAGTACAGGCGCATAACCCACAACAGCCAAAACTACACAGACAAACACTAAGGTCTAAGGCCAAAATACCTCTGGTTTGGTGTCTACAGGCGAGCCTGCCTCCTCACCCTGCAGGATAGGATGTGGTGGAGAACAGAGGCAAAAAAAAAAGAGGTTAAAAGTGTTAACATCAGTGTGAAGGTGGGGAAAAGTGCTGGGTTGAAACAAAAGAACATGTGCAGCAAAGAGGTCAACTTAGACATTGGGAGGCGATTTTCAAAAATGTGAGTATAAAGGAGCCATACTAAGAAGTCGTATAAGATTAGAGAGGAGCAGAAAATAGGCTAAATTACAGTGAGGAGAAAAAAAAATCTGGCATGTGGGGGTTACAGTCTTAAATGAAAAGGAATGTGAGAGAGAAGGATGAGGAATGTTAGTAAAATCTTAGAAACTAAAGAAACTACTTTGCACATTTCTCTGCACTGCCCTCAAAATTGGAACATGGTTGTCACACTTTCAATACTCTAGTTACCAGGTAAGTGTTAATTGACAAAGCTGTGGCTCAATAAAAACATTTATAACAGCAGGCAAAACATCTGCAATAAAAGCAAAATTTTGTACATTTGAACAGTGTTGTGTCCTCTAATCTTATACCTTAAACTCCAAAGATTTAGTGGGTGTTGAGATGTTGGTGCCACGTGCCTGCTTCTGATCTTGACCTCCATGCCGCTCAAGCTCCTGATCTATGTACTGGTCCTGGTCTTCATCATGATAGTGGTAATGATCGTGGTCTAGGTCCAGGCTGCCCTCTTGGTCCAGGTCTTCTCTGGACATGAACTGTGTCCGTTCACTGGAGCTTCGCTGGGACAGCTGGTCCATGCTATCACCTAGAGCTGAGGCTGGTAAAGTAGTAATGGGAGAGTCAATCAACCATTTAGATTTTCACATGATGTAGCAGGTAAAATATTTAACAGAACCACATATCATATATAATGATGATGATAATGCTATAGATAATAAAAATAATCTTAAAACACCATTCATTTCTCGAAGACTTTCAGCATAACATTTAACTCGCAGAGAACTGGTGCACACTGGGAGGACCATAACATAAAAATCAATAAAGTCCTGTTGCTGAAATAAAGTGTGTGTTCAATCGTATACTGCTTTCAATCCATCCATCAGTTTTCCAAACCTGAGGGACTGGAGCCTTGTTATTACCTTACACAACATTAGCCAGGAAACATGAGTGAAACTCAGACTAGACTTAGTTGAAGTACTCACCTCCATCAATGCTGCGAGGCAGCATGTACCTCTTGCTAACAGACCGATTGAACTGTGGGGCAGGCCTGTCAATCAGAGCACTGGCCTGTCTGGTCTGAGCTTGGGTTCGTCCACTGTAGCGGAACTTGGAGCCAATCACCAGGAAACCCTTGGGAGGTGGCTCTGGAGAAACCAACCTGCCAGAAGATTTATTTTGTGAAATTATATTATACTGCACTGGTTTTATTTACTGAATTACAGAATCTGCAATCTATTTAAAAAAGTGCACCGATTTGTTTTCCTCGTCCCTAATTTCTTAATAATTTCCCATGAAGTTATGTTATTTGGTACTAATTATAAGAAAAATAAATATAGTTATTTCAGTTTATTTAGTTGTGTTTAGTTGATAAGTAGCTGTTAATTAATTTTCAGAGTAAGTTTCTTAATAGATCAGCTAAAATATTATGCATTTCATTTCTTAGTTAATGTTAGATGAGAAAAGAACCACACCATTTCCATATCTGTATGGTAAATACAATATAATTAACTTAGCACAAAGAGTTGAAACAGCTAGCCTGGCTTTCTTCAAAGGTAAAATCCCTTAACCAGCACCTCTAAAAACACCTACAGTAACCATCTCCCGTATAGCTTCATACTTACCATACAGAGTGTTATTGTTTCCATCATCTTAGTTAACATGCTGACAAAAGTCAATTTAAACTGAAGGAAAGAACCATTTATTATTGAAACCTTAATACTACACCACTAAGTGTTAAATTGTATGATTCGTTAAATCTCTCCTTTTTGGAAGTTTAGCAAATCTGCTGTGAACTCACTAAAATAATTTCTAGCCCACTCACTGAAATTAATTAGGGTTATTTAACCCCCCTAAGGAACCTTCTTATGAATTTACAGTTAAATATGATTTATTTCGAGAAATTTATACAGAACTATGGGTCCTGTAAAAACTCAGTGTTATAAGAAAAGACCAGGGACATATTCATGAATGTCACTTGTAGCAATGCTCTGCTTTTCCAGGAGTTCACAGTACATGCTGGGTGCAATGACAGGGCAGAAAAGGTGCACCTGTCAGTGTGTCTATGACTACTAAGTCCTACCTGAAGAAGGTGTGGTGCTCAATGCAGACCTTCCACAATCGCTTTGATGCCCGATGGTTGGGCAGCTTGAAGCCTATGGTGCTCTCAAACTGTTCATACTGAGCAGTGAGGGAGACAAGTGGAGGTGTTGAAGGACAAAGAGAGGAGGTGAAGAAGAGAAGGAGAGTGAAAGGAGCGTGGGGGAATATGAAGGGATGGTGGCAGGGTGAATTGTGTTTACTCCGCAGCAATGGTAAAATCAATGCTTTCCTGTTTACTTGTAGAAATATATTCTTGCATCTTCCACAGCCTTTTCAGGTAACCAACCTACAAATTAGCAGTTTGTGCACTCCATCAAATGTTCAGTGGTGTGAAGAAAACAAGATGCTTTCAAATCAATAGGTTATTAGCAATGCACCAGGTCTTTAAACACTAGGAGTAGTTGCCCATTCATAAGAGGAACTTCTGTTCTACACAAAAACTCTGTTGGGACCGTTAAAATTAAAAAGCTTTAAAGAACAATGACACCCCTCCGGGTAAATTTGAAGTGACAACTGATTTAAGAGGATAGATCTGCAGAATAAAGTATATTCACACAATGGCCCTGGATTCAAAATGAAGATGTCAATGTCAGTTTAACAGTGGATATAAAACATATTGCGGATAGCCTGAAGGCCAAAGGATGAAGGAAACAAGAACAGCAAATCACAATAGTTTTAGGAACTTAAAAATTAGAGTGGCTTGCAAGTACTTGCAAGTGAAATCCTTGATGAAAGTGCAAATCCTGTGACTGGCTAATCGGGCTTTACAGTCACCATGGAGGCAGAGGAGGAGGAGAATAAAAATATGACCTATCAGCCTAAACTTTGAGGACGGTATCTCTGAGGGCTATAAATAATATCTGAAAATATACTTCTCATCAGTTGTCATGTGGTTTGCAGATAAATCTCAGAAGTGACACAAACCATAAAATGACTATATATATCACTAAAATAATAGCGCAATTTTAACAACTGCAAAAACCTTAAAATAGAAATGTGGACTTTTTACCAAATTGTTGTGCATGGAGTTGTGCATGCAATCATAGTGCAGTGAACTCCTACTAAATCAAGCAAGATGCAAAAGACAAGTTAATGATGTTTTTTATTTACCTCTCCAGGCCGGATCTTAATGTAGAAGTTGCTTCTTTTATAGGAGATCTTGAGGATTTTTGGCCAGGCAAACCGGTTGATCCTGAGGCGGTCTCGGTAGATGAGCAGACCATTGGCACTCACACCAAGCATTATATCAATTCCCTCTGAATCCTGATGAGGCAAATAAATAGAGCATTACAAAAAAAATAAAAATTAACAAAAGTGTGTTGAAAGTTAAAAAATGTGGAAGTATTATCTCTGAACCTTAGCATGATGCAGGTCCACACCATACATTGAGAGCTTCTTGGCATTTTCTAGAAAGTTTACCTCTGCCTCAGCTGGACTCATTCCCCTACAACAAAAATACAACACATGATTGATTGAACAAATAAGAAAAACAGCATCTACCATTCTTCTTATTGCTTTCAACACAATTAATGTCATATTTTCTATGACCTGTAGTTACAGTGAAGCTCCATCACCCTCTCTTCCAGCTCACGTGTCTGATTGGGGGCAAAGCGGAAGTCACCAACATAGTCTGGGCCATGTTCCTCGGACTCATAGTCCCCAAGTTCAGCCTGGACGGTGTAGGAGCCCAAAAGGGCATGGGTGACAAACGAGCAGGGTAGACGACCAGACAGGATGTCATCCCTCAGCTGCAGGCACAGGTAGTACCTGGCAAAACACAGAGACTCTGCTATCACGTATCTGTAAGAGTCATCTAGAAGAATCTCAATAACGGATGTACAGCTGTGGTTTTCTGTATAAGACTCATATGAATCCTAAGAACTATATGACTAAATACATAAAAAATATAATTTCTGTTATCCTCCACTGTTCTCTGCGATTATTGCTAGTTGACGCTAGCATGCTAACACGTACTATGCTAAACTAAGATGGGGAAGATGCTAAACAACGAACCTTTTGAAATAACTTGTTGACACTGTCACTTTGAACATGTAATGCCTGTTGATGTTCAGATTTTGTATATAGTAGCACTTGGTCTTCACATTTCAGGGTAAAAAATTATGTCTTCTTAGTTACAAATAGTCTGTTTATTTTCTCCCTCACAAAATACAACATGTATCAAAATACAGCTAAATATCCCCGAAGTTCAAATAAAGCTCAGTGGACATTACTTCTGCCATGAAAGCTCCACACACCCCAGAGTAAAAAGAAGTTGAGTCATTTTACATAAAAAAGATTATTTTGTAATGTACCCCTGTTGCTTTTTGTGGAGATTAGTCTCTAAGAATTCCAGTCCAGCACAACAGGTGAAATTTTGTCTGCTATCTTCAAAGATATACTGAAAGAATTTAATGGCATCTTAGAAAAAAAATTTCCCAAGTATTTAGGACACTGCACTTAATGGTATGTCAGCAAAAAATATGGCCCCAAAAATAACAATAAATCCAACAAACAGTTTTCTAAAAGGCAGTTTTTGGTAGGAAGTGATTTAGATGCCTTTGGCACATAAAACTAGTAAAACGAAACTCCTTATTTTCCAAAAGCAGTGTTTTTTAACAGTTTAAAAGTTCCTTACACATTCAGACCTACCTGGTGATGTCTTCAATAAGCACAGACGGGTCTGGAGGGTAGAACTTGACAGAAAACCCAAAATTCCAGGAACCAACTGTGGACAAACCACAAGCAATGTTGATTTGCAAAGCTGCTCACTCATTAAAATACTGTATGTGTGGATTTGTGGACTGTGTAGGAGTGTCTGTACTGTATGTGTGTGTCTGCTGCACTTACCCCGAAGTGCAGCAGATTGCTTCTTAATCTCTTTGGAGGGATCTAACCAATTCTACAAAAGAAAGAAAGAGACAATCCCCTTTGAGAAATTCAACCTCAGAAAAATATTCCATATTCACATTTTTTAAGAGCGTCTTTTAAGTACTGTACCTAACTGTCTGCTCTTCCTTTTTAAAATCTATTCCCTAGCTGAGAGCCAAATATATAAATGCTTCAAGAAAATGGATGAAGGCTGAAAGCATCAATATTGGGGCTATAAATGCCAATTGAAACCTGCTCCCTCTGCTTAATGTCACAAGAGGTTTCATAGTGTGTGGTAGATGTGGTGCATCATATTTAAAAGGGCACACTGTCTAATCACATTTTAAAAGGTTAAAGGTCATGCATGCCACTCACAGGCTATAAGAGGTTAAGCACAGCTAAAATGGCAGCCTTGCTGCTTTATAACACACCAAAAAACAAATCTGAAGGCTAAATGGGCCGGTTGTCTAAGACGGGTTCAAATTTGTTCTCCAAAACTGTAAATAATCTATTGCAAGCAGCTGTAAACATGACAAAATTAAACATTCATTTCATTTAATTATTGACAGGTCAGAATAATAACTTTGTAAGTCAGTGACAGGTAAAAAAGGTAGTCACAGAGTGTGCATAGATTATGCATGTTTATGTTTGCAAGAGGTTTCTCATTGGTTCCATTACAAATTTTGGACTTCACCAGCTGATTCACAAAAGTTACTGCAGCCGTTTGAGGCACACGCTGCAGAGGTTTAATTACATATCTTGAAATAAGGGTAGATAATAAGGTAAACTAATTCATAGACCAGGTATGCTATTATAATGTGTGCCTGACCTTGGCGTTGTCCATGTCCTGGAAAGTCAAGCCGAAATAGTCTCTCTCCAGCAGGTTCAGATGGCCACACACCATGTCCAGCAGGGTCTGGCCCTTGGCAAATTTCTGTTATATACACACACACACACACACACACACACACACACACACACACACACACACACACACACACACACATTTAGTAAAAGACAGCAAAGTTAGCAGGTCTACATTAGGTTGTATGATCACATATATATAGATCTAAATATATAAAAAGTCTGTGGTTTAATTTCAGCTATTAACATGGATCATCATATCCTTCTTTCTCCCCATATTTTCTGTCTATATTTTTACTATGAGATGGCAATAACACAATTATTTAAAAAAATAAACTGTAAACCCTGTAGTAATGGGATTTCAATCATTCAAAGATACTGTACTTATCATAGTCTGGTTGTCCTGTGAATTAAAACCTGGGCACGTATAGCAATAGCATTTCTTTATCATATTTCACCACACAAAAGAGTACAATACAATACAATTAAACCCAACTGTGGTCTGAGAGATGCTGCCAGTACCCCGTGGAGAAGGAGGAGCTACACTCTACAAGCGGAGGAATTGCATCTCGCATCAGTGGTGTTTCGGCAGACCACACCTATTTTCTATCCAGTCCTTCAGGGCTGAAAACAAGGTCTCTGTGGGTTGCACAGACGGCCTTGGCAAAATGCTATTTCCACACACACGCAGACACACAGGCACACACACGCCAGATTCATCTCCTAGGGAAACCTGTCTCCTATGGCGACAAAGCAACCAAGCAGCTGTTGCCATGGCAACAGAAGTAATAGGTCCCTTCTGTATATGCATGTGCCCTCTCGATTTCTTTATCTCTAGTTACTACAACGCTTTGTTCATCCACTATAATAAAAGCTGGCAGTGAAGTCAGCATACATTTTAAAAATTTAAGACAGGCTAATTAATAAACCATTATAAAGTCATCTGTCTCTCAATCGAATAAACAATAAATTACATCCTGCTGCACTGAGGCTGCCACTGACAAAGTATAAGAATCATGCTGATTAACAGGCAGAGGCAGTCATCAGATATTTTTTTGAGGAACAGCTCATATATTCGATTTTCCAACAAAATGAAATTGCAAACACACATCTCAGGTGGTCCCCCAAGCATGGCAACCAATTCAGGAACTACTGATGAGATTTTCCTGTCACTCCAATTGGCTCCAATCACATTTCTGTAACTAGTTCTGTGGGCTTATTGTGTTAGCAGCCATTTGGTGTAATCCTAGAAATCCATTTTGCTGATTGCCTCATCCATGCAAACAAGATGATGAGGAGAGAAAGAGTGTATGTGAAAGGGTTAATAGCTGGTAAAGGAGAATGTAAATCTGTTGAATTTAGTCACTTCAACTAATGCAAGCGGAGAGATGTATGAGAGATAGCACTGTAGAATCAAATAACTGTAAAGATGGTGAGAAGCTAGTCTGAGTTTTTTTTTTACCATGCAATATAAATATGTTGCTTTTTTCATGGTTTTATGATTAGGTCCCGACATAACACTGCAACAAACGTACACATCCACACAACCATGCACCACACTCAAGTATAAATGTAATGTATACATTGTCCTATACTTTATCAAATCCCACCATAGAACAAGTTAACTATGATTTAGTATTGAATTTCCATTAAGTTTAAATTATGTCTCAATTATGGGATCTTCTAAAAAGCCCCAAACATATTTTATTGATGGCATTGGCAGGGTTAATATTTCAAATTTTACAAATCTCCCTGCAGGTTGAAGGAGACTTTTTACTGTTTTCACTGGCCAAGTACCAGTGAGAGTAGCAGATGATGCTTTATATTTAAAATAGGTGGAATCCCCCTTTAACAGAGCCGCAGCATAAAATAACAGGCTCAAAATCTTTGGTATTTTTAATTATTGTTTTTCTTGACTTTGAAACGCAGCTCAGCTAAAGTAAATAGTGTAGTACTTCACACTGAATACATTACACAGTGTCACATTCAGCGCTGCCACATGGTGGAAAGACATGAATGCGATAAATGAAAATATTTAAGTGTACATGGACCAAATGCCTCTGGATCCACAGCCATTTTATAATGATTAGTTCAGGTTTGACTCATGCTGACTTATGGGGGGTGGGGGTGGAGGGGGGTGGCAACAGTAAATGACTGCATCCTTATAGGATATATCAGCAAATGGAGAGAAGACGCTGGGAAGTAAACTGATTAGTCTTAACTCCTATCTGACAGCTGCCCCCAAAAATATCTGTTGTTCAACTTCCTTCATAAAATTATTAAGAGAGCTGCTGGATTTTCTAAATGTATGTGTGAAATTTCTGAACTATAATGTCTCTTTTGTGCTTAAGCCTGTAGCAGCTCAGAGCATCATATAGTCAAACAAGTTCACAGGAGGTTGTTGAACAGTCAGGTTGACAGACAGGTTGAGCTACAGTATTATTGAGTATACTTTCTTCAGTTCCCTTGAGCATTGTGCAGATGCTCTGTTCTGCAGTGGACTGTGTAGACTGCAGAGAGTGAGATGGTGTAAGGGTGCTTTTTACATTGTTACTGTTATAAAAACGAAGGATCATCACTTAAGCTTTTATAAAAAGGAGGCTGAGTTTGGCCTCAGTGTCATGAATTTTTAATTTGGTTTTAACTGGCTAACTAGATGATCACATGAATCGTATATACTGTATATGGAGCTGACAAAGGAGGCTCTTTAAATGCAATCCTCTACATAGATTTTTTTCGGTCAGTGATATTATAGTTACATATTACTATTTGGCTACTAAAGAAATTAAAATGTACTTTGTGCTCTTCCCTCCTAATAAAGTGGAAAAAAAGAAGGAGGAAATCCTGTGGTTAACCAGCAATAGATGAATGAACTGTGAAAATGAACATTAGTAATTCATGAGTTGGACTCATTCAGCCAAGGTTAAAGTATTTTTAACACAAGTACAATAATCTCAGCATTTTATTTAAAGCCAGTCATGACTGTAATAAAAATAATGATTTCACTGCTTCCATTATTGTATGTGTTCTTTCCCTTTTCCCCATATACACTTATACTGTATCTTCCTCCTCTTCATCTCCTCCCCCAGTCTTTTCATTTTTTCCTCCCCCCTCTTTCTTTCTCTCATTCTGTGTTCTCTCCAGTCAAAACTAAGAGCACTCATCTGTCACCTATATGGATTTCCTGTCAAAACCCAATACCCCTAGTGTCACTGGCCAGGTGACACAAAGAAATGTATGTGCATGTGTGTATAACCATAACAGAAGAAAAGATGGGGGAAGGGATGAAGTTGAAAGGAAATGTGTATGTGATGCCTCAGTCAGGACTCCACAAGTACTTTACATCATTTCCCCGCTTACTCATGTAAGTAAAATATATGAGGTCATGTGGGAGGCAGTAAAGCATAAAAGGAAAATAGTTGACATGAATGAGGTCAAGCAGCCTGCAAATTCACTTCCATCATATTCCATCAGCAGCAGCAGCAGCCAATGGGTTTCCAGTGCTGGCTGCGATTCATGCAGCTCTGTGAGTCCTGCGCAGGGTCTCCCTCTGGTGTGGAACAACCCCTTCCACACGTCTAACACTTCCTCACAAGTTAATTCATGTTCATGAGCAAATAAATTTTCTCTCTATCATGATGAGCACGTAGGCCACTGTGAAATTCAAATAAACCAAGAGCGGTGGGAATTCACCGAGCCACACTAGTCTGTTTACAAACAGTAAATGCTACAGAATCAAGACTCAGGGAAGCCAGGGATTGCTCATCTGAGCCTTCCATCCCCCACAATGCAGAGCTCGTCTCACCTCCCTACACTCATCACTCCCCCTCTCAGTGAGAACAGCAACAGAGCTGCGTTTCCTGACTCAGTAGTATGTATTACCGAGGGAGACTAAATCCCACTGAGGTGTACTGTGATGTGGTTTGCTGAGTCAAGGGCTCCATTGAAAAGGGAGGGATGTACACCACCTTCTTAAAATACACTAATTTTTATCACCTGCGCAGCAGAAATGAATTTTAATCATGTGGGCATTTTTCCATAGAGTCAAGCCAAACTGGATTTTAAACAGCACTACAAAGCAACCCCTTGAAATATTTTTTTTCTAATTATGTTTCTGCATGTTTGCAGAATTGCAAGTAGTGAAACAATTACTGAATGTTAACTCTTTGGAAAGGAGCAGAATTCAGCTCTGAACAAAAGTAACAGCTGAGATCTGGTAATGTGTTTTTTTCATACTTGTACTGTAAGAAGATTCCTTACCACCCTCTTAGTTCATATCTTTAACGTTATTCCCACAATATTAAGTTCCAATAGTAAACAAGTTAAGTTTAGCCAAAATGTCTAACCCCTTTTGTTTGGAGGTAGGGAATACAAACATTGTTTTCATTTTAAAAACACATAAAAGTGACAAGTATACCTCAACTGCAGTCTCGTAGTCTGAGCCGTCTAATAGAGTGACTTTGACAGGTACAGTTTTAGGTCGTTTGGTGCTTTTCTGAGGAGATTTTGAGGTTTTGCTGGGGCTCTTCTCTGAGCTATCATCCACTTCCCCTTGGTCCTCAGGAACCTGGAAGAGAGAGATAACTCTTCCTGAGGAAGTGTATTTTGTCCTTCATTTACATATTTGAATTCAGAGCCTCAAGAGGAATTGTGTACATGTCTTGCAAAGTGATTTAGAGCCAAAATCTTTGATCATGTAAAGCAATAATCAAATAAATGAGTGTTAGCTACTGCTCTAAGATGTTAAGTTGCTGGCACAGGCAGAGGCAGCTAGCTGCCTTGCATATCAAACAGAAAGCCGGAAGGCCCCTGAGTGATTGAGAGGCCTGAGTAAAATGATGTACAGCTGCTGTGAGTTCCACAGCCCTCCCACCTGATTGGTTCTCCTGGCGTCACCCTCCAATGCACTCTTCATTTCCCCAGCCAAAGCCTTCTCTGTTGTCATAGAAATGGATTGCAGTCCTGCAACAACACATAAACATATTCAGTCAACATCAAATCATTTCCTGTTCCAAAAAACAGTGTTTACTGCTGATAAATGTCCAAACTACCTATGGATGCCTGATGGATGCAGTTCATGAGATTTAAGCAAAACCCTTTTCCATCTGTACCCAGCAAACCAAACCTTTACTGACATTTTGGTGTAATGACTGTCAGCAGAACTGATACATGTGGTGACAGCACATCTAATTTCCTTTGGATCTACTATGTGGTATTTTTATTATCCTCTATCACTATGCAGATTAAGTGTCTTTTTCACATGCGTCGTCATTGCGCATAGAAGGATAGTGAAAGGGAGAAAGGGTAGCTCAGTCAGTGCTGGCTCACAGCCTCCCACAGGAGCACTCTGCATGAAGAGTGTTGGCTTCAAGACGCTCTCTTCTCACACTCGCAAAGGAGATAGCATAAATTACATCAGCCATAGAGCCCTGCAGCACTGCACAAGACAGCAGACACGCAGAGATAGAGAATGAGAGCGAGACAGAGAGAGGGAGACGTCAAGGAAGGGTGAGGGCACTGGGAACGTGACAACAATCTGAGGATGAGACAGGAGGTAGGAAAAACGAGGACAGAGACACCAGAGAGCTGGAGAGTGAGACATACAGGATTGGTGATAGAATATTCGGGTGAGCTGGAGACAGATGAGGTTTATTGTGCTGCACTCTGGCACAGTGCTCTTTCTCTAGGTGACATACAGTAAAATAGCTGTTATTCAGATTAGGTGTTGCAACTAAGAGAAATGAATTATACAAGATAAAACTGAGAGTCATTCTGATGATTTATTTTAAGGATGGGGTCATAGGTTTAACACTCTTTATATATTAGCAGAAATTTTCAGTTGTGAAAATTCTACACTTCTTGAGGATTGCGACAGAGCACTATTAAGAGTTTTAAGAAACATCCTCTTTTTTTAGTCCAGCAAAAATACAGAGTGGAAATTTGCTAAATTATTAGTTTCCTCCTGTCCCTGAAAATAATAGTTATCTTAGAATAAGAGGCCCGGGGCGGGGTGGGGCGTGGGGGTTACCGTCAAACCTTCATTCCCTTTTTAATTCTTCTTCATTCCTTTTTTGGATTGGAACGTGTGGAAAAGTTAAAATAATTTACTGTCACACTTTGACCGAACCTGAATCTGTGTCAGGGACAATTAATAAACATGAATAATTAATTAAGTAAGCGCTGTGGACACCTGCGTGTGTGTTATGCCCATCTCAGTGCGCCGGGGTCGGTGTGTGTGAGTGTTTTGGCATTCATGCTTTAAAAGTCATATTTCCCATTCTTTTTTTTGTTTGTCGCGTTCTGTGTGTTCACCTGTGTGTTTTTAAGCATCGCAGCAGAGATCAGAAGAAAATTATAAGCGTGACTCTGACACAAAAATGACGCCGTCATAAGATAAACATGTGGCTGTTTAGATCTACGCACAGACCTGAAACCTGAAATGACTTCTAGTTAGGGATGTCCGATAATATCAGCCTAACGATATAATCTGCCGATATTGGAATTAAAATGCAATATCGGAAAATATCGGTATCCGTTTTTACTCTTTTAATGACACAGCTTTTACACATTATGCACATATTATACATCAAACTCTTCAGCTACTTCTCTCTCTCAAAATGTCAAAATATGACAAATCCGAGGTATAGTTTTTGAGATATTTTTGTTTGGCACACCTTGCAATAATGTTTAAAGTTTAAGTATGCATGATGTTAGTTACCTAAAATGATTTAGTTTTTCCTTTGTTTTTTCATGAGGGGGGACCCTGCATATATTGGAATAGGTTTATATCGATATCGGAAATTAATCAGAGTTAGACAATATAATATAATAAACTCAGTTTAATAACTTGGCTGGGGGTGGGTGATGCCCTTGGGGGGGGCGGGACACCCTCCTTGTATAATGATAGAGGAAACACTGTATTTAAGAACTGGAGAGATCCAACGTCTTCAATAATGACTACCTATAAAGTGTAAAACATGTCATAAAGTGGTCATAAAATAGTCATTAAGTAGTAAACTAGACTTTAAATTGTTGATTCAAAAATGACAATGTGAAATATTTACTCAAAGAATGAACTTAACACAAGTTTGTGAAGATGTGTGTGAGGAAATGTGGTGAAGAAGAATAAAAATAAGGTTAATAAGCGGAAGGGATTAGTGAGGAGGGGACATGGGAAGCTCAGATAAAAAGTACAAAGCTTCCAGGGAAAACTGTGATTAAGGAGGAGCAAAACACACACTTAATTTGGCCTAATAACAGCTAACAAGTTTGTAAACCAGGAAAAAGAAACTGTAGTATTTTCACCCAAAAGAAGAGGCCCTAATTAACAGTTTGTTCTCAAACCTGTTTCTGAAGAAATCTCTATGTTTACAATTTGGAAGGCTGAAACACAGCATGTCTCAGCTTTCATGATAGGTCAGCCTGCTTCTGCATAATGAAGCTGGATCAAAGAGGACAGCAGTTTGGCTCTGGGAAGGCGGCAGATGTCACACACTCGCACAGAGGAGTGTTCCTCCACAGCTCTAAAGGGCCTGTGAAGTTTTTAATGAATAAGAAGATATTAAAAAACTATATGTTTTATACGCTATGATATTATTATTATTATTTCAGGGTATGATGGTAAAAATATAGTGATATTTATATATTTCCAGAAACAGATTTCCATCTGTAAAATTGCCTGATAAGACATGTTTATGCATTGAGACAATGTCAGCGTCCTACAGGAAGAACTGCCAATTTATATGAATTATATGTTTGACACCAGAGCACTGACATGTTTTAACCGTGCTTCTATAATGTCAGTTAGTCCACCATTTTGGTGTATTTCTGTGACTAAAATATCTTAAGAATATTCAGATGAATAGTCATGAAACTTTGTACAGACATTCAATTGCCGAGCAGATAAATCCTACTGACTTTTCTTTTAGTGCCACCACAAAGTTAATGTGGTTTTGGGGGGATTATTTCATGTCTCTGTTGGATATGATGCTCAAAATCCAAATGAATTAATAACTTTAACAAACCTTGCAACTTTTCATCTAGAGCCATTGTCAGGAAAAAAAATATCTAAATTTATGACCAGACACCTGCAGAACTAATGACCTTCCCATCAGCCTCAGCCCCCAGGCTTTATTGGTTTTAGCACCATAAAGCCTGGGAGCTTTAACAGGCTAGCATTTAGCTAACATAAGTATCACTGGACAAATAGACAGAAACACTAAGACTTCTGTTTTATATTTTTAGCCAGGATGCAGAATTTTAAAAAATGACGAGAGGTCCACAGTTCAAACAGGACACACAGTGGTTATGCTTTTTTAGACCGCCCAGCCACAATAAAGCCCACATCTTATCTTATCACATCATATAAAAGTACAATTCATACAATAGTTGTTACATAATGAGAAACACATTAAAATAGGATTCAAGTTCCAAATGCATTGTTTTACCATAACACTGATCTCTAATTTGCTCTCATTCCTTTGATAAGTATCAGTTCTCCTCAGCACTCACATGGACCAATCAGATATGTCCACTGTAATACCAAAGCATGAAGCAGCTGTCAGAACAATGTGTATGTGAGTCACAAGCAAACTCGAAATGAATCCTAATAAATCAGTGTCAGAGACTTTAGGCCGCTCATTTCACACACATCATGATCGCGAGGCCAATCAATTCTTTCATTTGGGTCACTTTGTGATTCAATCACACTGGCTCCACATCAGTTATGGTCTCCGCACACCTAATCATCTGTGTGAGGGACATGATGGAGACTGAGATGTGCGGAGTGCTGCGTCTGCTTCGACTCGAGATTTCTATAACAGTCATTGTCTTCAAACAGACTCCCATTAAAGGTCTTTCTTCACAAAATCATCTGGAGCCCTTCAGTTCTCGAACTTCAAAAGAGTGATCATCAGTGAAACTGCACAGTATGACAGCACTGAGTAGACAAAACTCTGAAAACAATGTGCAGGACTGAAGGCCTCCAAAAATAGTTGCGTAAGTAAGTGAGTTGGCTTTTTTTTACTTTAGAAAAAGAGACAGAAATACTTTCTTATTTTTACTTCAGAAGTTTATGGACCAACCTAATAGTGTCAGACTAAATTTGGGAAAGTGCTTATATTAGGATGGTTATCTATCTCATTTCCATTACTCTACTATACAGTGTACAGTACAGGTTTCAATTTACTTGAGTCATAGACATCCAAAGTAAACTCAGACAGCTTACTCTCGACTCCACTCTTGTCTATTAGTGTCAATATGTGTGGGCTGAGGGGTGTATGTGTACATATGTGGGTAAGTTTTAAGTGAAAACTGATAGCACCTATTGACTAAAGGTCAGGTTTTTCTCCAAAGACATGCACTGTAGAAACACTTGAATAAATCCTTTAATCTCTTCATGTTTAACTGTGTAGCGCACCTTCAGTGGACCTAAAGAATCTAGACACCATCTCAAAATACTGAAAACATTAGCTCACTTGCAGCTATAGCATTGTTAAATGTATCATATAGATTAAAAACATGTATATACAGTATATATATATATATATATATATATATATATATATATATCTACAGATATGCACTAATTTGGGAGGACACACTTTAATTCATTCAGTATGAGAAGGAGCCACGAAGCCATGGCTTATTTACACTTCCTTGGCAGACTGTCACAACAGAGAGAGAGTACAGTTGGTCCAACACTATTAAAATATGAGACATCTGTAAACGTCTTTTTCTGCATCAACATACTTGCTGCAGCTCTTCAGACATTTTTATCACACTGTACTTTGATTCAAATATGTGTTTTTGGGTGAAAAGTAAAGATGATAAATGTTTTAAGATGTTTATGATGTATAGTATTTGACTGTCAAAAAGAACAGAAGGCATCTTCAAATCAAATTAATATTTTTTCTGGGCTCTTCAAGTGTGTTATGAAGCACTGCAGGAATTAATAAGGTAAGCTGTAGTTAGCCTATCAGTCACAGTAATTAAAAAAGACAAATAAATTACTATTATGATATGCACACATACACACACACACATCACTGAGTCTGCATTCAGGACTCCATCTGCCCTCCCATGTCAGTTTGTCTTTGGAGACGACCTCCTCTGTTCTCTACATTCTCCATCAGTCCGGATAGCCAGTAATCACTGCAGAGCATCGCGGCAGTCTTGATGTAAGCTTGGATTAACTGTAAGACCTTAAAACCACACTCTCTGGAGTGGAAACATGTTTCAAACTGCAGAAAGCCAACTCTTCTCCAACAAAAGGAAACAAATTACAGACGTGACACCCCAAAACATCATCTGCTGCGAAGCAACTCAGATAAATTGCCAGATAGTAACAGACGTAATGGCTGATGATCTAGGCCAGATTGATGTCCATGGTGCACTATTCACCGCAGCCTGCCTGCTCCCATTTATCTTCATGCTATCTCTCAAACAATTACTCTGTCAATTTAGAGGCCCCAAAACTGTATGTGTCTTCAGGCAGGCGTCAGTTGCTCACAAGCCCATCATCAGTAGGTGGGCAGGAGAAAACTGTCAAATCAAGAATCTTGAAACAGTAGAAGAGAGGAAATACTGCAACAACAGCTTGTGAATTCCTCTCACTTGTCCATCACAGTATGATGTCATGAAATGTTCTATGTAATGACAAACAGCGTTAAGTGTAACACAAGGATTCTCTAAAAAAGTAATTGTCATAGTCATATTATTTCAAGTTAATATTAGATAAAATATAAAACTGTGTGCTTTTCAAGACCTTATATTTATGAATGTTTACATGTATTCTTTCCAAACCTTTTTTACAGCCTATACTGTCTGTAAAATAACCTTTTTTAGGTCAATATTCCTTTTAAATCAAAAAGTACACTTTCAAGGCTACATATTAATGTGATCAGCACAAAACAGTTTTGGCCGTTCATGAGTTTGTTTGGGCCAAGGATATAGCCAAGATGTTTGCAATACCAAAATTTACCAAACAAAAAAAAAGTCTAATTCTTTCTCATGATTTTCATGTTTTTACAATTTATTTATTTATCTAGCTGTTCATTGACACCAAATGACAGCTTGTGGATTCCTCTCACTCCTCAAACCCAGTATGCTGTCTGGAAAGTGTGCATGTGCTGAAAGTGCCAACTGTTTTGACTTCCGCCAGAGTACATTGGAAAAAAGACATCTGGTGTTGAGTGTTGGACCAAAAAGATGACAAATCCAGGGGCAATTGGTGATTTCCCCTGGTCACAACATTGGAGCTCTGCAAGAAAAGTGGTTTTGAATTAATTCAGAAAAGAAGAAACTCTGGAAAGTTTCAGGCTCCAGGTTTCTAAAACCAAACAATGCTGTGCTGAGCTGAGCTGCTTTAAACTGATACTCTTGTGGTTTTAAAGAAAACATCATAGGGAATCCTCAATATAACCCTACCTAAATTTGGGTAGAAAATCTACATAAGTTCTTAAAAATAACCCACTAAGACTTTAGAAACATTTCTTAATATTACTGTTTTATGTTTAAGAGCATCAGCACAGCACACTGTAGATGCTGCTAATGGCTCTTTTGCCTTCCCTGTTAGATCAACGTGTTTAACTCTGCAGATCAGACCTGAAGACCTTAAACAAGAAAAAGGACATAAGCATTTGTACTGTTCATTTTTGACAAATCCAGTGGAGCTGTTGTTAGAAGAAAAACATCATCCTCATAACATCCCCCTAAGGGTTTTTGCCCTCATTCTGCAGTTTTGCTTGTTTACTGTTTACTTGTTTTCATTTACTTGCCTTATTTGCAAATGCAGTATGCGTTCTAGCAGCAAGCTTTTAAAAGTAGGGGGAAGACATGACATTAATGAAGATATATTCAGCTTGTTAGATTTTAAGCCATTATCATTCAGCAAAAGTCCACTGACCATTTTGATGTTCCAACCTCACTTGCAGGGTTAATATTTGTGATATGGGTGACTGCTTTTTATGCTTATTTTTATGGTCAGGCTTTGATAAATGAATTAATCATCATTACTTGTTTTCCTTTTTTTTTACCATTTCTCTTTTTGGTGAACTTTATATTTTAATTTTAACATTGCTTAATAATTAAAGTTGTTCAAAAAGTTATCCAAAAGCAAAGCAGTAGTAGTAGTGGTAGTTATATGTAATGTGCTGCAGACAGGAGCACTCTGTGTAGGTAATGGGCTTACTGATCTCCAGGCACTGTTCTTCCTTTGCCAGAATGTCTTTTGTGACTACATCATTTACAAAAATGAACAAAGCATGCCCGAAACTGTAGTCCTGTTAATTAGGCTATTCATTAATTTGGAATTTCAAAAGGGATATTACTTTCACTTACAAACAAAGACAGTTTGCACCAACCAAACCATCTGTCTATTTCAGGATGTCTTAAAAGATATTGTCATTCTAATTGAATAGGTTATTTTTGGCCCAAGTGTAAAAGTACCCTTGTTGTTATTTCCCAAAGAATAAACTGGACAAGTTGGCTGCCCTAATAGATTGTTGGCACTTTTGGGAGGTTAATCCCTCTCCACTGTGCCTCTAACTAGCACAAACAGCAATCTCTGTGTTTATCATTTGATGTCATCAATGCCATGGGACTCATGAAGTCTGTGGTGGAAACACTTCAGTATCGAACAACAAGATTCTTCGAAAATGCAGGTAATTGTCTTAGCCCACAGTATAGTATTGTTTCAGATTAATACTGAAAAAATGTGACTTGTTAGTTGTCTGGCCTTAAGAACACAAAGGTCTAGACATCAGTCTGTTTTCCAGATTTTATCTGAGAAACATCACAAAGCTGAGTGCAACACACTATTTACAAGCATGGAGAAAATATCTACTTTCCTGCTAATATTTCTGACACAACAGTAGGACTCAAGCTAAATTAACTACCTATAATTTCAATGCTAAATTCCAAATGTGTAGAAAAAAAGTTACATTTATTTTTTTACACGGGCTCCAAACTTTCTCATATAAAACACACAGTGTCTAATTTGTTCATGCAGTAAAAAAAAAACTTTTGTAATCCCCAGATTTTTCTCCTTGTTCCAGCCATTTTAACTTGTCCAATACATTTATGATGCACAACTGCAGGACTAGTGACATTCCCATTTCTCATAACACATACTAAAACATTTCATGAAAATGGTGAACATTAGACCTGTTTAACATCACTATACCAGTGTTGTCACAATGAGTGTGTTAGCATTGTGAAATTACCCTGTTTATGCCTAAGTAGCTGCTAGTGTAGTTGAAAAACCGAGGCCATAGCCCTGCTTGTTGTCCAACCATCCCTGCAGTTTCAGCTTCAGGCTGAACGTCAGGACCAGGGTTAGCCACTCCTGCTGTAGATTCTTAATCATGTCAATAATATATTTTTTTCATTTTCTATGTTATTATAGAATTACTTTGTCCAATACTGTATGTACAATAATGAAAAAAATGAATGCAATGAACTAGGGCAATTAGCATGAATAGCTATAATTTTAATGGTATACATATGTTTCCAGACATGTCAAGGCGATTTAACATACTAAGACGTAAAATGGCTTTTATGTCATAGTATATGCTAAATCTACACTGACATCTACAGAAGCCTCTCAGCGCATTAACCAATCACTGAACATTTCTCAATGAGCCTTGCCCTGTCATCATGCAGCTCCTGCACATCTCTGCTTTATAATCACTGCTTCCTTCTAATGGCATATACAGCCACTCCATCAATCCTTGCTGGGCAGAGGCTGACTCTGAGAAACTAGGTATAGGACAGTGGGGGTTGGGGAAGAGGGAGTGGCAAGATGCCCTTGTTCACAGGAAGCCACATACACACATTCTCCAAACCTCTGGCATTCAGCAGTCTTGGAAGCAGATTGCGTAGCACAACTGTTAGGTCTGCTGCAAATCTTGTCAAACCCCAACCGAGATAAATGATACGACTTCTGAACCAATGAGGCTGCAAGTTTATCGTCCCAAAGAGAAAGGAGGACAGGGGGAGTTGTGATACCTGCAAAGACATACAATATGAGCACATTCTTGTGGGAAGTTGTTTCAGGGGTTAGTACAGTTAGTACAAAAGGTAACCCTTTTGAACTGATACGAAAAGACAGTGTGATTACAAGCGTACAGTATCTGTGTCTGCTACGTTATCACTTAGAGTCAAAGAAGGTGGTAAATGTGCTAATTGAAATTTTTAGGGCAGGTGGTTGGGTCATTGTAAAGTTAATCCTCACTGATTGAAACAAATCAGGCAGAGAAATCTCTCAAAATGAGCTGTCATAATGCATAATTTGATATATGAATACCTTTAAAATAAAACAGTTTACTCAAGTGGAAGAGCCACACTCCACACTTCCATTTCACACCACAAAGTATTATTTAATCCACTTAGAGAAAGGAGGTAATGTCAGGATATTTTTATATGCTGTGAAAAACTATTTGCCCCCTCCCTGATTTTTTTTGGGGGCATATTTGTCAAACTTAAATCATTAAGATCATCAAACACAGTAAATATAAAATTATATTTTTAAATGAGAATTGTATTTATTCTCATTAACATCACGGGTAAAAAATGTGCTCAAAACTGCCTGCCCCCTTATGAAAAAGTAATTGCCCCCTAAACCTAATAACTGGTTGTGCCAACCTTGGCAGCAACAACTACAATCACACATTTCTAATAACTGGCAATGAGTCTTTTACATTGCTGTGAAATTTTGGTCCACTCTTCTTTGCAGATTTGATTTAATTCAGTCACATTGAAAGGTTTTTGAGCACAAGGGTCCTGTTCCACAGCATCTCAGTTGGACTTTATACCAGACATTGTCTAGGTATCTCCAAAGTATTAATTTTGACTTGCTGTTTTGGGTTATTGTCCTGCTGCATAACCCAAGTCTACTTGAGTTCACGAGCTGATGGCCAGCCATTCTCCTTTAGGATTTTCTGGTAGAGTGCAAAATTTTGACTGTTGGTATGACGTCCTTTTTACGAAATGCTGTGTTAGTTTTATACCAGATGTAAAGACACATGTCTATGTGTGAAGACACACATACTAAAAAGTTCATATTTTGTCTCATCAGTCCATAGAATATTTGCCCAGAGTTCTTCGGGATAATCACAATGTTTTTTGGCAAATGTGAAATGAGCCTTTGTGTTCTTTTTGGTCAGCAGTGGCTTTCACCTTGGAACACCATTTTTGCCACGTCTCTTGCTTATTGTTGAATCATGAACAGCAACCTTAACTTGAGTGAAGTCTGGAGTTCTCCAGAGGTTGTCGTCATTGTGCTTTCTAAATGATTTTGGTAGGCCGGCCACCCCTGGGAAGTTTCATCACTGTTCCAAGTTTTCTCCATTTGTGGATATTGGCTCTTCCTGTGGTTCAGTGGAGTCCCAAAACCTTAGAAATGGCTTTGTAACCCCTTCCAGTCAATTACTTTGTTTCTCATCTGTTTTTGAATTTCTTTAGATCACAGCATGATGTGTTGCTTTTTTGGAATCTTTTAGTGTGCTTCACTTTGTCAGACAGCTTTTTCCACATAGGGACAGACAATTTTGGACATTTTTTTTCCTCAATTAATGAATAAATGAAATCATCATTTCAAAATTGCATTTTGTATTTATCTTTGTGTAATATTAAAATGTGTTTGATGTTAAAAAAATTATTTTGAGAGCCATTTCTCCACACATCAACATGAGACATTTTGACATATTGTCAGTATGTCAACATAGCAAGCACACACATGCACTGTACATAGGCCACATATGTCCTGTCTTTTTGTTTTGTTTGTCTTGTACTTCCTTGTACACAGAACGAGGCAGATGACGAACAGCAGCTCATTATTTTCATGAAACATGGGAAGTATCTCCAGTACATTTATGTTGTTCAGGTTTCTCATTATAAGTTTGAAGAACATAATACAATGCACGGAATTTAAAAAAATTAATCAAGCATGTAGCAGTACAATTTTACCAGTTACAGTCACACCCAATAAACTGAAGAAAATAAGCTCCTATTCCTACAGTAAAAACATCTCAACTCTCATGGTGTACATAGGATTCACCTGCTACATATTTTTACGGGCCTTCCCTAAACATATCTTCACTCTTCATCACAATGACAGGAAAATGACAGGTGCCACGCTGCACCTGCACTGCTCTGATTTTCCTATATTTGACCAAAGAGGACAGTGTCACCACTAACAACAGTTAACACGAAGAGATCAGGCGTGCCTGTTTAAAATGCAGTTACCATGGGAACCCTAGCCCAACATCATCTGTCAAGCATATCAAAAATAAGATAAAGAATAAGAAAGAAGAGAGAAAAGCCTGTAGGCATTACATTGCTAGTAAACGCATAAATGGGAGATGGAAGGAGAGGTGAACCATCACATGGCAGTGTGCTGAAGAATGTGACAGCTCGTGTAGACATAGGTACACTGAAGTGACATGGAGGAGACAGCGGCGGTGGTGGAAGAGCGTGACCAACAGTTTCAACTAGGATGTTTGCTTCTAGTCTACTTTAAAATTGTTTGCCACAAACACAAAGGTCGGTGATACAAGATATAGTGTAGCTCTGGTACGTTATGTGTGTCACTGAGTGGGGACAGGATTATGTAAGGGTTTCATATATATATATAGGAATATGCTAGTATACAATGATATAAATATATATATAGATATATATATATATATATCTATATATCTATATATATATAGAGAGAGAGAGAGAGAGAGATCTTGCTCTCTATGTCATATTAGGGGTTAAGCATGTTAGTTTGGGGAGGACATTTTGTTGTTTGCAAATCAGTTCTGTGTATTTAAAAATCACATATATATGTGATTTGTATATGTGAAGAATCACATATATATGTGATTTGTATATGTGAAGAATCACATATATATGTGATTTTTACAAAAATGGTTCAGAGGACTTTCATCAAACTCTATATAATCACAAAATAATCAGGACATGTAATAGAAAATTCTGCCAATAGCCAGCAAACAGCCTCTTTTTACTGTTATTTTGAAAACCAGTTATGAGAATATACAGTTTAAATTGATCTTTCTCATCTTTGACTACTTCACTAACATGCTTCCACCAAAAATCTCAGATTGAACCTAGCTAAGCTATATCTCAAACCAGATATTATATTTCATCTCAGGCAAACAACAATAACAGTAAAAATCACAAATATTTCCTTCAAAACATGCACTATTTCTAGTTTATACACTGCTCATGTTGCAATGGCATTTTATTTCTGCTTTGCCATTCAATGATGTCAATATAATAGACCTGTGTTAACAGTTATACCTTAACATGATCTTAGAGAAAGGAAGAGAAGATAATGGGCTGCATTGCTGTGTTAAACACCGAATCCTTCGACAGACAGTACACATAATTTGTGATAATAATGCAAAAAGTTATTATATGCTGTTATCTTTGCATCTTTGTGTATATGCATTTGAAGGCTCCTCTCACTTCTAAGTGATGTGGGATGTCTTGTGGAGAATTCCAATTTGGCTGTGAACAGACCACTGGCCCCGCTTCAATGAGCTATTAAAATTGATTATAGGATAACTTGAAATAGGACTCAGGGGAAATTTGTATTGAAGTGCGCTACCTTAAACAAGCATGCAAGTTGAATTTATATGCACAAAAACGCACAAACAAAAGTGCATCCTGCAGCTTCACAACAATACAGCAAGACCGTCCCCTTATGGCATGTGCATTGGTGACAGATTGCACAGTCACCGCCTGTGAACACTATGTGTGCATATACGCCATATAACCTTGATAGTACTGTCTTCTTTCAGAGTTTGACTGAATGACTGTTACATCTCACCAAAAACATAGATAAGAGGAAACTACTCTGTGGGAATTGTAGCATGCAATTAAATATGTTAACTACAGTGAGACTCCACTACCTTCACAACAGCATGGAAAATTGTTATTCAGTAATTTTTAACACAATATGCACTTGCAAGAGGCTTTGCCCTCTAATGTGAACAAGTAAAGGGGTGTGAGGAACACCACACTGCTTATAGTTGCACCATTGTAATGCACACCAGGGGGGGCTGGAAGTAGAGCAGGTGAAAGAAAGGAAAATGAGACTGGAGGATGCATGGAGGGACAGTGACATGGATGGACAGATGGACAGATTTTAGATCTAATTGCCCCCTCCCTGATTCTGCCTCCACAAAATCAGAATCTGGGACTTACTGTAGCCTGTGGCGTGGTTGCAAAGAAGGCAGATAAACAAAGACTGTGTGAGTAGGAAGAAGGCTAACGATAACTTGTAGAGTCTTTATCTGTAGGTGTGAAATAAAACTTGCTGAATGGTGCATGAGTGTAGATTTGTCCAACAATACACATTATTTATTAGTTAACTATTGTCATTCTTTTCTAAACTTTTACCGTAGTAGGTGTGTTATATGTGTCTGTCCCCAAAAATGTTGGAGTAAAATTAATAGGTTGTGTTTCTTGCAGATTGTTGTATCTGACATAACTATAAAAACTGTATCAGTACTGTATCAATATCAGTTTTTGTTTCTGCTTCACACAACCCAGTATCTAAATTGAATTCAACTGTCATAGGAGAATGTATTTTCAGACTACAGTCACCAGAATGTAGGACAAAGGATAATGTTGTAATGGTGTTCTGTTTACTCTACTGTTTTAGAAATGCGTGTCCTACCCCAATTTAAACCCAATTAAAAATGTCTTTAAAATGTATATTCAAAGTAAATGATACTTTGGATAAAGGTCAATTTGCCCTTTATGTTTATCTATCGTGATTGTGCAATCTCTCTATAAATAAACTCTTTTAGTTTCAGGGCATTCACGGTTTAATAGCCCAGTGTCTCACAGTGCGATTTTACACGTTTAGGAGACCTTCCGATTGACCAGGCGCCCACGCCTGCCCCCTCTGCCACACCCGCACATACACACTTCAATTAGCTCATTATCTCGAGCACCAGCTTAGCCTATAGCCCCACATAGAAAAATCACAGTCCTTGGTGTGCACACGCTGGCATGTCCAAGAATAGGTTTGAAATGCTGTACGTGGGTTGAATGTAACAGTAACGGAGCTGATGAGGCGAAATGTGATTCAGTAAAACGATAAGCAAGACACACCTGCTGACTCTCTCTGCCTACTGGGCCTTGGTATGCATGAAATAAAGGATTCTGATTCTATGCGGCTTATTAAAGCAGCCTGACGACCATATTGGTTGGATTAAAGCTCTGTGGCAACACCCTCTCCGTCCATCCATGACACTTGAGGCACAAAGCGGTGTCTTTGCGGAGCGTGCACAGCACGGTTTTGCGCGAAGCTTGTCACCTACAATGTCATTTCGAAACAACCGGCAAAATGCAGCATGCACCTGTTCCGCTGTCATCAGCGCCCCATCAGAAACAAATAAAATGCATTGCCTACCTGTCCTGTCAGGTCCGGGTGTCAAGCTTCAGACCAGATTCTGATCATTGAGATTTGAGGAAACTGAAAGACGGACGCCGCCACCGCCTCGGAGCGTCTTCTCACTCTGCCACGCCAGATGTAGCCCTGCAGGCTGGGACAGCAGCTAGGCACAAGCCGGCAGGGATGGCTTACGGTCGGGAAGGACTAGAAGGAGAGAGTAGAGGGGCGTTTTCGCGGTGTAAGCGAGGGAACTCCTAACGTCGTGCGTGATATGTAAGAACCACTCCGCTGATGACACGCAGCGTCTTTTACCACATGCTTAAATGATGTGCGGGTCGTCTTTTCCCACCGAAGGGCACAACTGAAGACTTCGGCATCTGAAAAGTCATTGACCATACGTCCAATTCCTAGAACCTAAATTCGCAATAGACCAAACTAAATGTAACCTACTTTTCTATAATTACTTAGATAACTAATCATTTGAGTAGACTTAATAAACATCGTCTTTCAAATCACTTTTTTTTTTCTCGATTACAATTTCAGGTTTTTTCATCATAATTGCATTTCAAATAGTATTCACTAGAATCCAAATGCCTCGCATCCTTAAACTGAAGAGACGAGGACACCTGCTTAGGAGCGTTCACTAAGATACTAGATGCATACTGCAGTCAATCTGTGTCAGAGCGCCCTCAAATGTCATCAATGCACCTGCCAGTTTCTGAAGTTCAAACGCAATGTGCATTTGGCATCATTCATTGGAAATCAGTGTTCTTTCCTATGCATTAAATAGAAAGTGTTGCTGTCATAAGCATAATAAAGAGTCCACAAGATGCAGTGTAAAATGTAACTTTTGTTCTGCTTTGCCAGTTAATGAGAAAAAGACATGCTGTCAGTGGATGCATAATATAGAAGATTAATTTAGTTTTGTCCACTTTGTTTTATTGTGCTAGAAAATAAGCTCTTTTAACCAACTTTTATTTTGACACCCATCCAACAAACTTTATCCCCTGATATGTTTAAATTCAGTAGCACGTACACACCCATCTTTAACTCACAGCACTGAGTGAAAATGGCCTGTTCCCGGCAGCGAGCAGTGTGCTGAATGGATGAAGATGAAGTGGGTAATGTATTGCGTTTGTGACTCATAGAAACCTTCTGTGCTGAACGCCCTCTTTGGCTTTCATGCATAAGTGTTCTGTTGAAATGCAAATATGCATAGAGGAAAATCAATTCCTGTCATGCATCAGTGGATCTCCTTCAGATGCTGACAGGATGCAAAAAATGAGCAGTGGAGTGACTTCCTCAATATATGGGGAACATTTTCTGAGCATATACTAATGTTATAGGATGTGCCTAAATTGATCAGCTCTGTAATGAATGAAGTAAGATGTGACGCCTATATTGAAAATATGGCCGTGTAACACTTGTGAACATTTGCGAACAAAAAAGTAAGGTCACCCTAAGTAGTTGTAAAATTATTTATCCACATGGTGGCGATCATATGCCACCTTCACGTACATCACAATGCCAAGAACCTGAGTGACTGATGTATTGTTTATTCATGTTTTACCTTTACACAAGCATATATCTGTTTTCACCTGCCCCTACATTTTAATATATACATATCTGCTTGTAGTTCAGATCAGACCATACATTAATTATGGTGCTAGTCTCAAAAGTATACTCTCAAAAGTATTGTAGTGTCTGCAGCTCTTAACTCTTCATACTGACACTGTGCAAAGCCATACATCTCTTCACTACTAAGAAGATTTACTTTACTGTTACTGTCATATCGTCATCTTTCCTGGAGGCAGATGTACGGGGCTAAAGATGAAGTTGTGTCATCACCCTGTACATGATTTATATTTGCTGCATTTTTTTGAGAGAGAATTCAACACCTCTGTTTTGTTGCCGCAATGCCAGTGAAAAGTTAAGACACATCTTCTCATTTAGTAGTTTGTCAACTATTACTGACAACATCAAAGCTATTAAGCAATACGTTTGGAATTTTGTAGTCAGCAAAAAAACATAACAATGCAAAATATGGTTTACATTTTAGATTCTTTGAAGCAGCTACCTTCTGCTTTCGGAGCGGCTTTGCACACTCTTGGCAACCAGCTTCATCAGGTAGTCACCTGGAATGCAGTCTTGAAGCAGCATATGCTGAACACTTGTTGGCTGCTTTCCATTCACCCCGTGGTCCAGCTCATCACAAACCATCTCGGCTTATGTACTGTGATTATGGAGGCCAGGTCATTTGATGCATCATCCCCATCACTTTCAATCTCAGTCAAATAGCACTTAAATAGCAAATTGCAAAAGCAATAAGCAATCAGAAAGGAAGCACAATGGTCCCATTCAGACAACTTGATATCATACAGTTGACGTGGCCACAAAGATAATTGGTGTCTAACTCATGTTGTTCTAAAGAGTCCTCTTAACCAGATTTTGAACTGCTTTTCTCTGAATGGAGATTCAATGTACCCAATTTTAGATAAAGCAAAAAGTGTGTCTCTTTAATGTCATTGGTGGGTGTTGTTGATGATGATGCAGTTCACCATGGATGACAGGGAGGGATGACAGTGGGATGCAGGCCGGGTTTTAGTTTCTTCAGTCTCTTTATGTTGTGTATCTGATCTGAGCTGTTATTACATAGACGCATTTTTTGGTTATTGTAGGTATGTGTTCTGTGGCAAAGGTGGTAGAAGCACCCAAATGCAATCCTCAAGTAAAAGTGCAAGTACATACCTAAAAGTACAATTTTTTATGAAGTTGATGTATTAATTGCATGCTCCAAAATACACTTGAAGGTGCAGCGTGTAGGATTTAAAGGAATCTATGGTGTGTAGCATTCATATATTCACATGTTGTCAATATATATGTCACTAGTGTGCAATCACACAAAAATAGCAACTGCTGTCTTTTATATCATATAAGGAGGAGGTCCTCTATCTCTGAGGCCACCATGTTGCACCACCATATTTCTATAGTAGCCTAGAATGGACAAACCAGACACTGGCTCTAAAAAGGGAGTCACATTGTGTTACAATAACTTTTGCCTACAATGACGGTATGGACTACAGTCTTGCATAAGACCTTACATAACCTTAAATAGGTTAACTAAATCCAGTTCACATATTACTAATTGATGCAGTCATCGAAGATCACATAACATAACTACATAGGATAGTTGTGAGTCAGGAGCTAGAGTGGTCGCCCACTAACTGTGGAACTGTGGTGTTGTTTGATCACTACCAGATGTGAAAATGTCTTTGAGCAAGAGACTGAACCCCAAAGTTGCTCTCGGTGTGTTAGGCACCTTGCATTGCAGCTCTGACTTCATCAGTGTGTGGGTTTGTGTGTGTATGAATGGTTAAATGAAAAAAACAACAGTGTAAAGTGCTTTAGGTACCAGTAAGGTTGAAAAGCACTTTGTGAGTGCAGATCATTTACCATTTACAACTGTCAGAAAACATAGACTACCTGGAGTTGGAAATGGGGTGTGAGGGGTGCTCAGAAGGTTTCACACTGCAATCTCACCACTAGATGCCGCTTCAGTTGCAGATAAGTATGTAACATAGTAAATAATCAAAAAGTTATATTTTTATTTATATTTAATTGAGAGGGAAGGGCTATTAAAGCAAGCTAATTTTATAAAATGACAACCAATTAGCTACTATACTTACTCTCAGGCAATACTTACTCAAGACAAAATACAATATCACACAACAATGTGTGACAAATTCTTAATTTATAACATTTATTTAACATTTATTTAACAGTATACTAACCACTTGTCCACTTAAGGGTCACAGGAGTATTGGAGCCTCTCCCAGCCGTCATTGGGCATGAGGCAGGGTACACCCTGATATATAGAGACAGACAATCATAAACACCTATGTGCAATTTAGAGTCACCAGTTAACATAACATAAATATATTTGAACAGTGGGAGGAAGACAGGAGGAGAGGAGGAAACCAGATACTGGGAGAACATGCAAACTACACACAGAAAGACACCCGACCGACCTGTGAATTTGAACCTGGGTCCTTCTTGCCGTGAGGCAACAGTATTATAGAATAATAGAAATTCTAACCCCATTACACTGGTTAAATAAAAACTGTCTGAAAACAGCCACGGACATCTTAAAAATGAGAAAATACATCAGGAAATCTGACAGTAACAGTTGCTGATAGAACTTAATACGTTACCTTTATTGAAGTTGTTGTCTTGTTTTCAGCTTCAGTGAACATAACAGTGAAAGTTCAGTTTCAGTGAAACAGCATGAGGTAAGGTGACATTGCTATAAAGTAACAAAATGTCAAACTTTGACACAGGAGGCAGCTGGTCGTTTCCTCTTTTTACGGCAGCCTGTTGCTTTTTTAACAATCATTAACCTTAACCAAGTGTTTATTAGGTCTCTTAACCTTAACAACATGGGTTTTTTTTAACACAAACTATATTGCTATTTTATACATAAACCTGGTTAAAGAAACAGTTACCATCCCCTTGTCACATGATGAAGCTGTTTAATCTTTCAAAATTGATTTGTAACAACTTTGCATGGCACAGACAAACGAAGTCGCCTTGCAGATCAGATTAAAAACACAAAGGACATTAATATTTTGTCATTTAATTCTGAGGATCTGTTTTAACTCAGCTTGCCTTATATTTTCAAACTTATTAATTACTATACAGTAATTCTTCAAATTTAGTTCAGATGATTTTCTGTATTTTTTTAAGATCAACCAGTGTAAGATGTTGCTGATGTGCACATAGGGGTTTAAAACAGGATTCTGAGTTAATGATGGGATGTCCTCTGAAGAAGGATACCACTAGCTACTATTTCAGGAGGTACTCCAAAATCATATATGTTTTATGTGACAAACACCTTAAGTAGCTAACTGCGAGAGAAGCAAAAGAGGAAGTAGAGGTGACATTGTTATGTCAGACTTGGGCAACAGCTGTTCCTCTTTCCACAACTGTCTGTTTTTTTAAAGCATTACCACGATCGTTAACCTTAACCTTAACCAATTGTTTATTAGGTCCCATAACTTTAACTATGTAGTCTTTTAAACCCAAACATTATCTTAAAATTAACATTATAGTTAATTAAAATATCAGTTTTCCAGGTGCTTCACGTAACCACAGGATAGTGCTCAAACTCAAAGGCAATATATTAATAAGATATAATAATATGATTAATGTAAACCAAAGCCATAAAAGTAAGTGTGATATGAGAGGCTTGATATTTTTTGTTTGAAAAAAATAAAGATAAATTACCTATAATTTACTTAGTTGATGAATCAGAACAGATGGTCCATCCTAGATGTGCTGAGATTTGTGTAAAGTTTAATAGTAAAAACTGCAGATATTGGTTTCAAATTGTTTAAAGTTAAGAAAAGGTGCATAGAACTAGAAATTCTTTTTTTTTTTACAGTAAAACACAGTATTATGGCAAATCTAAATTCTAAGAAACATATGTAATAATTGAAGTGTAAAAAAATCTGGTGTGATGTGGGAAAATATGAAACCATAAACAGAAAATAAATAGATAGACATAAGAAAAGAAAAGGCATAACTGATGTCATGACAGGCTGACAGTTTTCTTTCCAGCACTTAATTAATCTTTGAAACATCTTACGCACTGCACCTTTCATACTCACTCTCTAGCTTTGCCTCAAGCCAGACAATTCTACAGGTAGCAGTCTAAAACTAAAAAATACACTTTTAACATGCTTTTCATCACATATTTCGCAAACTTTTCTGACACTTAAAAATGCTCTTAAGCAGTAAGACACATTAATCACTGTTACTTACTTCATGAACATCTGAATATGAGTAGCTTAGGGGAAAACGGGGATTCTTGCAGCTTTAGTAAAACAAAAGGAATAAAATACAGTAACAGGAATATGGTAACAGGGATATGTCAACAGAACTACTGCTGGATGACCATGGATACAATAAGAAGAAGAAGTAGAAGAAGAAATACTTTATTAATCCTCTTGGTTAAATCTTTCTGGACAGGCTTTACATGTCATGTAAGGATGTAAGGATTTACGTGACATTTGGGTAGAAATCAGGGGGTACCGCCAGTCAAACCACCAACCCTGGGGTTTGTAGACAATTGCCTTACCAGATGAGTCACAATACCTCCATGGTGGATTCCTGGACAGTGTTCAACTCAACATACTGTTAATTGCCCTAAACAGAGTAATAAGTACATTTTAATCCTGTACCATTTTACACAATGCAATTGTTTTAGGCACCTTCAAAACAAAACAGACAGAATTGTGATTGTAATTGGAAGTAATAATAACTATACAATAAAAATTACTATATCTTATTTAATGCTGAATACTTTCACAAGTTATCCCAAAAGAACCTGAGATATTGTATTATAACCCCCATAATGCTTCCAAGTGCTGAGCAGTTCCCTAGAGTTCACCACACAGTTTAGAGTTCTGCTAAAGACAATTTGACTTTTTTCATGCTCCTTAAAATGCATTTTGGCAAACCTGTCTGTCACATGACTTTTTCATAAACAGGCTTGTGTCTAGGCTCTGATTGATCTTCTTTTATCCAATTATTGAGGCTATTTTGCTCCTGGAAAGACTCTAGAAATTCTTAAGAGATGCTTCTGTTCTCTAGTTTTGATCTAGTCCTTAATGCAATTGTATATAAAGAGAGTTCACACAGCTTTATGTTTTTGTCCTGACATGCAGTGTGAATTATGGGACCTCATATACACAGCAGTGTTTATTTCTAAACTATGTGAAATTTTTTTTATGTTTATGTAGAGCTCAAGTCACAGAAAGCGAAAGATGTGACAAAAAGTATGTCTTAATTTGGTGATATTTCTTCTTGTACAGTTTGGAATGTACATGTTCAGAGCTGTCATTCTTGAACTAAAACTTGATTTACCGAGCAGTGTACTGTTACAGCAAATCACTTCATTAGTCTGACAGTAAGAATTCTCCCTGAGGCTTGTTCAGAGGTGTTAAGAAGAATTCTACACAATAAGATGATCACCTCAAATCATTTTCACGCACCACTAATAGTTCAATATGTTTGCTCTGCATTTTTCTATACTTAACCATACAGAATGAGGCTTAAGCTATGTGTTTTATCAGATGCATAGAAAAACTAAACTAAAAAACTAAACCATGTAGGTGAAAGTGGTTCATATACTGTATGTTGTCCTCAAGGCGTGTTTGGCATAAGCTTGTAATTATCAGTTTTCATCACACCTATTTCCTATTTGTAGAAACCTTGATCTGCAATCGTTTTGCCGCTTTTGGCTTTGGTAAAAACTTGAAATCATTTAGAGATTTTTTTACAAAGTAATGACGACAGGGATAATGTAGGTAATCCCTTCAAAAATGATCCTGGGAAATGGAACAGACAAGACCTTTTATCCCGAAAACAGGTACTTACTACATGTGTTAGGTACAACATGTTATTGCAAAAATAGATCTGTTTGAGAAAAAAGCTAATTAAGCTCAAAGGCCAACAAATCATTAATTCATCATATTACATTCTTAGTGAAATATTCACACAATTACATCTGCTTGCCGTAGGTGTGGTGCTACAACAACATGTGCTTGTACACTCCACTTCTCAGTTCCCTGTGGGCATATCACAGTGAAAGAATACGACAGACAGGCTTATTCAGATAAATTATATGTAATCTACATTCAAAACTACATGCTTTATTTAACCTTTTTCCCGCAGCTAATAAACATGTTTTCACTTTTTGTGTGCTCCTGTTTCATGCTCTGCTCAGTTTCTTCTGTTGTGTAAACCACCATTTTGTAAAGCATTTTGGTAAATTAAGTGTTGAGGTTTTGAAGCAAATAAACCAACTTGCTCAATTCACAAACAAAGATCCAAATGAGAAAAAGGATGAAACATGCATTTAGAGGAATAAAGTCTCCTTTATAGATTTGAAAGCTATTACTGGTAGCTCTCAGGAGTTATTATTGCACATAAGCTGAATACTGTGAATGTGAATTTTTTGTGTGTATGCACTTTCAAATACAAAATATTGTTCCTGCTTGTTCAAAATCCTATGTGAAATAAAAATAATTGTCTGTGTCATTTTGCAAATAAAACTCATCACTTTATTGAAGAGGCTTTAATAAGTAAACAAAGTCTGAAAATAAACTTAATCTCTCATAGTGTCTTTGGTAGGGCTCAAATAACAACAGATACTAAATGACGTGGTTAAAATCTTAAGAAGGTGAACATGTATCGTCTAAGTAATAATGTAGCATGAGATTTAAAATCAGCCCACCGAGTGATCAAATACTGTCACTGTATCAAAACCACACATGCATGAACAAAACCTATGGCATCTCACAAACATGCAGAAGTTGCCCTTTCACTTCAGTGTGTGATGCACAGGAGAGAATATTTCTGGACTACTGCCAGAGCTGCTCTGTGATTTTTGTTACAGGAGGTTTTGACAGCACCTTTCTATAATAAAGCTATAATTCGCAACATAAGCTAATGCTAGCATGAGACTCATAATCAGTCCACTCTACTCAACCTAACCCTACCTCTTCCTGTTTCACTATCTACTTCTGCCTTCTGCCACACTCTGCTACAATCTGCACAGCCCCACAGGTAATAGTTACATACTGTAGCTTCAACATTTAGAAACTAAGCTAATCTGCTTGATCAGAACTTCAGACAAACAACCAAAAAACTAATAACACATTTGAATGTTGCCAAATCCTGATTGGTGCACCAAAGTACCATTTCCTGGCTGGGGTTTCTCCGATTCAAACCATTGACAAGGCCGCAGAAATAGAAATATTCAATTTGAAATTTCCATCACCTCTAGGAAGTAGCTGATTCACAAAATACTTTATGACCTTTTTCTGTTAGAGCTGATTGTTTATGCTCCAAGAGCTCGTTAATTGTTTTCTCATCGTAAAGAATTTAAATAAAAATGTCATATGAGAGTGGTAAACTTCACAGAATTGATGACTGAGGTCGTTGAGTGTGAACAGCAGTTCAAATAGGAACGCTGCTCACATTCCGTACTTGAATGAACCAGTGTTTGCATGTTACTTTGTTCCTTGAGGTGAGAATCAACTTCTGGCTGTTTAAGAAGTCAAATATTTAGACATAGACTTTGCTGGGTATGATTTACCTTTGTGGCGAAGAATTCTACAGATTGATACCTCAGGCACAAAACATTTTTCCATCACCGTTCTGAAACTTCCTCATCCTCTAAAGCCAGTTTGGGCTTGAGATGCACTATAAGTTGTCTATAAGTAGATACTGTTTCTGTTACTGTTATTCACTTCAATAAGGCCTATAAGGACATTTACTCAGTCAGGTGTTCACTAGTTTGGATAACTGTTGCTAATGCTACCTGAGTGTTTACAGAAAGCACAGTACCCAAAGAGTTGCAAGGACAAAAAAAACTACTGCTGCTTTTGCTGCGTTTGAACTACAGTTAACAACTTTGTTTAATGTGGTCTCCAGTAGTCAATTGAGAAAGTGTGTCATTCAGAAATAGCATGTCAGTGTACTCCCATCAGTTCATTCAAAGGTGTCTGCAACTGTGCCTCCTGCACCCGTATGTATAGTATAAAACCAAACAAATGCAGACAGAGGATCAGAAGCTCTGTCATTCGTGGCTAGCCTTGTTTATGGTCACCAGCCAAATAAAACTCCAACATTTACTGTTTTAGCTCCATTTCTATGGTCTACAAACTCCAAACTATTTCCATTAGTTTTCAGTTCATTTCCTCCTATAAATGTTTTGGCATTATGTGTGTTTGTGGGTGGGTGTTGATTGACCACATGTTCAGGATGTTCTGGTCTTTGTCATTGCAACATGACAAGTGCAGCAATGTCCGAACAACTCTTGTTGCTGGAGATACCTATAAGGTTATCTCCTGCTTTTATCCTAGTTTACCTGGTGATCCACGTTATTTATTTGGTCTGGCATTTAAGTCAGAAAGTTTACAGTGAGATTAAATTTAGTGACAACCAGATTACTCTGTGAGTTATGACGGGGAGATAATGTTTATTCTACGGGTGTTTGCAGACCACAATGGGATGTAGATCAAGCATTGCAGGCTCTCGACTGCCAAGGGACTTGAAGGGTCAAAGGTTCTAAGATCAGTGTTCTGGTTAAGTGGCCATGCAAGAGACGGAGGTTCACTTATCTTGAACCTCAGATAAGGTCACAAGTTTGGGTTTGTTTTCTGTGGAGTTGTTGGGCAGCATTCCTGTATTGGTTTAGGTTTTCTACTTTGCAACCTGAGGGCATCCTCCTCTTTAATCTTTAATATATTACTCAGAAGCATTTTTTCAGTCAGGAGAGACGCAAGAATTCAAAGGTACTTAAATGTAATTAACTGTCATACAACAGAGGTGAGAAGAGTATTTAGTGATTAGAGTCTTTGAAGATTAGACTTTATTGAGACTTCATTTTGTGTACAGAGGAAGTTAGATTATGAAGATAACATTAGAGTCGAGACACTGGTGGTGGTCATGTGTAGAGATGGCTGAAGATGTGTATTGAGTAGATGTAGGCTGAGCAGGAGTCTGAAGAGCCATGCAGTGGTGATGCCTGTAACCCATGTTATGGTGATGCCTGAAGATGTGCTATTTCTGAAAGTATTTAATTTGAGCCTCACATATCAAAGAGCTAATTGCAAAAAGTTGTTTTTAGCTAAAACATCTGCCTGGTAATCTTTATTGTACTAGGCCCCAGCATTATAGCATTTCAGTGATGATTTATGGACTCTTTCCGGTAGTTTTACTTATTTGGTCTACTCCCTGTTGAGTGATGTATTGTGAGAATTGCTCAAAACACACACAAAAATGTTTGACATGACATGGGTTGGCAGCTTTTGTTACAACTGGGCTGTGAAAGCTTGCAGTGTGTTTGCGGTTAGCTTGAATATGTGGTGAACACTTTTTATATTTACCACTGTCAGGCTGAAGTTTTTAGTGGACCATTTATCACCAAATGAGAAAAAGAGAAATATTAAAGAAACAATACTACTTCACCCAACTTAACATTATAGTTCTAGAAATGTAAAGAAACAGGACTCCAAATGGTGAGTAAGGGTTGCCTTGATTTTTGTTGTGTTTTGGTGCCACATAAATACAAGACAAACGGATACCTCAGCCCACTGGCATCTCTGGATTACTCTATTTTTTATGTATGTATAAGTGTACTGTATATATGTATAAGTGTGTAAATGTGTATACTTTTCCCAGTGCAATATCTTCTTCCTTTTTATAAATAGTGCAATATTCTATATGTTCTTCCACATTGCATACGTTTTTAAACCTATTGCTATTATTGTGATTTTGTTTTTAGCCCTGTGCTCGTAATTTCGTTCAGCAATGAAAAACAGAAAAAGCAGTAAGCTATTGTAGTTGACCTGAACTTTTTGTCACATGGTCAGGATGTCTGCACAAAAATATATTATACTGTGGGAACCAATATTATTGGTAATCACTGTAGATAAGTTATATTGCGGATCCAGGCAAGGTCAATTTAAGGAGTACTCTGTGCAACATTCCTAGATGATAGGTGGTATTAGGGCTTCAAAAGGTCCAGTTGGTTCAATGTTCTGTCTTTCTGGGAGAAAGGTGTTCATATTGTAGAAATGTATTGCTGCCACATGAAATCTATTGTGATTAACCACAACATTACCTAAGTATATTTTATAAAGAACAACAAAAACTCTCACAATCTGACGCAGTTATAAGTTAGTTTGTTTTTCTTTAGACGACAAAAACTTACTTTTTCCATTCAACAAGAAAATGAATCTCTTATCACAAGTTTTATTTTTATTATAAATTGTCCACATAATGAGAACAAGAAAAAACTACTTTGATCTTGTGATGACAAGAAAATCATCACAACCATGGATGTAATTTGTTTCTATAATTATCTGTTTGTATATTGCTGTACAGAGCTTCTTGAAAATGCTTTATGAAGTTCTCCCCTGCAGCAAAGTAAAGAAGCAAAGAAGAATGTGATCATAATAATAATTGTTTTATTCTGTAGTATAGTTGACATTAAAGCTTTATTAAATACTTTGCAAGATAAATAATAAAATAATAGAGTTACAGAGTTATAATTTAGAACTGAAATTTTAAAGCAAATGTAACTGGAACTGGATTGTTTAGCTTAGTAGGGGAATGTAGGGTAGGTCTGCAGTGTTGACCTTCATAAATTCAACTCAGCACACATCAGAATACTACTCAGATAGACATGAGCAATTATTCCATAAAAAGGAGAGCTCAAGCACTGCAGTTGACCTTATACACACTCAACAGACAATAATAACCCCAATTATCTACCTGTGCAACACACAGTGCCTCTCACATTAACCATTTTCATTCAAACAAAAGAAGCTCAAATATTATCAAGAAAGAATTTTAAGCCACTGGGTTTGAGTACTTACTTATTTTAACTATATTAATATATAATATATATTAGATTACTTAACATTTAGTAGAAACTTAATAAGAAAATATGTTCTACACAAAAATAAAGAATTCATGTTTTCATTGTATCTTTTGCAGCGCATCTAGTACAAATGCACAGTAAAAAGTAAAAATTAACTTTAAAAAGTGAGATTTATTGTAGAGTTAGTCATGAGAAACAGAACAGTAACATTAATAGTGACTGCTATTTCTAATTGCGGTATTTTAGTGACTGGTGTACAGTGCCATTTCTTCCAAGACTCAAAACAGATCTCTTGTATAAGAGTGAAAGTATCTCTATTTACATGTAGATGATGTAGACGGATTGATGGCCTGTAGCAAATAGTAATATAGAAGATAGCATATACAAATAAAATTAATGAGTGGTAACAAGTTCTAGTAGTGCACATTCAACTAGAAGTTAAAGACAAAGAGAATTTTCTTTTAAATGCATAGAAACAATTAAACTGTTATCAGCTGGTTACTGACAGGGAAGTTAATTATAAATACTAGGAGTTAATTCTAACCAATTTGATCTGTTTTGCCACGCTGCTTCAAATTCAATTCCAACTCCACATCTATTGCTTTTATATTACCCTCTTATATGCACTGATGTATATAGACATGGTTTTTACATGTTCATTCTGCACAAAGTAAAGGCTATATTTGTAAGCATACATGTTTTCAAACAGTCATTTTTATATTTGAGTTTGTGGAGAAGGGCTCTGCCACTTGATTCCATACGGAACACTATCCTGTAATTATTTATTGAACCATACACTGACTGTATGTTTCTCATATAAAAACAGATTGTGTAGGAGGCTGTGCACTGATTCATGTTCATCATGTTGTATAGAGATATATTTTAATCCCCAGTTTCCATCTTTCTCTCAAACACACAAACATTGCATGAATTACATTTAACAATATTTATCAACTCTGAGAGCTACACAGTTTCTGAATTGTAGGGATAATCTTTTATGTTCTATTTTTACGTAAATAAAAATTATTTTCATATCTTGTGCTTCTCAAAGTCATATTTGATTTTTTTATGCTGACCTATTCACTAACTGTTGACAAAAATAAGGGTTTAGTTTTGTTTGCTTTGACCAGAATGACAGGATGGAGCCACATAATGACACTTAAATTGTGACAGTAAAAATGCATTTTCGATTTCCATGAAAGGTAACAATGAAATGCTCTTTGTGGCATTTTTATTAAATTGTTTCACAAGAGTAATTTTTTTAATAAACAAGTGCAATGCATTCTTGGCAAGAAATTAGGCAAATAAAAAGGTTTTGCCAAATTTAGATTGTGTTGTCTTAAAATGCCTCCTCATGTCAAACTCGCTTTTCATGGGAATGCTCTCAGTGTATTGTAATCACATTGACCACAAACCAACAGGCATCAACAAATATGTTTACTTGCTGTTTTCAATGTTTTTTTTTAGAGAAGAACAAACTATTTGGTAACAATTTGGTTTTGGTGGGACACAATGCTCCCTGGCAATTCAATTGGCAAATGAGACACAATAGAAAAGCTTGTCAGTATGTTAACTGCAGTCTTCTTGCAATCGGAGAACTATTTGGGCTAGTAACATTTGAATGGATAAATAAGTAAATGTTTCTGCTAGCATTAATGAAAGAAACTACTTGACAAAGTGGATGGAGAAAGAACAGTGAAGACACAGGCGAGAGAAGCTGGAAGGATCCAGTCTCTGTCTGTGATAGAGCACTGCATGCTATTTTATCATATTTAACTCTATTAGCAGCATTGCCCCATTGAATCTGACACATCCGAACCACAGTCTGTTTTGTGCTTTTAATGTTTCTTCAAACCAAAGATTGGGCTGAATAGAAGAATTATGAGCTACAGTGCAGTCCCCATCAAATCTGTCAAGGCTGGCATTTTTCTTTACTTTTCTCATGAATAAATTCTGCTACAAGACCTTAACTAATAATAACCAATGGCGTCAGTACTTTTCATCTTATTGACCCTGTCTATGGCGCTCAGCCTCAAGCCAGTTCATTCCCATTGAAGTTGATTCAAAGTAAAAATATGTCAAAAAAACATACTTTTTGCCAAAGCAATACTTTCCTGATAAGGCTGAGCACTGTAGCTTTTAGCAAATGTTACTGTCTATCACAGAGCTTCTGAACTATTTCGGTCTTTATTCAACAATGGCATGGTTAAATATAAAATTCAATACAGCTATTTATTGCTGAAATAACTGAGAACTATTATCATAATAGTATTCCTTGCTCATGTTTTCCTTGGCTCCTCTTGGCACTTCTGTCAACATTACTGGAGAAAAGCCTTTGTCTCTTATAGGTTGATACAAGTTCATCTCAATTGTTTGAAAGATAAAGTCAGGTATAGTCTGCCAGGTATGAATACAAAGAGTCTGTCTGATCCAGGTTGTCAGAAGCAAGGCCAGTGGCTACTACATTAGCAGGTAATCCTCATGTTGCTCTCAGAAGATAACAAAAGAGGGATAACATCCATGGATCTGTATCAAATTTGCTGAGGAGTTGAAACAACATGGCCTGATTGAATTTTCTCCAAGAGTTATTTTGTTGAGGAATGTTGGCTTTGTTAAAATCCATAGTCTTCTCCTTAACTGCTAGTAGAGGAAAGAGTGTCCAACAAAGTGTGAAAGGGCCGAAGAGCAGAGTCCATCTCCCCAAGAAGAAGAGCAGAAGATGAAGAGGCATTCAACTGTCATCCAGGGCCTGGGGCTCTGTGGGCACTCCTGCTCCTGATGCGCACTGTCTGTAGGGTGCTTTGAAGAAAAGAATTCATATTAAAACAATAATATAAAAGGGCTAATCCTGTGATTGTGGGCTTCACGTCTAGAGAGTTAGGGGAAACACATGATACATATTTAAGAGACTTTTGAAGCAGCAGATAAGAACTTGATTTGAACTTGATTCTAGCCATACTAAAAGCCATTCAAAGCCATACTAAAAGTATGGCTTAACCTGCAAAAGCACTGGCAACCAATAACACATCCTAGACTCCTTTTCAGACTTACACCAAGAGCCGGAATCTACTCTATTTAGGTGGATTTTATTGTTGGCAGGTGTGGGTAGCAAACAATGGTAATTGAACCTGAACGAGTCATGTTGGAAAAACATGGTCTGTACAATCACTGCAGTTAAATTAATTTGAAGAGTCAGGTGTTTTACTCAAATGAATGACCAGGTCCAGCCTTAAAGAAGAGAAATATCATTCAAGATTCAAAAAACTTTATCAATTCCTTTCTTTACTATCAAAGTCTGATCTTGACAACACTGATTTGTAGAAGTGTGTCACGGCTTAAACAAAGGAGATAAGGGAAGACCTTAAAAGAAAAGTTGTTGATGTTCACAAGGACAGAAAGGGTTAAAAAATGGATTGTTTACTAGATAGATTTTTATCTACCACAGGAGTGGTCGACCACCACAGATATCACACCAAGAGCAAGGTGTATGCTGTAATAGTCCAGGACAGCTATAAGGAACCCCAGGGGAGTTGTCAAGCAAGGAGCCCAAAGGCCTCTTTTGCAGTGGCTAATAACAATGTTCATGAGTCTGCCATCAGGCCAAGTCTTGACCTTAATCCTATAGAAAAGCTGTCATTATATAACAGTATTTTTATACCCACTGTTTTTCTGTCTTTACTTACAGTAAGCTATATCTGAAGATGTGTATATTTTGTGAAATTTTGTACAACATCTAACTTGATATTGATATTAAACTGTGATTTCTATTGCTTGATAAGGAGCACAAAAAGAATCCCTTTTTCATTTTTTACAGAAGGAATTAGACTTACCGGGACAGACAAAAATCACGGCACTCCGGATCTGCATCGTGCAAAACACAAATGCAGCGCCGAGACTTTACCTCCTCACGTTTAGTGAGTTGTCCACCAACAGCACGCCTGATTCGCTGAAGGCCTTGGTAGCTTGACATTCCATAGGGCACAGTGCGTCTACAAAGTTAAAACAAACAGAAGCTTTTTTTAATAATAATTAAAATATGTGATAACTCACATTGCTGAGGACACACAGAGAAATCACCCAACAACAATTAATAGAATATTAATTAATAGAATATTAATTTTAACTTCAGTTATTTTGAATAGACCTCAAGCCAACCGCCATTATTTTTAACAGAAGAGAGAAAGATTAGGAGTACGCCCTGGGCAGGGCTGACATATAGTGACAAACAACTATTCACACTTGCATTCACACCGACAAACAATTTTAGAGTCACCAATGAACCTAACTTGCATTCCTTTGGATGGTGGGAGGAAGCTAGAGTGCTTGAGAAAACCTACAAAGGCACAGGGAGAACATGTAAACTCCACACAGAAAGGTGACCGGCTGACCCTTCTGTGAGGTGACAGTGCTAACTACTGCACCACCTTGCCACTCTTTTTCATTATCTGTGCTATGATATAGGGTTTTTGGAAAAAAAAATGCACATTGGAAGCAATTTAAATAATCTATACAGAGGACTGTGTTGTCCATTCATGGTTAAGTTTTTCCTTGGGTAATACATCCTGTTGTGGGTGAAATGATTCGACTGTCAGCATTTCTTTCTATTTAAGTGACCACTGGGATGGATAATGGAAAGCCAAGACATCCAGGAAGGTCAGTGAAAGTGAATTATAAACTTGAAATAGAACTTCCATAGATCAAATTTTAAAAGTAAGAGACTCCAACACTTTACAGTTGACTCTTCTAACCCAAATGCTCCCATCTGGATAACACCATTTATCTTACAATGTTGGCATCACTTGTCTTTTTTTCATTTTCTCCCACTTTCCACTCCTGCTTATGACCAGCTGTGATAGATTTAGTAAAAAATGCAATGTGACTTGTGGCTATAAGGTATTAAGGAGCAAAGAGAAGGAAGAATCTGTTTTAAAACCAATTTGACTATCCCAGTGGGATTTGAATTTATCTTAAAATGAAGGTCTGCCTGTGAGGGCAGCCCTCATGGACCACGCTTTATTAAATCTATCATTAAATCTATTTTTTCAGTTCACTGCTGCCTGTAATGGATTGAATACCCTGTCCTGCCAGCTGCTTCCTCTGTGTTTGCATGATTCTGCAGGGTGTGTTACCTAAAACAATAGTCACCTTGGTTCAGAAGACTTCTATCTTAATACTACACATTATTTAAAATAATTTCATACACCATGTAATATAGGCACTGACCCTTAAATGCTACTGATGACCACAATGTTGTAAACAAGAAGCAATCATTTGTTTCTCTGAAGCATTTAAGATAGGAGAATCTTCAAGTGATTACATCCTATTTCTTACTTTCTACATTATTTTTTCACTGTTTATAGTATATAGTTATCATAGTGCATTGCTCCCCACAATGTAAGCATACAGTACATATTTAAAAACACTTCAGTGCAGTCTTTAAACTATGTCAATTTGTCTCAACTTGCAAAGAAGTAATAAAGTGAGCTGTTTACCTGAAATGCCAATGGCAATCTTGGCCCAAGACAGCAGAGGATGAAAGAATGCTTTCCTGTGGTCTTGCCAACGATTTTAATATGTGGTTGTAGATCAAAGCATCACTCAAAACAAAAAGGTGTCAGGAATTATATATATATATATTTGTCTCATGTATTGCTACTAATGAGTGGCATCGCCACATGTTGAACACACATTACTGTGAAAAAGTGCCGTCTAGTGCAATTATGCCAATTGCCACTTCTTGAGTTTCCTGATCGCCTACAGATCCTATGTAACTCCTGGCGTTTGGTGATCAGAACCTGACGACATTAGTAGTCCTGCAACCATCTGCCAAATTACTTCCACTATTATCAGTAGTAATACCTTCATTATATGTTACCTCACCTAGTACCTGTCCATACACAATAGCATAAGATGTTTATGCCACAGGCAGCTCTGCTTCTACCTATAGAGAAGGTTAATGAATCTAAATTGTGGGTAATTTAAAGTAATTTTATAAATTAATTTGCCTAAGTTTGAAAGCAGACAATAACAAAATCAAATGGAGGATAAATGTCATCATGGGTACCACAGATGCAAATGTTTAAATAGAGTATCTACAACTTTAAGAAAATAAGGGATTCCACTGTGGGCTAGTAAATTTGCATGATATATTTTGCTTTCAGTGTCTCAATCAATTTTAACTTCACAACTTCTGTACAGCAATTACATCTATCACATGCTAACTAATCAAGCCTATGAATTATTTTTAAAGAGGTTAGAGAGATTCTTTTTGATTAGAACATGCACTCAGTATGTATTATATCATACATTATACATTCTATTCTGACAAAGACATCAACCTATCACTGAAACAACAGTTCAAAACTCTTATTTTAGTACCTTTACTGTCAACCTTGTTATTAGTGAAGTAACATGTTAATGTAGCCTATATGAAGTCTGTAACTTACTCCTTTGACATAAATATTGAAAAAGGAAAAGCCTAATTGAAGACAATAAAAGAGAGACCATTTGCAGTAATATCCTCCAGCTCTCTGATGTCAAACTTTGACCTTGCATGATGAGGTCCTTTCTATTGGGCTTGTCACCACTTGAACCGGTTGCGTCTGGCGCCTGCGGGAAGCTGCGCGACTTGACTTGCTACAGTGTTTAGACTTTAGTACATGATTGCCATCTGGGCTGCACAAACCAACTACATGCCAATCTGGTTTTTAAACTCGTCTTTGGGCTATTCCAACTGACAAAAGGATGAGATGTTGTGCAATGAAATGTTTTCATAAGAGCACGTCGCGGGAATTATTTAGCAAACAGTGACAGATGCAAAAAGCTTTTTTTTTTATCTTAGCGTGTCTTACTCGGGGGTGTTGATCCAGATGATATCCAAGTGGCAGTAATAGACGCACTCTTTATCCCTGTAGGAATAGCAGGTGCAGCGCTTAGGTCGAGACTTTGCTTCTGTTGCCTCATGCAGCTGGAAACTCGCGGCTCCCTCGGAGGGAGACATGCTGCTGGAGTCTGAGCGCTCTCCAAGGTTGACCTCTGAGTTGTCCAACATATCGGACGATGATGAGACACCTTGAAACACAAATGATACAAATTAAGCAAAAGAATAATACACTGAGTATTTAAATGCGTTGACTGAATGCTGCAAACGTACCTTTTAAGATGATTAATGCCAGTATTTTGAAAAGCATGATTTTCGCTAGAGGTGATAGTATCCTTGCCATTTCAGATAGTCCCAAGAAGGCTCATAGCGCAGCCAAATTTATCTTCCATCGGTATCGAGAAACAATCCACAAACGGCGTGAATGTCCATGCGCAGCGCATCTCATGTAGTCCACATGTCAAGCCACAAACAGAAGAATCTTTGTCCTTTAACTTGCCTGTAACCTGTAACTTGCGCAGCTAAGGAGGTTTCCTAACATAAATTATTTCCCTGGTACAGCAACGATGCTCTTTGAAGTCAATTCGCTTTCTAAAAGCCCGAATCAAAGTTAGAGAGGTTTTGAGAGGATTGGGTACACGCCCACGCCTCACCCCCCTGCCAGATCCAGCAGCATTTAGTGTGTGTGTGTGTGTGTGATCAGCGTGCGCACTTTGGTCATTAGTATGCGTCGCAAATAGTGCCCCACATCAGTCCAACTGTACAATTAGGGTTTTTCCCTTTTTTATTGCTACTTAGAAAACTCAACCACACAAAAACACATTCCACAACATGATTAATATGGACACGTCAAGGGAAATTAGTAAACCTGCAATTTTCACACTTAGTCTCTTGTGTTGTGAAGAGTCCATGTGAAAGAGTTACAGTGTGGCCCAAGGCAAAGAAGTGTTGCCTCTCTTCAGCACTTCTGCATTTCAGTAATGATGATGGGTATTTTTACCTATCGTGCCCAAGAGTTCTACAGAGAGATGCTTTCTTGGAGGATAGGGCTAGATGGTGGTGTAGGGGGTGGGGCTGCAATTTTAGTAACAACTCGTAAAAACCAGCTGGTATGGTGCAACCCGTAACTCGTAAAAAACAGCTGGTGTGGCCCGCTTGCATCTCCTGGTGACCTTCAGAAAGAGGACTTAAAGATGTGTCGATGTCAGCAACCCCAGCCATTAAGATGCTAAAAAAAAAAATCGTAACTAATCAATTAAAGTATTAAATATTGTTATCTCATGCTTACTTGTCGTTGCCCACTGCTGAGAAACTGTTAAGATGCTGGGGGTCAGCTCAGCAGTTGCAAATGACCAAATAGACAATGGAAGACTAAGATAGTGGAGGATTACACCACCTGTCCCACAGATCAAGACAACTCTTCAGGAGCCAAAAGACAGAAGAATAATTTTTAGATAATTCGTTATAAGAATCTTCTGTTGAGTATCAAGGATACAAAGACCAGGGTGAAAAAAACTCATAATCCAAAGCATACTACCTTAATAAATATACATGGTGAGGGTCATACAGGACAACAATAACCCTGCAGTCAAAGCAACTGAAGTGTTTCAGTAGTCCAAACACTGAAAAGGCTATGAGTGATTGGGTGAATCACAAAAAGTCAGCATGTGTTTCTAGTACTGATGAGCAGAGCTTGTGGAACAAGTAAAATCTATTGATGGCTGCAGTTCAGACCTGGCAGAGCATCATGAGAAATAGTGCTTAGTGATGTGAGAGATGTAGACATCAAGCAAAGTATAAGATGCCCAGCCCTGCTCGTGGAGCTGAAGCCATGCTAAATTAAATTATCAAAAGGGCAATTTTTTCTTAATGTGAAAGTTAAAATATTCAGATGAAATTAGATTTATTTAAACATTATTTTTTTAATATTGTAAGAATGGGGGACAGAGCTGTATGTGTCTGTGTAAGTGCTGACTTGAACGTCTTGAACATAAAATGCATAAGATAATCACTGTAGGTAAACGGGAAGCTTTTAGGAAAGAGGTTGTGTGCACACAGAAAAAAATATACTATTAGTCTGATTTATCAAACACCAGATTGTCATGAAAAAGTGGAATAGAGGAACACACAGGTCGAGTGTCTCCTGCTGTGGAGGAACTTTTATATTTAAACATATCAAACAGCTGCACTTACATGAAACAGTTCTATAACATCATGGGGATATTCAGACTTTTTTTTACATGCTTTGGCAAGGTCATCCAAAGTTTCTTGTCCAGTTTACCTTTTTTCTTTCTGGGTTACATACAGTAAGTGTCTTGAACTCCTAAAAAGGCATCCAGCAAACCTAAATCTGTCTGACTTGGGACTGCCCTTTGGTTCCTTTCCAAATTCCCCAAGGCTGGAGTTTTGTGCCATACCCCAACTCTCTGGCACATTCCCCAAGCTGGGAAACAGGGAGAATTCCAGATAAATGAAGACCATATTCTGTTCTCCTTCCCTTGACCAGAGTTGTGGAGACTGCTATCAAAAATTGACTGTTTGTGGTTTAGCGGTGACCTGATGCATGCATGCTTTCAGTCTACCATTTTGAGGATCATTGTGTGAAGGATCACTTACCAACTTATCTGGTTAATTTAATGTTGTAAGGTGAGTTTATATAATCACTGGTGGTTATTTACGCTGAGCAGGCACTCACAACAATAAATGTTTGATACAAAATGTCCTTGGATACCTTTGAATGGCAGAAATGATGTAATAAAACTAAGGGTTTGGAACTAAGTAGTAGTTATAATATATCACTCATTTCTTTGTCAATGCATTAAACATCACATTGCAGTACTTAAATTATTTACCTTGTGTTCATTAAAACTGACATTATAAAATTCCTATTGAACTTACCACAGTTTCCCAAACAGGAAATTAATGGATTTTCTAGAGCAATGTAATATGTCTATCTTCTTTATCTGAAAAAGGCAGATATGTAGTTTCACATCATAACACACTGCATGTACTGTATATTCTACTTCTCAGATGTTGATTGTACCTGCCCTTGATCTAATCAAGATAGAAAAACTCACTGTAAGGTATTCTAGGCTTATGAGACATAATGGAATGTAATCCTTTTCAGAAGGATCCCAGCTGCCACTTTGTCCTGTTTTCCTTGGCCTCCTCTTATATTATAATAGAAAACATTTTGGGTGTGTAAAGCCTGGGGATTTGCAGAGCCATTACCCATGGAGTGTAGCGCAGTTACTGAGTTGGGGAGAGGAGAATAAATAAACAGCTGGTATTAACATCTCAGAGGCTGCAGATAAGATGTAAGCCTGTTGAAATTAATGTGATGAACTGTGATGTAAGATTGCTCTACACATCTGATAAGGATGAATAAAATGAAGCACAGAAAACCACACTACTTGTTGTATTATACTGTATTTTCTTCAGGACCAGGTTGTAATGTATTGCTCCGAGCAAAATAGATCTAATTAGATCTGGAAATAAATGAGCGCTTTTGTTCACAGACACTTAGAACAATGTAGTGCATGCAATTATTTCCTGGATGCTCATCAGCTACATTTTGTAGTCTGATACCTGGCAACACTGGTGGAATATTATTTGTAGTAAAGTGTATAAAATTACAGTATATTAAAGACAAAGCAACTTTAAAGTTTGACCTCAAAATATGTGAGCTCCTGGCTTGGTGCAATGTGCAGATGGTACATATGGGCACAGTCCCACTGACCCGTTTACCATGTCATGCTTGAATGATTTAACCATTCTTCCCTTTGCTTCCGTGAACTGCATTAGTGACATGCTAGAGGTATTTCTTGTGCACACAGAGAAAAGCTTAAGTACAATACATAGGTTGAAATAAATTAACAAGATAATCCTCCTTACGTATAACAGCGCCTTGCCTGGAATTTCATACATTTCCTGCTTTATGAGTATACTGTTGAGAAGCATATGGTTTACCTGGAATGATAACTATGGACCCACTGGGAATTACTTACGTGTTACCTATGGGATCCTTAACAGTGAATGGTGGTGTTGAGATTTGACAAAACTCAAATCAGCATTGGAAAACCATGAAGCCAGTAAAAGAAAACCTATATTTAAAAAAAATTAAATAGTAAAATCTAGATTTGAAAAGTTTTAACAGTTGGAATGAATCTTTAGATCTATAAAAAACATAGGTTACATGTCTATAAGAGCCAAACCTATGGGTTGATCCCTTAAAAACAATTCCCATTCCAGCTGTTTTTTTCATGTTGCATAAGGATAAAAACATACGTGGTTAGCCAAAATTGCAGGATAACAGGCACAGCTACTGCTGGAGATGGATTGAAACTCTCTGGAGGAATGACTGCCAAACCAAAAACTGTTGTACAGCCACAAATACAGGAAAGCTGCTTCATAATAAAAGCTTGCTGAGGGTGCTGCTTGAGAGGTTGACCTCTTTATTGGCAACTGTGGTTTAACCGATTACTAGGGCTTAAGAAATAAAGTTTAGCAGGGACTGGGTTTTGAAACATAAAGCAGGAAACTTGAAAATGGAAACTCCTGGCAAATGGCTAATTCTGATTTCAGAAGACACAGCAATTGGGATAATGCAGTCATTTTTCTACATTGTGTTTAAAATATAGGTGTTTGCAGTTGGCTAAAATGTTATTTATGCAAGATTACAAACACCTGAATATCTAACTTTACATTTCTTTAAATTTTCTAGCACACATTTTATTCAGTTTGTCACTATCTACAATACTTTTTAAGTGAGTTGAAAATTTCTGAGCGTGATTTTTGAGTTGGACAAATATGATAGTGCCATGGCAAACCCATCACTTGCCATATTTTGGCATTCTGATTAACTGTTGAAGTTAATCAGAATGTTTATTGAATTCTGTTTATTCCAACAAGCCATTATTAGCTATAAAATGCATAGTCGTTCCTCTTCAGCTGCACACTGATTAAAAGAAGGACAGATTAACCCAAGAAGATAATGTTGACTAAGTCTGAAAGAAATCTGCATAGAAATATGACTGCTGTCATATTCTAGCTATATGTTATGTTTTCTAATAGATGTAATTCGACATGCAAAAATAAAACACTTGATCTTACAGGTGTATGTGCTATACACCTATCTGAGTTTCAGACTAGGTTTTGACTCAGTTTTCAATCATATTACACACTGCTAAGATATCTTGCCTGTTTTGTTTCTCAAGCTGGCAAAACCATACATGTAAATTACATTTTCTATTAAATACTAAATGTCATAAATCCAGAGAATAGTTGATTATTTGGTTATTGGTGTGTGGCTGAGACAGAAACAGGGACTAAAATCAGCATTGGGTAATTTATTTAGCTTTTCACAGAAATCTAAATGATATGTAAGCTCCTCTTTCAGTACTGACTACAAGGTGTTTAAAACAATAAATGTAAATGTTTTTATAAATTGAATATGGATTAGGTGGGACTGAGGTATTATTGTTCCAAATTTTTCAGGCATAGATCATAGTAAGCATCACATTCCCTGTTCCCCAACTTTCCGTGGTTTGATACATTAACAACAACCACAAGGTCATTGAGGCATGCAGTTTTTTTTATTAAAGAAAGCTAATGCACATTAAAACAAGACACAGCAGACTTGTGTTAACAAGAAACATAACAGGTTACATACAGTCCATTAACAATTAGCTTGCATGAGGGGATGAATATGCAGGGAAGTGTGCTTTCCTGGTGAGCCAGAAACTTCATAGCAGTGGATCAGTATGTAGAGCACGGTCCAGCTCTCTCCATTCCAGACTCTTTTCTTTCATAATCTTTCTGTCATGGTCAATTTCTGGGTGCAATCGCTGCACCATTTTTCCCTCAGGCATGTTTTTCCATTTTAGATCATACAGGACAGTTCTGTGTTTGTCACGAGTCCATACACTGCTATTGTTGTTAGAATAAATGAATAAACAAATTTTATATATGTACTGTAAGTGTTATGCCAAGTCATGGCCCATTCCACATGGCATTACATCAAATATCAGCAAAACAATACTTGTCATAGTGAAACCACTCCTAGCAGCCTGGTCACACAGTAACGCAAAAATAGTTACAGAAGAGAAAAAATAAATAGAGTATTATAACCATTCAAAATCACAGTCTTTGTCATCATCATCATCATCACTCCACTCCTTTGTGATATGAAGCGATATAAAGTTTTCTTCCTGACCTGCCAAGCATTTCTTTTATTAGATGCCAACTTCAGTTTCAGTCTTCTTGAAACAGTCACTATGAATCATTCATATCCATCATCCCATTCATATACTTTATCTCATCAAACAAAAGATGACAAAGTTGGCAGCACAGAGGACAATAAAAAACAAAATTATATATTTTCTCTCTGAAAGATACAAGATGCAACGGAGAAAGATCCAAATTTACAACACATATTACACATATCTAATGTCTAAGTCTGGTGTAGATCTCAATTTAAATATATATATTAAAAAACTGTATGAGTAACAAATATAAATAAATGTAATGTTCTGATTTGACGCTCATTGTTTGGTGTTATTGTTGTTACTGTAAACTCTATCTTTGCTTAAGCTTATGGTCCAAACTCTTAATTTTCACCATGAGCTTATTTAGTCTCTATTCACATATCAAATACATACAGCGATAAACAAACAGCTTAAAAAGAAATTACATTTAGCTCTGAGTGCAAAATGAAACACTTAGGAGGACTATTTCACTGTGTTTGACGAGGTTCTTGCGCCATCAAGTGGTACGAACGAGTAAACCCACCCCAATAAAGTAGAATAAATTGCACACGTACTTTTTTTTTATATAAAACTGCTATAGTTTGTTTGCTATATTTTAGACCGTGATAGTTTTAGTTAGATGTACTTGATAGAGTGTCAGTAGAGTAGCCTATGATTGTACATAGTAAATGCTACGGAAACACATTAGGACAATCTTCTTTTCATCGTCACTCGGTGATCGGGGTTACCATGACAACAGTTCTCAAACACACAGCTACGAACCACGAAGCACTGTAATGTTGCTGCTTTTGATGTAAATGCAGTGACTACCATCATTCTTTACCATTTCATTGTGTACGCACCCATGTCGAAGTATAAGGTAAAAGTACGCCTTCTGTTGACACGATAATAGAAGTGGACAGGATATATGTTACTATATATTAGCTTAAATTATCTCGCCTTACTTAGCTATGTTTCATAAGTACGTTGCTTGTAAGATCAGCTCTACCTGGTTGGAAAAGTTAAACCCAGTTTATGCCTCTCACTGTGTCATCATTATTTATGTCATTACATTTTGTTTGTTTTGTGTATCCTGTTTTTTGTGTATTTATGCATTGGGTATTGAGTATTGGGTATTTTGAGTATTTTGTTTAATCTTTTTTGGGGTTTAGGGGTTTAGAGACACTGGTAATTGATGTGTAGGTTGCAGGATCTGTTTTAATTCTGCATTCAAATAAAATGTTTTGCTTTCTTCATATTTACAGACATCTGGATACAAAGGTTCACATGACAGTGGCAAAACCGAGGAGCGGTGGGTGTTATTTTAAAGTGGAAAGCAAATGAACATTTTCTTCACAACTCCTGGTAACACTGACTGTGTCATATCTCGTCAGGGAGGGAATAAGTTGTGTGCGTTACAAATGTGGCCTAGTTGGCACCATACAAGATGTTCTGCGCCAGAGACCAGGCTGGGTTGAAGTCAAAGAGTGAGTACTGTTGTGTGATCATTATCACATCAGCTACTGCTCTATTAGTTTTTGACCTACATATGATGTCTATTCTTGTCTTTCTCGCAGTGATGGAGAGTGGGATTTCAACTGGTGTGATGTGGGCTGGCTCAGGGAGAATTATGATCATTCATATATGGAGGAACATGTAAGGATAAATCACTTTCGAAACCATTATGAGGTGAGGCAGCATCTAGCATGCTAGAAGACTATAAGCTTGTTGTTTTAGTAGTAATAATCATATATTGTTCATATCAAAGGTCATGTAGTCTTTTCTGTGTTTCTTACAGCTGACCCGCAAAAACCTCATGGTGAAAAACCTCAAAAGATACAGAAAAACCATTGAAAGGGAAATTGGCCGCATGGAGGCATCCAAGTGTGATTTTTTCCCCTGTACCTTTACATTGCCCAGCGAGTATCATCTCTTTGTAGAGGAGTTCAAAAGAAGCCCTGGCAGTACATGGATCATGAAACCGGTTAGGCTGAGTGGACTAAACATGTTTTTGGATGATGCCAGACACTAAAATTAAGTTGCAAATGCAAATTATATGTAAGTTATGAAAATTTATGTTTTTCTTTAGGTAGCTAAATCTCAAGGCAAAGGTATATTTCTGTTCAGGAAACTGAAAGACATCATAGATTGGAAGAAGGTAATGTGCACGGACTGGCTTAAATCACTACAAAACAGGCATTCTACACACATACAGATTCGGATTGATGACACTATATCTACACAGGAGGGTACCCGCTCAGACGATCAGAAAGATGCAACTCAAGTGGAAAACTATGTGGCACAAAGCTATATAGAGAATCCCTACTTAATTAATGGTAAATAACTAAATAAAAAATACATTTTTACTTTAAATCAAATTTTTTAAATAATGACGTGTTAAACGACTTAAATTGCAAATAGTTACCAAATCAAACCTTTACTATTTTTTGTTTCTGTTATTTTTGTGCTTTTTGTCCCCATAGGCAGAAAATTTGATCTGAGGGTCTATGTGCTGGTCACATCAGTATGTACTCAAACTTTAAAATCAAGGCGTGTTATAACAAATGTTATGTTTTGTTGCATGAATCACTGTGTGCGCTTTCATATGTTTTTCAGTATGTCCCCTTGAAGGCCTGGCTGTATCGAGACGGCTTTGCTCGCTTTTCAAGCACCCGCTTTTCCCTTAGCAGTATTGATGACAAGTGTATCTTTTGTTGGGGTTGTGACATTTTGTTTAAATTCATTTGAAATTGGTTACAGTTTTGAGATCTATTGGATGTCCAAAACAAAAAATCACTTAACAAGTTGAACCTTTGTCTAATGAAATAGTGATGCAAACAGATTTTTGTTTAGTCCGGTTTGACCCAATTTCTGAGGCTGTTTCTAAATTGGTTACATTCATCCTCATCCTTGTGGGATTATATACATCATTAAAGTTCTCAAATTCTCCTTAGTGCCTCATTTCAGATATGCACCTCACCAATGTGGCAGTTCAAAAAACAGCGCCCGACTATGATCCCGAAAAGGTCTGTAAGTATTGTTTTATATTCTCCCCTTCTTCCCCTTATCTCTTGTCTTTATTTCTGTTATTTTATCCATCTCTAATTAGGGATGTAAGTGGCAGATGCAGCAGCTTCGAAGATACCTGACTGCAAAACACGGTAGAGAGATGGTCGAGACCCTCTTTAAAGAGATCGACAACATCTTTGTCCGCAGTCTACAGAGTGTACAAAAGGTCGTTATAAACGATAAACACTGCTTTGAGCTATATGGGTACGACATTCTACTGGATCAGAACCTCAAACCGTGAGTGCTCTCACACATACAGTATCTATGTATGCTAATACTGTGCCTCATTTGCTAGACATATTAACGTACAAACAGTGCACTACTAACCCATGAATGTTCGCTGTTGAGCACAAAGCAGCACATGCACAGACAAGTAAACATGGCGCACGTTGTACTTGCCATACTGGCTGCTTAAAAACAAAGCAGTAAATCTGCTAGTGTTAGGCTCCAGAAATAACCACAAATAATGTCATAAATCTGCATTGCATATCTGAAAAACTGACAAGTGTGTAATAATCCGGCTGTAAATAATCACTAATTACAGTTTATCTGTCTAATGGAAACGTGTCATTCATTCAACTGCATGTGTGTACCTAACAATCTTTATCATCAGGGAAAAAATGGGCTAAGCAAATGTTTGTTGAATGCCATCACCCTCCATCTCTTTGCAGATGGTTAATTGAAGTGAATGCTTCTCCATCATACACCCCCAGCAGTCAAGAGGATTACGAAATGAAGTGCAGATTGCTAGAAGATACTTTGAATGTTGTTGATATGGAGAGAAGGTAAAGATTTCTCTCTCCTCAGCTGTTTGACCTTACGTATGGCATTCTTGAAAGAACAAAGTAACTCGTCTGAGAAACACTTGACTGTGTCATAGCAACAATAAACAACTGTCAAACAACAATTTTTTCTCAGATCACAGACTGAATGCTACACAACAGACAAGTTCCTTTTATCTCTTCCGTCCATGCTGGTGCTGTGCTCTAATTAACTATGGTTTTCCTCATTAGGCTGACTGGCAAAGAGAAAAGGGTGGGTGGCTATGATCTCATGTGGAATGATGGGCCTGTCTATAGAGAGGATGTCAACTTAGAAACATTTGGCAGTTCATGTTTCACTGCCAACACACATTTGGGTAATCGAACTGATCTTATAATAATTTTTTCAACCAACACTTATTTCTACACCTTACAAGTGTTTCCATTTGTGAGATTTAAAATTTAATGTTTAAAAGGAAATAATTTTAAGTGTGTAAATATACATGCAATTAAGACCATATTATGCAATCATGTGAATAAAAGCTCCATTTGTCATTGTATTAACTATATAACATACAGTGTGATGGTGGAAAACAGAATGGCAAGAACAGGCTTCTGATATCACTAAATGTCATCTTCAGTCAGGTGTTGGCAAACCTGTAGTCCATCCATCCATCCATCCATCCATCTAACCATCCATCCATTATCAACCTCTTATCCGAGGTCGGGTCGCGGGGGCAGCAGCCTAAGCAGGGAAGCCCAGACCTCCCTCTCCCCAGCTACCTCCTCCAGCTCCACTGGGGTTGACCCCAAGGCGTTCCCAAGCCAGCCGGGAGATATAATCCCTCCAGTGTGTCCTGGGTCTGCCCCGGGGCCTTCTCCCAGTGGGCCCGGAATACCTCCCGAGGTAGGCGTCTGGGTGGCATCCTAACCAGATGCCCGAACCACCTCAACTGACTCCTCTCCACGCGGAGGAGCAGCGGCTCTACTCTGA
>JAUYWH010000025.1:9449870-9489573 GCA_034779795.1 Ctenopoma multispine | reverse complement strand
GCCCCGGCGCCTCGGAGCTTCCCAACTACCTCGGCGACCTCAGCCCCCGATATGGACGGGCCCACCCCAGAGTCCCCCGGCTCTGCTTCCACTAAGGAAGACATGCTGGTGGGAGAAGATCCTCATTGATCAAACCTGGAGTCCAATCAATGAAATTAGAATGGAGGTGTGGTTTAGAACTACCTTGTCATTTAAAAACACTCAAAAAAAAATCTCATAAGACCTACAATTAAGAGTTGTTGATGTGATTGTAGCTGGAAAGGGTTACAGAGTAATATCAAAGGTCCTCATTTACTAAGATCCCAAATAGTGAGTATGAAATTGGATGTGCAATCTTGAAAATAACATTTTTCATTTATGGGTGTTTGGCAGGTCAACTAAGAAAAATTGCATTATCATGCAAAAAACTTTTAACTCCTGGGAAACCAGCTACCACATAAAAGTCATGTTCGGCTTCTTTCAGTGCCTCCTGGGTGCATGGAAATCAGAAACCACTCATTACCACTGTTAACCGACTAGTTTTCTCAGACCCTGAACATGAAAGTAAATCTACTAAAGAATGCCTTCAGGGATGCAAAACCTACCTTTTGGTGTGACCCAATCAGACCTTAAACCTCAAATCAATGGAGACGCTGTGGAATGACAAGGAATTAAGAGAGCCGTTTACACCAGACGTCCTATGGCTGAGCTGAAGAAGTTATGTTAGAAAGGATGGTCTAAATTCCTACTGGACGTTGTGCAGGTCTAACACACAGCTACAGGGAGTGCTTGCTTGAGCTCAACGCTGCCAAAATAGGTTCAACCAGTTGATAAAACACCATTGCCATAACTTTTCCCACCATCACCCTGTACAAAGACATTAAAGATCATGATTACTTGTGTTTTTTATTACCTTAGAAATATTGCTTTGTTGATATTTGCGATACTGCTGAAGACCATATCACATTTCATAACCAGCATATGCAGAAAGTCAGAGAACTACTTTTTCTTGCAACTGATTGCACTGCTTCTTTGTTGCAGGGTGTGTGAATGACAGAGAGAAGCAGCTTCGCCGGCTACTGAAACCATTTCCTGGCCAGAAGAGGATGTAATCATACAATATGTGTAACATGTATAAACACGTTTTGCTTGTTGATGTAGTATTTGATGACCACATGGATCACATGTGGTGATATTTGGTGTATCAGTAATAAAGAATGTTCTAATTTGTATTGAACTTCTTCAAACATTTCAAAGAATGAACAACATTCGATCACAGCCCCTTGTGTGCAAAACATTTATTTCTATGCCTTACAAATACTTGCATTCAACATTGAGAAAATACATCCCACAGTCTTTCTGCGTGCGTGTCAACACAATGTACACATTTATAATATTGCCACTCCTGGCCCCTTAACTATGGCTTTGATACATTACATTAATATTAAGTAAAGAGGTGCAATCTGAATACATATCACATCATTTACATTGATGAAATATTCCCATGAATCAGTGCACATGGTAAATCACAAGAAACAGTTAAGACACTCTATTGTAAACACAGTGTTCTAAAGACTTCAAGTATACAGTGGAATATGGAGGTGATATGTATAATATTAACGTTACAGCCTAATGATGATGTGTTGAAATGTCATTCATTTCCTGGAATGACATATGTTACAGCACAGTAGACATTCAACTCTTAGTAAATCGTTTTCTTTTCGTGCGTGGAAATGTAAACATAATAAAGACAATGAATACAAGCCAACCACAACACGTTTCATAAATATAACTATGGTATATAAAATTTGGAAAAATATGCATTTACATTCGTAGCAAACATTACACCATCTTCAATGATAGAAAGAGCTCAGCTCTATGCAAAATACAGTATATTATCATAGACTACAATTCAAGCTGTTCAAACATGAAAAGCCCTTGTAACCAAAAATGTGAAACCATTTCACAAGTGTATCTGAAACAAATTACATTACTGCAGTACACTACCACTCATTGCACCTCCTTCTTGTCAGTGAAAGATGCCTTAAAATAATATATTAAATGTCTTACATCATGAGGCACCAAAGAAAAGATAAAAAGCAACATCAAGTAAATTAAGAGCATTTAAAACAAATGCATTCCAACATCAAAAAGTCTATCAGTAATGAACACAGCTGTATTCCAAGACTTAAATGTGACTGTGTTAAACTTCACTATGGATTACTTGTGCTGAAAGCTGTCCAACTGTACAGCAGATGCTTGTTTTTTTATTCCTATTTCAACATTAGTGGCATACTTAGAGATGACTATGCAGTGCAACACAGTTTAGTTGACATGTTTTTATAATCCTAGTAGTGTTTAGGGTCTTGATGTGCCCTCTGTCAAAACACAGTCAAACATTATGACTGTACATTTTTAATGAAATGCAATATGTATAATTCTGTTCTACTTAAGTACATATATGCAGTTTTATCTCGATTCTAGCTGCTCTGATAGTTTTGACCTTTTGAAGGCTGTACACTGACTGCTGAACAACAGTTAAAACATATTAGTATCAATCGGATTACGCTGAAAGCAAGCATAGGTTCAAGCTCCTGTACCAAGTAACCAGTAAGTAAAGCTCTATACTGAAGGTTTAGATCAGAGGTGGGAGTAAGTCATACACGTGCAAGTCACAAGCAAGTCTCAAGACATAACGTTCAAGTCTAAAGCAAGTCATAAATCACTGTGGTGAAAATCAGGTCAACTCTCTGCTATGAGTCAAGCAAGTTTATTCAAAACAGTTCAAAGACAGCTGAAATAAAATCTGATAAATAAGATAAACTGCTGCAACCTGCTTATACCTTATGAATTTTAATGATATCTGACATTGACAAAACCTGATGCAGTTGTCAGTCAGCAGATGTCGCTTCAGGTGACAAGTGTCACATAGTATCCAATAGTATCCAATGTCAAATAATCCCCTAAAACTAACAGGGTTTTTCACACACTTATTTTAACACTGCATGTACACGCTACAGACTTGACACACGCTTACTCTGAGCTAAAAGCACCAAAGATAAATTAGTTTGAGTGTTTATAAGGTTTAATAATGGATTTAATAATGTACTCCTTACACACACCTGAGTGACTGTGCTGTTGAGAGCAGAGATCTCAACAGCATCTCAACTTGCACAAACATAATCCATAAATCCAAATTGTATTATTTTTGGACTAAACTCCTAGAGGGAGTCACATCATGTGGTGGCCTCTGCTGTTCTACCATGTCCTAATAGGTTGCCAGGTTTGTGCACACTGCTCTTTTGTTTCAGAAACAAAATGTAACGTTTCAATACCTAGACAAATGCATATAGTAAAAAAACACTCAAGTCCGTTCAAGTCATGTATCTCAAGTCAAAGTCTTTTTACCAGTGTTAGTCACGCAAGTCCTTAGTCCACAAATTTGCAACTTGAGTCTAAGTCAAGTCACATACCCCACCTCTGGTTTATACATGGTTACTTTGCAACGAAGTGCACATTTTTTGTTTTGCCATTCTGCTTACTACTAAGTGGTGTTTTGGAGACAGACTGTGGTTCTTTAGCAGCTCTTTTCATGGCGGTTTTTGAAGCCTGACCTCCTGCCTCTGTCCTCTGCCAGTCCTTCTCCACTCTCTTGGAGGTGATGCCTTCTCGCTTACTTGCAGTAAAAACACGTTTCTCAGCACCAGCAGCTTTAATGCTACCAGAATCCTTTTTAACATCTGTCTCAGAGTTAGCTCTGACACGACTTTTCCTCACCTGACCTCTACTATTTGTGTTAGTTCCAGATTCCTGGGGATGCTTACGGGCATTACCTGCAGCCTGCATGTGCCTCAGGTGGCTCCTTCCAGCTGAGGGACTAACTGGGGTCTGGGCTCCTCCTCCGTTCTGTGTTCCTGGGCTCCTGCCTTCTGTTGAGGTTGCTCGAGTCTCACTGCTGCTCCTCTTTACTGGCGCCCCAGGTCTGGGTCTTCGCTCAAGAAGCGGGCTAAGTCGTGAGTGGCGCTGGTAGGCATAGGCAGAGCAGCTTCCGTTGCACAATGGATAGCGAATGCGACAGTGAGGACAAACTGGAAAGCGAGAGAGCTGTTGCTGAGATGAGGCAGGTGATGGGGGGTTGTTGACAGGTGTAAATGGAAAGGCTCGTTGGCTTTGTCGTAACCCTTTGGGGGAGTTGAGTCGGGATGGTGGAGCTGTGTGAGGCCTGGGTGGGTGAGCTGTGGTGGCAGTGGGAAAACCCTGTGGCCTTGGACGGCTCCCAGGCGGACGGCTGCTCTCTGCTTGCACTGTTTGAATCTGGAGCCACTCCAACTGCAACAGCCTCTCCAGATACTTTTCTAAGGGCCCTACGGGCTTGGGCCTGGGAGCCCCACGGCCCTCTGTATGAAGAAACACTGCCAGCTGTCTCAGGCTCCAGCTGTTGAAGGGAGGAGGCAGAAAGTCTGGGTAACTGTAGCAGGGTTTTTCACTCTCATCTTCACCACCCACTGTCCCACGAGGTCCTGGGAAGTCCAGGGGAAAGTCATTACTATTGATGACTTCGGCGCGGAGGTTGAGGTGAGGAGGCGTGCACGGGGTGCAGGGAGAGGGCAATACAGGCAGCCTCTCAGAGTCTGACAGATCACTGGCACTGTCAGTGTCATCATCCTTCTGGTTGTAGTGTTGTTGCAGTGCTTCTGGGGTGGGTGTGGGGACTGGAGAGTGAGTTAGGGGATGTGCAGGCATGTGTCGAAGCCCTGATATTGGGGACAGGGGCAAGGAGAGGTCTTGCCGATTCCTCCCCATTCCCACACGATTATGGTGTAACTCACTGGTGCATGGTGAAATCCGTTGATTTTCAACGCGTTTTTCCTCTTTCCTGTGCACAGATGAGTGTTTGCGGAGCTGAGGTCTCAAATCTCCTTCTTCCTCAGGGCTGTAAAGAGACAGATGAGTGTAAGAAAAAGCTGCTGGGGATTTACTATAATCTGTGTATCTGAGGGAAAGCATTTCTTAAGACTGCAATTTCTTCTCCCCACATACCTGGAGAGTTTGCTTGTATTTCGTGCAGTGCCAGATTTGACCCTGCCACCTTTCGACTGCGCACCCTGCAAAACAATTATCATGGAAGTTATATAAATAAACATTATCTTATTATTATCTAGTGTGTCATTCACTCACCTTCTGCACTGCTGTCACTATGTCCTTATCCTGACCTGGTCCTGGGCCATTTTTCATTTGGCTCACTGCCTTCTTCATCTTATTCACTTCCTTTAAACTGTGAAAACATTATAGTGTCAGGTTCCCTTATAACATACGTCAGAGACAAAACATAACATGCTTAATGCTTAAATGTGTCTCTGTACAGTGGGTCCCACCTGATAACTGGTAAGCCGTTTTCAGTATTTTTCCCCCGAATTTTCTCTTTGGAGACGACGCGTTTCAGTGTCGTGGATGCTGTGCGTTCCTGCATGATGGGGCCCATGTTGCAGGTTGCCAGAGGGGATGTTGATCTGCAGTCCGCCGCAATTGTACGCTACGGTAGCTAAAGAACCCAACCGACATCTCGGATCAGATGCTGTATTCTGAGAATGAGGCTGAAATCACCCATTTTCTCTAAAGTGCTGCAATGCATTATGCGCAGATATCGACAGTCCGCTTTCCACTGCAGATTGTAACGTTACTCGCCTTTCTATTTGTCGTCGACCCGTCTCGCTGTTGACTTACGATTCAGCGATAATATTAATGCACCTGTGACAGCAGACGTGTCATCTCTTTTTCGTCTGTCATCTTCTCGCCATTAAAAATGCAAGACGGTCGTGCAGCGCATACGCTTTGTCTGGCTCGCCGTCCCTGTCAGATGGGTTTGTTTACCTGCTGCTGAGTGGCTCGCAGCTTGTGGGGAAGTGAGCGTCACGGGTGCATTGTGGGAGTTGAAGTACACGTATACCTGTCGCTCTTTCAAATTAAACACGCGGAAGCCCTGCGAACTCTACTTTCTATTGACAAACGATGACTATAGGTTGAAAACGATTTGACTCTGTGTTTGAAGAATGACGTTAAAACAGTTGAAAACCCAAACTTTAATTTTAAATGTGGAAATACTCAGTCTCCCATACGACCTCTGTGACATTCTGGTCCGTTTGCAGCTTCCTATTGGCTGCGCGCATGTTAGCTGATCTCCACCGAGTGCAAGGTTACAGACGTGTGTGCATCTGGAAGGGTTACAAAGATGGTTAGCAGCTACGAATCAGCTTATGTGTTTTGCGTTGCATTGCTTTTCCAACAGCAGAGACTCTTTGACGCACGGAAACACGTATTTTTAATAAACACTATGTTAAATGGAGGATCATGCAGGCTACACCCTGCAGTTTAGATAGTAGTAACTCTTCATGTCATTAAATGGTGAGCTGATATTAACGTCTACATTTATTGAACTGTATTTCAGTAATGTAATATGGCTTTGTTCGTGTATGTAGTGCAGCACAACATTATGCGAGTTAAGGTAAAACTGGTACACTGACGTTAAAGCTGGGCCATTAGGCTTTTGATCAGACTGCGTTTTTTGTCGATGTAATATTATATGACATATTATTTAAAATATGCTTTATTACTGTCTTCACAGGTGAGTAGGACACTTGGCTATCACAAAACATGGATAGAGGGTGGTTTATTGGAAATGAGAGGATCCCTCCTACAAAATTTGAACAGCAGATATCGAGCTCTCCCAGTAGTGTGTCAAGGCCCCGCTTGACAATCAACTTGACTGAAATGCTTCAAGCTGACAAACCTAATACAGTAAAGAAGCCAATTCCAATCCGCCCCCCAAGCCCCAGAGTATGTCTGCAAAGAGGACAGGAGTCCCACCATAGTCTCACCTGTGAGCCCATGCCTAAACCCATCATCCGACAACGATCACACTCTCTGCCTTCCAGCACAGAGAAGAAGAAACAATGCAGAAATGTTGGCGTACGGTTTGTTGATTCTAGGGGGCTTGACCTGGAAGATATCAGGCTTTTCAAGTCTGGGGAGGAACCATTAGTACCACAACATGTTACCTTTAGATTATTGATGGCTGCAGAGTTGACAGACGGAAGGCATCTGGAGATTTCATTGCCATACATGAAGCCGCTTTTCTCAGAACAACCTGGTGACCAGCCAGGATTTCTTCATCGTCTCCGTGAGCAGAAAGTGTGTCTGGAGAGAGTGATGTGTTTTGAACTGGCTGTCATCGGAATCACTCAAGTGCTCAATTTGGACTTTGAGAAAGATGTCACAGCTCGCTATTCATTTACAGACTGGAAGAGCTGCACAGAAACTAAGGCCTCTTGGGTGTCCTCAGTCACCAATACCTGGGAAGGAGGAGGAAGCCAGCTCAGCTGTGATACATTTCGTTTTCACCTGCCTGTTCCTCCTTTCCTGCACCCAGGAGCAGTGTTAGAGTTTGCCATTAAATACAAAGCCTGTGGTGCTGAATACTGGGACAACAATGATGGCGAGAATTATAAGTTAGTTTGCCATAACTACAAGCTCACTGTGCCCAAAGAATGCCAAGATAGTATGGTGCACTTCATTTAGGACACTGCCCATAAGTAGAACCAACCAAATAGGAACCGAACCCTATGTGACTGTTGTCAGAATGTTCTATGAAAAATGTACAGCTACATGGTAATATGGGTAATGTTAATATTGTTGGACGAATGCTGATGAAGAATTTCTTTGACAAATGAACAAGTTAGATTCAAGATAAACTGTAAAGTGGACAGACCTTGCCTAAGTACAACTCAACTAATGCCAATTTTAGTGCCACTTATTTGTATTTTTTTTGTTGTTGTTTTGGTCATGTATTGAAATTTTCTGGCTACTTAAAAATTGCACTTAGATATAGTAACATCCAAGTGAGGTGACACCCAATGAGTAACAGTGAAACTAAAATGTATGCACTACAATCCACTGTTTTCTTACAGCTGCAGCTTCAACACAGGAATATATCCTGCTGAACCATTTTGCTCTATATTTAGAGTTTATTGCTGAGACTAATTTTTACCTTCAACCACAGATAAAAGGTAAATGTCCTTTAATGAGGCATAAAGACATAAATGCTTATTTTGTTTAACAATAAAGCACAATTTCACATTTAATGTACTGTATATTCTTATTGTAAGCCTATTGAACACGTCTATGACTTGATGGGTTTCTCGCCAACTTTCTTTCATTAACCTTTCTAATATTCAAAATAAAATTGTAGTGACAAAAATATACTTTTAAGATGGATTTGGTATGAATTACTGGGTAATTTGAGTTATCTTGAGGGCACTGTATATACTTAAGGTATACTTAGTTATAATAGAGAGAAATTGCTTAAGCATATTTGATCAGCAGTTATAAATAATAATAATAACAGATTCCATTTATAAAGCACTTTACATTTTAGAAAAAATCTCAATATGCTACATCACAGATAAAAAAGAAAACAATAAATAACACATTGAAAAAAACAATAAATAACACAGTAAGTAAGCCATGACATCTGTTTTTTTGGAATAGCCATGACGTTGACAGTGCCCTTCTCCATTACTTCTATACAGTAGTCTGCCACTCACAGAATTTTTTTTTCCTATTTTCCTTTAGTCTGCTGTAACCTCTTATTTGAAAATTATTATTTTTAAAATGCATGGATAGATTGCTACTGTTTTATATTTTTTTAATTTACTGACTGGTTGCTCTGAACTGTTTTTTGCATAAAAGTGCTATTACAGTCAATCTGAAATCCATGCTTCATCTTCTCTTCATAATGTCAGGTTGAGACATTGAAACATATTAGTAAAAAGAGCTTTGTTAAGATATGAAATAAATATGAAGTTTTAAAAGTGACCACACAACAACAGTAACAAACAAGATCAGGAACCTCTCATGCGCCTGCGCGAGGACGCTGAAAGCTTCGCGCGGTTATTGGAAAACACAAAAAATACGTATCATGTTGTGTTTTTGTGCGACATTTGACAACACAGTAAGTGGAGTAATAAGAAATTAAATCTAATGTCGAATCGTCAAATGATTTTATTTATTTAGTAGCCACCCACAGCCAAAGGCGATGCTTAGTATTAGCTAGGCGAGATCCCTTTAGCTAACGTTAGCAGCAGGTAGCATTAAGCTAACTGACGTTGACGTTACGGCTAGATGCTTGTTGTCAGTTATGCACAACTGTTGTTACATAAAGCATCTGAAACCGGTTTGTGTTGCTGATGCTAGTGGTTGACACATAGACTGACATAAATGCTGAATGTTACGGCTTAACATTAAACTTGTTAATATTTAACTAGCTTAGCTAGGTGGCTTCTCAACTTGACAAACATAGGGAGGTTATGTTGGCTTTAAAGTTAGCTTAAGGTAGGTAAAGCAGGTTGATGTTTGCGTCTTTCTTCATAGTCATTTTGAAGGCAGCAGAGACCAAGTGGAAGTAGTTAAAGCAGTTTTTTCGAAGGAAGAATGGCACCGGATCAGGACAAACAGGTGGGAATGCAAAGCACAAACAACTTAGATTACCAATAATGCTAGTTAAATATGTAATTTGAATAAAGCTGAAAAGTAATCCTAAACATTGATTAATCATTTTTTATGAACAGTTGGAAAAAGCCATTGATAAGGTGTTAAAGAGTGGGGATGTCAGGGCACTGGATGCATTTTTGCAAAGGGACATACATGAAGGCACCACGATAAAATGTTCCCAGCAATTTCTAACGAAGTTGGATAAACTTGTTAACAGGGTAAGATGCAACTAGCACACTTTCTCATGTGTTATGGTGTTCTGTTATCTGTATATTTAATTAAACCATGCCTGTATTGTTTATGTAGAGTTTGGATCAAAATGATTCCAAATCAGTCAGTTTGGGTCTTGCTATCCTCCACAAATGTGGGAACAACCTCCAACTACCTGGTTGTCAAGGGCTGTCAGGGCTAATAGCTCAAGGCCTGGTCAAAAAGATAAGTATACACCAAATACACGTTTGTATACAGTGAATAAGTGCTAGATAAGTAAAGCCACTTAGTTGTTGATTGAACCTGGTTTTGTGCACATGGTGCAGTGGTTTGAGAAATGCAGGCAGCTGTGGATCCAATGTGGCCCGCAGTGGGATGACACCTTGTTCAACCTTTCTGAGGACTTTTTTGATACTTTGATGGTGAGCTAATGTCTAATAATGTAATGCACTTTGAAAAAACAATGGAATTATTGCATTAATGTCTTAAAATGTTAAGCTGTTTTGCTCTCGGTTATAGGTGATTCATGGAGCAGGCAAAGAGGGTAAGCTTACAAATTACTATAATTCTCAGGATGTGTTTTATCTTCATTCATTCTTTGGATACAAATAGAACTGAAAATTGTATTTTGCACCCAAACTGACTTAATGAAAACATGGAGTCACACTAGTGTCAAAATAATTCCACTTTTAACTTAGTATGTGAAGGAGAATTAATTATGCAACAGAAGCTTCTTAGAACCATGGAAGAGCTTACATTTTAACACCTTCATGATTAATTTCAGTATAAGATGAAATGCATTCTGTATTTATAGTATTGCTACAATGTGTTTTCTTTTTTTGCAGGAACATACAAAATCACACAGTCCTTCCTCTATCCTGTTGGCCAGCTGGGAGTTGACCCCAGAATCTACATCCTGATCCAGAAAGAGGTTTGAAATTATTTTAATACCCGCTATTGTGGAGTAATATTAAAAATTAAATAGTGTTTTCATTAATTAACTTGTTAATAATGTTCTAACAGGCAATTCGTAAATTTAACTTAATTCTGGACAAAATCCCAGTGGAGCTTAGGAAAGAGAGGAAGATCCTAACATCACAGGAGGCCTCAAATATCATGTATGTCATAGTAGTTTCTTCACTTTATGTATTATTATTACTAATCATTTTAACAATATCCACACAAACATTTTCATGCTTATCATTTTTTACAGGGTCAAGCTGGCTGATCAGATATTGGAGGGTGGTGGTAAATGTTTTATGAATAATATAATTTTTCTTTTATCAAAACCATACAAAGACACAAGTCACATAAAACACTGTTTGCTATCGTGGCAGATTATGACTTGCAGACAGGCCTCATGGAGGCATTGTGCAGAATGGCCACTCCTCACCAGAGGAAGGAGCTGGCAGATCGATGGTTCAGCATGGAGCATGTGGCCAAAGCCTTTTCCAAGATCTGTGATTCTGAGTTTGAGACGGTAAAAATTAAGCAGTTTATTATATTTGCAATCTGTTGTACTTTTATTGTACAAATATTACAACAGGTTACATAGAATTCAGTGTGTGTGTGTGTGTGTGATTTCAGGATTGTCGCAAGTTTCTGAACTTGGTCAATGGCATGCAGGGAGACAGAAGAAGGTACATACATAGCATAAGTTGGTGCTTCCCAAAACATGGTGAAAGAACTTGAGGTCTCATTAGGATTGAGATTCTGAAGAGGAATATTTTTAATTGGTATTATACACCTATGACTCTAGCATCATGATAGAATAAAGAAGAATAACTGGTTAAGGTTATGTCAATAAAACACATCAGTGATGTCAAGCACCCATAGAATAAACAGTTGTGTAATTCTATGCAAACTAGTTTCTAACATGGTCTGTGTATATGTTTTTCTAAAATCTGTCATTTTCTTGTATGTTCAGGTTCAATTGAAAGACATTATAATCTGAATTTATATTTGAGACATGTTTTTTCTTGTTTTTAATTAATGACTGAAGTAAAGAATATTACGTAAATAAAAAAAGGGGGGGGGGGGGGGGTTGATGAAAAACTCAGTTGTAAAGATCTAAATGTGTGCACGGTATTAAAAAATCCTATACCCTGTGTAAAATATATCGGTATAAACATGTATATCGCTTTACCGCCTAGCCCTAGTATATATGTTGTGTTTGGGTTTTTTTGATAAGACAAATGTACGGAACACATATCCTGCTGAATAACCCTGTCTTCCGTGTGCTAAAGAGTGTACTCCTACCCTTGTTTGGAGGTTCATCTGGACAAGCATGAGGTCAGTATCAAAAGAATTTCTATGATTGTATAAATGGGAGAAAATAGTAGAATTTGAAACGTTAACATATATGGATGTCAGGGGAAGCATAGATAAATTCTCTCTATCCTACTCTGAATGTATGTCCAAGACAGTGGTATAGAAATTATGAAGATACCTTCATCTTCTTGGTACAATTAGCTATTGCATGTATGGTAGAATATATTCTTTAGTATACAAGTCCTTGTGTTGAAAGGGTTATGGGAATGTTGTCAGTTGCTAGCGCCTGCTGATGAGAAGATGGAAGAATTCTGGATTGACTTCAACCTTAGCAGCCACAGTATCTCCTTTTACTTCTCTTTGGCAGATGAAGAGGCGCAGGTATGTCTATATTAATAGGGAGTCTATGACTATATTTACAGTACATAATCAGCAGAAGATGTACACCTTCTATATGATAAATAGGGGGTTTCTCTTCATGTAGGAGGGCCAGTGGGAAACAATATGTATTCAAGAGACTGAAGTTCAAAGCTACACTGTTACAGGTAATCAAAGAACAGAAACAAATGCTCCTATGAGAGCACTAAGCTTGAATAAGATAATGTGCTGTTCGATTTCTCTGTGTATGTGTGTGTTATGAGTATATCCTTGTATATACAGCTGTAACTATGATCTATTATGTGTTATGTGATTACATGTTTTTATGTCCAGAAGAAGGCAAGAGGAAAGTTTTGCAGTTAAAGCTGTCAGAGTTGGTGGTTGTTGGTACAGTAGAAGGGTCGAGTCTTACCATTAACTTCAGCTCCTCCCTGGACGTCCTGCATGCTGCTTGTAGTGTCTTTGGACAGGGCAAAAACAAAGTAGGCCACGGTTCACTCCATCCTTTACTGGTCACAGTACTGTTAGGAATATTCTTTATGTTTTTTTGTGACATCGAAGTCTGTGAGTTGTAAATGCTACAGAAACATGAAGGTTTTGACACTTTGACACACACATTTAAAACATTATTTATACATTTTTTAATGAACACACAAATGCATATTTTCTTGCAAAATTTGAAAACCAGATTTGATTTTCTCGTATGTGTAATTTTGGAAATTTACATTGACAAGCCTTTGTTCCTATCAGAGCTTTGTAGGAAAAACAAGCACATCTGTGGTGAAGACTACAATTAAAATTTTAATGGAAGAGAACAGTTCCCAGGTAAGCAGTGGTCTTTAAACATGATGCTTTTAATACTGCTGGGATGAGAATGATGGTGACTAGAAATGGCAACAACTATCTAACTGGTAGAAGTTGCGTTGGGTTTATAGCCGACTTTACGGGTCTAAGTCAAATATGAATTAGGCTCAAATTGTTTGATGCATGCAAGGCTATAGCAATAATTCTGTGTTACTGTATCAAAATTTCTTTGAGCATTTTAAAGCTCTGTATGTGCAAGCCAGCATGTGTTTTGTTTTTATGTTGTGTGCCACTCTTCATGCAGGTTGTTCCCGAGAGCCAGGTGTCCATTAGTGAAAAAGAGAAAAATCCAAAGCAATACCTTTTACCAGCCCCATCTGAACAGGTTAAAAAGTTTGTATGGGGTATTAAATCAAATATGTAACATTCAGTTATGTTATTCTTTAACACAGTGCATTTAGTATGTTTGGGAATTTTGTATTTACAGTAGTCATAGATATAACAAATGCGTTTAACAGCCAATTTGACTTAAACTGTTCTGTTTAGTTATTACACTATATTATGTTCAAATTATTTCTGCGAAGTGTTTTCCCTGACTAGGAAATATTAGTATTTCCATTCTGTAGATGATCCTCTGCTATTACCTTAATGTAAAAGTGATTACATAAAAATATTTTTATGGGACCATTTTTGTTTTTAATTGACTATTTAAAAACACCACACAAAAGCTTCAGAGACACTGTCAATCTTATCCACTATTCAATCCAGATTGTGACCCCAGCCAAGATGAGGATTTCAGAGTCTAACATGTTCGTCAACAATAGTACTGCAAGAAGTATCCATGGTGTCGGTTCCCTTTCTGCTGTTATTCCTGCAGGTAGGTAGACAGTAGCAATTGTCAAGAATTGCTGTCACACCAGTTGTAGTACTGTGTTATTTTTAAGGTGTTTTCAGTCATTTAAAGTCCAAACCCCCCAATTTTTTTCTTAATGTGTCTATTTTACATGTAAGATTTGTGTCACATCCACATTATTGTAGTAGTTATTCCAGGAAGATTGTCTTGGTTGATTGGATAGTTTTTTGGATAATTTTTTCTTTTACTTGCATATAGTTTGTTTGAAATTGTCTGAAAGATAAATAAAAATTTCTACCTTTGAGGCACTCCTGTCAGGGATAAGGGGAAGTCATCTCTGGAGATGGTTCGCTCATGTAATAGCCAAACTGAATTTTGCCTGGGTGAGGTAATGACAACATGTAAGACCTGCAGTCATGGCACAACACCCAGCAGCACAAATGCAGAAGTCGTGAAAGGGCAGGTGCGTCACATAATATATATTCGTGAATAACATGAATATGCTGCACCTAAACGACACAGGTTGTGTTAGTGTTTAGTATACTAAAAACTTAATAAGCTCTGACAGGTATCTCAGCAAAAAAACTAAAATGCAGTGTCACAGTAGGCAGAATTGTATTGTGTGTGTGTGTGTGTTTGCGTGTGTGTGAAATGTTAATGTCATTGTTATGAGATTGATATGTCTCTACAGAGTGCAGATGCCAAACAAGCCAACAAGAACAAGGTTGACAAACACAAAAAGGTATAATCACCAATGACTGTTGCTTGTGTGTCTTGTTAGTAAATAAGTGCATCAACTACTATGATGTTGACATATGTAATAGCAGGATTTCTGATCTTAGCAGGCAAATCTGATATAAATTGCCCTGACCGCTGAATGTATTTTACATTTTATTTATGTGAAGACAAAGTTATATTTACAAAAAATATATTATTCACTTACATATGTTATTCCTGATTGTCCTTCAGAACACACATGTGACAAAAACAGTAGATATGCTTCTATCTGGAGAGGAAGAAGAACAGTCCCTGGGTATTGTATTGACTTTAGCTTTACCCAGAAATACTTCCTCTTGCCCTGTTGTTAATCTTCAGGAACTCACTACTCATGTTTTTATTTTACAGAGGACAATTTTGTGCCCGACACCCAGCCCAGAACTGGGATAAACATGTAAGCAGTCTGAAGAACACCACACTTTTTGCAAATTTACTACCAGTAAATATGTACATAATGCTCTGTTTGGCAATGCTGTGTGTATTGCAGTACAGCATATTTGAGTATTTTTTCTGTTTAAATTGCAGCTGGAACTGGAACAAACTCTCAGTTTCTGAAATGCTAATGATGCCCACACAGAAAATAAGCACTCTGCCAAGAACTGGTAAGCAAATAAGTTGTTAAATGTCTTTACTAGTTCTAAACCATCAATTAATGTTTTGTTTTTTATTTAAAACTAGTAACGCACACCTACCATACCTCTAATCCCATCATTATTTGTTTCTTTAGAGCCACAGTTAAGTTCAGCACAACAGCAGGAGCCCCTGTCTTCAGGAGGGAAATTGTCAGTTCCAGGCTCAGGCCCAATCAGCCAAAAGCAGTTCAATACCAGACTCACCCAGCACCTGCAGCAGGTCATTAGTGAAAAAAGCCAAGATTGTCTACCTCAAGAGTCAGCTGCACCAAAGAGAAAAATGTCTGATTTTAGAGGGGACTCTAAAGTCAGAAGATCTGCGGGCCAATGTGCTTCCACACTGTGTACTCCTAAAAAGCAGGAGGCCCAAAAAGGTGACCTGGCAAAAGGGAAGAGGAAAGGCCAAATGTCACTGGAAGCTGATGCTGCTCCAAACAAAGCTTCGGTCAAAGCCTTCTCAAGCAAAGCTCTGCAGGAGAGAATGCCACCCAGTGTTAAGCCTGAAACTAACAGTGCCCTTTCAAGCAAAGAGAAGGTACAGGATGAAATCTGTAAGCTTCAAGGCTAATCTCATGACGTAAAAGCTAAAAAGTAACCTTTGAAAGCAAGAACTGTAATGAATGCATTAATATGTAGTAAGTAATTATTGTCTTAATGTTTTTTTCAGTGTCCTGCATGCATAAAAGTTTAGCATCTGATTAGTAAAAATTTCCTCTGCAGTCCAAAATATCTCTTGAGCCATTGCTCAGTCATCAATAAGACGTACTTTACACTAAGTAATAACCTGTTGTGATATTACCTGTTCATGGAAGAAATGAACTAAATTCATCTGCAGTTTGAGAATTTATAAAAAAGTTCGGTTATATAGTTTTCGTTATGCTATAAAAAAGTAATGAATAAGTCGTAGGATTAATGTTGGTAGTCAAACAACATGCAGAGCAGAGGGACGCTGGTTGTTGCAAAAACTCAGCTGAAATATAATTTTTCAGTTTTTTTTTACTTAAGACTGCTAGAAATTTAATGGTTCAAATTAACTAAATTTAATAAACGTTTTCATCAAAAGACTAATATTGATTGTCACACCTTCTACTCTCTCTATTCAGAGAGGTACAGAGGTTGGAGGAAGCATGGTAAAGCTCATCTCCAGCCATTATAAGATTAACACCCGATCCACAGCAAAAGATATCGCAGAAAATATCCCACAGAGTTCGATTCCTTCTCTAGTCAACAGGTATAAACGTCATTGGTTGTGATGTGCTATGTGATGATTTAATAAACAAATTATTTATTTGTTTTATTATTTAATATTGCATAACTGTGCCACTTTGTGACCAGTTGTGTTTTTGTGATAGACCAAAGCTCGATATCAGCTGGTTTTCAACTGCTAAAGTAAGTGATGACTATTTGATATAGGATGTGGAAAAGCTTTAAGTTGCTTTTTTTCAGGCTGATTTATTTAAGATGGTCTTTATTTGCTATAGAGAAATGTGTCTGGAGTTGTAAACCTAAAGAAATCCCACAGTAAAACGGTGACAAACTCTGCAAAACAAGGGTAATATTATTCTGTTAATATTTATATGTATTATTTTAGTTCTCCTACCGCTGCATTTTATAATGTATGTATTGTCTTTTTGTTGAACAGAAGGGATATTTTTGCTTTCAACATCGATGCACCGTTGAACATTGGGGTATATATCACTACTGTTTGTTATAAAGTATATCTTACTGTTTCTTTGGATGTGTTATACATGAGTACTTACTATGCCACTTTAGTGCTAAATGTGTGTTTTATTGCTCCAGATAAATGACAAACTTGTCAGTGACTCCTCTGCCATATCAAGCAGGTACAGTAGGTCTGATAGTTGAGAAAGGCCAGCGGGCTTGTTTGTTGACATTCAGTCATGATTTTGGTCTAATTTCACGTTCTCCATATTGTTTTACAGTGACAACCATGACTCTTCCATACTCCACCGCAAGAAAGAACAACCTGTGGCTAAAGTATACTTTAATTGTACCACAGCACTCTATTATACTGTAGATAGTAAAAGTTAAAGCCTGTGGAAACTTTGTAGACATATATATGCTTGCTGCATTTCTACTCATATAGTCCTGGAAAATTGAGTGGCTTACATGTTTTATATGCAAGAATAAAGTTGCAGTCATAATGAAAAATTGAAGTACACAATATTCTCTCCAATAAAGCATGTCACTCTTTCTCTGTCTTTTTCCTCTCACTACTTGTGTGTTGAAGGAGAAGCGATATGTGAAGAAGCATCTGTTCAGTGACACAGATACAGACTATGCCATGACAGAGGTCAGCTGGCTGAGGGAGTCTACAAAAAAACCTAAACCGAAAGTTAACAAATACCCCAGGCAGGCTCCCATCAAGCCTAAAGAAGTGTCACCTCATACTTCATGTAGGCCTTTAAAGAAACACATGCTTTGAATTTTAAATACCCCATGTTGATGTTGCATTGTAAAATAAAAATACATGCAGTTCCATAATGCATTTCCATGCTATCTGTCATTGCAGATGAGTCTCCAGATTTTCCCCCACCATCTCCAAGATCTGCCAGGGATAATATCAAACCCAGTAAGGTAGGACAGTATTGTGTTTCGTATTGAGCATTCTTAAAACCTCTAATGCATTATCCCAGTCAGCCACAGTGTGTCGTTGTTTTGTTAGAAGGAGCCTGGTGTGAAGGGGAGAATGGAGCAGTTACAGAAGACAGTGAAGTCAGCAGCATCATCCAACAAACCACATGCAGCAGGCAGGAGGCCCAGGAGAGCTGCAGCCACTTTTACCAAGAGCTACAAAGAGCCAGATACTGATGACAGCCAGTCAGAATCAGAGCAACTTCTTGGTCCCAAGGCAAAATGCTGTCTAATATATCATGTCACTTTCTCTCTTTAAAAATATAATTGTGTCTTTTGAAACATCCCTAAACATACTGGTGTGCAACAGCAGACCCAGTCACAGTTCAGACATCAACCCAAAAGAGATGCTGTGGACCGATATTACTAGAGCCACTCATTTAACACACATTAAACACTGGTGGGGTTCACTTCATGCAATTGGAAACACACAAAAGAGATGGTCTGTTTCTGTGTTATATTAGAAACACAGCAGTTAAATACAATGTTGTAGCAAATAAAGTCATAATTTCTTTGTCCTTTAACAATAGTACTCCTCCGCTGATCATCTGATGAATACTGAGAAAACTCATGAGGCTGCTCAAGTGAAGAAAAAAACAACTGCCAGAAAACAACAGACCAAAATTGATGTGAAGCTACAGAGCAACTGTCATAACAGCCAGTCAGACTCTGATTCAGAGTCAGAGCAGCCACCTACTAAGCTGAAGCTACCTTCTAAGGTGCTGTAGTCTTTGATTTTGTTTTTTGTGTTATCCTCATTTACCATCTGTTCTGCATACCATAACCTAATGTCAGAATATATCGACATTTTCATAGTGTGTACAAATCAGAAAAAAAAAAAAATAGTCTGAATGAACCTAGGTCCTGTTTGTATGTGTGCTCAGGGGCTGTACACCTGCATTTTTATGGCTTTTGGCAGGGGGTGACAAATAGTAGTTCAGCAAAAATGTTTCGTATGCCAGCAGGAAAAGAGACCAAAGACCTGTTCAGATGTTCCAGAGGTAAAGAAGAAAAAAAACTCATTTGAGAAATCCATAGATTCCTACAGGAGACTGGAGTGCAACAATCAGTCAGATCTGAAGAAGACATCAGGTGCCAAGGTGAGAGTCCACCTATAAATTTAAGCCAATTTAATCTGTATTAACTTTGGTAGTGTAGTGGATGATTGAGAATCTTCACCAACATTTTGGTAGTGGGCTGCATACATGTCAATGAACGTACACTAAACAGCCAGAACAATAACAGCACCTGTTGGTTTTAATGCTGTGTTGGAGGGGGATCAGCATGGAAAACGTAATTCTGGCCATGTCGACAGGATAAACACACAGTGTATCACAGCTTTTGTATGAGGGGTTGTGTAGTCTCAAACAAATCAGTGCCCATGCTAATCTCTGTCCATTACAACATTCAAACCACCAGATACTATTGATTTTTTGTCAGTGTATATACAGAAATGCATTTTTTCTCCAGCAGAAAACTGAGAATGTTCTTCAAGGAACTTTGAAGTTAAATAAGAAAAATGTCATCCCTGTCGAGGAACAGATGAATGCACTGAAGGATTCCATGGCTGCCAACCAAACCTCTTTCTGTCCATCCCCTCCATTCATCGAGAGGATGAGATGTAAGACAAGAGAAAACCACTCATGAAAAACAGGAGTTAGATTGCAGTCATTTGACTCGTTTGACATCAGTTAATATGTTTTAAGTTTTTCATGGTGAATCAGATGGTTTATTAATTCTAACACAGTAGCTACTTATATATTATTTCATATTCTTCACTCAAAACCCATTTGTTGGACACGTGTTGGGTGAAAAGTGAACATAGATCAGTGTCAGTTGTTTGAGATTTTGTATTAAAAGTATAAAACATTCTGTGTATTAATATACTTGAATGTTTGAACAAGGAGCATTTTCACTTTGACCACCTTTATACAGAAAGTTTTTCAAGTCTTACATAAATGACCCTATTGCTCTCCAACGTCTTAACTGTAAATTGATATGTAGAAAAGCATGTATGTCTTGACCTTTTCCTCTCTCTTCAACCTCTGAGGCCAGCTGTCTGAACATCTGTGCTTATTTTGAACCTTCACAGCTGCTGAGAGGTCAGCCCCAGCCTTAGGTTTGACCTGCTTGCCTCTCCTCACCCCACGGGGATCCCCACTCCCTGCCTCCCCTGAGCCCACCTGCCAGGACACCCCCTTGCCAATCCTGCTGCTACCCAAACCTCGCTCTATAGTCAGCAGTAAAGGAAACTTAAAGCCCTCCTCTCTCTATAGTGCAGAAAAGAAGCATGGCACTTCCAAGACTCGGTCTATCCAGTCTGTACACTCTCTCTCTTCACTGGCACATCAAATCCCTGCACCCAATCCTCCCATTGTAACTAGTGCTGCAGAGGTAAAAAACATGATCATTTTTTACCCCACTATACTGGATATCTGTACAGTGTATTATGCAATATGTTATGGCTTCCTATTTAAACTGGAGGTGTGGAATTCCCTGGTATTTAACATGTCTGAGTGAACCACACACCTTTCACTCTACACAGAGGTCACTGACATCACTTGTGTCATCGGAGGCCTTCATAAACAGTAACCTAGAATTTAAGCAGAACTGTGACCAGACCATTGCTGTTTGAAATTCCCAGACTAGCTGAGAAGATGTGGGTCGAGAAAGTAGAGTAAAGAAGTAGCACTTCCCTTTCTTATCAACTGTTTTAAATTTGAGGTTCTCTTCTGAATAAGGTCAAGTTCACCTTAAACTGCTAACAGTTGTTAGGGACAACATTAGATACCTGAGGTTATGTTATGCCTTTCCGAAGGATAAATCTTTAAAAACATAGGTGATCATTTTAGAAGTTCAACTTTTACTGCTAAATACAGCATGGAATTAGCATGATTGAAATGGTCTATTTAACTTCAGTCAGAGAAGAGAGTGCTACAACTCTTCATCTATGCCTTAATACATTATACATAACACATCCATAACAGACATGGTGATTAGATAACCATTAAAGTTTTAATGATTATTTATATATGTCTGTTGTCTTCTTATCACATCGTTTCCCTCCCTGTTTTTTGTTTCCAGAAAAGTCCAATCCAGCAGTGTCTGTCCCCAGCACTCCTGTGTCCTTTGTCTCTGTCCTCTCAACCTCTGTTAACATCCACACTCCTTGAGCTAGACAAGCCATCCGTGCCCTCTCGTCCCCAATCACCATTCCCTGAAGACATTGTCAAACATGGTCTCCATTATGGCTTTAGTTTGTCTGCAGTATCCCAGGTTTCACTGAGCCAGTCATCTAAGTCATCAGGACTCACAAAGGGAGTTAAGTGCAGCCCAACCGCTTCGCTGGCTGTTTCTCATAAAGCAGAGGTAAAGAGGGCTTTGCTTCACTTATGTTTTATGACTGTATGATGATGGATGGATTGATGGATGTGAGCTCTAAAAGACCACTAATGAGTTACTGAGTTAAGACTAATGTATTTCTGTCCATCATGCCAGAAAACACCACCTTCAGACTGTGACGTTAAGCCTGCACAGCTTCATATGTCAGGTAAAATACCTTGTGTCATTATGAGTACAGATAACCCAAAATAGGGTTCACAGTAAAATCACTAATATATGTTAATATGTTTTAGAGGACGTAAAGTCATATAATGGGTAATACTGTATTTTAATATGATTCTTTTGATCCAGGACCTAGTCACAAGCGCCACATCACTTCATTAAGTAATTCCGAAGAAGATGAGAAGGTAGAGAGGAAAAAAAACAAGACGAGACGACAGCATTCTCCTCGGATGAAACCAAGGAAGTTGTTCAAATCCTGTAAGACATGTTACAGACATATTTAAATTAATGGCAAATTGAGGAAGGAATTACAAAAATCAACAACTGTCTTGGAGAGAAATGCAAATGAGACAAATGAGAAGCTGAGAAACATATTTTTTTAATGTTTGTTTTAAACAGTATTGTAAAAAATATTTTATTAGTTCAAATTTTCTGAGTTACGCTATGTAAATTACGGCCAGCTGGTTCCCATGAGGCATTTTGGTGATAAGTTGCTTCTCAAATCATTATTTACATACCATTTGCTACACAATTAACACAATGCAGAGGTGCTTAAATGCAGTGTTACATAATAAAACCTGACTTTTTTTATTGTTTTACCTTTAATATTGGTAATTTTTGTTATAGTACATGTGATAATACCCATATTTCCTGATTGTTTAAGCAACTAGATCTCATTTTCAGCCCCAGAGCTGGGGAGAGCAAAATCATTTTAAACAAGTGATGCAGGCACAGGTGCCCTTTTCCCATGTTTTCACTAGATAACACAGTCAGTATCATGTGATACAAGGATGGCAAGGAACAGATCTTGTGTTCAGACTCTTTTGGAAAGTTATTTTTTTCAATGCCTTCTGTTTTAGCTTTGAAATAGAGTACTATTTATAATTTATAATTTATTTAATTAAGTTGTTTTGACGTTTAGTCAGACCTTGACCCTCTAAAGTAGTTTGTCTTAACCCATAAGTGGATCTGTCTGTTACACTCAGTCACTGCTGAAGATGAGGTGAGCCACGTATTATCTACTTCCCACACCATGAGCTCCAGTCACTGGGAGGAAGATGTAGGAAATGGAGACATGGACATGGATGAGGATTTGGAATTACCAGACGTTGCTGTAAATCCATCTACCCTATACCAACAATTCAGCTCTGAGCTGAAGAAGAAGTTCCAGGTAGGATACACATTTCTACAGTCAAAAAAGGAAGAGAATATGGAGCATTGCCTGGACTTTGACAGTTCTTAAAGAGATCAAATTATGCTCTGCTCATGATCGCCACTGCAGGACTAGCACTTGGCAGCAGCGCTCTAACTAGCTACAAGTGGAGTAGCCTGCGCCAGAGCAATGAAGGAAAATTTACTTTGTTTACTTTTTCCCCCAAAGACAGAACCAAAGAACAACAGTACATACAGTTACAGGCTAGAAACGGGAAGTGGTGCCATAAAGACAGGGGGCTCAATGGAGTGTTTTTACTCTCAAGCTGTTGCATAAAGCCGTATTACAACATGTATTTGTACTTTTTGGCATGAAAATTGGGGCCAGGTGGGTTTAAGAACAGCAACAAGGAGATCAGAGAATAATTATATATTAATATATTCTAACAATTTCGCTTGAGCACACCACACCTCTTATCTTTATTTTCATAATCCTGATCCACTCGTTTGTAAATTATGGTCTGGTCTTGTGTGAACCACTGTCTGTTAAATGTGTGTTGTATTCAGGACCGTTTCAAGATGATGGAGGTTTACAACAAGCACTCTCTGAAAACTGTCCAGCACCATGTCTCCTCCCTCAACATACAGTTTACCAAATACAGGTCAGTTAGTATGTGTGGAAAACAGGCACTGGAGTATTGCAAGTAAATGATACAGCTATCTTTCCTACAATATTAATGAGCAAATGTGACTTTTTTTTTACCCTTACCTTTTCTTTAAAATGTTACTTCACTGGTTAATTCTCTTCCATGTACAGGACTCAGAGGCTTGAACAAGTTAAGAAGATTCTCTTGGAAGAGATCCACAAATTGGAGCACAGTGACACTGTGCTGAAAAGCATGGAGAAAGACCTGAGTGTAGGTCATTCTGTCTCTCACATACACATGTGCATGTCACAGTAAACATGACATGTTACTGATTCTGCTTTGGCCATTTTCTGATCAGTGTTTTGGTCTCTTTAAACAGATTTACTGGAAAAAGCAGGCTGTGGCTTACCATTCTTACCAAGAGCAGGAAATCAGGAGGTAAACTTCAGGAATAAGTATGTGTGCTGTGAAAAAGTGTTTTGCCCCTTCCTATTTTTTTTCCATATTTTTTGACTGGTGAGTCTGATCAAAATGCTGTTTTTAAATGGTGATTTCATTTATTAATGTAAATTTGGAATTTCTTCACAGAAAAAGTGCTGGGGAAAATTAAGATGTTTTCTGGCAAATATCACACATAGAAGAATGTTCTTAGTGTTCCTTGTGTTTCCTTGCATCCCATTTTTTTACTCTTCCTTTGCTTTTACTTTTTTCTCTCTTCTGCTCTCTATTATTTTGGTTGTCTCCTTACCTCCAGAAATGAGACCCTGAAGAAAGCCCTTCAGAGTAATGTGTGTCCCAGCTTGGAATACGAGCAGAAAATATTTGCATCCCAGGTTTGACCCTCATGCCTAAACTTCACAGCTGATATCGAATATGCGCTCAGTTGTGTTGCTCAAGTGTTCTAATCACTGTGTAAATCCAGAGCTAGCTTTGAACGCTTTGTTAAAAAACAGAACCTGTCATCTCAGTATGTTTTTTGTCTGTCACATTCTGTGTTAGCCTAAAGCCCTGCTGCTCTGTCTGCTGTTTTCAGATGTGCCTGATAAGAAAAGACATGAAGTCAGTTCAGGACAGACTGCTCTGTGAGATGGTGAGTCAACACAGGTTGGATAGATCAGACTTGAACCATTAGGTCGGCTTTCTGTCTGTTTTTCTTTTCTTTTCATTTTATGTCCATTTCAAGCAGAAAATTGCTCTCATGAAAGCCTGTATATAACATACACAACATAGTTCTTAGAGAATTCACAGTGCTGTGAAATAGTATTCCTGCCCTTATTTTGATTTTTTGCATATTTTTCACACTTGTATGATTCAGATCATCAAACATATCACAGTTCATTCATTATTTGGCAGGAGCAGAGCAAATACTTTGTCATAGCACTTTATGACTCAGATGGTGTTGTGTAAGATTAAAAAAAAAAGTGCTTTTCCCAAATGTTTCTACCTTTTGCAGCAAGAGGGTGAGATCCAGAGTATGAAGAGAGGTCTGCGGGCTTTGTTTTTCCCAGACGGAGCCAGGTTTTGAGTTGGACATAATCCTGCCAAAGGTGTCTACACTATAAACGGATGAAAGGATGTGTAATTCACCTAATGATGCACACTGTGCTGAGCACTTAAGCTGTGCTGATTTCATATCAAAGTGTTTGCCTGTAGTGTATATTTTACTGGGTTCTTATATTTAATGTGCATGTTTTTGGTCTATTCTGACCTGCATGTGTTGTTGTTATGATTGTTTCTATAAGAAATGTTATATTATTCTGATATTCTATTTATGAATTCAATCATTTTAATGTTCTTTCAAAGTAAGTACAGATGACAAGCTTTCTCCATGTATTTAATAGTCTTGTGACTGTGATATTTTAATGCAAATTCCTGATTTATTCATGTAGGTTAGTTAAATACTGAAAATTGGCCAGTTGAACTTTTATTGAACAACTGAATTTGTTGTCTTTAAGTATTTCTTCAACCAGAGTCTTCATTGAAAATAAAGAGGTTTCAAAAATGAGATAAGCCATTCTTAAAAAAGACCTTGTATTTTGAAGACAAGTAGTGCTAACAAAGGTATTTTGCTTTTCAGTGAAGACATTGACGGTCCCATTCAGATTGACATACTGTATGTACAGTTAATATCAAATTCGTCCCCAGTACCACCTCCCCCAGACTGTACAGTCTTTACACAGTCCAAATGACACATTATTCATCAGTTAAGAAAAGGTGAAGCTGGTCACATGCACAACTTCTTCCCACTACATGGATTCACGCCGTCATGTCAAAGGAGTCCATGAAATAGTACAAAAAAACAACACTGACTGAATGACAAGATTGTTTTTTTTTTTTTTTTCCTCTCTCCTCTTGTCGCGAGAGTCAGAGGCTCCAAGTCCTCTTCCACCAGCCAGCTCCCATGTGGCGACATCCAGTAGTCTCCAGGACACACCGCCGCCAACATTACCCTCATCCTCTCTCCCACATCCCTGCACTCATACTGATGGTATGATAGTTAAGGGTGTTGGAGTGTTTAAGACACGCTGAAGATGAAAAAGCTCCAGGCTCTGTAAACTGTCACCACTGTGCAGCTTGTAGCAGCTTCAGAAAATTTCCAAGCTCAGCAATTCTTCACAGAAGAAACTCCCTGCTTTCATGGCCGGTGGAACCTGGAGAGTGAACATGCGGAGAAACAGTGTGTCAAGGTGAACCGTACAAATCGTGAGTACACAGGGTGCCTTTGTCATCATACCTAGCTGTGGTTACAGCTCCTAATCAGGTCTGTGGAGCTATTTTTAGCGAAGTCATTAAATGTACCAAGTGGCTGGATTCGTGCTCTCTCCCCATTCTCCTCTGGGTCGCTTACCGCTCACAATAAGGATCCTTGATTTCCAAACAAGCTTAACCAAGGATGGTGCTGCATTTTATCATTTCTCTCTGCCAGACTCTACAAGCTCTCAAGTGGACAACCTCCCCCACCCCCCGTTTAGAAGCACTCCCATCTATCTTTAGCTCCTCAGAGCTTTCTGGAGAGCTATATTTAGACTGCTGCAACCTAGTATAGACCATGCGTACATTCCTGAACACACATCACACACAGACATACACCTCAGTATACTGACCTCGTAAGGTGTTTGCTTGAGGCATGCACTTCCATCTCTGTACTTTTGAACTCGTTCAGTTCTTTTCGGATTGCAGCCTGTGGGGAACAGGAAAAACAGCATTAGTGCATCCCTAAGTGCATCCAGAGCCATTGGGGGTGATCTGAATAGCAAAGTGGCAGCAGGAGGAGGAGAAAATATAATCACACATAAAAGAGCTGATTTAGTGAGTTAAGCTGGTCTTAATGAGCAAGAGAGAATAGAATTTGGAGAAATTTATGATCAGTAAAAAAACACACCTTGTCTGCTGCCGAGAGCCGAGTCCAGGGCTTGTCTGCTCTCCTGTCATAGTCCTGAGCTTTGGCCACCTCCACATAGTCACTGAAGCGGATCAGAATCTTTCTGTCTCGCAGTTCATCTACTGTGGGCCGCTGGTTGAGCTAGAACACACATGAAAGGGGACGAACATTTACACCTGGCTGCTATCAGAGTTCTTTCCATGTGTTCTGTTTTGTATGTGATTATCTAGAACAAAGTGAATATGTAGAAAATCTTCCTCCAGTCAAACCAATCAGACAATGTGGTACCTTTCTATTTAGCCGCTGTTTGATCTCCCTCCTCTCCTCTTGCTCTGTCTGGTCATTTCTCTCTGGATAAAGGAAACAGTCACATTATAAGTCCACACCTGATCATATATTCATTTTCTTAAAAATCGTTGTTTAACTGGTTTCACAGTAAGACGAATGAATGTGCAGCTCTGCGGTCTTCTGCTCCTGAATAATGTACTACACTGGGTAATCTGCTATCATTAGTGCATCATTAAGTGTGTTAGATCAGGGCTGTTAGATATTTTAAACAGCTGTGAATATTAGCATTCAGGTGAAGAGGCGGTAGTTTGCAAACAAATCGGGAGGGTTTGAACTTACGCTTCAGGATGTTCCGACTTTCCAGCTCCTCCACATTCGGTCTCTGGCTCAGTCTCCTGCGGAGAAACACCAAAACCACGTTTTGAACCATTTTGACGTCAACTATTTCTATCCTGTCCTCTTTAAACCGGCTGCAGCTTCTTCACTGTTCTCGTTCTCGAAAGAAATCCCCTATGTTTCCATCTCGCATCCAAACCACGACTGTGATGCTTGGGCAGAGGCGCTCCCCACATCTGGAATTGTCAAAAGAGCGCGGTTCTCCTGTTTCAGAAGTCTCTACCAAATTATTTGTCGTTTTTAAGATGCTGCATCTCAGGTGCAGCTGCCTTGTTTGTTCACTCTACACCGCCACTGCAGCTCAGGGACTCCTCTCTGCTATCCGCCGCCGACTACTGGCGCTTTTGAGCTGAGTCGTGATGGGCTGCTGGGGCGCGACATCCCCAGTCTCCGTGGTAACTGCATGCATAATTAGTAGAGGCGGGGCTAAAAGGATTCCACTCGAGGCATCCCCAACCTCCTCCTGATGTACACTAGGTTACTGGCACATATTGTGTGGGGTTGCACCATCACCGCGACTAAAAATAAAATCTATTTTAAGGCAGGTAAAAACACTATTTTCAGAGGAAGAACATCAACTTCAAAGAGGAAATAAAATAGTTTTAATATTGAAAAAGCCTATTTTAAATTCTAATGCAATTCATCTTGACCATAATGAAAGGTTCAGATCATGTACTTCAAGCTTTTATGTTGCCTAACCATAAAAGCTTTCAAAAGGTCTCTAAAATCCACTAGAGTCCCCTGTGTGTGTGTGTGTGTGTGTGTGAACATAAATAATAAATGCAAGCTGCACAACATGTGGCACAGCCCACAGCAAACCTCCAGAGGTGGGAAGGACAGAGAGGGTAGAATGCCGCCACGCAGCAGGACTTTCTTTATCCCCTCACCCAGGCAAACATTGGACTCTTTATAGTTCTGTCCGCTAAAAGATCAAAGTTAGGTCACACATACTAAGACCTGCACATGCTCAAAGCGGTGCCCAAATGTATATAGGCACTTAATAGTTAAATAATTATATTAATTCTTCAATTCCTGCCAGTACAGTTTCATTGGGACCTGAACTAATGTGTGTGTCATCAGACCAAATAGATCAATACCCAGCTGTATTATCTAAAGCTTTTGTCTCGTCTCTGTTTTGCATGTGATTTTTATTTAGCTGATATACTGGCAGAGGGGGGAAAAAGCAACGTTCACAGAAATATCTAAGGTGTGTCTATGGCGAAGTATATTATTTTCAACCCCACCCAGATCCTGTCTATTTTCTACTAACTAGTGTATAGTGTAGTGAGGACAGGAAAGCAATCGTTGTCTTTGTTAATTAAAATGTGCAACTAGACATCCAGAAACAGCCCAAGGAATAATTCAGTGCTTTGACTCCCCTAGCAATTATGTTATTAGAAATAAGATTAAAAATAGAAACACTATGAAAGGTATGACTGCAGCTGGAAATATTCTTATTGTCTCCTATTCACTTCATGTTCTGTAAAAATCTCAGATTCTCATCAGGTGGGGAACATCAACAACACAAGCACTTCTTGGCTTCATGGCTTTTCAGTAAACAAACTGAAAGACAAAGTGTTACATTTTAAACAGATGAAATAGAAAATCACTTCCAAAGCCCCAGCGAATACGTACATCCACTATATTATTGACCTGTTCACTAAGTTGCTTAGCAACAACACTCAGTATCTTTCTGCAGAAATTCTCACTTCTCCCTAGCAACACGCTAATGGGGATTTCAGTGTTACACAAAGAACTGTACGTCCTTTACAGGGACTATCTGTGACTGCTTTTTTTTGTCTTTGTTGGTGAGAAGTCACAGTCAATATTAAATCCCATTTTAGTAACAAAGTTATATATGGCATTGTGAGCCAAGTGAATCACAAAATCTAACTACTCTGTTCTACTCTTAAGTGACAGAAGACGGTTTATTTGGGATAACTGAAAACATTGACTCCCTGCACTGGGTTTCTCACTCACTGCTTTATACATCCAGGTTTAGGATGTAACAGCAGAATTAAGATTTTGAAAGACATCCCCAGAATACAGTGATGACGCATAAACGCCCATTGGCATAAGGGTTTCCGTTACCCGCTCAGGATGTTCTGCAATAAAATGAGTTAGAATAGAAAATCGAACTATGCCAGGCAAGGGATAAAAATCCAAACAAAAGGATGAAAAAATTAGTGGGCGGGAGAAGCTTTCATTCTTTTATTTCACTTGCCAACTGTGCTTGAAGACAAAAGTGGCCATTCCCAGCTTTCTTCCTATTTCAAGTACAGTAGCAGGCGCCCATCCACTCCCCCCCTCCATTATTTCTGCTGATATAACTCCCTGACAACACATTTGCCGAGAGGAGCGAGTGCACAGGGAGATGCATTATTGAACAGTGTCAGGAGCTAAGAATAGAAACAGCAGAGTGCGACTGCAGCACAAGCAGCAGGCGGGGAGTCTCTAAAGATAGAAAGGTCATCTATCATCTGATACAGTGGATAGACAAGGTGTCATCATCCACTGTAAGTCCTGATGGCATTTTCTGCTTAATTGGCAGCAAAGTACTTTTTTATTGTGAGCTTCAAATAGTGGGGGGAAAAGCTGATTCTATATAAAATAAAAGTCACTTCTCAAGAAACCTAGGAGTGTATGATGGATGGTTTTGCCATTCAGGATGAATGCCTAAGGGAAATGAGCTTAATTCACCCAATAAGTATGACCTCCTCTTCATCATTTTCAGCTATATTTAGCCTGGAATTCCCCCCAAAATGGTGCAGTCCGCCTTCAGTTGATTGACTGTAGTGTATGATGAAAATGAAAACCTCTTGCATATGCTTAAAACTGTAGATGAAGTAACACTGGTATGCAAATAATTTATTTAGAGCCACAGGCATTACAGATCATAGCAGTGGTACTGTAATAACTCCAGACCGGTCAAAGTCACAAACGGAACAGCAGCTTTTTGTGAAGCCTTTAACAAGTGCATAACACTGCTCAAAGGTTTTCTTTATTCTTTTCAGTATCAGAATCAAGAAGTGTAAAGGGCAGTAAATCAAAAGGAGAAATTTAACTACCCAATGCTGTAGAACTGGGTCTTTATATAACAAGCAGCTTCTCTCACTGCTGTGCTACAAGTGGAACCTCTAGCTTTAAAGCACTGCTCCTGTGAACTCTTATGCAAGCTACAGTCGTCGTGCACCATCCTTACCTTGACATATGCTGTTTACTTGCAAAATTGTGAACACCTACTGCACATAACTTCTTTCAAATAATATAACATTGTCTTCTACTGATCCTAATAATAGATCAAGGCAGTATTCTTAGTTGTCTAAGACAGACGATAGATCTTGTTCTTGAGAAAGTGTGGGTGGCACTGTGTGCTTGGCTGCGAGTTATTGTACAACAGCTTATATAACGCTGTGGTATGCCCCCATTTGACACACTGGTGTTAAAGAACGTTGGTCTTGTGATACAGTCGCACATGAGACTGCTACTATCAATCTTTGGACATTAAGTTTCTCAGCTGTATAAGAAAAGGCAGTCATTCCATTAATATCCACATCGTCAGTGGTATGTCTTGAACAAAGCGATTTCCTGGAATTAGTGCCTGTCTGTACTAGTTGAGCCACAGAAATAGTGAGAACATTTGTTTTTTTTAAATGTATGCAAGAATCTACTGAACATGTGCATATTTCTTGGGCCAAAAAAATCTAGCACTTTATTACTCTACCCACTTGTTTGAATACTTACACCACTTGACTATATTGGGAATCTTTTCAGTTTTCGTTAGAATAGTTACGTGCTAGAGTGGAATATAATAGTGGCTTTTCAGTACGAGTAACAAGCATTAAACACAAACAGATTCCTTTGAGTGGTAACAGACTATACAACATATATCAAGCCTTTGCAAAACAATCAGATAATTTGTTCAGATTTTTAAAAATCTCATCTCCATCAACTGCTTAGTGTTATGTAACTGAAGCGGTCAAGCATATACAGTAGGTTTACCCTATGAGTTTCCATTTGTGCATCAAGAATAATTATTCTTGGTGCAATAGTTACTGCACTAAATAAAATACTAAATAACTTCAGAGCTATGTGATATTAGGGGATTGTAGCTAGAAAAATATTTGAGCATGTACAATTTTTTTTACATTTCATATTTCCATCCAGGAAAAGCTACAATATCCAACTTGATGTTTAATAATGACCAATGAAATGTTTATGTTAAGAAATAGATCACTGATACTACAGAGACACAAATAGCAACACAGAGATTTCTTTGCTTACTTGGCAAGTTTCATCTCAATTTGCTGACGAATTTCCTGGCGCTCCTGGTCGCTCCTTGCTGGGAAGATATTCCTGTCCTCCAACTCCTGTTTGCTAGGCCTGTTTCGTAGTTTGACAGCCAGCAGCTCCTTCCTTAGCCTGCGAGGAAGTGTACCTGCAACACATGAGCATCTGACTTATAGAACTTTGCAATAATCTTGCACCTTTCAAGTCTTAGCAATACTATAAGTGAATGAAGCCTTCCAGACACTCATGCCAGTAACTGTTTAATCTTTTTTTGCTTTGAACTGCAGCACACTGGAAATTAAATGAAAACAAGAATAATATGAGTAAAGGGTGTTTGAAGGTGTTCTCATCCCTATTACGCCATGACTCATAACCTTTTTTATTTGTAATTTCTGGATAACAAAAAAGCCTATGCCTACTGCAGAGAGGATCCAGATTTATAGGGGCCCTAAAAGCCCCGGGTTCACTGTCAACTGTGTTAATTTGTTTGGGAATATTTACCATTTATTTACTACTAAAAAACAATATCAACTAAAAATAATAACAAAAGTTCTTAAGGCTTTTTGTAACGGGATCAAAATAAAGTGCTGCAAATTTAATTAAGGTATTATCCATGATATTTTTATGTGAATGCAGTTCAGCATTAATTTATGTTTTTTGGCAACTGTATAAATGTTATGGTGGACCTGTTAGCATAGCATCATATTACTTACAGTCATTTTACCCATTGTTAATATAAAATCATTGATTAGTAAAGCTAGTGTGTTTAATTAAGTTCCACAAACTAGGGACCAGAATAGAAGTGCTGGTTGGTCAAAGCAAAAGCAAAAGGTAACGGATATGATTGTTATGACAGTCCTGGTAATTTTTAGACAGTTCAGACACACACACAAGTTCCTTGACCCACCGGAGATAACAGACTCATTCCACCCGTCCAGGTCGGTGGGGAGGCCTGATGTGTTGGAGAAGCACTGGTCCAGCCGCACATTCTCCTTGTTTTCTTCTGCCTCCTTCTTGGGCCAGTCAGACCCTCCCATTCCCACACATCCACCCAGCAAAGATGATGTGTGTTGGTTTTCAGAGCTACAGGAGCGAGAGAGCCGTCCGTCAGAACACCACAGACGAGGGGGGGAGCCCTGCTCACACCCTTCATGGACACTGTGGAGACACAGGGAGGACAAATAGAAGGGCAGATGTAGGATTAATGTTGACAGCAGTAGGTGGAGCTGAGTTAATCTATTTTAAGAGAATTAGATTTAAATAAACATAATCATCACATCTTGCACCCTTCATCAAAATAAGGCTGAACAAGACAACATGCAGTATTTGTTCTTCACATCTGTCTGAGTGCAGAACCTTATAGAAACAGCTGAGGGTCAACCTGTGGACTCACCTCTCCTGTCTGGTTTTGGAAGCAAAGGCTCTCTGTAGCTCCTCCATGATGCAGCTAGGGGGCATGGGAGGATGTATCATATTGCCTAGATGTGGGGACCCTGAGGAATTGGCCAGGGGCCCTCGTAGTGGCAGAGTCATTGAAGCCATACTTTCTGTGGCCCTGGGTGGAGGCTCCTTGGGGAGGTAGGAGTTGGGCAGGTGAGTAGGGAGTGACACAGGGCCTGAATCTAAAGAAGGGGGGATGAAACACTGAAGGTTTATTATCAGTAGCCCTCTTTTTATTTTCTGTCCTATATATTTGTTTATAGATGATAGGGCAATAATTTATCTTGTATCAAATGTATGTCTTTCTAGTACATTTTTTTTTATTTTCTACAATACACATATAGTAAATCACTGCACAATATGGCTCAACGTGTGCAATAGAGTGCAGGTTTACATGTGACTTACTTTGATTATTGAAACAAGTAATCTAAATTTAAAATTCCTTATATTATAGACCCCACTGTGTTGAGTGACCATGAACCATTGTAACTTTGATTAATTTAAAAGATTGTTACGTATTCTGTATATTTGTACTTTTTGCTTTGCTCTAAATTTACTTTTTCACTCTTCTTTAGTTCAAACAAGTCTTCTACAAGCACTTCCTGAGTCTGCATTAACCTCTCAACACTCACCATCTCCAGTGCTCAGCTGGGGCAAAAGTTTTAGAGGTACTTGTGGTGGGGAAGTTCCTGGAAGAATTTCCTCAACTTGTCGTTCTTCTGTCTGCTCTCCCATGTCCTGCAGCCCCTCGGGTAAATCCCTGATAAGGTGCAACTGCTCCTCTCCCTGCTCCTCTGATTGTGGTACATTCTCCTCCACTCGATCACAGTCCTGGAGAGGGACAGCTACTGCAGAGTATTAAGGGAACATTAGAGGAAAGAGAAAATGTGTCAATGTTAATAGAGGATGTTGCATTTTGGGCAGTTTGTGAGTTGTGTGAGCACAGACGTCTCAGGGCAGAGGATGCTGTTTGCTGTACAGACTGCAAAGCCACTTCAAGCTCATTTGTAAAAGTTAAATAATTGTTTGAAAGAAGATTTAGGAAATTATGAATTGTTAGAAAACACCAGACTAAACAGACAACGACACTGTACTAATTTTGTATATACAAAACCATATCCATGATGTAGTTGTTTCAGTATTAACTACAAAACTATGGTCTTAATTGAGGACGACTGTTTCTACCTCTAGCAGCAGACTGACCTGCTGTTAAAGGTCATGAATGTCATTTGGTTGTCTTTGCTGCCCTCTAGTGGTACATGTGTATAACATCAATTCAAACGCAAACGTCTCCACGTATTAATCTTACAATCTTACACTCCCACATAAAGATCTACTATAAAACTGTGTCAAAGACTTGCTTTTGAAGCTCTATGCCCAACGATCAGTGTCTCCGATTACAGTGAGGTATTGTCCTACCTGATAGGGGATTCTCCTCCTCAGGACCAAGGTATTCCACACTGCTGACTGTGAGGTTTGCGTGCAGAGGTCCTCCAAATCCTCCCAGCAGAACAGCGCCATCTGAGCAGCAGCCCTGGGTGGGGGAGTTTGGGTCGTGGCATAGAAGACTGCTAGATAATGCTACATCTGTGAGAAGAGAAGTATTAAATGTTACTGGAAATTAGCCTATAATATAAGACAGTTCTAGCATGTATCTCTTCAGTGGTGTCTAAATATGCACTGCTACCACTAAAAGGACTGACTGGTGACAAACAGTGCAGCAGACCTCTGAAGTTACCAACTGTTCCTAAATGACATTCACTATTTAAGTCACCTTGATTCAATAGCACTCTCCATTACAGCCAGAGCATCCTATTCAGCCTTTTGTTCATCAAATACAAAGCTGATTTTGAGACCAAGCTCTCACTGGTGTTGTATCATGAGTATTATCATACTGTGTTATCATTTTGAGTTGTTCACACTAATAAAATGAGGGGGGAAGCAGATATAAATATATAATCAGTGGAGTTTTGTTTGACTTTATCTCGTGTAGGACTAGTTTTGAGTCATAGAGCATCCAAATTTCCACAAACTAAAAATCTTAATTGAACAACACAGCAACACACACTCTACACGTTTCACTGCAAAACAGATTTTCAACTTCTTTTTTTGAAGCAAACTTAAGGCAGTTTACTTTCACTTATGATTGTTTGTGTTGCTACCTTCCAGTATTTTATATTTCCAAGTAAAATGATAATTTTCTTTAGTTACAATAAAAGAATAACAACATTTGTTGTATTATTTTGTCACACAGATGGTATAGTAAGCACATTCTTATTAGGGTTGTTGTAAGTTTTGGGACATGACATTTATAGTTTATTGAACAAAGACATAAAATATTGGTCTGCAGCCCCATCTCTGCAAGCAGTGATTGTTTCTTCTTTTTGTTAAAGATATTAAATCTTTTAAAAGTTTTTAAACGTAACCAACAAAGTCATAATGTATAAAGATTTCTCTGGAGTCATGATATACCAATGAGGAATTGGTCGGAGCATGTCTTGCCACATCTTTGCATCCACATCTTCTCATTATCCCTTCCTACCCTAATTCATTAGAGGAGATGAGAAGAAATGTGGGAATGCATCTGTTTGTGTAACCTAACCACTCTACAATGTACCTGTAGAACTCTGCTTGAGCTTCTCATTTCTCTTTTTCCTCCACTTCCAGGGCTTGAAGATACGCCCTAGGGTGGCCAGCTTGCTGTTACGTCGGATGGGTGGAGTGTGGACACCGCTCACCAGGCAACCTGTCCTCAGCACCCTCTGCTGGTCAACCAGCTCTACTACAGAGACAGTGGACAGGGAGAAGAAGCCCAGTGAGTGGCCAAGAGTTGTTGCAAGAGAATGACATGGAGTAGGTGAAGGGGAGAGAGGGAGAGAAAGAGAGAGAGAGAGAGCAGAACACAATTAGTATGCTCACCTTACTGAATAAACCATGATGGACTCCGAGTGCTGTGATCAGATCAAATTAGAAAGACTAATTTAATCAAGGTGCACTACCTCACAGCTGTTATTTCCCTGTGAATCCCTCCCTCTGAGTGATACGTCACATATCAAAATAAATATCTCTCACAGTTCAAGTTTGGAGGGAACATGAGAGCAAACAGACAGAGCTCCTTATAAGATTACAAATGATGCATATCCCCAGAGACCAACAGGTGTGCCAGCCTCACTGATTTCATAGAATGTCATTAGAGGGCTGTCTGCTGAATGTTTTAAGGTGTCAACCTTCTTTTTGCACAATGATTTGAGCTTCTCATGTCTGAGGATGCATTCACATTCATGTTACAGTATGATTTAGATGCAGACAAATAACCTTTTTAGTCTTGTTTTGACCTGCACAGCTTCAGTAAAAATGCCTTCCAGTGTTTCTGGGAGGCTATATAAAATGAAAATAAACATCCACACCAACAATAACTAACACCAAACTGTAACTACATATATGTGGGATTTAGCAGATGTTGGTTCATATGCAAATTATATTTCAGAGAAAAAGAATCATAAGAAATCAATAACTGTCCATGATATTCGTTCAGCTATGAGCTGTCTCCAGCTACTGCGCTAACATCCCTTCACAGAGAGCACTTTTCTTTCACTAAAGAAAACATGTATTTCAGTGAATGATGGCTGTGACTCATATCAGGCATGGATCTACAGATCCATTTGCGGACATTGCTGCTAGGTTGCCCACATCTAGTCACAAAGTGCCAAGAAAGAGGAAATGTACAATAAATGTCACATACTTAAGACAAAAACAGAGCAATATCAGCCTTCAGGAGGCTGATATCTTTGTACAAATATTCAGCTGAAGAAGAGGGAAGGATTTGTGATGGGGGAGGTTGAGAGGGAGGTGGGGGTGTTTTGCAGAATGGCTTAGGGTGTGATGTGGAGTACAGTGATGGAGGAGGGAGGATACAGCTGACTCCTTTTCATGTTTTTTGCAGCCCCTCGCTTCTTCCCTGAAGCACATGGTGGTACTGACTGAGAAGAAAAGAGGAGAACATGAAAGCGATAAGAATCAAGGAAGGGACAACCAATGGGAGCAGAGGAAAGAAAGAGAATTTAGGGTTAAGATTAAAATGGTTGATTTCCAGTTCTGAGTTTGACCCTGAAAGTCCGTGGAAACAGGTCAGTTGACCATGTCCACCCGTCTCATTGGGTCATCATCACTACTGTGACACATGCAGAGCAGCAGACGTGGCACCGCACGCACAATTCAGGTCAAGCTGAAAGGAAATGCACCCAGTCGTGCAGAGAAAAAAAAAGCTTAAAAGGAGAGGGGGAGTAGGAGGGGTAGAGGCGTCTGTATGAGAGGGAGGGCGAGAGATTGTGTGTATGTGGAGAGAGGGAGAGGAGGTGGGGTCAGGCCTGCTGCTGTTGCCATGGTGACCAGGTCCAGATGCTGCCGCAGCAGTGGGAGTCAGCGGGAGGAGCAAGTCAGTCTGTAGCTTGGAGGGAAGAGGAGAGAAGCCCCCTACACAGATACTGCCTGCCACATCTAAAGCCAGTGGCAGCACCCAGTGCATTGTGGGTAGGAAATGAAGCCACATGGAGGATGAGATCTGTCTGCATTTTGAAAGAAGGAAGGAGATTGGAGGAAGTGGGGGAGGAGGAGAAAAGGGGGATTCCATGGAGAAGAGGAGAGAAGGAGAGGTGGGAGGGGGCTGTTGCTATACGGAAGAGCTTGCAGGAGAATTTGGGCTTGTCCAATCATGAAGCACCTATTTGTAATGCATATCAAGTAACTCTTAATTTTTCATAGAAGGGGCGGTTGTTCAGAGGCAACGATAGGAGTCTGGTCAGAGCACAGAAATTAGGTGAAAACACATGCATGCAGTTTTCTTTTATCCGCCAGATGAGGTTGTAATGAAATGTGTGTCAGATAAGCATGAATGAACTACATGCACCATGTGGTGATGATGTGCAATTCTAATTAATATGCTAATGCAAATAGGATTTGTTAAATCCATGTGTCATGCCGATGCAGTGGACCAATAGAGCGTTTGCTGTATGCTTATAGTCCTCCTCCAACACAAGTCTGCACACATTATAAGTCCAATGAGGTGGTGGTGTCACAGCTTTACATAAGATAAAAGATTACATTCCCAATAACAAAACATAATATAATCCATAAACAACCCAGTGAATGCAAGAAAATATAAGTTAGTATATTGATAAATGCTTTACTGGAATAGTGCAGTGTGAACTCGAAATGATTTAAGAGTGGAATAAAGTAGGCAATATGATAATGTGACTTGGCAAGAAAACTAAAACAGAGCACGTTAGTGTGCCTCCAGGGACCACACCCCATTTAACCAGCTTGTCAGCACATTCAGCAGCATACGATCTCTCTCCTATGTGTACATGCTGAGCACATCTCCCCTCCCAGGTGCCAGAGGTATGAACTAACCAACAGTAATATTTTTGTTTTTTGAAATGCTGTCTAAAAATAAAGGGAACTTTCTGAAAAAACACACATTTTTAAGAGTCTTGTTCTGTTGTAAAAATGACAACCACAAATGGAAAGAATGCGACAGGAATGAATCCTACTGAACATTTTTGTGACCTTTTCAGATTTGCTATGAAAGTGATTCACACTGAGAGGTAGGAAATTATCAGTGATGTGGTTTCAGCAGTGAGGTTATATGAGGGAGAGTCTTAGTTTGCTAATCCAATGCTCTCTGTAGTATCAACAAATAAAGCATAATGAATGATCCCTTTACTATTAATCAGGACAAATTGATGCCAATCGTTGCATCATTTCACGGAATTACAACTACAGTGAACATCAAGTATCTATCATGTAACATCCTATTTTACAAGCAGCTGTTTAAACCTCTGGAAAATCAATGCTGAGAGGTCTTGAAAGGCTGTCAAGTAAGTCTTAAAATACTATGTGTGAGGCTACAGTGCAACATTTACAGCTTAAGACAAGTACAGTCAGGTGCATTTTCTTGCACAAACGTGCTATTTTTGTTGATCTGTTTGCTAAGCTGGACAATGGAAAGAAATTGTTCTACTTCATTATATTAGCATTTTTAGCATGCATGGCTTGTTGTCTGACCACTCCAGACCAGAAGGAAATATCTATCTATAAACCTAAGGTGGCATTTTAGTAGTTGAGTACAAAATATCAACAACTAAAGAAATGTAGTACTGGGACATTGTAGTGCTTTGGTGTTTACCTTTCTTCTACCAGTAATTTGGTTAATGACCACATACCTGCAAAACTAATGAATTTGTATATGACATATGTTACCTTAACATGATGAAAATAGTCATATAGTCAACATCATATCTATTAAACTTCTACTTCTGACTGGAATTAACAAGGGAGATCATATTTCTCCTACATTAGCTTCCCTCCATTGGCTCCCTGTAAAATCTAGAACAGAGTTTAAAATCCTGCTCCTCACTTATAAAGCCCTAAATGACCAGGC